>CM031386.1:1044415-2244415 GCA_018350135.1 Citrus trifoliata | reverse complement strand
AATTCAATCTTTCCCAATAAATTGCTTATTTCGTCATGAACAAATTCTTTATTTTTTAATTAATACTTCATTAATAGAAAAAAAAATTACAACAAAACTGCAATTTATTTATTTTAGCACTGTGTTGTAGACGAAAAAGCTTGTGATGAGGACCATGAAGCGTGATGCAACCGTACTCTCTCTGAGCTCGAGCAAATGAAACGACCACGTCTAATACCTACTTCTCTTGCAACAAATTGCTGAAACGCTTGAGTGTTTTATTCAATCGGTTTATTTATTTATTTTTAAATTAACGTTTGATCTATAGCTTATTTATAACTTGTGGGAGGGAATGCCCTACTCTTTGACTCAGGTTTGATCTACTCAGTTTCGCACACTAACTGTTGCTATTTAATTAATTATATTTCTCTTTAAAATTATTCTTATTAAAAAATAAAAATAATTTCAGAAATCCTAGCCATCTTCCACCAGCATTTTCACTATTTCAACTTTCAAGGCACCATTTTTTATCACTCATCCGGATTTTTTATTTTATTTATCATTCATTCAAATTTCTTGATGTTTTTATCGAAATTATTCATTTCCTCTTTTAATTTGATATATTTTGATTTTAATACTATCATGTCAATCTTGCTAAAATTAATCCAAATTAATAAGGGGTTTTGGCCAGCTGCCGCTGGAAAATTTGCTGTTAAGGTCAATCAATGATTAAAGACTAGTGGCGCAATGGCTTGAGAAGGTGAAAATAGTGGTGAAAGTTGGCTAGGGTTTTATTATTGTATTTTTTTTGTTTTAATTATCTTTTATTGTTTAACAAGGATAAATTATAGAAATAAGCAAGATTAAACAAAAAGTAGGTGCTAGTAAGAGAAATTGAAGGGGATCAAATATTACCATTCTTGTATCAAATCAAATGGGCTTAGGTTGGACCCTTTAGCAATCTCATAATGTTTTTCACATGAAGGCTCGAAGCATGAGTGGTGCGGTATATAATGGAGGGTAAGGATCACCTAGGACCCGAAAGCTCCATTGCCTCTATCACAAGTGAAGATTCTTCTATAAAATCTGAGTATCTTTTTTCATGAGTCCGGTGCCTTGGTGTCTCGATCTTCTGTGATGCCTCCCATTTCTCGGCCAAACCATCACCTTCCAACATCTTTAATACTTCAGACATTTCGCGATGACAAATAAATAATAAGAGAGCAAGAGAAAAAGGCTTCGAATCCGAGTACGGAAGGAAAGAAGCATGCTAAGTGAGGCCTCGTCAATTATAAGGAGGACCCATATTTTTTCCCAGGTGTATAGTTACGTCTTGGCGCCCTGAGTGGACTTGAACTGACCCCACCACCCCCAACCAACCTTAGAATACAAAGTCGTTATGGAACTCCGCATAAGGGAAATCCCTGTATTTAGTAAACATCAAAATATAGTCAAGAATCCGTACTACTTTACAAAGCCAGTTCCGTCGCCGGTAAGAAAATAACTCAACCAACGCCAATGCCATCGGCCCGAAACAGTGCCCCTACTAACGCCTAATGCCTGAACTACCGCTGCCCCTGGATAAACCAAAGGGGCTCACTCATTTGAGGTATAGTATGAAAGGAATCAAATTCAACTAGAGGGGCGACCATTTGGTTTACCAAACCCCGATCCAGCGTTACACGTTCTCCAGGTCTGAAGGAATCTAGTGCCCAGCTACCAAATCCTCCCATAATTGCATTATTGGAGGGGAGCTATTTCTTTAGTGATAAGCAACTCTTGTATTATGTATTCTATGTTGCTACGCCCTTGAACTGGGCAAAAACTTAGAATTGATAATCAAATCTCTTTCTTACTGGACGAAGACAAAGGATCGAAAGAGTGCAATATAGTGAACTCAAAGGCCCATTCGTTTAATAGGATTTGAGTTTGATGAGTATTAAGATTTGCACTTATTTATATTGATTAGATTAAGATATGTTATTAGATGTGAATTTTTGAACTTGAAAGTTCATTTATTTATATCATAGGATTGAGTGAAATGTTATTAGATGTGAGTTTTTGAAGTCGAAGGCCCATTCATTTATATTGTGGGATGGAGTTAGATAAAAATACGGGTATGAAAATATTGATTTTAAATTTTTATTTATAAATACATTTAAGTCATAAAATCTTATATTTGAACCCACGCCCTCTTTCGGGGAACGCAACTCGAGTCTGACGCCTTATACCACTCGGCCATCCTTGACATCATAGCATATCTTTTCTGAAATTCAATACATCAGAACAATTTATTAATCGATTCTGCAGGTTTCTCAGTCTCAGTTGCAAAATTCTAGAATTGCTTTTGTTTGGACTTTGGAGCCAATCTGCAACAATAATACTTGTCGAGAGAGAATTTGGTTTCTGTCTACATCTTGTTACATTTGCTTTGGAGTAAACAATACTCATTCACTTTTATAAAAATTTTAATGTGTGCACAAGTGCTTTAGCTACAAAAGCTCGAAAATAGTGCACAAATGTGGCCAGACAATCATATTATAATAGCAGCTGATCGGTCTCTAATTAATTGAAAAAAAAAAGTAATTGCAAAGATTCTTTAATTTGTCATTCTTGGCATCACTGGTGCACTAATAATTTACTATCATGGCTCTACGTATACACCGTATAATAATGGTTGTCGACTAGTGTTTGTAAAAGAAATAAAGGGACTGGGCAATCAGTAATGGTACGCAGCTGCAATCAGTAATGGGACGCATCCGGCCATGTATTTCATTCATACATAAGAGTCATAGAGGCTCAGCAAACCGAAGGTCTGAAATGAATTCTGACACACTATAATCACCAAAGAAAGCTGACCAAATGGGTCCTGGCTTAACCAAACTTCCATACTTTCTTCAAGAGAAAGTAGCTAGCTACTCTTTGTTTCCTTTCCCCCGTCTCATTGTCACGTGCAATACAGCTGCAGTTAGATGCGTATCTGCTCTCATCAAAATCTTGCTTGCCCATTTTGCCAGGGGCTGCAGATACAGACACACATTGCTGGTATTCGTTCATTGCCCCATGGTATCTGTTTTAATTTATAGATATATGTATAATTCCTATTTATAGCTCCAGAATTGTATCTCTGAGCTCCAAATCAGTGTCTTCGATATCTCATGCGCGAATTCTCCCTTCACATGCTTCTATAATGATCCGACTGTGTGTGACTTGTGTAATCGTTATTTATATCCGTATGTAAGTCACTTGTATGTAGTTTATATGTCCTTTGCATGCTAAAGACAACTTTTAATGTTGCCCACAAATAATAAGTTAGAGCTTCTTTTGTAACCATTGGATCTAACTAGTAATCGTTTTAATTGCCTATAAATAATAATATATTTACAAAGTGTTGATATCAAAATTTGGCATAGAAATAAGAGTTGAGAAAGAGTTGTTTTACTTCAAAAGGAGGGGTTATGAAAGAGCTTGATGACCTTGGAATTACTATTTATTGAGAGTAAAGAGTTTAATGGTCGGAATCATGTAAAAATCAATCACAGGTTGCTAAGGTGTTACCTATCAGGGGTCACTGGAGAGCTACCAACGTAGACCTGAGACAATAACAAATTAATAATAATAGAGAGAAAGGAGAATAAGAAAAAAAAGATTTGAAGCATATTGTAACTCTCCTCCAATATATCTATTTCTTTTTCTCTTTTGATCCATATGCTTTTAAATGGTAGCCTCTTTATATAAGAAAAATTATCTCTTAAAAGTACAATTATGTTAGGAAAACTTATTTCTTATATTATATCATTTGAGTTTAATGAGAATTAAGATATATATTATCCTATTTTATTTAGATTAAGACATATTATTAACTGAAATATTCGTGATGAAAAATGTTAAAAAGAAAAAAATATGAGAGAAAGCGTGTCGAAAATAAAGAGAGTGAATGAGTTAGGTAAAGAGAGAGTAAAATTTCTCATTTTTCTCTCATTTTAGCATTACTAACTCGGGATTCATGCCATTGAGTGGAGTTCGAGTATAACACAAAGTTATAATAATATGTGTGCTAATCATATAAAATAAATTAGCAATCATTTAATAAGAATTTTGATTTCATGGGTATTATTATGTCAGTCACATCACTTGATTTTGTAACCCAACATTTTAGGCACACCTCGGATCCAGTAATTTTTTTTCAGAGAGAAAGAAATAGATAAAATAAAAAGGCCGGGGTTTCAAAATAGCTATGAGATTATTAAGAATCTAAGTACATTTATTTACTCTGGAAGCACTGCAGTTCGCATCAACTGGACAAAATCATAAAACGGAGTCCCACATCTGATGAACGGCTTAGATGAAAGTAAACACGTGCAGTTGCAAGGCAAAGCTTATCCGAATCTGAAGTTCGGCGCAAATACAACGGTTTCTTGGATATAGCTTTGTAATTTTCTAGAATTAGTGACAGAATAAAGTGGCACACAGCGTAAAAACTGTCCAAAACCGAAACATAAACCACCAAAATACCGCCACGTAATCGAATTTGTACTATACACTCGCCACTCGCTCAATCGGGAGTCTTTAAAAACTCAAAATCCAAGAAACCAAAAACCTGAAAAAGCGGGAACAGCACCTGCACCACCTCCTCAGAGCCACCTTGTGATTTAGCATCTGGGTACTAAACTGTTTTCCGGCGACCCTTACTTGTCCTTTGATCCGTATATTTCGCTCCTTGCTCGTATAAATTAAGAAACTCACGTAGTAACAGAAACTTGGCAAAAAAGCGGAGTAATTTCGATTCAATGTCCGAATAGAACATCAATCAAAACAAATATCTCATGTCATGTGCTTGTTTCTTGTCATAAAGTAGAAGTTGAAAGACTTTTTGTATTTTTGCTTTTCATATTTGTTGGTGGTGGCGGCGGCAATCCAGTCTTGATAATAATTTGGTTGAAAGTGAAAGAGAGAGATGGAGCAGAAACACATACTGTTGTCAGCGTTGGGAGTGGGGGTGGGGGTAGGGCTAGGGCTGGCGTCAGGGCAGACGATGAGCAAATGGGCTGGCAACAATCCTTCCCCAAACGCTGTCACTCCTGAGAAGATGGAGAAAGAATTACTCAGACAGATTGTTGACGGCAGGGAAAGCAATATTACCTTTGATGAATTCCCTTACTATCTCAGGTCTCATTTTATTCCTTTTTATTTGTTTCCCTTTCTTTTTTTGGTTTTAAGTATATATTTGATGATTTTTAGTTTTCTGCAGTGTTTTTGTAACTTACTTCTTCACGGAGATCAGAGTTCTTTCACACTCTGTTCCACCCCGTTTTTGCTCTCCTTACTGCAAAAATTTACCTCTCTTCTCTTTTTTTTTCTTCTGAAAGTAAGATGTATATAACCAGTAATCATTGCTTAAGAGAAAATATATATATCTATATACTTCCTTCTCCGTCTGTTGCATATTTTTTGGCTGTCGTTTCATTCGTTTTTTTTGTCTCTTTTCCCTCCTCTGGCAATCGTTTTTTTTTCTTTGTGAGCCCCAAAGTTGATGTAAAATTTGTTCTCAGAAGCATCACCAACCATCTTAGCGCTTTTTGTGTGTGTGAGTTCTCGTTTAAGAGTAATTTGTTTCTTGCTTTTTAAGAAGCAAGTGTTAATATTGATCATATAATTCCCGAAAACTATATACAAGTTGTATCCTCGACAGTCGGATATGTTTTACTTGCCTCGATCGCGGCCTAGGGAATGGCTTGTCTTTTCCCCTGATACATTAGCGTACAATATCCCTGTGCGAAAAATTTATTGCACCATAGCTTTAATATATATATATATTTTTTGATGCGGTTTTAAAAATTTTGTTGATAACGGATATTAGTCTATTAGATTGACTGTATCCATTGATTTTCTTGGGTGTCTTTTTTTTTTTCAATTTTCTGCTTCTTTCTGGTATGAAATACTTTATTCAGATAATTTTCCTTCCCAACATGAATTTAGCTGCCAGAGCATTATTCATTCTTTTTGGTGGGAAATTGATGCTTTCTTTTCTCTTTCTTTACATATCCCAGTTGAAAAAAATTTATACATTTACTAATGTTTTGAGGGTAAAATCTATGCTCAAAATTATTTCTTGTAAAAAAAATTTGGTCTAGTATGCCTTATTCACTTTGGTTGCGTCTGTGGACTGGGAATATAATTGGATTATGAAGAAAATAAAAGTAGTTACTTGTAATTATTTATTTACCAAAACTGTGCTCATCAGTTAGGTAAATCATGAACTTTCGGAATTTCAAATGAATGTCGTGAAAAAGCTATTATTCTCTTAACAACATGCTTTCTTGACAAGATGGGGCAAATCAATTTTTTTTTTCTTTTAATTTGAACTTGGGTGGCAATAAAAATGAAGGGTCATTGCAAGACGCCATGAACTCAAAGCATAGAATGTGTGTGAATTATGAAACCATCAGCCTACGGGATATCTGATGAGATTCTTTTATGAATACATAAGTTGATAACTCTTTGAGGTTGAAAATCTTGTTTGCCAGTAAATCAACCTGATGTTCTTGACCTCTTGATTGGGATAACAGCGGGCAGACTAGGGCATTGCTAACAAGTGCTGCTTATGTCCATCTGAAGCATGCTGAAGTTTCTAAGTATACAAGGAATCTTTCCCCAGCTAGTCAGGCTATACTGCTTTCAGGGCCTGCAGGTTAGTTATATATTGTCTGAATTGGCATGGATTGCTTGTATTCTTGCACTCTGTTTCTTGAAAAAAGATTTTAATTGCATTTTTTGTTTGCTTTGAAGAACTTTATCAACAAATGCTTGCCAAGGCTTTAGCCCATTTCTTTGAAGCAAAGTTGCTGTTATTAGATGTAACTGATTTTTCTCTAAAGGTGAGTTTGCTTAATAGCATTATTTTCTTTTGTAAGAGTTTTCATAATTTGTTATATTCATAACTGAGAGGGTCTGTTTTGTTTTTGGTTGCAGATTCAGAGCAAATATGGTGGTACCAACAAAGAATCTGTATGCCTTCCATAACTTATTTTGGACGTATTTTTCTTGTTTCCATGCGGAACTAGTTGATATTTAGAGTGCTTTATAGTGCTTTATTTTTTTCAAATATGTTATATTTTTTTGTATAGCATTTCCAAAGGTCTCCTTCAGAATCAGCCCTGGAGCGATTGTCCGGCCTATTTGGTTCATTCTCAATCCTTTCTCAGAAGGAGGAAACCCAAGGTATAGTCGCAGCATATTTGCTTTTGTGCTCATCACACATTAGCCAAACTAATTATGTAGGGGGACCTAAATGTTCCTTGTCAACAGATCCTTCTTTACTCTCTTCTTCTTCTTCTCCTCGTTTTTATTTTATTTATTTTTTTATTTATTGTAAAGTCATAGTTAGTATGTATAGAGACTAGTCAAAGCTATAGCTGATGCTTAGTTTATCATCATTTTAGTTAGTATGTATAGAGACTAGTCAAAGCTATAGCTGATGCTTAGTTTATCATCATTTTTGTTATCATCTTTTATTTCTTGACTTTGGCTCTGACAAATAATCTCTGTTGCAGGCACATTACGGAGGCAAGGCAGCGGTGTCGATATTACATCAAGGTATGGCAGGAAAGATTTCTCAGTTAATCATTAGGGAAGACATGTAGATCGCCTCTTTGGTCTCTTTATTTTTTCTTGCATGTTTATGTTTTCCTTTTTCCCTGTTATTTTAGGGGAACGGAAGGATCTTTTAATCATCCTGCGCTACGTAGAAATGCCTCTGCATCAGCTAACATCAGTAACCTTGCTTCACAATCCTTTTCAAATACAGGTTTTTCTTCTTTTTCTCTTATCTAGCTTGATAACGAGTTTCTTGTTTTAGATCTTTGACATTGTTAATTTGGTACAACAATTCTAAATCTGCAAGTGAATAACAGAAATTTTTCCTTATCCTGTTTCTTAAGTGATTTAAATGAAGCATTATGTTTATGTTTTAAGATTTGTGTCATTCCCTAAGGTCTCTGTGATGCTTTTTCGTTCTTCAAATGAACTGTTGACTATGTTTAAAATGCACAAGTCTGTCTGATTCTTACAGTTTTTCTTCACTTGTGTAGGTAATCTAAAACGCACAAGCAGTTGGTCTTTTGACGAGAAGCTTCTTGTACAGTCTATTTACAGGGTAGTGTTTCTTTGGAATACTCTCTGTCTCGCTAGTCAGTGATTTGAAAATGTGAATTAATGGTTTCTTTACAAACTTTATAAATTACCTTATCTTGTAGTGCTTCATGAGTAATGAGTAAATTAAAATGTTGAAATGACTCGCAGGTTCTGTGTTACGTCTCAAAGACGAGTCCCATTGTGGTATACCTTAGAGATGTTGACAAGCTCATATTCAAATCGCAAAGGACATATAACTTGTTTCAGAAGATGATGAAGAAACTACCGGCATCAGTTTTGATCCTTGGTTCATGCATTGTAGATCTCAGTAATGATCAGAGAGAGGTGGATGGAAGGGTAACTGCCCTTTTCCCATACAACATAGAGATCAGACCTCCAGAAGACGAAAATCATCTTGTCAGCTGGAAGTCCCAATTGGAGGAGGATATGAAAATGATGCAATCTAAAGACAACAGAAACCATATCATGGAAGTACTTTCAGCTAATGATCTTGATTGTGATGATCTGGATTCAATCAATGTGGCAGACAGGATGGTTCTTAGTAACTACATAGAAGAGATTGTGATATCGGCTGTGTCATATCATCTAATGAATAACGAGGATACTAATTATAGAAATGGAAAACTGTTTATATCATCGAAAAGGTAAGATCAGTACTCCCTATATATAATGTTGGAGCTTGCACCATAAACACTTAAGTCTGCTATTTTATGTCATCTTTGGAACAGTTTGTCCCATGGATTGAGTATATTCCAGGAAGGGAAAGCCAGTGGAAAAGATACATTGAAGTTGGAAGCACAAGCTGAAAAATCCAATGTTTGTTAAACTGCTCGCTCCTTATTAAATATCTGAAATAGCCAAACTGGCTGACTAATAACGTGACTTGTTAATCCTTCTTGATGATTAATACCAGGAAGGAGGAAGGAAAGAGGCTAAGGGTCCAAAGCCAGCAGCAGGAACAGAAACTATGAAACCTGAGAGCAAAAGCGAAGCAGAAAAGTCAGCTGCAGCGCCTAACAAAGATGGTGACAGTTCGGTGCCAGCTGCAGCAAAAGCTCCAGTGAGTTATTAATTTTCACTTAATTTTTTTTTGATAAAATACTTCCACATTTCATGCTATACTTTGGATGTGAATACTGATGTAAGTAAGCAACAGGAAGTTCCTCCTGACAACGAATTTGAGAAGCGCATAAGGCCAGAGGTCATACCATCAAATGAAATTAGCGTAACATTTGCTGATATTGGTGCCCTGGAGGAGATCAAAGAATCTCTACAGGAACTGGTGATGCTCCCTCTTCGACGACCTGACCTCTTCAAAGGAGGGCTTTTAAAGCCTTGCAGGGGAATACTGCTTTTCGGGCCTCCTGGCACTGGGAAAACAATGCTGGCCAAGGCCATTGCCAAAGAGGCTGGGGCAAGCTTCATTAACGTCTCCATGTCTACCATCACTTCCAAATGGTTTGGTGAGGATGAGAAGAATGTTCGAGCTTTATTCACGTTAGCAGCAAAAGTCTCTCCTACTATAATATTCGTAGACGAAGTGGATAGCATGCTTGGGCAGAGGACAAGGATTGGGGAGCATGAAGCAATGAGGAAGATAAAAAATGAGTTTATGACTCATTGGGATGGGCTTTTGTCGAAGCCAGGTGAGCGAATCCTTGTTCTTGCCGCAACCAACAGGCCATTTGACCTTGATGAAGCAATTATCAGGCGTTTTGAGAGAAGGTAAAACCCTTCACAGTTTAAATCTGGATTGCACTAGTTTGTGTTTGATTCATTTTTTCTGTCTGGTATTAAAATTTTCCTCTGCTCAACAGAATTATGGTTGGACTTCCAACTGTAGAGAACAGGGAGATGATTTTGAGAACTCTATTAACCAAAGAGAAAGTGGGCCAAGGACTAGACTTCAAGGAGCTTGCAACAATGACAGAAGGATATACTGGAAGTGATCTCAAGGTTTGAGTTAATTTATTGTTTGTTATTATTGTCATCGATGATATTTAGTTCTTAATTAGGGTGTCATTAAGTGGGTTGCTGCTGCTTTAAACAGAACTTGTGCACAACAGCTGCTTATCGGGCAGTCAGGGAGTTAATACAACAAGAACGACTTAAAGATACGGTCAGTGCCCTCTTATTATAAAAAAATTCGAGGCTATCTCTGACAGTAATAAAATTTGATTGTCTTTCCAGGAGAAGAAGCAAAGAACTGCAGAAGATGCTTCGGATTCAAAAGAAGATATCAAAGAGGAAAGAGTGATCACTCTGAGGCCACTCAACATGGATGATTTTAGGGAGGCAAAGAATCAGGTTAATGCACCAGGAAGCTTTTTTTTTTTTTTTTTTTATATATATCTTTTTTGCGAATTGACCGTGCTGGATGTTTACAAGTATCTTTTCCTTGGAATGTTGGACCTGTGAATTTGTTTAATGGGTTGTAGGTTGCGGCTAGCTTTGCTGCTGAGGGATCTATAATGAGTGAGTTGACACAGTGGAATGATTTGTATGGAGAAGGGGGTTCCAGGAAGAAGGAGCAGTTATCTTATTTCTTATAAGATTTTTGACTTTTCAGAAAATAAACAGTTTTATGAAAGAAATATGGAATGTATATATATATATATATATATATATATATATAAATACGTAGCCAAAGCTGTCTCTTTAGTTGAAGCTCCCACTTTTTGGGGCAATGGCGAGTTAGATAAATGGACGGACGAACACCGTGGGGGTGGTGGGAGTAGAATAAGAAAGAAGGAAACCTGGACCATAATTTTGCTGTCGGTCTTCGGCATTTTGTGATGTGATGTGCGACTGTAATCTTTTAGATTGGGCTTTCGCTTTTATGTTGTTACATCAATTTGGAAATAAGAACTGCCTGCCACTCCAAATAAGTGGTGGGTAGGTGGTAGTTATGTTCGCCATGCTGCTAATAAGACGCAACTTTCTTTGGGGTTCTGTCTGCTGTGGTGTTGTAATAATAATCTTTCCTATTTGTAATGCTTTTTTTTCACATCCTGTGAACTCATGTTTTACTGTTCTGAGCAAAAAAAATTACAGAATAAAAAGTACGACACGTGTTGAAAATTACAGTCGTAAAGTTAAAAATGGGCACGTAATTTTCGTCGCCGCGGTGTTGATGTTTCCTTTTATTTTATGCTGGTCGGCAACACGGATGATCAAAGACGTGGCAACAGCTGCTTGGTATCCAACACGTGTCCGATATAAGTCATCTTTGTGACACGTACCTTTTAATAAATGCGTCAGGCAGCAGTTCATGTATTTTTTTAAATAGAAAGTGTACGTGTCCCCCAACAAAATCCCGTGCTTTAAATTTTTAAAATAATCGCGGATTATTTTGGATATTGATCAATCCCCGGCTTCCGCGCATGGACGGATGCGACATGATATCAGCTGGGGCAATGGCTTTTAAATTTCTTTAATATTTTATTTATTATTTTAAAAAATATTCCGGCTGAATTCTGAAATTATGAAAGTATTTCAATTAACTTACAAAGATTCTATGTAGCTCCTAGCCTAATTCTAAATAATTTCTTTAACTATTAAAACATTATAAAACTTAGATAAAGAGAGAAAAAAAATAGATATTAAAATAAAACAATCTGTCTTTCTTCCACTCTTTTCAATGCTTTGAACCAAAAATGTTTTATTTATTTATTTGTCACGACAGCAGCCAATTAGAACAATACATGTGCATCAAAACATAGATTTCACTTCAGTTCCCATAAATCAAAAGCACTTTCTTTCAGTTATCAATTCTTTCAGCATTGTGAGTCCAAGTAATTCTAATTCTAATTTTCAATTATTCCAAATGATCTTCTACCTAATTTTAAGATCTTTAATTTTATCATGTATTTAGCTTACCTTTTCTGTTGCAATGTATGAATGTTTTTGTTATTCTTAAAAGATTTCAAAACAAATATGTGATAAATTAATTTATGCAAATTAAAAAAAGATGTTTTTACCTTACTAATAATTATTTTCAACACACACAATCTCATCAAATAGTCTTCAACAAAAATAATTGTAATAAAGATCTCTCTATCTTACATGTACGTAAGATACATCCCTCTCACATGAATAATACATGTGATTGGCCCAGACACTGTTCATGTAAGAGAGATGTATTTTACATGCATGTAAGATAAGAATTAATTTGTAATAAATAAATTTATTATCATTGGGATTTAACTACCTTACAACAGTTATAAGATACCACCACTTTTTTGTCTTTTTGTGATTTCGGTCCTTCACCGTTGGATTTAATGAAAAGATAATTTCAATGGTAGAAATTTATCTATTTAAATATTAACATTATACTCCTTGATATTTTTATTAAAAACTCAAAAAAGTTAAGAGTTAAAATTTTTAGTACACAAGTCTAGACTATTTTAAATTTATATTGTTTAATTAGTAATGAGTCTTCAAAAATATATTTTATTTAAAAGAATAAAATTTTAATATTATTTATATTATTAAAAATTAATTTTATTTAGTACTATTTATTTTCATTTTATTTAATATTATCTAGTCATTGACTTATTATTTTATTTATTCTTTTAAAAATAAAATAAAATAAAATAATTAGTGTGAGCCTTAAAAAATAAATATTATTTATTTTTGTTTTATTTAATATTATTTAGTTATAAGCTTGTTATTATATTTATTCTTTAAAACAATTAAATAATATTAAATAAATGAAATAATCAGTAGTAAGTCTTAAAAAATAGATATCATTTTAACCAATATTATCTATTTTAATTTGTTAACATTATATAATTGTAGGCTTATTATTATATTTATTCTTTCATAAAACTAAATAATTTTAAATAAAATAAAATAATCAATAATGAATCTTAAAAATTAATATTAATTTTAATATTATTTACTTTAATTTATTTAATATTATTTAATCACAGACTTACCATTATATTTATTTTTTAAAAATAAACAAATATTAATCCTAGTCACTACGGCTGCATTTGCCACAGCACAACACCCTCAATATAAAAAATTATTTTATATGTAAATAATAATAATAGTAATAGTAATAATAATAATAATTGCCAACCGCAACTCTCATTTTTATTTTTTTCTTATGCGATTATGTTATTAAACAATGAGGTTTAACAATTAAATAAATAATTATATTAAATCACATGACTTTATATATATATATATATATAAAAGACGCCAGGTGCACGGCGCGGTCTCACGACTGACACCCCCCCAAGGCAGCTTTTGAAACAGAGAAAACTGATCATCGCACGTCGTCGCCTCACCCTTGTCATATCCTTCGATTTTTTCAGGACTCCCTACTAGACAGAGTAATTCTTCTTCAACTAGTTATTTCCATTAAAAAACCAACAGTAAAAACTACACAATCAACAGCAATAAACCCATCAACATTATAATCAATCTATAAACACTTATTTAACATCAATCGAGCCATTATTTACCCACTGACTACTGGAGTGAAAAGAAAGTGCACTGAATAATGTGGATACGGCGATTTACAGAGAAATCTCCTCAACTCTTTTCCATCAATCTCCACCACCAGTTTTGGCTCTTATAACTACTAGACATTTTCTAAATCACAAACTAAGATCTAAAAAACTCACCAGAAAAAATACAGAAATAATTAAAAAAAACACACACACACACAACTAACCTACTATAACCATCACAAGTTTTGAGTCCAAATGGAAGAAAACCATTAAAAAAAAAAACTACTCAGAGAGTAAAGAGAGAAGAACAAAAAAAGGCAAAGAAACCACCAACAAGGCCTTGGAGGAGGAAAGAAGAGGACAAAGTCTGTTGTTAGGGAACGGTGAATGAGGCAGATATGAAAAGAGTCTGGAAAGAATGGAGGGGAGCAATAAGCAACACAAGCATGCCATTCTTAATAAGTTTTTCTAACAACTTTTTGTTATATTTACAAACTTATATCTTCACTGAAGATGTGTTTACACGACTTTGTTATCTGTAACGAAAAACTCGTGAGCTAATATTATTACCCATGATAGGCAGACTTACTTTTGCATTATCGAAAAAGCTTCCATCAAAATTATAAAGACCCCATACCTGACTAAAAATGCATATCAAAGCCTGCACATCACTCTGTTCCTGTGGAAAAATAAAAACAATGCGAAACCAGAGACTGGAAACAAATGTACAAACACACTAATTGATAAAAAACATAATACCACATCAGCATAATACTCACACATATCCATGCAAATAGCTACGACATATGTAGCATAAACAAGTACAAAATATCCATATTGTGAACCCAACCACTTCTAGAACAACAAAGGAATAAAACAGGGTTCAAGCCAACACTGGATAACAGTTTCATAACACCTAGATAAAATACTTTCTACCAAATGTGTGTCAGAACCTAGCAAAGACCACAAATTTATACCACCATTCTAAGCCTTCTTCTTGTCCTTCAATGACCTTGGTATCTTACTTAAGACCTTGGCATCAAAGACTGCATACTGCTTCTTGATCTCAGCCCATGCCTTCTCAGAAAATGAATCCACCCGATCCTCATACTTCTCATATATCACAGGCACAGTGTGAAGCAGTACGAAAACTATTCCACCAAACAATAAATTCAGTATCATGAAAGCATGACTAATACAAATATTAGAAACATTAATAGTAGAAATCCATTACCTATGTAGAACAAGGTCAAGAAATTGCACCAGCTCCCCACAATTGACACAACCCACAAGCCAGCAATCACCTGATTAATAAGAAAATTTCATTTAAAGGGCCATCAGTTCAAAACATTAGGTACAATTGTGCCACCATCACTATTGCAAGTCAATCTTATGTGCATTACCAATTACAGAGACCAGAAGTACTCATGCAAAGCACAAGGAATAAAACAGACAAGGGAGTCAACATACCGAGAGAAACTTCTTCAGATCTCTTCCAGATGCTATTTCCCTCAGAAGAGCGAAGGCCCTATTGATCTCAAACCTAAGTGCAGAGGCCAACTCTAAAACTGGTTCCTCAGGGATACATACTTCTGGAATGCGTGGTGGAGACCTAATAAACATTTATACTTGCTCAGTAATTCATAAACACCCCCCCCCCCCCAAACACAAAAAAAAAAAACAATAACCAACATACTAACTGCAGCAACAGCTTACTTGTTAATGAAGGTGGAAGCATTAGACCACAAGAAAAGCACCGCAAGTGCAACAATGAGGCAGTGACAGACAAGAGTTAGAAGGTGGTACTCAAGCAATTCAAACAGAACCCATATTGCAGTAGCCCCACCAAGTACTCCTGCTGAAATCTTCTTGTTCCTCCATAAGAAAACATCCGCAGCTGTTGCATACACAGACAAATTTAACGCATAGTTAGAAATAAAAACATCAAAATAGCTGTCCACATCCCCCCTATAGCCATCAAGGTCGATTCAAGACCACAATAGCATATAAATCGACATTTCAGCACCCATTATTTTGTGTTTTTTTTTGGGTGGGGGGGGGGGGGGGGGTTGGGGGCATAGAAGTTTTGAAATTAATTGATCACAAGTGATTCAAACAGATAAATGTAAGATAGATTCAATAGAAGGGAAAAAACGACACAGTGATTAACGATAAGTGATGATAACATTGAGGTAACAACTTTGTAAAAAGAAGGTTCCAGTTTCGTAAAAAGCCAAAAGGTAAACTTTATCAGAACCAATCGCATCAACACCGTAAATCATAAAAAAGTTAAAATAAAAGAAAAAATTAGCTAATCAAGATCAATCTATAATCAATTGAAACTGCAAAGTTGATCTATTAACAGCGATAGATCTATCTAGATCTTTAATTTAAAAACATCTAAAAATGAAGCAATAAAATTCTAAATTAAATTAAAAATTGATTAAAAAGAAAAAGAACATACGTTTTCCGCCACCAAGAACCCTGTGAACAGGCTTTTCTCTTCCGAAGAGACGAAATACTTTGGTCTTGAGGGAGGATGTAGATGACTTCTTATCATCATCGGAGTCAGATGACGATGACGACGACGACGAATCGTGGCCGTGGATCTTCTCCGTTATCTTCTCCTTCACTGATTCACCAGCTGGTTCCTCGTGTTTATGCTCGTCAGCCATCTCGCTCTCTGTACAAATCCCTCACTCGGTGTTTTCAAACCTTTTAACTTTGAGAAATGAAAGGAGCTCGCCAACTCTCAACGAAGTAATAACTAATTATCTCTCGCTGTCCTTGGAGAATAAATAGACGTGTATCTGATAGATTTAATCTTCACCGTCGAACTGAACGATTCGATCATAGCCGTTTGTAGGTTTGGTCCCGAGTCTGGAGGCTTGGACGAATATGTGTCTAAACTCCAAAATAGCCGGTGTATTTTTAATACAGAGGTTAACAGCCGTTAGATTTCACGCGTTCGCGTTGATTTTTGTAAACGTGGCACAAGGCAAGCGCCGGTGAATGGTGATTTGAATTTGTGGGCTAACTGTGCAAGAACAACATAACTTAAGCGTATTATATGTTGATACGTGGCGTTATTATAGCCACTAATGGCTACTGTTTAAATTGAAATACCAAAAATGAATTGAGAATTTAATTATACTTTTGGTCTGTATACATATACGTATATGCTTCTTAATGGTCAAGTAAAATCTGATGCAAAGTTTTTAAATACGCAGAGACTAAGTAACGAGTTAGGAGTTATATAATTTAATAATAGACCAATAGATCATAAAGCCTTAGCGGTCGAGCATGGACCAGTAATTTAATGTTTTAATAACGCCAACTTATGAGCAGTCGTCATATACTTCATGGCTAAGGTCTCTCCTGATTTGGAAATTGACCCGAAAGCTCAAAGCATCTTACATTTTTTGGATGGGTCATTGGGTCTACAACAAAAGCAAAATGTTGAGTGGAAGAAAAAAAAATGCTGAGGGATAACAAAAGGTTTTGCCCTAAAATAATATCTGAAATATCATGTTGTCTAATCCAAATGCAAAAGCATTAAATCAATATCAAAAAATGTATGAAGATGAGAAAAATTTGGGCATTATTTCCATGACCCTACTACATCCAGCCTATATGTAACAGAAGCACTCATGAAAGGTGCAGAGACGTTTACGCATGAGTACAACCACAAGAAGCAAGGATTGTAGACCCAGTTGCAGGGTAAGGGGGGACAGAAAGTCCATTCCAAGGCCCAATATTGCCCAAGGCTAATGAACTTTGCTACTTTAACGTGAAAAAGGCAAATGCCAAGTTAATTGAGGAACCTTCTAGATTAGATATAATCAATTAATGTTTTAATTGATTAGATCTGTTTATTTCGCACATTTCCACAACGGAAAAGGGGGTAAAAAAATTATACTCTGTAACCTGGTTCTAGTTAAATAAACAGAAGGCTACATATATGTGCAAAAGAAAAATCACACCTGTAATCTTTAAGTATGTGAAGGGGCAGAGAGTGTAATCGGAGAGATTGAAACCAACAACAACAGGAAATCAAAAGAGTATAATTGAGGAACCTCTTTTTTGTGTCCCCACAAGATTAATTATACCCCAAAACAATGGCACCTCATTTCAAACTTCCTAACAGAATCACCATGAAGAGTTGACACCAATTTGACACCAATAAGCGAGTATATCAGTTAGTATGAGATTATTTTATCTTAATTAAGGTTCTCAATTCGAGATTTGAGAATGTAACTGTATTAAATACTTGTTAGAAGAGTTTTACCGTCTTAATAGTCTTACTCAACTCGAATCTAAATTAGTCGAGGCCCAATATGATATTTAGATACCAAAATGGTTATATATATATATATATATATATAAGTTGAAGAGTTAGAAGTTATGAATATATAATAAATCGATGAAAGTTGAGTACAAGAGATGGGAATGTAGATCTGGCTTATATCAACTTATGGCCGGTAAGTTTTACATTAAATGAACTCAACCAACTTCATAACACCAGGTGACAAAGGTCTTGATGATGGTACTATAAGAGGAGTGCAAGAGATTAGAAAGCTTTAAAAATAATCAAGATTTTGACTTTAAAATAACAAGGAATGCCTGACCTCTCTTATTTTTGCTAAGTACTTGTGAGGTTAATTCTATAAGCTAAATAGAAAAGTTAAGCAAAAGATGGTGTGTGGCACACAACAACTAATAAGGATATGTGGTAAACTATTTGAATGGTTGTGAGCTGTACGACAAAGAAACCCATTTCATTCTTATGATCAATGGGCAAAGAAGACCAAAGTTTTCAAACAGGACATTGGATACGTAAGAGTCAACTTCTCAACACGGTGCATGAGATTGCATACTGCTAATTCATATGTACCCTTTTGTGACATTGCCGGTTCCTCTTGATATTCATATATATGCCTCTAGAAAGCAGAGGAAATTGAAACTAGGGAAGTAAGGATATTGTATAAGCCTAACTGACGGAGTCCCAAATGTTGAAAAGTCAAAGTCGTATGGTGGCTTTGCCACATACACGATTTAGACATCTTTTGTTCACGGTTTGGACACATTTGGAACATGATTTTCTTAATATTTGTTAAATGAATAGTGCCAACATTTTCCCTATAAATAGCTAAATAATTTTCATTTATTTGAAATCCCAAAAATTTGAGAACTTGAGAAATTGCAAATGAAGCAATTCTAGAATTCTGAGAGTGTGAACAATTAGAGACTGTGTGTAAGAGTACTTTGAGTGTATTTGAGTTTTGAAAAGTGAGGTTTTCATTACTTAAATATTGTATTCCAATAATTATTAGTAATACATTTATTTTTCTCTTACTCCTGTGGACATAAGCATAATTGTTGAACCACGTAAATCTAATGTCATTTTTATTTTTCTGTGATTATTTGATGTGCTTGATTCCACATTTCGCGCACAACAAATAGTATCAGAGCCGACGGTTTGTATTTGGGGGGATACAGTATTGTTCACATATACGATACTATTCCCGTATACAATACTATTCACGTATGGTACTATTCACGAATACAGTGCAGATGACCATTTGTACTTAGGAGACAATCTATTGTAAGTAGTGTGTATTTTTGCATGTGTAGGAAAGTTTTGTTAACAAGGCTATAAGAGCCTAATGAGTATGGGTTTTAAGTGGGACCGTTATAACCCTTCCATTCTCATGGGAACTTTCCTTATACATTTATTCACATGAAATTAACATTATAAATGCTGTTTTTCAAGTGAAAATAGTTCGTTGAAAAAATGGTAGAATGTGAAACTTTCAGAATTGGGGAGAGATCTATCGAAACTATTTCAGGAGACACTTCAAGTGTGAGGTGAGATTTGTCAAATTGCCATTCAATACCTGTTGTAGGAAGCTAAAAAATCGTTATTTAAAAGTTTGATGGGAAAATCAACTTCGACATGTAGAGGCGCGAGTTTATGGATGCTCTTATTCAAATCAATCTCGATATTGTTCTGAAAAATAAAGGACATAAGAATTACGTAGTTTGATAATTATGCATACGTCCACGGGAGCAATAGAACAATAATTGTATTATTAACAATTATTGGAGTATAATATTTGGGTAATGAAAACTTCACTTTCCAAAAATCGAAATATACCCAAAACACTCTCATGCACTCTTAGAACTCTTAAAATGGGTTCACTTGTAATTTCTCTAAAGCTCTCAAATATTTGGGATTTTAAATAAATGAAGAATGTTCAAACAAATGAAGAATGCTTAGCTATTTATAGGAAAAATGTTGGCATTATTCATGAAATAAATATCAAGAAAACCGTGTTCCAAACGTGTCCAAACCATGTACAAAAAGAGTCCAAACCGCGTGTGTGGCAAAGCTACCATACGACTCCTCCACATGTCGAAGTTGATTTTCTCATTAAACTTTTTAACATCGATCTTTTGGCATTCTATAACAGGTGTTGAATGATAGTTTGACAAATCTCCACATGTCGAAGTTGATTTTCTCATCAAACTTTTCAACATCGATCTTTTGGCTTCCCATAACAGGTGCTAAATGGTAATTTGACAAATCTCATCTCACACCTGAAGTGTCTCCTGAAATAGTTTCAGTAGATCTCTCCCAAATTCTAAAAGTTTCACCTTCTGCCATTTTTTCAATGAATTATTTCCACTTGAAAAATAACATTTATGATGTTAATTTTGTGTGAATAAATGTACTAGAAAAATTTTCAGGAAAATGAAGGGGTCACAACGATCCCACTTAAAACTCAGACTCCTTAATCTCTTATCGCCTTATTAACAGAACTTTTCTATACATGCAAAAGTATACACTACTTACAATAAATTATTTTCCCAAGTACAAATGGTCGTCTGCACTGTATTTGTGAATAGTATTGTACGTGAACAATACTGTATACGGGAATAATTTCGTATATGTGAATAGTACCATATCCCCCCAAGTACAAACCGTTAGCTCTGGTACCACTTGTTGTGCGTGGAATGCGAAATTAAGTGCTCTGATACTACTTGTTGTGCACGGAATGTGGAATCAAGTACACCAAATAATCACAGAAAAATAAAAAAGACATGAGAATTACGTGGTTCGGCAATTATGCCTACATCCACGGGAGTAAGAGAAAAATAATTGTATTGTTAACAATTATTGGAATACAATATTTAAGTAATGAAAACCTTACTTCTTAAAACTCAAATACACCAAAGCACTATCACACACACTCTACAATTACTCACACTCTCAGAACTCTAGAATTACTTCACTTACAATTTCTCTTAATCTCTCAGATTTTTGGGATTTCAAACAAATGAAGAATGCTTAGCTATTTATAGGAAAAATGTTGGCATTATTCATGAAACAAATATCAAGAAAACTGCGTTCCAAACACGTCCAAACCGTGTGTGTAGCGAAGCCACCATACAACTTTGACTTTTCAACAAATTTATGAGAGTACAAATTGTTCCAGAAGAAGCTACTACGTGTTTTAGACCGGAGGGGTATTCCTACAGGCGAGATTTGTCACCTCATCATTCAGCACCTATTGTAAGAGGCCAAAAGATCGATGTTGAAAAGTTTAATAGGAAAATCAACTTCGGCATGTAGAGGCACGAAGTTATGGATGCCCTTATTCAAATTGCTCTCTATGTTGTTTTAAAAAATAAAAGACACTTGTATGATGAAGAAACTTAGGATCGTATAAACGAGAAAGTCTGTGGTCAGATCAGATATCGTTTGACAAAGGAGGTGAAATACTTAGTGAAAGACGAAGAGTGTGCAATGACTTTGTGATGTATGCTAGAGGATCATAGTCAATCAGCTCAAATTTGGATAATTTTTCGCCGATGTGGAGATTTGTTGAAAAGTCAAAGTTGCATGGTGGCTTCACCACACACACGATTTAGACACATTTTGTACATAGTTTGGACGCGTTTGGAATGCGGTTTTCTTGATATTTGTTTCATGAATAGTGCCAACATTTTTCTTATAAATAGCTAAGCATTCTTTATTTGTTTGAAATCCTAAAAATTTAAGAGTTTAAGAGAAATTGCAAGTGAAGCAATTTTAGAGTTCTGAGAGTGTGAGCAATTGAAGAGTGTGTGTAATAGTGCTTTGGTGTATTTGAGTTTTGAAAAGTAAGGTTTTCATTACTTAAATATTGTACTCCAATAATTGTTAGTAATACAATTATTTTTTTCTTTCTCCCGTGAATGTAGTCATAATTACTGAACCACATAATTCTTGTGACCTTTATTTTTCTGTGATTATTTGATGCGTTTGATTCTACATTCTGTCCACAACACTAAATAAGAGCCTGAATGTTCTATACCAACACTACTCAGAACCCGAATTCTGCATCACCTCTTATGGACAAATTTCAAATGTACTGATTGAAATTGGAATGCTTATATGCAGAAATGCTAACAGTTATCAGCATGCTCAATTAGCTTAACATCTAGAAAAATCACCTACGAAGTAATGAACATGAATAATTGGCTAGAGTCCAAGTGGTTCTATGAATTACATTCGTCGCATGTGGGGGAAGAGGGGAATATGAAGAGTTTGAAAGTAAGGATTGCAAACTTCTGGCTCAAGGTTACTCATTAGACAGTGCTACCTAACAAAAGAAAGACAGGAATTGCTCAACAACCATAAAAGATTCACAACCTTTTCTATCTGCACCATAATGCCACACATCCCTCAGATAATCCTCCTGAATTCTTATTTTCCACGATGCGATTGCAGCATGACGCTTGTCAAAGCGAAAGACCGGACTCCAGTTTTCACATATTGGAAGAAAAATCTCAGTAATTGTTGCTTGCAAGGAGGAAATGTAGTCACCTATACTAGTTGAACTTAGCTTGCAGATACTCCCTTATAGTGCCTTCTATCTCATTTAATTTGCATTACCGGAATCGAGGAACTAATATGGTAACAAGAACATCATTTTTCTTCATTCAATATTACTACAAGTCAACACTTGAACTTGCAAGTCAATGTCCCATCCGTAAAATTCCCTTTGTTTCCAATTTTCAGAAAAATGAAACATAAATAAAGAATTGCACAACAAAGTCAGAAGATCAGATCAAACCCAAATGAAATCACATTAACATAAATGCTGTGATTATAGTATAGTGGATAAACATTGATGTCTTACACAGAATCCAATCCTTATAGTATCACTTTGTGTTTTCAATGCCTTCAGTAAATTCAGTACTGAAAAAATCGATCTAAATTTCTTATAAATCCCTTATTGAAAATCCTCATCGCCATCGATGCAACTTACCACAGAGGACTTTCACCATGCGTACTCAATTAAGCTAGAAATTATTATTATTTATTAATATGTTCGACCATATGGATGGTAAACAAAAATTCAAATAAAATTTGAGAAAGATAATACGAATAGAAAGTGAAAAACAGAAAGCAGTAACCATAAAATCAACTATATTCTACATACAGATCAGATGGACAGAAAGCATAGCATTGCTGGGAAAGGTAAATGAAAACAGAAACAGAGCTAGGGGGTGGGTGGCATCAAAATTACCTCATTTGATGTTGAAGAGAAACTAATTTTTGAGCTCAAAGTTTCGTTCCTGAAAGGCCTGAGGAAGCAGGAGCACTTGAGAGACTTCAGTTTCAGGTCTCAACAATTGGAGGAGCCGGTGGGTTAGTTCTCATGCAATGTTTTATCGATTTTACCAATATAGCCGGGTCGTGTCCTCGTACTTCTTGTGGATAGAGGTCATTTATGTCATTCAAGCAAGGGCGGCGTTTTTTTAATTTTCATATGTGGGTGGATTAGATTGTTTAGGGACTCATTGCCGGTATATCTTGACGAATATGCGCTGGGTACCATGTGCGCTTCTTGTCCATATTAAGTGCGGGCTCAAATCCGGTCAGGTCCAGCCCAATAAATTGTAGGCCCAATAATAACATTCTGTACGCAAACAAAATTTCACTACTCCCACCCGTAAACCTCTTGACCCTAAACCTCAGACACTGGCAGCATACTCGCTGAACAAACAGCAGCGACCTCCAAAAACCTCCTTTAATCTTCCAAATACAACAGCCATGTTGATCAAAATCATCCGATCAACGCTGTCCAAAAGCCTAAACCTGCAACTCCGTTGCTTCTCGCAAGCGGCGGCCGCCATACTACCCGACGATCCTTCAGCCCCGCTAACCTATCTCGAAGGGCTCCCAAGACCCGACCCAAGATACGATGAGACAATCCTCGCAATCCCACGAGCTTCCTCCGGCACGAGTGTCTCAGTGAAGGAGAGAAAGGCCGGACGAGTGCCCAGCATCGTTTTCGAGCAAGAAGACGGCCAACATGGAGGGAATAAACGCCTCATTTCTGTCCAGACTAATCAGATCAGGAAGCTCGTTGGCCATTTAGGTCGCTCATTTTTCGTTTCTAGATTATTTGATCTTGAAGTTAGGTCGGAGTTTGGCTCCGGTGACCTCATGGAAAAAGTCCGGGTCCTGCCCAGAAAGGTTTCTCTCTCTCTCTCTCTCTCTCTCTCTTTTTTATGTGTGGAAAATGAGTAATTTCTAATCAAAACTTATTTTGATAACTTTATTTTTAGATTGATAGGTTAATAAAATGAAATTTTTTGGGTGAAAGTTTTGATTTTTGGTATATTTATTGTCTCTAATATTTGCTTTAATTTTATTTGAATGCATCAGGTACATCTACATTCTGGCACGGATGCACCACTTAATGTGACCTTCTTAAGGGCACCTCCAGAAGCTTTGCTGAAGATTGATGTTCCACTTGTCTTTAGAGGAGATGATGTGTCCCCTGGTCTAAGAAAAGGTATGGAGTAATGCAATTGTTTTTTAATAATAGATTATCAATTGTATTTTCTTCTGCAGTTCCATGGATTGTTTCCTTTAGTTGCATTCTTCTCTGTATAATTGGTTGGTGGGCCTAATTGTATTTTTAGGTTCCATTCGTTTAAGGATGCATGTCTTTGGACAATCATATTTAGCTTAGAGCATTAAATTTCACTTCTATTTCATTAGTTTAGCTCCCACTCATTTCACTTAAACCCATTGTCATAGCACAAGATTATGAAATTGAGTATATCATATGGTTGTAGGTTTCCATCCACAAAAGAAAGGATTGTATACCTTCATTTAGACTTCTTTTTTTTTTTTAATTTTCTTTCCTGGGCCTTTTTCATTTCGTATCATAAATAGTTGACCGTCTTTTTTCAGGACAGCTTGTACAGTTCATTTGTCTGAACCTTGGAATTCTGGTTCATTGTTGGAGATGCTGATGAGAAACTTGTTAAACAATGGTGATTTTTCTTTAGAAATTACAAGGATGTTTCAAGTGAATAAAACTTAGTGTACATGTGTTAAGTGATGTTGGGTTATTCAAGACTGCAGAGCCTTAGCAGCAAAAAATGATAAGCTCAGTTTAGTAATGAAATGAGATGTCTATAACTTTTTCACAGAGCATGTGTGCTGCTACCTCAAATAGTTTAACTCACTCCTTATAATGCTCGAGTGACAATGCACCTTATTTCCCAGTGCCATCTTCAATGAAAGTTTTACTAGTTTTTAATCATTGATTTAGTTTCCATAATTAAATTTTGTTACTTGATCTAGTTGATGTTTGTTGCTCTAACCTGTGCAGTATTTAATATTTATATAATTTTTGCAGGGGGTTATTTGAATACTATCAAGAGGACTGTTAAGTTCCTTTGTCCAGCAGACATTGTCCCTCCGTATATTGATGTTGATCTAAGTGAGTTGGATGTGGAACAGAAAATTTTAGCAGGAGACCTCAAGGTTCATCCAGCATTAAAACTTCTTCGGTCAAAGGACGAGCCTGTCTGTAAGATTGCGGGAGGCAGGGTTTCTGATCAAAAGAAATCAAAATAAGTACCTCAGCAATTCTTGAAACTATGGTTAATGAATCAATTTCCAGGTTTAACTGGACTATGAGTATATGAAGATGTGAGGTCCCATTTCTTCATCACACAGTCATAATCTTGTAATACCAGATTAGGAATTGCGAATTTAGTTTTATCTCTCCAACCATCATTCTTCTTTATCCCATTTGAATAGGCTACAGTGGGTTTGTGGTTAAGCGGAGCAGATTCCGATTAAGAGTGTATCTCATTAATCCAGTTAGTGATAATTTTTTACTTTTATATTTTTGCCTCTGATCTTGCTTTGCTACCAAGTCACACAAACTGTCAGAGATCACTCTTTTCTATTGTACTGTTTCTTCAAAACATCATATTTTAGCGTGTACATGGCTAACAAGACATGCTTTTCTAGGGTTCACAAAAGTGATGTTTTCTTGAGAACAATTGAGTTTAAAATAGAAATACACACACACATATATGTATATTCCTACCTATTACGCATATTTTCTGTAATATGGGATGGAATATTAATGAGATGCTCCTTGCTTTTTTGTCTTCATGTAATTTTATGAGAATCTTGGCAATGTCAAATGTGTATGGTATGTGATCGATTACTTATATTATGGACATTTTATTGTGGATTTCTTGTGGTTTCCCTGTTAGTAATGGCAATAAGTAGTAGTATAACAAAACATTGCAGCTAATCAACTCTTCTGAGTCCCTAAATAATCTGCACTCTAAGTCGACCGACTAATGCATCCTTGTCGGCGTGGTGTAAATGATGAATTCTTATGTGTCTTGTGGAAGGATGAGACAGGAGAGCGAGAAAATTTGCAGATGAGGACAATGTAGTATTTGCACTACATTCTGAAATAGAATCATTTGGGCCCCCATCCCATACCTTCGCTCTTTCTTCTAAGTCGACCGACTAATGCATCCTTGTCGGCGTGGTGGAAATAATGAATTCTTCTGTATCTTGTGGAAGATGAAACAAGAGAGCGCGAAAATTTGCAGATGAGGACAATGTAGTATCGCACTACATTCTGAAATAGAATCATTTATATAGATTCTCTGCCTTCAATGGTCAACGAAGCTATGCAGTTGGGTGCATATTAAGTAAAAGCTAGCACTGTATCTCTTGTATTGCTTGCAAACGTGACTTCCATGAAATGGAAAAATGATTGGGAAACAAAATCACACTTAAAAGCGTCGTCGTTTTGGGTGAATTTCAAAAACGAAAATTAAACCCATTTGTTTTGGGCATATTTTTATGAAGGTTCAGTTAACATTTTGTACATATATAAGTGCTCTATAATCCTATTGTCATCTTGTTAGATAAAACTGAAGTATTCGTAATTGATTTTTTTTTTATCTTTAATCCCCTCTTTCTCTCTCCTCTCTCTCTCTCTCTCTCTGTCTCTTTCCCCTCATAATTTCCTCTAATTATGGCAGTATTAAATCATTGCCCTGCTGTTCAGTAAATGTTCTGTTTTATCTTATCATGAAATATAAATGGGTCACAACTGGGTCTTTGCCGCCAATTAATATCATTATTTCCTAATTAATGAAATGCGAAGAGTTATTTCAAAATACCAACTTGTAGTGCGCTGTACAAATTGTTACATATATGATATCAAAATGTACATAAAAGCGTACATCTATACTTGGTTAAGTTAAAATCAGCCGGACAAATGGAATATCACGTTTCTATGCTTGCCAAATATCTCCCCATCACGGGGCGCTACATGTTTTTGCCATGCTGCTAGTCATGGTGAATCATTGCTTTAAATCTGGTGCCAAAGACTAGAGCATGAATACTTGGCAAAACATCTGATATCTTTGTAGAGGCTGCAGAGAAGATGCTGGAGAAAAGTTTGCAGGCAATTTTTCTGCTCTCATTGGTATCGTTTACTTATTCACTCCCTCTCTCAACAAACAAGAGATGGATTATCAATGCAGCTACAGGGCAACGAGTGAAGTTAGCCTGTGTCAACTGGCCCGCTCATTTGCAGCCCATGCTAGCTGAAGGACTTGACAAGAAGCCCTTAGGTGAAATCGTGGCAGCTGTGGTCAAGATGCATTTCAATTGTGTTCGTCTCACTTGGTCAACTTTCATGTTCACTCGTCCCAACTATGGTCATATTAGCGTCTCACAAACACTTGATTCACTGGACTTGAAAGAGGCCAAGCAAGGGATTTCCAAGAACAATCCTTTTATCTTGAACATGACGCACATTCAAGCTTATGAAGCAGTAGTTGGTGAACTCGGAGCACAAGGTATCATGGTGTTGCTTGATAACCACATTAGCAAGCCAGATTGGTGTTGTTCTAATACCGACGGAAATGGTTTCTTTGGTGATCGGTACTTTGATCCGAATGAATGGATGAAAGGTTTATCATTCGTGGCCGATCGCTTTAAGGAGAAACGTCAGGTGCACTAAATTTTCACTTTTAGCTATTACAAGATAAATGTCAGGTGCACTAAATTTTCACTTTTAGATATTACAAGATCTTGTCCCTAGAGTTTGACCAAGTGATTTTTAAAGAATCTTGTGTGAGTTCAAATCTTAAGAAGGTAGGGGTTAAAAAAGTCAATATGAGAATTGCCCACCCTTGGTCGATGATTTTAGAATTTATTAAAATTTTAAATAATTATTAAATCATGTAATTTAATAGTATAATACTATTACATTCCACTATTAAACTGCACGGTTTACTAATTTTTACAGACTTTAACAAATTTAAGATTTTGATTTGAAACATATTACATAATCTTAAATTATAATCATCCATGTTCGATCACTGATGTTAAAATTAAACTAAAAAAGCTTGTATGGACAGTCAATTAATTTTATTTGTAAGTTAATTGATACATCTTATTATACTGTAGGTGGTGGCTATAAGCTTGCGAAATGAACTACGTGGTCCACGCCAAAATGAGCCTGATTGGTACAAATACATCAGCGAAGGAGCAAGAGTGGTGCACAAAAGAAACCCACACGTCCTTGTTTTTGTTTCGGGCCTAAATTTTGACTTAGACCTCGGCTTTTTACAGAAAAGGCCCTTGGCATTAGACTTGGATAACAAGTTAGTGTATGAGATACACTGGTACTCATTTAGCCAAGACCAGAACATGTGGAAAACACAACCAACGAACATAGTTTGTAACAAAGTTACCCAATCATTTATCAATAGAGCGGTTTTTCTCACCACTCGTAAGAACCCGGCTCCTCTTGTTCTGAGTGAATTTGGCTTTGATCAGAGAGAAGTAAACCTCGCGGACAATTTGTACATGACCTGCTTAATGGCACATGCTGCTGAGACAGACTTGGACTGGGCCTTATGGGCTCTCCAAGGAAGCTATTATTTGAGAGGAGGGCTAAAGGGGGCGGAGGAGACATTCGGAGCTTTGGATTCCACATGGCAGCATCCGAGAAATCCCAACTTCTTAGAAAGGCTTAGGTTTCTGCAGACAAAGACTCACGGTATGGTTAAACTAATTTACTAGCTAGATACTACTAATGTGTTGTACACATTGATGGAGATGTGAAACTTGTCTATTTCAGTTCCAACTACAAGCCGTACAAGAACATCCTACATAATATTTCATCCACTGAGCGGCAACTGTGTTAATGCAAATGCAAGAAATGAACTTTATGCTAGCAATAGAGGCCCATTTAGCCGCTGGAGCTACGGTGGCGATGGGACTCCAATCAGGTTGATGGACAGATCTCTCTGCCTTAAAGTTGTGGGCGATGGGCTCCCACCAATGCTATCAAATGACTGCCAGAGCAAACAAAGTGCATGGAGCTTGGTTTCAAGTTCCAAGCTGCATTTAGCTACCAAAGATGACGAACATGGAGGAGAGTTACTATGCTTGCAGGTATCTCCAACTAACTCTTCTCAAGTAGTAACAACCAAGTGCATTTGTATTGGAGATGATTCCAGTTGCCTGCAAAATCCACAGAGCCAGTGGTTTAAACTTGTTTTAACTAATGTACTTTCCCTTGCATAAACTAATCTTTGAGGACGGTAATGAAATTTATTCGATAAGCTCTTCATATATGATTTGATTGAGATCATCTATTCATCTTGCATTTAACTATTTAATTTTTTTTGTGGGTGTTAAAGTGAAAAAAATAAAAAAAATAAATCACAGTCATCCTAATTAACAAGATGAGTAGAGTAGGATCTGCATTCTTTCATAAAGCACTAACATCTCACGGATTTCGAGGAGTTGGCTTCTGGGTATTTTAACCTTTATCATACTAATTTAGAGTTTGGTTTCACATTTTACATTTTACCACCGCTTCATTGCTGTAAAGAGGGGGGGGTAAAGTCGTGTAAGAAATACTCTCAATGAAAAATTAAGCCGTATATTACAGATTCTTTTAATCTCGTTTATGGTGAGCTAGCTGTTTACAAAATAAATGTGCATTTGTCAGAATGTTATTTGAGGAGAGCATAAATAATGCGGTGAGCTCTGTCTGGCTATAAGACATTCTCGACAAGAGCGTTGCAACCACAATGTAAGACCAAAAATAAAAAATAAAATAAAATAAGGAGGAGCCGGACCTTAAAAATTATTGCGGCTGGAAACAATAAAAGTGGAAGAGGGACTCTCATTGGCGTCGACAATAAGAGATGAAAAAGAAAACGATAAATGGGCCACCCTCTTATCTCAAAAAGAAAGCAAATGGCACAAAAATGCCAAACTTGTGATTACCATAATGATGATTTTCATAGGAGTATTTTTTGTTCGAGACAAAACCAATATTCTTTTCAGTTTTCAAAAACATTCAGATTAATCTATCGGCAGTATGTATGAAGGTGGGACATGTTTCAAGATTAAAGTATCCTACTACCTAAACAAGACAAATAATAGCAAATCAGTGTATCTTAATGGATAAGATGCAAAAGTTATTGGGTTCATTTTTTTTTGTCTTTTAAAGAAAAGAAAAGAAACACTTATGCTTTACCAAATAATTTATAGTCTTTTATTTATAAGCTCAAAATGTTCGAAAAGAAATTAAAAAAATTTAAATGTATATTTAAAAAAAGAAAAGAATACTTGCATTCAAACAAAACAAAAACGCCAATAAACCAATTCGCTTTACCCATTCAATTATAATACGATACATCAAACCAGATTTAACGTTGCTTATCTCAATTATATATATAAATAGTTTCTTAAATAGTAGGTTTGTTTTCAACTTTAATTTATTCATTTGTGATGATTTAGAGGCAACATTGAAAGTATATAATAGTAGTTGGCAAAACGCATTACGCAAATGTGCGGATATATATATATATATATATATATATACAAAAAAAGAGAAAAAAAAAAAAGGTAGGACATATATTTATTAAAAATTTAGTTGCATGGCAGTGGGCACTAATGCTGAAGTTGGGGAAAAGCACCGTGGTGTAGGGAGTAGGTTCTTTGACTCGCTTTTTGAAAAGAATGCCACCCTTTAGAAAAGTTGGCAAAAACATAGCATGCAGACCTGCCCAATCACTTCTTCCTTTTGATAATAATAATAATAATAATAATAATAATAATAATAAACAAAGAAGAGGATTTTACTTAGGCTGCTGTTTCAGTAACTCGACCTAGCTAGAAAGTGGAAATGGCTGGTTCAAACCTCAAACTCCACGTCAATCCATTTGATTCTATAAATCTCCAGGCTTTTGCTTTCCAATTGATTGACTCGTCTCCACACTAATGGAGGCATAATTGAATCTTGAATTGGTTTTTCATGAAACCCAATTTTTGCCGAAGCCTATAACTCAAAAAGGTTGAAGTGGTCCACTACTCCAGTGTGGCCATGGTAACTGATTAATTAAAGAGCAAAGGTACATGCTAGTAAGGCACATTGAATTGAAAGAAGACGATACAGTAGTTGTTAGACCCCTTCTCCGGGGACCCTAACCTGTAACATGGGTACGTCAACAGTCAACTCATCCGACGGTTGCCATCAACTATTTTATTATTTATTATATATCTTCTCTCTCACTCGACTCGGCAGGTTGAATGAAAGAGAGCTTTCAGTGAGGCATCCGCAGATGGACAGTAAGTACGCTATTATTATATATCAGTTCTAAAACGAAAGCAAGCATTGGTCTCGTGTGGCAGCCTTTTCTCGGTCTTGGTTAAAACGCATCACACATCCTCAAAAGAAAGCGACTCGGTTGGCTTACATTACAGATAATCAATTTGGACTGAGTCATTCAGATTTGAGAGGGCAATTCGAGAGAAAAATCTTGCAAGTCAAAGCTTGCAAGGGCCGATTCAAATACAAGACCGGGCTGACCGGCAACGTGCCCATTACCTTCAGCCTTCAGCGTAAACTGTGTCAGTGACTGTAGCTGGCTTTCATTCTACTTCTACACAAGACTTTCCTTTTTCTACTTTTCTCTATCTCTCCATCCAGGAAGTTTCCTCCAGCCCAATCACGTCACAATAGTTTCATCATCTTCAATGGTAGAAATCCTAACAAAAAACACACAATTCTGCATTAGGATTAAGGAAAAACTGCACAAAAAAACGCAATTATTGGTTACTCATTTTCACTTTCTTAATTTCTTTTCTTTTCTTTTCCTCTTCGCTTTCGAAATCGGGTATGTCTAAAAAGGTGAAAGCGTAGTTGTCCGTTTAATTAAAATAAAACCAAACCCGTATCTGTATGTGTAGAGTGGACGCAGTAACAACACTTACCTTCAGTTACAAATAATAATAGCACTCATCAATAAATAGTTAGCTCCATTAATAATAGAATCTCCCTAAATGATGTCTAAATTGAATTTACTCTTCAATTTTTAATCTAAGTTATGATAAATAATTAAAGTCTTCCCTAAAATACATCGTCATTAAAATTAAAAAAAAATAATAATAGCACTCAATCGTCAGTATCAATATCTGACTTGCAGACTGCACTCACATGACTGACCTGCAACACGTATTACTTACATTAGCAGACAAATTAAAAGCGAGCCCCCTCTCTGTGTGCAAAGATAAAAAATAAATGAAAAGCCTTACCATTTCTGCTGACACTGTCACCAATTTTTCAGTACTAGTCTGTTCCCTCCATTAACCCACACCATCCCCTCCTCATTCCTCATCTCCTTTTCCCCCTTCTTACTTTCCCTTTTACCGCCACCACCACCACCACCACCACCATATCTAATTACCTAATACCTAATAAAAGCAACCACCAAATATCTCCTATCTATTCTTCACTAGCGCACCCTCACTACTATTCTGGCTCTCCCAAGCATGGAAGCTTTCAGCTTGCTCAAGTACTGGCGCGGCACCGCCGCTGGCGCCGGCTTTGTCACTGGTGGCGACGGTGGTGCTACTTTACGCAACACTACCACCACCACTACTATTGTGACAGCAGTCAGTACTCACCACGCGGCGGAGGAGACTGACGACGACGACGACGACGACGGTCCCTTTTTCGACTTGGAGTTTGCTGTTCAAGATCAAGATGATGAAGCCGAAGAAGATGAAGATGAAGATGATGGAGAAGAACAAGTAGTTTCAACAAACAACGGGGACGAAAAAGACGACGTTGGCTCTGAAGAGGAAATTTCGGACGAAGAAGGAGAGTTCAACTTCACGATTTCTTCTAATTCAAGCGGCAACGGCCGTACGGATCAGCATCTCACGCTTTCTCCGTCCGATGACTTGTTCTTTAAAGGAAAGCTTGTGCCTATTGAGCCTTCTTCTCTCGTATTCAGCTCGGCCGCCGAGCCTAATTCCAAGCCGCAATTTCCAGTCTCCCTGTTGAAATCGGCAACCAAGTTTCGAGTCTCCATGTTAGGTTTCAAAAAAACCAAACAAAATGCCACTGAAAAAGTCTCAGAGAAAAACAATGGATCTGTTGATGCCACTGCGGCCGCCGTTGCTGATACTTCTCCTTCGCCGCCGCCGTCGCCGCCGCCGAAACAACAACAGAAACAAGAAGCTGAAAAAGATAAGCAAAGCAAATTTTTCACGGTCAAATTCAAAGTGGAGGAAGTTCCAATTATGTCGTTGTTCACAAGAGACAACAACAGTTCAAGGAAGTCGCAGAAACACAATGCTGAAGATTCAGAGGAGAAGAAGTTCTCCAAAGATGTCATGCAAAAGTACTTGAACAAGGTTAAGCCCCTATACGTGCGAGTTTCGAAACTGAAGTTCTCAGGTCAGTTAAACTCAGGCGCCGTTACAAAGTCCGTCCAGTCAACGCCCTCAACGGCTGGTCAAAAGCCGAATCAGCCTAAATCAACGGCTGAGAAGAGCCCTCTGCCGGATGCGGAGGTCGCTGGTGAAACTTTTGTTCAACTCAAGAGTCAAAAGCAACCGAATATTCCGGAAAGGCTTAAAGTTGTGTGCAAGCATTTAGGGAAGAGCCGATCGGCTTCGTCGGCTGTGGCTGCCGCACCGGCCGGAGTTGTTACTTCGAGGAGAGATGATTCACTGCTTCAGCAACAGGATGGGATTCAAAGCGCTATTTTGCATTGCAAGCGATCCTTCAATGCCTCGAGAGGTACTAACTAATTTCTTCGATTTCTTTATAAAGAAAATGTGAATAATAAATAATATTTCATTTATATTTTTTTCTTGTGTGCATTTTTCACACACAGATTCAGAGTCTTCATTGTTAGCAAGGTCGGTGAGCGATCCGTCTCATCAGAAATTTGATTTATCCAGAAAATCATCGGATCAACGAAAAGATGGCAGCTTTGAGCCATAGAATAGGAAGAATCTCGGTTCACTGAACACTGAACCAAAAAGGCGGGAAATTTGGTTCGGAATTGATATTTATTATCAAATATCAGGCTTATCTCTTGTTTCTATGTAAAAAAAAAAAAAAAGGTTTTATTTGTTTATTGTATAATTTTAATTTTAGTTTTGGACAAGTTGTATGTACGTAGTAGGGTAAGAAGAAGAGTTGTCTGGGTCGGTCTCTCTCTCCCATTGATCGGTGGGTGGGATGATGAATGGTGACTGGTGTGATGAGTTGATGAAGTTTAAATCTCTCTATCCCCACAAAGTACTGTTGTAAAGCTTTTATGCATGTTTCATTGAAAGTGAAAACAAGAATCATATCTTTGTATCTAGCTAGCTACCATTCAAAAGTCAGTGCCTGATCTCCCCAACTCGTGACAACACAACACCAATAATTTGGCTCAATTCAAATTTAATTATACACTGTGGGTGTGATTTGTAATTTCATTCTATATCTATAGTTGGGTTTTTATATATATATATATTTCCATTTTGGATTTAAATTATTTATGGGTCCGCGAGCTGGTTAGAGGAGTTAATGGTGTCTTTTCTGGTCAGCGAAGTTGGGAAAGTGGGAGACTAAGACGGTCAAAAAAGAAATACTCACGAAAGGAAATTAAGGGAAGAGAGAGAAGAAAACACACACAGAGACACATTTACATGTGTACATGTGCATGTGTGCGAGAGCACGCGCGTGTATACGTGAGATAACAATTTACGCAGTGGGAAACTGGGAATGGGCAGTTCGGGCATGGGTATTGCTTCTCTCAATTCTCTGATGCCTGATCTCTCTCTCATTTCATGGGGGAAATGTTTATGTAGCCGGTCATAGCATGTATCATATATAGGTCTGTGTAATAAATGTTTGAATGTTCTAATCGTAATGAATAGATGTTGAAAAATGAGGAGAAGTCCATGTTCCTTGATGTTGATGAGGCACCCGATTTGAGTGTGTGTGTGTGTGTGTGTATGTGGGTAAGTGTTGCTTGTGAAGTAACGTCGGAGATTCAATTTGTCTCCTTGTGGCAGGGCTGGGGGCCTACAAAAGCGCTGCTACCTTGCTACTCTGCTAAGCTAATGGTCAGGTCAGGCCTTTTGTCGTGTCACTCGGTCATCAGATTCTTGTAATTCTACTATTCTACCCTTTTGTTTTTAAACTGTTTCTATCTAATTATTTTATTGCTAAAGCTACTTTAGTCTTTAAACATGTTTTTCTCAAAGGTTACAGTGCTCATTACTAACCGACTGAATAAGACAGAGGGCACTTGCGTCCTTTAATTTCCCTTCAAAGTTCCAATTTAGTTAAAAGTGTTTGTCTATTGAATTAAAATTATTTTTCTACACTAAAAAAAAAAAAAAAACCTATTGGGTGGCTGTTTCCATAACATCACGAGAACAGACTCCAAAAATTAATGGTACTTAAATTATTAATCTTCTGACATTGTCTTCAAAATCTTGCTTATTGGTCCCATAATTATATAAACATTGACTTCCTCTTCTGCAGAAACCCTTCCTCGTGAATCCTTCCTTGCATGTGTTTTTATTCTGCAATCACATATAGTCCAAACATGTGAATGCATATTTTCTATGTATGAATTATACAATGAAGAAAGCTAATTAAGTAGTTGTATTCTTCGGGTGGTTTTTTGGACAAAAATGGTAGTATTATTTTGCAGAAAAGAATAGATAAATCGTGTCGATTAATAAAATTTAAGTACTTTTTAAAATAATAAAAGAAAAACTTAGAACATGCTAAATTAACACTTATTTTTAAACTTAAGTAAAGACAATGTATTATTTTTAAGAAATCACTAAGACTTGACCTAGTGGCTAGAGCCACTTCCTCACAAATGTGAGGGAAGTGAAAAGTGATTCGAGCTCTCACAGATGCATTGCATGGGTTTAATATAAATTTTTTTTTTCCAAGCTTGAGTGAAGGTAATTTTTCTCCCATAAGTGAGATTTGACGACTCTCGAATATTTAAAAAAGTTAAAATCTGAATTGTACTATATAAGATGTAATATAAACTGGTTTCAATAATTATATGATTGTAAATATCATAAGTAATAGTCTCATAAAAAAAACACTTATTTTTAAGCTTGACATAATTGTCATTAATTTTCAATCTATATGAATGGTGCTGTCACTCCGACATCCCAACCAAAGAGATTCATCTAGGATCCATTGAACACACATGCATGTAATTGTTAAAAATGAATGATTTTTGTGTTGTTCGAGTTGAGCCCGAGAGTGGTGTGACGTTTAGAAGTAAAGGGGATGAACATCTAGTAAGCAACAGAATATGTGGTCAGCATTCAGCAATGACATAGGACCAAGATTTTGTTGAGGAATATATAATGTCGTCGGAATCCAAATATCCAGGGTCAAAGCAGAGTTACTTGTTTGTAAAATTTATGTCACTGTTAAACATCCAGTTCCATGTACTAATCTCAATAGTATAAATTTTCCTTTTGTTTTGTGACAAAGTGATGTTCTGCCCACGTACATTTTAGAGTATCTCGGCAATTGTTACTGCACCAGGGAACATATACCATACTAAAAAAGACTGCATGTGCCAACTGCGGGCTGCCATGCCGTGGATACAGCGTAGCGGAGCCAAAAAGATAGAGGAGCTATTCGCGAACAAGAGAATTATAGTTGCACCTCAAAAGGATGCTTAATTTAATTTGATACGCAGTCTTCGGCCATCATGGCAAATTTGGCAGACAAATACTCCATCTAAAGCCATCAAATTTGGGCTAGGGATAATAAACTTGGCAGAGTTCATGCACCATAAGGCTAATTAGTGTACCATGCATGCACCGGAGACACTTTGCTATTAGGAAACTAATTCCACAGCATCCGTTCTGAATACAATAGATTGGCTCTGCTTTCGGTGTTGATATGGCTCTCAATTTTCTTCAAATTATGTTGCAGCAACACACTTGTTATTCGTTAAATATTTCTGTTGATTTGTCCCGAACTTCACTTTCGATAAATGTGTATACATGTATTTTCCCATATGCTTTTCCGTCTCTTCTGCTGGCCTCGTTTCGGCTGGTAATTCCAAGTCCAAGCCCAACATTTTGGAGTCAAACAATTGTTATGAAGAGTTCTTGCAAAAGCTTGGCCCATTAAAATCTTATACATAAAAAGAGATAATTTATTTATATTTTAAAAATTATTCTGAACAATCTTATTTTAATAAAATAATTTATTAAAAAAATAATCTTGTGAATTATTACTAAAAACAAATTATTTCAAGTCAGTATAATATATAATTAAAAAAAAAAGAAAAGAAAAGAAAAGTAAAAACCTCTTCAACGTCGTCGTCTTCTTCTTCTTTTGTTGGTGTTGTCGTGCTTGGAAAATGATCATTTTTTTTTCCAAGTGTTGTTGTTGGCAAAGAAAGTCCTTTATCTTGATTGTGGAGCCTGAAACTACGTTGCATGTCTATAATGTTTCTGATTATTATATTTAAGAGCTTCGCACAGCGATATATAAAGATGAACATAAAGACATTGACTTGTAATGATGTTCAGAATTTTTGCAATTTAAAACCATTCACTAAGAACATGCATGTTACGTTCTCGAGTGCAAGTTACTTGCAGGGTCGAAATTGAAGCCAATATTGAACAATTATTTAGAAATAAGCATTGAGAATGTAATTTTGTTAAAGAATTTGTTTATAACTTGACTTGATTTTAGTGTTACATGCTAAATTTTTCTTAAGAATTTTCTTTGAATACGGAATAGCTATATTGGTGTTTAGAGTAAATAAAGACAGTTACTTTAATAAGTTTGATTTAGGACTTTTTTATAATTTAAAGAGTGTAGATAATAAAACTTAATTTTTTTAAATTTTAACAGATGAATATGTACGGAACGATAGAATGTTCAAAGTAATTATTAGAGTGTAAATAGTTTCATCCTATTTTAATTTCTTAAACAGTTTCAACGACAATTCGGTGGCGTTTGTTTTTTAACTTAATGACTTAAAGTGACTTAACTTAATTAATTAAGTTAATTAGAGATGCTTATTTTTATAACTTAATGATAATTTTTAGATAATTTTGACTTAATAAAATAAGTTAATTTTTTTGGCTTATTACTTAATGGAGAAATCTGAATTAAGTCAATTACTTGCTAATGTCAAAAATATCCATATTTTATAATTTATTTTTCATGTCTATCCCAAAACTCACCCATAAACATTTGCCCCACATAAAAATATCCTTATTTTTTCTTTCTTATATTTATATACGATAAAATTTGAAACTTATGGTATTTTATATATTAAAATTTTAAAATAAATATATATTCACTTGAATATAGTTTTACTTATAAATGTTAAAATATTGTGGTATTTAATATATTATTTATTTGACATTCAAATTTAATAAAGATATAAATGTAAAAGTACATATTTTCAGCTTTTTAAGTTGAAAAAAAACAAACAACTTAATATTTATTTTCTGAGATTCAGACAAAAAACAAACATATTATTTAGATTCAGACATTCACATCTATTAAGAATTCAGACTAATTAAGGTCTATTCAGATTTCGCCAGCTTCATATGAAAGCTATCCTTAGTCACGGGGACTATAACTTGTAAAATGGCGTGGTTGGCCATTTAGAAAAATAGGTCACAGCTATCGTGTAAATTTCAAAATCTGTACGAGTAGTTTCCCTCATATTTGCAGTCCAAGCAAGAAGCTGTTAAAGGAAGACTTTCGAGCAAATTAACAACTCTTTGGCGATTCATTTATATCCACACACTACAGCGAATTTAATTAGGCAAAAAAAATAAAAAAAGGTACAACAATTTAATTAATTAACATGTCTATCAATATCATAACTAAAACAACCATGTATAAGTATAATTAATTAATTAATTATAAACCTTGTCCCCGGCACTCCTGTTGAACGGCCTGGCTCGAAATATTATAAACGATGCTACAATTCATCTTCAAGACAACAGATTTCTTGAGAATCTTGAGTAACTTTATCTTGCCATCTATTCTAGTGTAGCTGCTCATATTCAAAGATCTCGACAAAATATCACTCCTTAAGCTTGGAACTGTCAAAAACTTCTCAGGATTTAAATCAACAGTTACATTCATCCGAAGCGTCCGCCTTGCCTTGGCCTGCCCTTGCGGAATGTGACCTTCACCCACCACCACGCCGCCGTAGTAAACACTAGTCGTGGTGTTGCCATATTTGAAGGAGTTGTAATTTGGGTTCTTCACTGACACATCAGCCAAAAGCGCGACGTTTTCATCGCCGCTGCTGCGAACACTGCCGTTATTCAAGAACTCCAGCCGTTGGATTGTCACCGAATTCATTCTGATACTCGGATTCTTGACGTGAAAAACGGTGGCGATCACGATGATTATCACGACTGCAACTAATAGAAGAGCAGTGACGCAACCAAAGCACTGAAGACATCTTCTTCGATGTTGAAGCGTCAACTTGCCACCTGACATGGCTTGATCTTCATAATCACTGCGGAGATGGTACTCCGCTGGGGCTAAGGGCTTCACTTGCTCGCTGTTGTTTGCGTTGGCCATGCCCGGATTTAATTCGTGAAGTGTAAATGATGACTCGGTGGAGTTTAATGGGCCGGCATATTTATATTTATATTTATAAATGTGATCAGATTATTCTTTGTTTTTGTATTCTTGTCCATTGTGCTTGACGCAAGTGTAAAATTAATTTGCTGAGTCTCATTGTATTTATTTTTTTTTTTCTACTTAACGCGTTTGCAAGACTTGACTATATATTGTATTTTGGCCTAATTTGTATCATAAATTCCACCTTAAATACCGGTTATTCTTCACTTTAGATGTATATATTCTTTATCCGAGAAGTTTCCACGAATATATGATGGTGTTTATGGACTTTTGGAAGACGGCAATGCTTGCACAAATGATTCTTTTTATGGACTATTCCAAGTGTCCGCTTCCTTGAATTTTTTTTTTATAGCATTTTTACCTATCATGAAGAGAAAAGTAGTAGTGGGCCCCATTGAAAATGATCCTCTTGATAATCACTAAAACGTTAATTCCGTTGAAAAGTCATTAACAATGGAGATGGTGAAACGTTTTGACACGCATGATAGCTTATCATTTCATGTTGTGTCATTTTCCCAATAGTATTGAAGAATAAAACAGTAGTAGTCAAAAATAAATAAATTAATACTATTGAAGAATAGTATTAATTAGGAGTGGGTAAAATATCCGATTCGATCTGAAAAATATTGGGTTCGGATCGAATCGGATTGGGTTGTTGATATAACTCGATCGGATGTATTCTTGCTAACCCGAAACCCGATTCGATCCGAAAAACTGATCAGGTTGCCAAAGAAAAAAAAAAGGAAATTAAAGGTTAAAAAACGAAACTTAAACCCAAAGACTAAAGAGCACATGCACACAAAGAACACTCAACACTCTTTAATAGCTAAAGACAAAATCACATTTTAGCTAAGCCAAAAACATTCTTCATTTGCATCAAAACGGAAAAAAAAAAAGAAAAAAAAAAGAGAACCATATTCGGTTCACTCTAACAGTCACAACCACATCTTTCCTCCCTTCCTCAACTTCTCAATCTCATCTTAAGAACACTCTTCACGATTTCATGCACACAACCACGCACACATATCGGAAAAGCAAGGGGCAGCTGGATCGATTTTGCCCGCAGTCACCACCGACGCTAACTGCTCCGCGAGGACCGCAAATGGATTTGATGTTACCGGATCTGTTGTTACCAGATTTGTTGCTACTGGATCTGCTACTCCACGCTGCCAGTCCTCCACCATCACCTGATCCGATCCAAGATTCATTCAACCCGATAATTGCAAGACTGCAACCCGAGTTTCCTTTTCCTCTTTTGAAGCTCTATTGGTATAATAGTACCATACCAGATTATTCGCCATTTAGCAGTAACATATTATATATTATTATATTACATGTGAAATTGTTAATTTGTAATTATGTATTGTTAAATGTTAATAAAAAAAAGAAAATTTGTAAATCCGAACCGAATTTAACCCGATTTATTAATCTGATCTGATCCAATCTGAATATATATCGAATCGAGTTATAAATTCGGATTATGTTTGGATAAATTTGTGTTCAACCCGATCAATTTGAAATCCGATCGGGTTGATCCGAATCCGGCCCGAACTTGTATTTGCCCACCCCTAGAATTAATACTATTCGAAATATATAGAGAACAGAAATTTCGGCACCCAAAACCTTGTTAAAGTTGGGCTACCGTTTTCTTGTTTGGGCCGGAATCGCGGGAAAGAAAAAGGATAAAAAATCCTCGGTTCTATTCATCTTAACGTACATGTGCACGAATGGCAACAGGCAGTAGATGATCGGAGCTCGTCCGATTAACAAAGCGGGTAAAAAAAAAAAGAAAGGTCAATCTCCAACCGATTGATTTCCATTGTAGATCTCTCATCCAAACGTAACGAGTAACTGCTAGAACAACCAATAATTATATCGTTCTTATATAATTATTTTTGGGTCATTTTATAAATATCTTGATTAATAATAAATTGTGTAAATGAAACATATGACTTATAAATTTAATGTAAAACTTGTAAATTAACATTAAATATAAATTTAAACAGTAATTTTAGAAATAAAAAATAAGACTTTTAAAGACAAAAAAAAATTAATATAAAACTAATAAATTGACATATTACCAATAAATCAAAAAAATACAAATATAACATACAACAAATAAATTAATATTAAGTGTAAAATAAAATATAAATCTTAAAAATAGAATATAAGACTTATAGATGAAAGATAAAACAAGTAAATTAGTATAAAATTAATAAATTAATGCATTATAAGTAAACAAAATAAAAATTTGTAAATATAAAATAAAACTAGTAAATCAATAATAATCATAAAACAACATAAATTTTAGAAATTGAATATAAGACTTATAAGTAGAATGTAAAATAAATAAACTAATATGAAACTAAAAAATTGATGTACTACTAATAAGATCTTGTTGAAGATGTCAAGATGTTCTTGTATTGACACGCCATCTCTCATAAAGAAAGTATACAACCTTTTGATTTTTCATGTATAGAGCCTCAATCTTGTTCTAAATACCCAAAGCTATCTTCTTACCGGATATCTTTCTCAAGATTGAAACACTACGACTCGAGATCAAGGTGCTACGAGCTCTACTGAGAGTCTGCCTTCTCGTTTCATCAAACATGGAACTAGGTGCTCCCTTTGGATCTTCTTCTTCTAGAGCTGATTCAAGCCCTTGGTGAACAAGCATGGCCCTTATCTTCATCTTCCAAAGAGAGAGAAATCACCATCAATAGTGAACTTCTCAATTTCTAGTTTTGGAAGTGACATTATCTAGGATCAATCTGGGCTCCGTTACCACTTGTTGTGTTTTCAAAGATTAATAAAGTCAAGAAAACAAAAGAAAATGATACTTATCAGAACAAGATCAAATTAGAAGCAAACAGATATCTGAACCAAGATAAAAGAATCAATATAACTATAATACTCGAGCTTCAAAATTTAAAGGAAAAACTAACTTGTTTTTATTAATCAAACTAACTCGAAACAGATCTCACTTTACAGAGGATGTTACACATATTACACAAAATCAAGAATCATGAAATTTGGTTAAGAAATGAAAAAGAAATTGATCATAGAATCACACACCAGGTGCTATGAAACAGCCAGTTTACACTGGTGTTTCTAAAAAATTTTCTGGAAAGTGCTTAACGACTTCCGCCATGTTGAAACGGAAACGGAAAATTAAAAGTTCCCAATGGTGTACTCTGTAGTAAAATGAGTAGTAATATTATTATCTCATAATTTATTTCAGATATTCACAATAAATAATGTCATAATTTTTTCCCGAATGGTCTTGACTAAAATCTATGTGATAAATTGTACGATCAGTTTGAGAAAAGTTTTAAGAATTAATGATGCTGTTATACTCAAATCTCAAACGGACTCACCAACCTCACATAATTACAGATGAAGATGATGGGGCATGCGACTATTCGTGAATCATGGCACCGAGACTAGCTGTTTCTCTTCTTTCACTTTCTTTTTCTTTTTTTTTTGGTGGAAAGGCACTTTAATATTTAATAAGCAATAAACTTTCTTTCAGTTTCAAACATTAACATTCAATAAACTTTATTAACTTTAGTTGATTCTTTTAATTGAAAAGCATAACTGCATTGGGCACTTACTATCAGAAAGAGGAAAATGGAAAAGTATACAATGAAGGAAGAATAATTAAATAGTATCAATGTGCGTTGTAAATTCTTTTCACTGTGTGATCCTTTATAATCATATTGTGAGAAATTAATTTACAAAAATAGTTAAAATTCATGCATCATTTATAAACTTACCCATTTCCCTTGTTTATATCACTGAAAAAAACGAAGGAAAAAAAAAGAAACCAACTTTAACCCAAAGCCAATCACCAAAGTTCTGATCTTTTTATCGCTGCTCCACCCAAAAATATTCCCCATTTCTAGCAGGGGAGGGGAGCATCCTTTTTTATTCATGTTTTTTTTTTTCTTAGTTTTTATTCAACTCCTCAAAGTTTTATAATTTCTAATGACACTCTTGATAGTACCGCTTTGGTATTCGGATTGGGAGAATACATCTGTATCAGACGCGGTTATATCAACTTTAACAGTAGTGCGTAGAGGTTGCGATACTCCTGTGATGGCGGTCTTTGTATATGTTCTCCATGAAAGTTTTTAGAGTCTCTAAACTGTCGAGCTACCTTACCAGTCTAAAAATTTGGTACAAGACCATCTAGAGGCGCTTTTGCCAACAGCATCTAGTGTACATTTTGCTCTCAAAATTTAGCTGTTACGTAAATATCCTAATCATTTTTGTACAACAATTTTATGAAGAAAAAAAAATGATAATAAAGAGCAAAAAGAATATGCATTTCTTACAAACAAATAAACCAACAATATATGATCATTCTTGAACAAAATCGTGAGATATATATAAGCAATTAAGGGAAGCATCTTTAATTTCTCAGTTAGAACATGGGATGATTCTTGAACAAGAATTTACATGCATATAAAATCATAACACGATCTTTAATAACCAAATAATGTCAATAATGCTAAAGCTTAAATCCCAGAAATATTACAAAAAGATATAAAACAAGTGAAAGAAAAAGAAGTTAGAATCAAACTAGCTGCTGCACACTAAATCCTCAACTGCTCTTCTTGCTAAAACAAGATTCATGGAACAATCCAATTCAGGCGTCTTAGTTTTCTTCAAAACATTGAACAAATTCACATTGCCATGCAACTTAGCATAGATGTTGAGCTTCAATCACAATCCCAGAATTTATATCACTTCTCAAATTCTGATTATCCAAATTCCCATTTGATCTCACATCAACATTAACGGTTACATTAATCCTCTTAACCTCTCTAGCTTCCACACGTCCGTCACGTATCTTCACGTCACCAACCGTCACGCTACCGTAAAAAACGCTCCCACTACAATTCTTGTACTCAAAGTAACCATAATTCTCATTATCAATAGTTAACTCAGTCACTAACGTTACGTTAAACGACGGCGACGTCCCGTTACCGTGGCTGAGATTTTTAACAGTGACTGATTCTAATTGAACTTCAGGGGTATTGGGACGCAAGAAAATTGATGCAGAGATTAAAAGAGCTGCGCTGACGGTGACGATTGTGACGAGAACGTAAACGAGACACTTGCTGCTCTTTCTTTGGCTTTCAATAACGGCCGGAGCGTATTCTTGATCGCTTCTTGGGTATTCGTTTCTTGGGGGTGCAAGAGGAAACTTTGGATTTTCTTCAGCCATTAATTAATTTGTGCGAAATATTCTTGAATCTTGGAGAGTGAAAGGAGGGTGACGTTTGGCTTCCTCTCGAGTTCGACCTTCGAACGTTGTTGGTGTAATTTGTAAAGAGAGAACGGTGAAAGGCTTTCAGGCGTTGTGCGTTAGGATCTTGAATCCCAATTTATAACATGGGCTGGGGGAAGAAGAAAGATGAGTGGGCGTTGTGTTCAAAATTAAAGTGCTACGTACCGCTAGCTCATTCCTAAGGGGATGAGTGGGTCAGCGCCAGCCATTGAGGGTCTTTGCGCACGCATGCGACGGCAGATATATATTATATCATATATGTTTATTGTTTTTTATTATTTTCGTTGTTGTTTTGCATGTGGAAAAAGAATACGACAAGGATTTTATTAGTTCGTGTTATAGTTGAATTATAATCTTGAGCGGTTTATCTTTTTAGTGTTTTTATTTTTTTTAGTGTTAGTGTATAATTAAAATTTATTTAATTTTTTAATTTATTAATCATTTATGATTTCACTCGCGGGAAGATCATATAAGAGAAAATTCTAATATGTTTTAATTATATTTAAGTCTTGTAATGGGTGTAATCACCAAATATATATTTTAATTAAAAAATGGTTAAAACAATTTTTTGTTACATTGTTTTGGCATAATCGATCACATTCCCCTCAAACAGTTTTTAAAAAATAAAACAATAATGTTTGAGATCCCAACATTTGAGTTCTAACTTGAGTACCAATAATATGTGTCACTCATCTATTGAATAATGGATTTCATAATTAATAAAATTACTTAATTACCGTCTAATAAATGGATGTCATATTAGTCGGGACTCTAGCATTGCTTAAAATAAAATTGACTGCGTCTGTTTATTTGATTATTTCAGGCGACATGAGAATGAGATGTTATATCATTTTCACTCAAGGGAATGTATACTGATGTAAGAAAAATATCTGACGTATTTTTAAAAATTTTGAACAGACCTTGTCGCTCATGATTGGATAATAATGCCATACTAATGTTTGTTATTTTTTTGTCATAATTATGATTAACTCCATATATATATATATATATATATATATATATATATATATATATATCTAACAAGAGTGATTTTGTATTCTAATGATACGACATGTGATATGTAAAAAGATGATTTATGAGGAGGTTTTACTGCCATATATACGAAGTGAATACAAAGTCATGGTAAAGGCAGCTACCCCAACTCAGAATAAAATTGGTAAAAACAATAAAGTGAATGTCACTTGGTCGCAGTGTGTGCTTAGTGATCAATATGACATTCACCCATTTAAATGTCTTTATCTAAGTTTTTATTACGACAATAATTGATTACTTATTGCCCGAAATTGATAATGCAAAATCTTATTAGCATTTGAGCAGTGCTACGTATTCGAAATTTTTATTTTAAAAATTTATCTCAAATAATGTGATATATGATATACTATTTATTAAGTAGTTGATAATTTTTTACAAAATTTAAATAAATTAATTGCATTATCTCGGCATTTAATTGATGAATGTTATATTGTTTAAGATGACATTTTAAGATAAAATTTAGAATTTATAGTACTACTCATGTAATTTTGATTTATAATATTGCTTTGCATACTCAGTTAGGACATTTAATTTGTATCCCAACTAATGTAACATCATTTGATTGGTTCAAATGATAGTTAGTTACTACTAAGTCTTATCATTTCTTATCAAAATAATGAAATTTTATTACTGATACATGAGTTGTTATGCGCGCGCGTGTGTGAGTAATGATAGACATCCCAAATTGTTTATCTCAAATTTTATCCTAAATCATATGTCATTCATTTATTAGTTAATGATTCATTATAAGATCTAAGTGAATTAATTATATTATTCTCCCCAACCAATTGTTAGAATATAGTAGGTACCCACAATTGTTTTTATTGTGGATTAAGCCAAAATATTTAATAGAGTCAGTGTTCAATTCACTATAAAGTCATGTGGCTAAATAGCATGTATACAATGAGTCTATTAGACCAAAAGACTTATTACCGTGTCCACATTTAAAAAGAAAATTGAGAGCACCCACATAAGAGAAGGTCCTTTTTATAGTCATATTGTTCGGACCAAATAATTTTATTACTAGTTATTTTGAGTTAGTTATCCTTAGTGTAAGTAATATAGGTGTAAATATATTAATAATTAATTAATAGAGAATACAAATTCCACGAAGCTTTAAATATGCTTGAGAATCTATAAATATTTTGGCCTCAACAATAAAGTGTTCTACTAATAGGTTATTATGTACCTGCATGTTCAAATATAATGTAATAACTGAAAGTTCAAATATATTGTAATAATTCTAAAAAATAAATCATGTTAAACCTTGAACGATACATATATGGTTTTGTAATTAATGTACGAATGATTACTATTATGTAGAGATAAGCTAATTAAGATGTGATTTAGAAAACTTATAATTTATTATAATGTGAAATCTATCCTTATTTATAATTGATTCAAATTAAAATTAAATTTTTTTATATTTATATAAAAATTATTCTTCTATAAAGTAATTTTTTTTGGTATAGGAGTAGAGTGTTTGGCAATTTTTTCACTTGCACTTCGAAAGCTCAAATCCTAGTGAATCGTAGTTGATGCACGGATTAATGCGATGGTGCAATTGAAAATTTTGAAGTCAATTTAGTATTAAGATTTGTGAAAGTTAGGCGCGCATTACAATTAGGTCAGAGTTGGACTGGACCTTTTTTTTGAGAAAATAATATCGCACTATTAATGTGTGGAAGTATCAGCAACCCTATTCTAATCATATCCTTGGCCCTTCTAAATAATTTAAAATATCACATTATTTTCATTTGCACCTATCTATTTTTCCCCTAAGTCTGCTGCATTTAATTTTTATTTCTCAATTCTTAAAATTTCATAAATAAATCTTACTGTTTATTGTTTTCTTAGATAGCTCATAGGAAAATAATCTTTGGCCTGCTAATTTTGTTCAAGTTAGTCTACCATTTAAACTTCTCATAAGGGTTTCATATAGCATTTTGTTGGAGTTAGTCTACTATTCAAGTTCTTCAAAATAAAAACTAAAAAATGGTATACTAAAGAGACTGTAAATTTTTGCACTGATAAAGATAGAATCCTAGAGAAGTAATAAGAACAGGAGGGGTACTAAGTAATGATTACCATTACTGGCCATATGAGGATGGTTCTTTGGTGAATGGTGATTGGTAACAAGATTAAACATATATCACCATTGTCAAAAATCTAAAGTTGTGAGGCATAGTTGATTAGATTTGCGAATGAGTTCGTTATGGTTGGGGGTGTAAAGAGTTTGCTGAAGATTACTTCTATATATTTCATGTCTTTTAGTGTAATCTTAATCAAGGGTAAAATTGAAAACAACAAAAAGGGGAGTACTTAGAATGAACGTGTTCCTAAGTGCACCGCCCGTGCGATGAATGAACGAACCCGACCTGGCGATGTACTTAGAATACCCACGTTTCCTTCACTGGAAAAGCGTAGAGCCTTCTGAAAGCCGAAAATATGGAGCTCGTGGCCCTTCAATCCGAATTACCGCGACCTTTTGCTACAAAAACTTGGTCTTTTTAAACGCCGGAAAAGCAAGCACGATGTGACGGATTAAAAAAATTTACTTTTATTATTTAACATAATGACATTGACGTTCCAATGATAGCTAACGTCACTGATCTTCTCATGTACCATCATCATAAGCTAATTATGAACAGTAATAGAACAAAGTAACAGAATATAATTTGCAGGCACCATCCTCATATTATTCTATTTCTATCTAGAAGGATTCGCTGAGCTCACTTCAAAAAAGGTGAAAACTTGTGCAAGAACTTTAGACAAGCGCAAGCCATCCAAATCCCACCTCCAGATTCCCCAAATCTACTTGAGTAGATCTCTCATTTCTCTTTCAAAATTGTCTTCTTCCCACCGATACCAATATGCCTACCAATCCAGCAGAGCCACCCTCTCCATGGAAGCTGTAACGCATTTGGACCGCTTGCCACCTGTAATCCTCTTTTCTTGACAATGAAGAGCATATATTTTTTGCTTTTGCACGTCCCCAGCCACCTCAGACCTCACCAACCACAAAAACTTTACTTTCTGATTGGTCTACAAAATTTCTGCGAGTAATTTGTGTGTGTACTCTGTTTTTCTCTTTCTTTCTTTTTTTTCTTTTTTCTTTTTTCCCTCGGTTTCTAAAAAACTGTACAATATTTGCTACCTTAGCTTATTGAAAATTTTATTGTTTTGCGGCTTTACAAGGACTCTCTCTCTCTTTTTCCTTCATTTTGTGATGTAGAGAGAGGAGTAAGATATGGGTTGTAATGTAAGGTATATATGTATATGCAATCCCAGGGTGTAGACTTATTTAGAAGTGTTCTTTATGGAATTCAAACTTGGTAGAGCCTTTCTGATTGAACTCATAGCAAAGTTTGCTGAGTTCTTTAGCCAAAACTGGTGCTCCACAGTAAAAAACTCCTGTTCCAAAAGAAACATTTAAGCATATTATGAGATTGAGAAAGAATTTAAAAGGTCATTTTCAAAAAAGGAAAATGGACATGCACTTACCAATCCTGGCATTGCAGTGCTTTGAACATAATTTAGACAGAACCTTCTTCCAATTAGGCCTTGCAAAATGGGTTCTCACCTGAGGATAGAATTTGGGAACTTTAGAAATTATAGTGATATGACCCAATGAAACCATCAGATTTGAGTTGCTGCTGGCCTTATCATGACTATTGGAGTGACACTTGTGACAAGATATTCAATAATAGTTTCAAGCCACAAGTGCAAGAAGAGGTGTTGTGAAGGGAGAGACTGAAAATGACAATCACTAAAGGTCTTTCTTACCCTAGTGCCAGAAACAATGTCAACTCCGTTCTTGGCATGATTAAGAGCTTGAACCATTGTGATTAGAGCTGATCTGGCATCACCTTCCTCATACACACTAGTCAAGTAGTTGTGCATCTCAATGACACCCTGAAGTCCAAAATATGAAGTTAAAATCCCAGGAAATTAAATAAACATTAAAAAGAAACTGCAAAGTGATTCCAATCAATATTATGTATTACCCTCTGATCAAGCTCTGCAACTTCATTCATGACACCTTTGAACCAATCAAATGAGCCTTGCTCCCTAGTTACCCAGTAGAAGTAAGCGTTGGTGGTCTTCAGAGCCTTTTTCCGCTTTGGAGAAACCCTATTGGTGTTAGAATCATTGCTTCCAACACTATTGTCTGATGTCCTACTGAAATCTGACACAGAATCCTGAAAAAGAAAAGAAAAAAAAGAATCAGAAACTAAGATGTGCTTTGTTTCAGAAGTACTGTAAAACCATTATCAATCAGGACAAAACTAAGATGTGCTTTGTTTCAGTACTGTAAAACTACAAATAAGGTTTTTGTAGCTGTGAAGCACTGGAAACAGACACTTACAGCTTGTTCCTCCTGTTTCACAATGTTGTTAAGCAGATCCTTCAGAATGCTGATGAAGGGTGTTGCTCCAATCCCAAGACCAACTAGAAGCAGGACATCATAATTTCGGTAGTCTTGTGCCGGGGCACCATAAGGCCCATCTATTAAGAGCTTTGGTAGACTGTTACCGGATAAGAATTGAGCTTAATAAATAGTATTAACAACTTGATACCCTTAGTTAATTGCATGACCAAAATCACAATACATACCTTTTCTTTGTTGTTTCATCAGCCCTGAGCAGCCCACTTTTCCCAGCTACAGGAGGCTCACAGGCCTCAGAAAATACCCTTTTAAGCTCTTGAGTCCAGTCACCTAACTGCCGGATGTGAACACTAAGGTAGTCGTCACCAGGAGCAGAGGTGATAGAAAATGGATGCCTGACATACAAAATTAAGCTGTAAGGACTCACAAACAAGACTATTTCTAGAGTTTCAAGCAATTGTGACCTACTATCAGCACAATGACTTACCACTCGAATGGAGACACAGCAGGACACTGAACAAACATGTACTGTCCGCTCTTGTACCGAAATTGTGGAGGCCTTGACATTTGCAATGTGAGAACATTTCCAGGATATATTGCGACCTAAACAATATTCATCTAATTGTTAGAAAACATAATTTAGTTTATGCGTTATATATATATATATATATATATGAGTGAGTGATTTATCAATATACTCGCCTTTAGAAGCCTGACAGTAGAAAAGCCAGAACGAAAAAATCGCAGGGTCCTTTCTCCAGCATACGCAAGAACAGGAACAGCAATATACATCCATGTCTACAAGCAAGGAATTCAGAAACCACAATCAATCACAAGAAACTTTAAGGATTTTTTGTTTTTGGAAAAAATTAGAAGAGAGTTAAGTGTTATACCGTCTTTAGGTACCATTTGTGAACGAGGAAAAGTAATATGCCGTGGACGATGAGCAGAATATAGACAATGACGAACAAATGGTGTGAATACCAGAAAGCATTGAAACCAGTGAGCCTATCGAAGGGCTTCGGCAGCTTAATGAGGTTCCTTCTGAACCAACGAGTTGCTAAAATGAATGCAATTGCCATGAATATGACCATAAGAATTCCTGTAATACCTTCTGCCCCTTTGACAAGGTCCCAGTATGTGGGTTTATGTTTTCCAAAAGACGAACTCAGATACCGTTGGTAGTCATTTTCTGAAGAGCTTATTAGCCTTGGGAAATCACATGCGAGATGGTTCCCGACATGCAGAATTACACCGACTACAATTGCTGCCGCTATTGTCTGCAAATGTCCATCAGTGGTAATTAAGCAAATAATTAATTAGATATTCGCTTACATCTAAAAAAAAAAAAGAAACCTGAAATTCTAATAACATGCATTTGCAATTCTTTCTTATGATTTGTAGAGAAGTATAATGTTAGATCAATTTTTAGCTTAATTGATGGGTTTTGTTGAATGTGTGTACGCGGAGTGGGCGTCAAATACTCACTATTTGAAGTGTAAAGTGACCAAACGTGAATTCTAATTTTCTCATGTTGACTTTGATCATAGGCTTTTTGCCAGGAGACCACAGATAATAGGCTTTTGCTACCTTACATTGCATGTAAGGTAACCTTGTGAGAGGCTTTACCTTACATGCAATGTAAGGTAGCAGCTCCCCAGATAATATTTTCCTACTTGAAAAACAAGCAATAATAATAATAATAATAATAATATATAACATAAATAAAGGAAAGAAGAGTAGGTGTAGGAGGCACAAACCTTATGAAAGTTGATGTTGTCGTCAAAAGGCACAACGAAACCCAACCTGGTGGACCTAAGCCACGTAATTGTATTTCTACAAACAGGCAAAAGAATTAGAGCCATGTTGAATTTTAACGTCTCTGCTGCACCCTTAGCCGTGAGAAGACAATAACCCATTACATGAAAAGCATCTTTGTGTTTGTATTGGAAAAACTTCCATGTAAATAACCCGATCATAATCAAAATCCACAGTGACAATACCCAAAGCCTTCGCCAATTCTCTTGCAGATAATACACAAACTCCGTGCTCATTCTTTTGATTCTGTTCTTTTTTCTCAAGCCTTGTAAGTTTTGGCTCAAAGCTTGGCTTGTGTAGCTCAGCGCTTGGCTGTAGTTCAGATACGTGTCCTTTTGTAGCAAAAGCGTCTCCAGTTGCCATAGCTGCATATCATAAGTATTATCAAAGAGAATGAACCATACACAGTGATGACATGGTGTAAAGCGTCAGGCATACGTGGGAATTAACAGGAAATCACATGGGAACCCATCTTGTTTTTGGCAGGACTCAGGACCGACCACTTGGTAAGAAATTAAGAATTAAGTTCAAATGGTTTTATCATGAAAGTGCAGTAGGTTTGGACCGTTTCAGTTTTTGAGCAGACAGTGACAATCCATACAAATCATTTATATAATTACGATTTTGGTTGTAGAGATTTTATTTTCAAACAGTTACCAACTAAATTTTGACCAAAAAAATAAATTAAATTAAAAGCACACTGGTTACGCGTGCATATTTAATTTGGCAAACTGACCAGTTATTTTATATGATTCTATTGGGAGAGATACTAGAAGTGTATTCAAACGTAAAAAATATAAACAACAACGGAAACGCTCAACGACCAAGAATGTTATCAACAGTTTTTATGAGTTTTATTTTCTTTCTCTCATTCTTTCTTCTTGCTTAGTTGAACAAACAGCACTAGCCAATCGTTGGAAGATTTGGTCATTTTTGTGGCCTAACAATGGACTTTAATATCACAAGAAAAGTCCTACTCAAATAACTGAACCTCTAATTACTTTATGTAAAATGTGAATTGGCTGGTCAAAATTGCCCCCATTAAACACGATTTATGAAATGAACGTGACATAAGGCCCTAAAAAATAAAAGAATAAACTATGTGGGCTTCCTTTTTTTATATTTTTCTAGATACATGTATCATAACGATGACTATTGTTATTATTATATATATTACAATAGAAAGTGTGTTAGATAGAGGACCCCACGCACCTCTATGTATCCAAGTCCTTCGGGATCTAGCTCTTCCATTATCAAAGCTGCATATTCTTCTGCTTGCTCCTTCAATCTCGATAACTTATTGGCAGAAGCACTTAACATAATAATCTGTTCAATTTACACACAAAAAAAAAATATGGAAAATAAAAATCTAACAGTTAACAAATTATATTATTTTAAAAATAACTCGCACATTCAAACTGAAAGACAAAAGAGCCCCCACCAACCCCACTTAAAAAACGTAATAATTACTTATGATAATAAAGTGGAGATGCCATGTGTCGAAACTTTGAACCCTGCAGATCTTGAATATACATGATCTAATTATAGATAAGATGCCAAATTGATTAGAACATGGGTAGCGTCAAAGACTAAGCAAACTCAATATTTTTCTTTTTTGCCCTTTTCCCAATTATATAGAAGGTACTAATTTATGAAATTTCATTTAATTTAAGGTTACCGAATCCCGCCTAACGTTGATTATTAAAACCAAAATGACACCCTGTAAGCAATAACACCAAGTAGCTTGAATTTACAAGATTATACATGTATAATGATATTCAATTGAGTGACTTTTGCTTTATCCAATCATCAAAAGGTTTAAAATCTAATTTAAATTAGAAAATGAAATCAGTACGTATTACTATTGAAACAGAATTTGATTAAACACCTCTTTTACTTCCTCCTCCGCGATTCTTCCATCTTCGTTCTTGTCGACCCTAACGAGCCATTATACATACAAGATGAACGAACGTAAGTACGTAATATACATATATAAATAAGCAGTGAATTAATTAATAAAACCTGTAAAAACTAGAAATGAAAGTTGATACTGGTTTAACTAACTAATGCTTACATATCGAAGAAGATCTGAAGCCGAGAATCAAAGCTTTGATCGGTGATTTGTGACCAGTACTCGTAAAGCTCTTCTCTGCTAATCTTGTCAACTTTTAACCTTCTTCTCCTACTTAAAGCATCAAAAAGCTCCAATGCAAACTCTTTAGAATCTCTCATTCCTGTGATTATAATACGAAAAAAAATATTTAATTCTCCAAGCGTTGATTAACGCGAGGTTAACCGAAAAATGAAGGAAAAAAAAAAAAAAAAGCGGGCGGATATGAGAAGAACCTATGCATTGTGCGAAATCGGCACGATAGAGAAAGCCGCCCTTGGCAAGCTTATTAAAATTACTTTGAACTTCATTCCATGCGTCGACGCCGTTTGTTTTACTACTATTACTTATGAACCTCAATCCACGAAGAGCCTTCTGGGCGCCGGAACGGGTCCGGTCCAGCTGAGCACGCTGCTTTCTCAAAGCTCGAGCCGCTAAAGCCGAGTCGAATCCATTGCCATTCTGTGCTGACGAGGAACTTGAAGCCGAGAGCACGCGAGAAGCCTGTCCATGGCTCCAAGAGAACCTCCTCAGCTCGGCTTTCAGCTCCTGCGAGAATTGCTTCGCTTTTGCCACTGCTTCCGCCTTTAGCTCTTGCGAAAAATGTCTCAACTTATTCGACGAGCTTCGTTTTATGGATGGCGATGGAGAGGCCGACGACGGAGTCTCACTTCCAGCTCCGGCTCCGTCCTCGATGCTAAGCACATGAGGTGGCGCCGGCTCAACGCTTCTAAGAACAATTGTATCATCGTCTTGAAGATCAATTGTAACCTCAACATATTCCTCTGCCGAGTTAGACTCAGTTCCCGGTGAAGACGCCGAACTCACCACCGTCCGTCCGGGAACAGTGTCGGAGGCCCACCGGCGCTGGTGGCTGGCTGAGCCTCTCATTAGAATGATGAGATATTGTTAATTTAAGACGAAAAAGACAAAAATTTAAAGAGAATGAGTTGATCGGAGAGGAACTGGGGGGAGAGTGAAAGTTTTATAGTGGGAGTGATGATTATGGAAGAACGCGCTCGGAAGGGAATCTTCTGAGAGAGAAAAGACACGTACGCGGTTGTGGGTAAACGAGTTTTTCTTTCTTTCCTTCTTTTTTTTTTTTTTTTTTTCCCTCTTCTCTTCCGAGAGGTGAGAAGAAAAAAGCAAGAAAAGGACAAGGGGTTTTGCATATGGGAATGCCTCAGTTGGTTTTTGTAGGGAGAAAAGGGGAAGGGGTATAATTGTCATTGTATTTTGCGTTCGGGCCTTGGGGAGAGGGCGGTGGGTCCGTTGATGATTGGGATTTGTCCACGGTGGGGGTCGTCATCGTCCGAGTCAACTGGGTGTATTATTGCTTTTCTTTTCTTTTTTTCTTTTTTTAATACGGGAGGAATTTTAAATTTTATCCCCTCTTTATCCATCAAATTTGAAGCTACAGCTACTCTAATTAGATTATATATATAATATGCTTCTCTAGTAAGATTATATTGAGTTTATTAAAGTGAGAATTCATACTTAAAATATAAAAAAAATATAAATTTTAGTTTATTATAAATTATATTTTTTATCGGTTAGTAGCATCTTTACTTTATTAAAATAAATATGTTTCTCACAAAAAATAATAATATTTATTATTATTATTATTATTATTATTATCATCATTGTTATTGCTAGAAAGCTCAGTTTTGTGTCTTAAATTACAACATCTTAGTTAATTACTTGTACGATATTAGTATCAGTAACAACCCTATTAATAACATACTTTAAAATTTTTAAATCCCCAGCAGCTTGATGAAGTGATGCATGGAATAAACCTCTCTTTAAATGGCAAGGTATAGTCTATCAACGCGTCCAAATAAGTGGACTTTGTTTCATCAAATGGAGTAAATTCATAGCTTAAACTTATCATTGGAGATCGATTGGCAGCCTAAATGGAATAGCGAGGCTCATATATTATAATATAAATTTGTTACGAATAGTATACCATCAGTGATCCTGCGAATCCCCTCATTAGGCAACAGCTAGTGCTAGCGACAGACTAAACCAATAATGCATGATATGATTCTATAAAAGACCAAGCATTGTGGCTTCTATGAAGATTTGATGCGATAATGGACATGAAAATGTAATGCAACAACTAACCAATATTTAGCGTCACATGCAAGACATCGCAATGTGAGTAAGCAATTGATAGTTATTTATAACCTTATTCGTACGTGCAACTCGTGTGTTTTGTTATAAGTCATTGAGCTAACATACATCGAGTTGAAATTATTTAATAACCATGAATTAGACAATAAAATTGATATTCCTTCTGTAAATGTTCAAGCGATTGAGGAATTGCTTGCACACGTATGCACCGACAATGAAACTATTAAGCATAAATAAGATCAAACGAAATTTTGATCTCTAGCTCGGTGGCCGATCGAATCAAACATTAATGTTATTACTTTTACAATAATGACATTTACACCTAACAAATAGGATGATAAAGTTTGTTTTTTAGTCAAATATTCCTTCTTTTTTTTTTTCTAAATGGTCATGCGCAATTTTATAGGCACTATCACGTACAAATATTACTACTGTTAAATTTCAGTATTGACATTCCAAGAGACAAAAAGACAAATACTTTCAGGATTAAAAAAAAAATGATTGGATCATTCTAAGCATCGCACTGTGATGAATCTTGGGATTAAGGCACACATATAAAAATCTTTGAAAATTTAAACACATCAACCTAGCTAATGAGCGGACAATAAAAACTTGCGAAGTCATAAATTTTAAAGCTATATATTAATTGTTGTTAATCTGTCAAACATGATTTTCGTCACATTTTTAAAAACTAATAAACAATATTTGGAGTTGATGGAATTTTTTTTTTTTTTTTAAGGGTTGAGTTAATTATTTTTCTATGAATAAAATACATGATGTATCTTCCTCACCAAAAACATAACTTTTCCCAGAAGATATCTCTACAATATATAATCTTGCTAGTTGCTACTGGCCGAATGGAACTAAAGTAAATTAAAAAAAAAAAAAGATAATAAAATAAAATTGTCCACTTGATTCATATCGCCACCAACCGTTATTAACTGATCAAAATTAATTAATAATTAATTATAAGCCCGTGCGCATGCATAAACTCGAAACATAATTATATTTCATTTGCTGCAAGTTTGAGAATTTTTGACCAAGTGATTTCATGTGCAGCAGGTTACATCTGAAAATACACACGCACGCGCACTCTAATGTAAGGCTTAATTTTAGCCACAAATGCAAGATTATTGGACAATTAATGTAAAGCACAGGACTCAAAAGTTCAAGCCGTTTAACCACCATTCCGAAAATTTAAATATTAATTCTTCCACTCTGGTCACCAAACAATTCGTCAGATCTCTACGCGACACGTGTTCTGAATAGCTCAATTGCACTAATTAGTATTTACATAAAGTAAATTTCTAGGCCAATCGACTGCATGTGTTACAGTCCACAGCAACCGAGGTTAGGAATCAATATATCGGATACCATTCGCGTAATATTATGCCCCATTCTTCAGGACAAGACCATTTAATAATGATGAAGTATTTAATATTCAACCCACACAAAAATGTTTGAATATGTTTCAAGAAAATATTTGTCGTTATGTTGACAAGGAAATTAAAACAGATAAAATTACAACCTGTTTTGTGCTTCAATAACAGATCTTTCTAGAACTGTGATTTTAATTCATGACTCGTGAATGCATCATCACCAAGATCTTTAGACTTTAGCCAAGATACATGCGATTATGATGAATATCTTGAGCGGTAAAATGATATGACGCTATAAAAGGCCAGGCAAAAAACACTATTTCGGTCATATATTGGTGAAAAAGAATACAACAAAATCATCACATAATTGCAACCCTTGAACGTTTATAGCAAAAAACACATGCTTGAGGGTTAATTATTTCATTCTTATTGAGTACATTTTGACGGTAGGTCCGTGCTTTCCATGATAATCGACCAAATCCCTTTGATTATTCTTAGGGTTAATTCAAAGAAAAAGTCATATCCCGCAAGATAGCTTATGATGCTCTTAGCATACATAGAAAAAATGTCGTTCAAAACAATGCTAGTGCATGCAAGGTGTTCACGTTTCCGCTCAATTTGCCATTCAAAAGAGTTAGCCGGCGGTGCCAAATGCTACACGCAACGAAATGCCTCAATTGATTCATTTTTGAAAAAGAAAAAGATTTTGTAATGAGTCATTTTCAAGTGCAGTGTGGATATTTGTAGGAATAGTTGCTAACTAGTGAAATAACAGCTAGTGACAAACAATCATGTCAATGCGCGCTGCAATAGCACGAAACAATAAATATGCATACGATTATGAACTTTTCGCCATTTTTCATTCTACAACGAGTAACCACCCATATTCAAAATTTAAGAAAATTAAATGTGAACAGATGCATCTCATAATTTTCGACTTTATATCTAGTTTAATTAGATATTTTTTATGCGAATTCCATTTAGAGTATCTTTCTTGATGAATAGGTGAGCTTCCAGAAGAAGTGGTTTACGTATGAAGCTAGCCCACAGATAACTCGGTCAGCCACAAATCTCACAAGTCAATCCCCACCAACTCTCGTATCAGCATCACACTCATAATGGCCTTGCCTTTCATTAACACCTTTCCATATTTTTCTCTTCCGAATTAAAGTAGTATTATTTTTGTCTGTAATAGACTAATAGTTGTTCGTTTTGTTTTTATATGTGTCGTGATAATGCAATGGCTTTGTTAGCCTTTGGCTTCGCCTCCTCCCCTTTGTCTTTTCTCTTTAGTTCAGGTAAACAAAATGACTCTTTCAAATTTAGATTTCAAAAGGAAAATCTGAGTATGAAACTAAAAAACGCGTCGATATTTAAAACGTTTATGCTCAAAAATAGGGGCCATGGAAAAAATAGGAGACCGTCCTCTTCCTCACAGTGTAGACTTTGAAGAATCTTGCTAAAAAACAATATTCGAAGATCTTCTGGTCCAAGAAGATAATAAATTATATGTGTTTTTGTTGAAAATATGCGCTTTGATCTTCATTGCAAATTTGCAATGGTTACCAAACCTCGTCAAGTCGATTTGGGTCCATTTTGCAACTTATTTCGTACGCTAAAGCTCCAAATGTACAGGACGCACTAAAGACTATTGACACCCTCTCATATTCTTGCAACCATAATTCATTCGAGCTTTTTGATTAAAGCTTTGTAGGACTATTCGCACCAGAAAAGCTGGTGGCGTAATCGGAATCTTCAGCCTGCTGTGGACTATATAGATATTCAAAAATAGATAATTTCCTTTGCCCTTGTTCTTTTTTTTTTTTTTAATATTTTGTGAGGTACATATATAGAGATTTTTAATAAAGGAGAAACTAACAGTCTTCCTTATTGATTAAGGTTACTTAATTATGCGGTTTCATTGGACTTGTTGCCTTCAGAAATTTGGATGAATTCTGGTTTTTCCTTATGTAAATGTTAAGATATTTAATCTTGGAACGTAAAAAAATTAAAAATTAAATATTGCTTTCATAATTTGACTGTCTTCTAGGAAGACACCCGGAACAACTGTTCCCGAAAGCAACATGATTACTTAACTGAAAAAGAAGTAATGCCATTAATTCTGTTCTAGCAAAAAAAGACCTCAAGTTTGACATCAGCCATCGAGGAGTTGATCAAAAGTGAGAATATGCTTGGACACTTAGAAAAGATATTCAAAAAAAATTTACAAGTTTCCAAAAAAGCCTACGAATTATGTGCACAAGGGTCGTTGTCTCACCAGTTACCGTCCGATTTTTTTCCCCCCTCAAGGGTTGGTAGAGTTAGCTGTAAATGAACCCGAATTTGCTTATCTTGATTGACAGATAGGATTAATTTATCGTTCAATAATCCAATTTAAAACGATCCAATTAACTCATTTCATTTAATGACACGGCAATTGATGAGTTTCTGCTTGTTATAGAGAGTAACAGGGGAAGACTTTGTTAAAGATTCTGTAACAAAAAAGTCACACATCTCCTTGTGCGGTAATTCATTTACCCCAATTTATGGTCTTGAAAAAATTTTTTACGCTTGTTTGTTTCTATTTGTGGACCAAAAATCATTTACCCCAATTTATGGTCTTGAAAAAATGTTTTACGCTTGTTTGTTTCTATTTGTGGACCAATAGTCATTTACCCCAATTTATGGTCTTGAAAAAATGTTTTACGCTTGTTTGTTTTCTATTTGTGGACCAATACTCCCATTATACAAGTTCTTTGGGCGATCACTAATACTTAGTGATGGGGTGAGGTAGTGGAAGCAAATTGATAAGGTTAAATACACATTAGATATTGTTCTAATACCGCATAAAGATTGTTTTCACATGATACAAATTCTTTTTGCGGTTACTAATAAGTAGTGATGGAGTGGGGTAGTAGAAGCAAATTGCAACACAATTAATTTACACTCTAATCAAAATCTATTCACACAACCTAAAGAGATTTTGATAATATTTCAAATGAGATGAGATTACGCTCTAATCCAAACAATTATACAAGAGATATTTTGATAGATAATCCCAAAGGAATTAGAGTAGTTAGTTTAACAAAAATGAAAGTGGAAAAGGACAATAATAATTTTATGATTAACTCCACTTGGAAGCATGTCATTAATTTTTTATTAATTAAGAAAAATTATGACTTATTTTTATACTATTTAATACTTACAATTCTTAACAGCCTCTCACATAAATTTGGAAATGGGCTAAAAGATAAGAGTTTTAAAAATGAGTTAAGAAATTAAAGAAATAGTTGAAAGAATTCCTATACAAGGAGATTCGAACTTAAGACTTCAGTATTAGAGAAATCGTTTGACTCAAAAATATAAATTTATAAGTAAGGATTGAATAATAAGTTTTAAGATAAGTCTTAGTATACTTATTATATTAGGGAAGATATTGATTAACCCTTTTATTTTTTATATAAAGAATATGGTATTGCATATGTTTTACGACATTGAATTTTGAGGGAGTTATGGGTTTCTTTTTCGGATAAACGTCAGGTGCATTATAAGGTTTAAAAAAAAACATAAATTAAATATTAAAAAGTTTAAAAGGTCACTTAGTAAACAACTCATTTCTTTATATAAACTATACGGTATTACAAATGTGTTTACATTGCATTTTGAGGGCATTATGGGGTTCTTCTTGAACAAAAACGTCAGGGGCATTATAAAGTATGGGTGGGACGAAACCATAAAATACTTTCTAATTGTATTTATTTATGAATTTTGTATTATAAAAATACTCATAAAATAAATGACCAATAAATGCAAAGTATATTTAATTAAAATAAAAAAGATTATGTGGAACACAACCTCACAATAAATCCTAATCTATATATATTCCTCTTTCTCTTCAAAATCAAAATTGAATATTTTCGTGAAATTAACACGATTATTCTGATGGAAATTGTCATAAAACCAGCGTTTCTTAATTAAACCGATGGCAACCGATCGCTGGTGATTCCATGCAATGATAATTTTTAAGAGATTATTTCTGTTTATAGCTGGTAAAAAATTGATATTGGTGTTTGTGAATTTGCCGTTTTTAACTTAGTGTTTGAAATTAAAAAAAAAACTAAAAATTTGAGTTTTGTTTTATAATTATGTGTGTTGATACATAAAATCTGATCTAGTCTATTAGCGATTTAATATTAGACTTCTACACCAGCATTAGATTTATTTGGTAGAGAATCGATTGGTCAATTGTCTAGATGTCCTGCAACCACCGGCGATAAATCTGCGAATTCTTGAAATCATAGAAGACGGTCAGAGGCGCTGGAAGTTTTTCCAGCGTGAAACCTCCGACGCTCAAGTCAGTTTCTAGGCCTTTCGGAAAAATTTATGCCATCACTCATGTGGCTTAATAAGCATTGCCTTCAAACCCAAAGCTTTTCGAGTAATTTACAGAAAGTAAAGTATAATGTAAAAGTAAGAATTTTCCATGAGAGGAAGAGAGCCCAAAAAGTCCCCCTGGATAAGAGAGAAAAAAAAAATAAATAATCCCCCTAGGTAACTCCCCACTCCCCTCTTTCCACCCTTATTCTCTCCCACTTTCGGAAGTTATGGATGAGATAAAAGTCATGCCCCCACTCTCCATTTTTTTTCTCCTTTTATTCGTTACCAAACAATGTGTATATATGACAAGACTGAGATGGTGTAGAGATAATTTTTTAAAAAAAAAATAAGATAAAAATAGAGATTGGTGTGAAAATCAAACTTTGTGAAGAATAAAAACCTTATCAATTTTATAAAAAAAGATTTTATAATTATGTTTATTAAGAAATTGGGTGTGAAAATGAAATCTTTTGGGTCCAAATTAATCCCACATATGAAGCGTTTAAAAGACCAATAAACTGAAATAAAAATGGCGCAATTAGGTTCACACAAAGATGGCACTGAACACATGGTGTAATATAAAAAAGATTTTGCTTAGAACCAATCATTAAAAGAGAAATGGCCTTCCAATAAGTTCCACCAATAATTAATTAGGAGAAAAAATGTGAAAGAATTAAATCCCACTACGTCTACCGACGTGCATAACAGATAAATAAAAAAAGAAAACCCATATTAAATCAGGAGGAGTTACAAAAAATCATTTTTTTTCAAATGGAAGCTGTTGAGGGTTTTTGGCCCCTTAATTTCAACAAGTCTTAATTTAGTCTGGAAGTGGGAATGCCGGGAAAAGATTACATGCGCCGAATCACGCAAAAAATACCAAAATCGCTTTGCACGTAAAAGAAACGTATCATGCATGAATCCCACTTCCGCTTGCCTTCTGCTGTGGAGGGAGGGAGGGAACACGTGACCTAATTTTGGCCACATAATTTATTAGCCAATGGCAGACAGTGTGCTGTGTGGCTCAACAGGGCTCTACTTTGACAAATTTTATAAGGAACAGGACTAAATCATCCAACTAGTTGTTACAATACAAAATAGCTTATTATAAAGTAAAGCTATTTCAATTTTTTTTTTCATAATTTTTTGATAAAGTGATATACAATTAAAAGTTTAAACAATATTATTAGTCGGTCAATCAGTTTTCTGAAAAAAAAAAATAATAGCAGAAGTCAGAAGTCAATGAAAGTTTGGTTAGTCATTAAATGAAGTCCCGTTTGAAATTGTTGCGCTATGCCGCTTTATGCGACAGTGTGTGGGACGGTGATGGTTTTTTTATTTTTTATTTTATTTTTGAAAACTGGACAATGATGGGCTTTGTGGTAATCAAAAGCCCGGAAATTTTCTTGCTTCGAATAGAAGACCTTTGGTTATAGGCAGATTACAAGGGACACTGTTTTAAGCCCAAGTATTTTTAAAATATTTTTTTAATTATATTTCATTTAATACCAAAAGTATCTTTTTTTTTTTCTTTAATCACACTAATAACCGGTTTAAAGTTTATTAAAATTACAAACTGTTTTTTGCTTCTTTTCTCTAAATAATGATTTATTCAGTTATTTGTGTTTATTATTTGTATTGAATATTAATTTTTTTGTTGAGAGATTATTTAAGAATATTTTAGGTATAGAAAGAAAAAGAAAAGAAGAAAATTTCTTATTTTCGGGGGCACTAAAAAAAGTAATTTGATTTCTATGGTCATTCTTAATGAGGTTAAAATTATAGATGCAAAAAAATCAGAGGTTTCATAATAATTTGTAAGGGGTATTAATAAGATCCACTCAAAGAAAAAATGATTAATAAATTATAATTCTGTGTATAATTGTCTTTAAATATAATTACAATAGGAGAAGAGTTTTATGAAATTAATGAAGGGTGTCAATAGTACAACTCTTTCATGAGGAATTGTTAGCAACAATTTGTTGCCCAATCCTAAATGGAACCACCAGGTTTAACAATCCGAGATACTCGCCCGACCGACATGCTACTTGGATCAAACGAGTTCGTGATCCGAGTGAACTCTTTTAAATTCTGCATGTACCCCTAAGCAACGGTTCGGAAAACAAAAAAAACAAGAGCAATGCTTTTCACACACTTTTAATATCCTTGTATCACCGCAATTTTGTACTCATTGTTATACTATTACTGAAAATTATGTAAAAGGATAAATATAAATTTAATTAAACTAAAATATCTTTAAAAATTATTGACTTTAACTATTTTTTAATGCTAATATATGATATAATTAATTTTTTTGATAAAATCAAAATAATCTTAAAGTAAATTATTTAATAACAATAATTTTATTATGAAAAAGTACATTTATTCTAAATGATGTTGAAGTTAAATTAAAATTATATTATAATTTTATATCTTTTTTGTAATGTTATAAAAAGGAAAAAAAGAGAGATAAAAATAAAACATGAGGTTTCTTAAGAGTTTGAAAGGGGTGTTACTCACTTTACTCAAAAAAACAAACAGATATGAACAAATGAGTAGAGTTTAATAAATATAATGGCCACAAAAGACTTGGATAAAGAAAGCATATTTACTGTTGACTCCCTGTTTTGTGGGTCTTTCACGTCAAAAAACATATTCAAAGGGGAAGTGTAGTGTAGTGCTTCTGATTTGTGAATGCATCTCTTGTATAAATTTAGTTTGTACAAATTGATGTGGCATTAATTTATTGATTGAATAAAAATATAAAATAATATAAATAAATCATGTGGTCCAAAATATATTTAATTCAACTAATGAATTAACGTTATATCAGTTTGTACAATCATTTGTAGCTATATCATTACTCTTCTAATAAACTAAATTTATTATTATAGTCATGATGGAAACATCGATACCTGCTATGCTTCTCACCAAAATGGTGGCAATGAGTTTTCTATCAAATAGTGGCAATAATTTATATTGCGTAGGGTTTTGTGTATAATAAGTAAAGTGGCAGTAATTTCATTAAAAAAAACAAAGTAGTGGCAATCAACTTTCTATCAAATGGCGGCAATTAATTTTTATTGTGTAGGTTTTTATATATATAAATAGAGTATTATGTAATTAATGAAATATCCTTAGGGTATTTTTGATATTACATATATTTTTTAGAAGCTCTCTAACTATTACTCTCAAAAACTCAAATTTTGAGTTTTACTAGTAGAGACAAATTAGTCTATTTAAGTTAAAAAAATTATATTAAAAAAAACAACTAAATACCAACATAAAATTAAAAAAAAACTTATCGGATTAAATAAAAACTTATACCTATTAAATAAACCGTATTAAACAAAAAATTAAAATGGAAGCCAAATCTATCGAAATTTTATTCTTTTACTAAATTTATACAATAGTTACTGTGCTGCTTCTGCTATTTTTTCCGTTATTTTTATTTCATCTCACGCCTAATTCAATTGGCTTTTAACACATAATTTTCCATTATATTTCCTCGATCTTTTTCTTTACTAGAAGGCTGTCGAAGCATGAATCGAAATCCAACAACAATGCAGGGATACTTGTAAAAATTGAGCAAGCAATTAACTATTAAGTAAGCTATGCTAATGCTAGTATAAACTCGATTAATTATTCATAGATAAGAGAGATATTATTGTCTTTTGAATGACCTAAATGAAAATTGCTTACTCTACCTAAATGTATATGCTTTCCTTCTCCAAGTCTTTTGTGGTCTTTGTTTACGTTCGTTTAAACAACTACTTCTGTTTGTTTGTTTCTTTTTTTTTTTTAAACCATTGGTTCAGATTGCACTAGGGTTGGGCATGAGTTCGGACCTCAGATCTCTACAGCATCCAAAGATCCGTACGTCACAATTGAGTAAAATAGTAATGCTGAACCTTTATGGGCTCCGTATTAAACATTCTGAATACACCCCCTTTTTTCATCTGAATTCTTTCTTTGCATTAAAGGAGGTATATTCAGTTAAAAGCAGAGGTGCATTCAGGCTCATATCATCATCTAATCAACTTCAAGCATGGGCGGAGCTGGCCCAACCCTTTTGCTGGCCTCGCTGATATTTTTCTTTTATTTATAATTTTAGCTTAAAAGGATATATTGACTCATATTAATTCTTATGTGCATGGGTCCGTATTTTTACAATATAAATTTATAATTTTACAATAATATCAAATATTTTTATAATATTATAAAAAATATGGGCATCTGCACTAAAGAATAATTCTATTAAATTATACTTTCGCCTTTATATATTTTTATCCCATACACATTTATATTCTTTTATTCTGCCTTAGCCTATTAGTTTACATTTTTCAACAACAATAATGTTATGTTACTAAATTTAGATACTTAATTAGGATGCTCATTGATCAATCATTAATCATTTAATGTCATGTGTATAATATTCACCGATTCTATTATTAATTATTAAAGTATCATTTTTACAACTTACTTAATGGATGGCATATTAATGCTAATAATTAAGTATTATAATTAAGTATTCAAAGTGAGTAAACATAGTATTATTGTTTTTTAACATTTTGTACCGTTTACTTTTGGAGTTCAATATCTAGCCCCAAATTATTGGACTTTGTTTAGACACTTCAAGTCTCCAATAATATTTGTGGGTTCGCCTCCAATTTCGAGATGCCGCTCTACCAAGCAGAATGCCTTCAATCATCCGTTCTGAAGGACGAAAAAGAGCTTACACATATAACAATTTTATTGCAACCATTTACAAAATGCGCTTATTGTTTGATTGTAGAGTTCTGTGATGAAAAAGAGATTCAAAGGCTGTTGGCTTAGCGCCAGTTTTCTATCAGCCACTTAAGTTCGATGAAGTGAACAGGAATGCTTTAGTGACATAACAAATTAGAAAGAAAGATGTACAAGAAAAAAAAAACTGCTTTGGAATCGACCTGATCAAAATGAAAATCCCTCTGCTCTCATTTGAGAATTGAAGAAATCATACTTTTATACAATATCTTAAACGAATTCTATGCAGTAGTAATTATTTTAGAGAAGATTTCACTTGAAAAAAAAATTGTTCTATACTAATAAATTTGGGTCTGTAATCATAGGTTCCAATGTACGAGATCTTATAATACTTACTAACGAGGCTCGATCAACGAGTATTATATAGAAGAAACCAGCTATAAACACCAATACAATAAGATATGTTCTTCATAGATAAACCTGAGATTGTGATTCCAATAATCAAGTCAATTAGTTGTATTAGGTTAACTATATTTAAGACATTCAACACCGTAAGTTTCTCTATTTTTATTTTTACATTTTCGTTATCACCAGAAGGTACTACCCATTCTCATTATTATTAATATTAGAAAGAGCTCGATCGTCACAGAAGAGATGAACACAAATGTTGCATATCTTAACGGCGATACGATAACATCCCACATGCATGCTCTCGCGTGGGTTAAAAGAACCGTAACTAATTTGACGGCCCAAGATGCAGAAGAATTTCAATTAAACTTACGCCTACCAAGTAATTAAGATCAAGATCATTGCAATGAATATCAATAAGCCGGATCATCGTACCAACTCCTGGCAATTGTGCACGTGGTTTGACGGTCGACACCTCGTTCCATCATTCTAATAGTGGCAAGGAATAATATAACATCAATTAAGGACCCCACCACGACCATACCTTATATAATCTGGCTGTTAAGAGAGGCCGCGTGTCCCTGCGAAACATGTTTCTTTTAGAAATTTTTTTTTGCTAAAACGATGAAGACAAAATCCCAAGCCGTATAGAGGTTCCCTCTTTTCGTCAACATAATTTTTTTTTTCAAACTCTTTTTTTGTCTGATTTTGTGTGTCTTCATTGATTAATATAGAAAGATCTTGTGTGAATCTTCCCAGCTAATAACTTATGAAAAAAGATTATGGTAATTGATTTCTTTAATGGCTATATATATATATATATATCGTCAACAGTGACGTGATGTCTAAATGGGGAGCATCTCTTTTTTCAAGTTTATCAAAATTCCGACGTCCTAACTTGATTATTAATATAGAATAGGAAATTATTGAGTAGCGACCCAAAAGAGCACAAAGTGATTACTGAAATTGAATTGTAGGTGTGTTATAATCTGATTGGTTATACACAATCACCCCTTGAAAGGAATAGCCGTACCCACAAGTTTGAAAGAGAACGATTTGGGAAGAAAGGTGGTGATGCGTTAATAGTCTTCGTCGGCAGCTAATAGCAACAATCTTGTTTGATGAAGTGACTGACGTTATTCTTCTAATAATAATAGCCATTGGGCTGTGGTGAAATGACACGTAACCAATTGTTGCTGCTTTGACGGCATTTATGTTGTATATAATTTGTATGAATTATGCATGTGTGACCCTTATGGCCCTCAAACATGCAATAATTATCTCTTTTTACTGCTGAGACTTTGTTTACACCAGCAGTAGCGGAGTGGACGATATCTTGGTCATATTTTGATCTTGACAATTAAATATTATCATAGGCTCTGCAGTTGGTCAAAATTTAGCTCATCAAATGATGAAAACTTCAAAACTATCCAAGGAAATTTGAGAGACGTAACACAGAAATGGTAAACTTTTGGGGAAATTGAATTAAGTTCGTTCAACAACTAAGAACGGAATTATAATTGACATTAATGATTCGAACAAGATATGGCTTAGAGTTTGTTGTCCATTGTCAGCTTTGGTCCTTTTTCTCTCTTAATACGATCGAAACGTATTAATGTGTACTAACTACTAAAGAATATATACAACTTCGGATGCTTCTAATTAATGGCTCTTCCAGTATGAAAAGCACATCGTATTAGAAGCTATACTAATAAGAATAAATAGTATGCAGTGAATTGGGAAGTCTTAGGGTGTGTCGATAAATTAAACACTCTCATCATATTTTTTTCGTTTCTTTGTCAAGCGTTTTCTTGAGTATCATGACTGCTTTCTTCAAATTACTTAGAAAAATGAGTTATTGTGTGTATCATGCGAAACTCATAGCAAAGAAAGGGCAAGCTAAATAGATAGTGCCTAAAAACCCGAATATTACGTAATAAATTTCCAGAATTTCGTTAGCTTCCATAAATTGACTTTGTTTCCTTAAAACCCTTTTTTTCCCCGTTTATTGTGATAATATTTTCATGTGTAACATTTCAATAAAGGTTCCAATTTGATACCTAGCTACATGGATTTGAATTATAGCTCCCACAGTTTGACTTGAAAAGCTTACTCTGAATTTGTATAAATAAGTCTGGATTCAATCCTCATTTCTTTTTTTAAATTGTGTTTTATACTAAAGATTAAATCAACAATACAAACAAAAAGAAAAACTTTCAAGGGAGAAAACCAATTACCAATGGTACAAGCCGCACAGTATTTTATAACAAAAAGGCTAATAAACATATTTTGTGAAGTTATGAAGCCAAGGGTCCCTAGCCTCACCTGCTACTCCCATGATTTTTGCCCGTGATTTCGTTCGAATTTATAAGAACATATCTGTGTGTCCCATGTAAATCACATTTTGGGAGCAATTTTACCTGCTGGCTGGGTTGATATTATGATTAAAATACAAGTTATTCATTGGAGTGCATTGTAAATAATTAATATGTACTACTTAATTGCATAAGCAATAAAGCAACTCAGCCATTAATTTTGAGCACATTTTCTTGATCCTTGCTTTTGGACTGCGGATCATTGAACCAATTGGGTCCAAGTAAACAACTCGTTAAGAGAAATAATTAATTCTGTGGCGGAAAAAACAACAGCAATAACAGTCTTGGATTTCACCCAGTTTCTACGGTCCCTTCAAATTTTCTTGTAACTTTCGGACAATGAATTCTCTTAAAACAATGAAAGGCACCTAACTCCACACTCGAACGAAGAGAAGTTTTGGAATCTATAGACACAATCTATGCAAAGACGCACACGTGTCACAATTTTTTTAACGTTAATTACGTCTTAATTTAAACGATTTAAGTATCAAACTGCATCATTGTCTTAATGCCATCACATAATGTCTCTAGAAGACCAGCAGCAGGCACGACCGGTTAGGTAAAGGGTGTTATCATGCACCTTGAATCCTAATATTATTACACTTAACACTTGAATGTTTTACATATTGAAGTTGTTATAAATATCCGATTGCCCTAAATAATAAATATATACATATATAAGCTCCCAAAAAGGAGAAATAAATCGAAATGTTTGTTTTCTTAAAATCTTTGTCGAGATCAGTCCACCAAGAAGAGCCAGAGCCGGCGCTGATCAAGAAGAATATTGACGAGGGGGAGTGCACCTCGCTAACAGTGTGGCGAAAATCACTCGTCATCTGCTGCAAAGGATTCACCGTGATTGATTCTCACGGAAACCTTGTTTACCGGGTTGACAATTACGTCGGGAGCTGCCATGAGCTAATTCTCATGGACGGCTCCGGCAAGTCCATTTTCACAATCCGCCGCCGCAAGGTAAAATGACTAATCCTTATAAAATTTTACTTTTGCTTCTAACCAGTTTAATTATAGATTAATATAGCTGTAAGAGTTGGTGTTAGGCTAAGACGTGGGTTTTTTTTTCAATTGTTTGTAATTTTAATGTGCAGAAGCTAACGGTGGCTGATAGCTGGCATGTGTTTGAAGGGGAAGTAGATGAATGCAGTAGAAGAAAGAAATTATCAAAGAGGCCGGTTTGTTATGTGAAAAAGCACACGATGAGCATTAATTCGAATGTATTGGCTTACGTTTATTATGGGGGAGCGTCGTCAAATAAAAGATATGCATACACAGTCGAAGGATCGTATGCAAACCGATCATGCAAAGTGTTGGATGAGTCGAGGAGGGTGGTGGCGGAGATCAAGAGGAAGGAGGCGGCCATTGGAGGAGTTTCGTTTGGTGTTGAGGTGTTTCTTTTGATTGTGCACCCCGGCTTTGATGCTGCATTTGCTATGGCTTTGGTTTTATTATTGGATCAAATGTTCTCTTAGATTTAAATGTTGTTAAGTTTTTTCATCGTAGTTAATTAGTGTATATGTTCACAAATGAAGCTACTGAAGATTAGTGAAAAATAACGAAATTGATCCGAAGAAATTTACCCTTCCACATCTTTTTATTTTTTTCCCTTTTAGAATACAGTCAATATCTGTTTAGCAATAAGCAAATTGGTGGACGGTAAATTATTCCGAGATCGTTACTCTAAAATGATTAATTTGCACGCAGCGATTACATGCTCAGATCCAGCAAAAATATGAGGAGATGGAATTCTAAGGGTTATTATTTATCCTAATGAAATAATTGTTGTTTTGCTCCTCCTAAATTCCTCGGGGGTCAACTCACGTCATTGGTTAAGTGCTCCACGCAAGACCGAAGGATCGTCTACTAACGTGAAACGTTTATTATCAGCACTATTAAGCAGTTGCAAACAGTACAGCGCCAGGGAAAGCGAGTAAAGTGAAATTGCTGTTGCCTTCATCAATTGCTCTGCACAAGGCAAAGAATTGCCTACTGTATATTCTACAACCGTTCTTTAATGTTACATCATTTGAAACTCTATCCACCTCCTAAAAGGAATCTTTGCAACAAATCCCCTTTCGCCTCCAGCTTAAAACTTACAACAACACCACAATTCCAGTTACAATGCAATATGTACAAACTGACCAGCTATGCCTGTAATACTACAGAGACATTGATATGAATCACAACAATTGTATCATACAGTGTGTTCATCAATCAATCCTGTCCCTTCCACTATCCCACTGATTTGGCATTACTTTTCGTAGTTTCTGTTGACTGCCACACGGCTTATCCACAACCTTTGAGGGAGGTGGCATCATACATGATTGCTGCAAAATGTTGGTGGTGGGATGTATTTTCTCTGCAATCAGGTTCCTAACTGTTTTATTAGGTGATGATCTACTAGATCTGGGTGTAGACCAATTTATAGGTTCTTTTCTGGTACTGCTGATATGATTGAGGTCCTTTCTGTCCTCAATCATAGAGAGCTTGGGCCTCTTCGAGTAACTTATCTGGTTGGTACCATTTCTCCCCAGAAAGTCAAATAATTTTGACTTTCTGGCCTTCATAGCCTTCTCTGAAGGCTTCTTTGGCCACCTTGTTATCCCATTCGGGTTTCTCCTCCAGGATTGAGTAGCAATGTCACAGAGTGTTTGAGCAGCAGCTAAAACTCTCGGACAATGCTCAGCTGTCACAAATAATATCACATCATGAAGTTGCAGATAGAAGTAATTTACTAAGATTTAATTGAAAGGCAAACGGTATTAAATATTTCGAATTTATTTGTAATATCCTACATCACTCGAGTATGGGAGAAGCCTAGTACTTATAAGACGTGATCCACACCTTAACCAGATGTGTTTTGTGGTGTGTGAGCACCCTGAAAACAAAACTGCAAGAGCCTAGGCCTAAAGTAGACAATATCTCACCAGGTTTGGGTTGGGTCATGACATTTTTGAAAAATATTATAGTATAAACACAACATTGATCAGTATAAGGAGGTTGGGTAAGCGGCAAAAAGCTCTAACCACAGCCATGGCCCATGATAACTGCCAGGCTTTACTAATAATGTATAATGTACCAAATTTCATCCCATACATGGCACATTCCTCAATCAGGCAAATTATAGTAATCACCTGCCAGGCTGCCACAAATCTTAGTCTAGGTCAGCTAGGTTAAAGACGAGGCTACCAATTTCACGTTTCACTTGTCAAAGAAGTTAACAAATTGCATGCCCCCACAAAGGGAAAGCAAAATTATGAGAGGTGTGTTAAAATTAGCAGTATTTCCAAAGACAAGTTAAACAATGGAAAACCATACCGTTTACTTGATCCTTCAGGTTGACTCCAGATTCTGCAACTTACAAAAATAAATAAATAAATAAAATCTCATTAAGGATAAAGAAGCTCATGAAAATGTGAAACTAGCCTCCGAAAAGGCCTTACCTAGACCAACAACAGAAGCTTTAGAACATGTTGCAAGAGATGAAGAACCCCAGTCACCCCAAGGACGACTGATAGATGAAGATACAGGAACCAGACTCTGATTATAAGTGAGGGACTCCAAGTTGGTATAACAGTCAGTTGAAGTCCCAAGAGAGGTTGTACTGGTTGGTATTCTTGCCCATTGACCTTGGCATGTACTCCTACTTGTTAAAAGCTTAACTGCATCAGAATTGGTTCTACAATGCCCATTGAAAGCATGTGACCAGGGAAATGGTGGCAAGCCAACTTGGCGGGAAATTTGCTTGGCTGAACGCATATCAGAATTACTCCTTGATGGTGCAGAAGATTTGGCAGCATCAAGTAGCAAGGCCTCCAAATCCTTGGGTGGAGGAAGTGTTAATCTTTCCAGAATATCTTTAGGATCATATAACTGAAAATCAAGGTGATTAACAGGAGTTCCGGGCTTGCTACAGGATTCCTGGATGATCAATCATAAAGGTCCAAAATCATTTATTTATCAAGGAAAAGTAACAATGACATACAATAAGGCAAGAATAAATCTAAAGCAGGCTTTTGGTCAAGCTCAGGACCTTGAAGTACAAAGGTATATCCAAGGAGGACCCATTAATGAATAGTGTATCTGGTCAATTGACCAAATTTGTAGCAGATATCAAAAACAAAAAACAAATGAAGCATCTAGTCAGTAGTCAAATCAGGGACAGGGAGGGAAGTGAGAGAAAAAGCTTATAATGCTTTCATGGGAGAATCATGACTTTTCTACTCATAGCCAGTTGAGGCACAAATAAGTTTACAACATCGATCAGGATTCTAGATCATTTCTCATGACTAACCTTGTCCCATGAAGACTGATCTGTTGTGCATGAATTCCCTTTGTCACCATTATCATCAGTTGGTACTAAAGAAATGGAGGTTGCTGGACATATTAGCAATTTCTTGTTGGTGCTGCTACCCATCTCAGCAAAATTTTGGGGCTGCGCAGGCTTTGCAAGTGGAAGGCTTGACCAAGCCTTTCTTACAGAATGCAGGAAATTTTCATTCAAACTTGCTGTCTTTTTCCCCTTGTCTTTGCTTAAACTATGACACTCACAAGTGCCATCAAGGAGATCTTTCAGCGACAACTCATCTATATGCTTTGTGACATCCAAAATATTTGACTTCAGTCCATATACTCCTGATATTAACATCCAAAGGAGCACGTATGAATTTCAGGATACGTTTGTGTGTGTACATATACATACATACATTATATATATATGTCCTGTTTTCATAGACAATATGTCAAAAGAAATGTTTTTTGCATTCATGTCATACCAAAAAAGTTGCTCCCTCCAGTGGCTGGACAGCTCACCAAACCTGCCTTTATGGTGAAAGAATCATATTTGGCCTTCATAGGCACTTTGAAATTTCTTTTATCACTTCGCTTGCTATTGTAGATGTTCTTTTGTTTCACCAATTGCATTTTTTCTGTAATGAATATGATGAAAATCAGGTATAACATCAATATAAACACCCCGATCGTATATATATGTATATATTGCAAATATTTTGCATTAAAGAATGTGAAATCTTACAAATCAACCAATTATATCCTCAAAGAAGAATATAACTAACAGCTTGACAAACGAAGCAATAAACATTTCCCATTAAATAATGACATTTTTCAGATTAATCTGGAAAACTCAAAAACCTCATAAGTATTGAAAATGGAGGGCAATGAAAATTTAAACCGTTTGGACTCACTGTGCTCAATCAAAATAACATTGTGTACTAACTCATCTTCTTCTAGAGGAAACGTTCTAAATATTTGACTACATACTACAGTATTTGAATACTAAGGAAAAATGAAGTTTTTCATAAATGTTGCGTCTCGCTTCTTTATTAGAAGGGTAGATAATATGCCAGTCTGGTTGACTGATTCCAAGTACAGTTCCATATCCAGCAAATTTAAATTTATTCCAATTCAGGCTCAAAACGATCTTTAAAACAGAGAAACAGCACTGAAACAGGAGAGTGAATGGCAGATTTCAACAGATCATCATATTTAAGAAATACTGCCAACATCTGACGTCTACATATTTGCTGATTTTGGTTAAAATTTTCCATGTCACCCTTCAGGTTTTGACACAAGAATTAATAATAAAGATGATGATCACAGGATGTGCTTTGTCAACGTATAATTAGAGTAAATACTTCAAGCAAATGAACATTTTGTTTACATCAAAAGGTTATGCTAGCTTCAGTAATGAGAAAAAGAGTATTACCTAGAGAGTTACATTTTGTAGTATGGTATGGTCCTAAATTATCAGATATATCCTTTATGACGTCAACTCCAGCTGAACTCGTACTATCTTCTAATTGAGCAAACCTTGGTCTCTTTGAACATCTGCTACTACTTCTTGACATTTTTCCTGCTTTCCGTTGTACTTGCACAGATGAAGGAGAACTTGTGCCCGTAAAATGAAGGGGTTCAGTTGAGTCTTTGACTCGAAAGTTAGATGGCTGACTTTCATTCTTACAGGGTTCACTCTCCGGAGTCCTATCACATGAAGCTGACTCCAAATTATTGACAGTAATAGTCACATCTGCCAAATCATATTTTCTAACGCGTGAGTTTATGCAACAAAGTACCACTAAAAACCAGCATAGATTCAACTGTAAAAGCATTTAAAAAAAAATAACAGAATAATGGCTAATGGGAACAAAAGAATCATGATTGTCCATTCTATAAAAGCCACTTAAGCAAGATTTCAGCACAAGTCCGACCTTTAAAAACTTAACAATTAGTGAAACAGCGCAAAATCAGTGAAAAAAATCCCCTTAATAATTATTATTAAAGCTAATCAACGATACAAGATTCTAAAAATTTAAATATACTGCTCAGGAATTCGAGCTAAAATATATGCAAATTTAAATAAATAAAACTTGAAACCTTTCTGATTAAGGAAAGTGCTACAACGGTCAATTGAAGTGTTAACAAGAATCGAAACACGACTATTAGACTCGCGAGCAGCAGCGTCGACCTCGTTGACCGTAACCCTAGCTCTACCAAACACCTCAGATCCCATAACATTCGGTACACCAACTGGATAGCCTAGCTCCACCGCATCCATCACCTCACCTCACCACACCACAGCAACGCCGCCAAAAACAAGATAGTTATTAACATTAAATAGACTATAACAAGCAAACATTCTCTTCGATCTATAGCAATTCTAGAATCTCCAAAAGAGAATTACAGTTATAAAGTGTGAGGGCGAAGGAGGAAGAGTGAGGTGGTAGGGGCTGTTTGGATACGGAGAGCATGGTTGCTGTTTGCGGCTGACTTTAAGATGGAGGCGAAGTGAGGAATTGTGAATTCTAGGGCACAAATTGGGTGAGAATGATAAGTATTTATAGTTTTCGGGAAAAAGAAGATGCTAAACTTGAGAAATAAGGTCGTCGGTTCGGAATATTCCGGTGAGACGACGTCAGCTTGATCTAGATTCACTGATGATTTTTCTTGCCCTTTTCTGTTATTAGGCGAAATGACGAGCCGTAATCCGCTTACTGAGAAATGATTCCATGCTTCTATATCTATTGGAGAAAATTATTTAAGCAGTTGAAAACTGCCACGTTTAATAACGGTTGTTGATGTGGGATAGTTACTACCCCGGCCGGACATAAATATCCCTTATTATACACGTGTAGAGCTACAAAGACTCGACAAACGTGGGCGCAGTAGCAACGTGAGAGTAGCTACTGCGTCTGTTTATTATGCAATGACAGGGATGCCCCCTGCTGTAACGTAACTTCCGTCTGTGCCGTGTGTGCGCGCTCCAAATTTTTAACCGCCATCATAATTTAAAAGATTTTACAGAGCAAAAAATTTGGGAAAATAAATTTAATCCAAACGAAACAGCATTCGATCACTTTAAACAGTAAATCAGATAAACTGTAATAGATTCGGACCAAAATTCCTAATATATAGCAAAATTGTTTACCATATATAAAATTAAACATCCTGATAAGTTGTATCATATTTAACTTATAGTAAATTCATAAGTAGTTACCAACGACCTCTCATTCACTTATTTCACCAACTACCATTATATTTCACATACTATTGTTTTTTGATATCTGGTAACTACTTTTAAATTGTTTTAAGTTAGCAGTTATAAAAAAACAATTTAAAATTTAACATTATTGATATAAAAGCAATGGATATTATCATTTTACTACTAAAATTTTACTTACATATCATATCAGTACTAAGATTTACCGAAAAATATATTTTACTACCAAAATTTTGTTATGTTATTAATTCACTATCATTCCGTTAATAATGTTTAAAATTAACTGATGTCATGAGGGCATCAAAGACATTTCCAGGTGTAAGAGTAAAATTATTTGTTAATTTGATAGATAAATTATCATTTTGCTACCAGATTCTTGGGGGTAAAATCGACTTTTAACTCAATTTTCGTTAAACATTAACTTTTTTTTAATGGAATGGTAGTAAATTGATAACAACGCAAAACTTTAATAGTAAAATGTATTTTTCAGTAAATTTTGGTACTGACATGATATGCCAATAAATCTTTGATAGTAAAATGATAATTTCCCTAAAAGCAAAATAACAAAACAATTCATACTGCCTAATAAAGAATTAATATTAATTTCAATTTGTCATGTCATCTCTAATGTGATGATATGTTTAAAAAAGTATGATACAAAATTTATGTTATAAATGATATGACATTAATATATCATTTATTCACCATAGTTGTAAAATCGTTTACCAAGAATAAGATAAATAATCAATTATTATCGATAATTTTTAATTAGTGATAAATATAACTTCCAAATAAAGTATGTATCCTAACTTTGGAAGTTTATACTCTTATCATTTTTTATTCATTTAACTTGCTATGTATTATGAAATATTTGATATTATTATCCACTGACCTTATTTGGTGACAATTACCGAAATTGTATCCATGAAAATTGAAGAACAAGAGTAGTCACAAAAAGCGTCAACATGAATATTAGGAAAGTGATAAATCGTCTTGTACAAAAGTTTTATTACGGCAACAAATTCTTGCATTAGATATACAAAAATTTAAGATGCCTACTAAATTAGTCTTTGGAGATAATATATGGTTATGTTAGGATGTGAATTAAGTTAATATCATTGACAAGTGATAATGTTATTGTAACAATGATTTATTTTCATAACCTTCTTCTGTTTCTTTTTAATCCGTTGCACAATAAAGTGGTTAAATGATGGTTTGAAGGCATCAAGGCACTAGTGTTCTATGATATTATCACAGGATTCATAATAAAGTCTCCATTTAATTATCATTTTCCTTAACATTAAAGAGGAGTAAACAATTAACAAAAGTAAAAAAGAAAAAAGAAAATAAAGAGAGAGAATAAATTCTGAACACTACCTTTCTCTTTGCACAAATGATAAATCTGCCTCTGATCATTAGATCAAATGTAATACCCCCAAAAAAAAAAGCCAAAAAATACTTTTGTCATCATGAAGTCATCATTACAAGAGAAATTGTAGATTTGGAGCAATAAGCCAGTGACACACAGACAGAGACAGACGCAAGAGTTAGACCGAAGTAAGTGGCAAGAGGCGGCCCGGTCCCCACACGCACGTGCAATCTGCATGCTTCCCTCAGTTTGCACTTTGCAGATAGGGTTCGGTTTTTTTTTTTTTTTTTTTCACGAAACTTTTCTAGGGCTCGGCTAATTAAGTCGCTTCTTGTTGTTATATCATTATTGTTAAGGGGGGTTGCTATGTTACAGCGTCTGTAACATACGCACCAAAGCAAATAGCACACGTGTCCTGACTTACAGAGAAAAAGCAATGCAAATGCAAGATTGGGGGTTGGCTGAAGCAGCATCTGTAAGGTACAGATGCTGTAACTTAGCCAGCTCCGTTTGTTAATATCATTACGTCCCCACCAGACGCCTCATAACATAACAGCATAGCACCAACGGCGATTGATCTATTATCATTTATCATTCACCTTGCCTATGACCTATATCCTCTTTAACTCCGTCAACTTCATCCACCGAGCGGGAAATGGCCGCCAACGATTCTCTCAATAATATGCCAAACTCTCCTTTCTCCGTCAACGGAATCTGTTGAATCTGAGACTCAACAAATCTAATACTCGGTTTTATAACACCGTCAGTATCTGATTTTATTCTTATTTTAGAAACATAAATTTCTAGGGTTTTTTTTTTTTATTTCGACATAAGTATTTGTGCTTTTTGATGGACGAGACTGTGCTTGATGATATAATACGACGGCTCCTTGATGCGAAGAATGGGAGGACGACGAAGCAGGTGCAGCTCACGGAGGCTGAAATAAGGCAGCTTTGTGCTGCGTCCAAGGAGATATTCCTTAGCCAGCCTAATCTTCTCGAGCTTGAAGCTCCTATAAAGATTTGTGGTAAATTTTTGTTTTTTTATTTATTTATATTTTTAAAAGCAAAAAACCAAGTCCTTTTTTGCCTCCGTACGAGTGCTAATAACATATTTTCTTAGGCTGTTTGTGTGGTAAATTTGACTTGTTTGTGTGAATTTTTTTGTGTACTTTTGAGTTTCAGATGAAATTTGCAGAATCTTCTTTTTTTTAAAAAAAAATTGTTTCCTTTGTTTTTTTTTTTTCCTTGTATATTTTGTTTGTTGAGGACATATTAATTGGATTCTATTGAAGGAAATGAATGAACCAGAATTTATGTGGGAAAAATGTTGTTGGTGTGTTTATATCTCCATTATTGATCTTAGAATTAGTTGAGAGGATGATAAATAAATGAAGGTGCGGTAACAAAGTGTAACACGGTGAATTCACTAAAAAGACTTGAAAGAGATTAAATATAATGTAGCCAATGTGCGAATGGGTTTTGAATATTTTTAAGGAGACTGTTGAAAAGAAATATTATCAAGGGTGACATGATGATTGATATAATTAGTTAGATCGTGGAAAGTAACATGAGTTGATTGCTGTATTTGATAAGTAATCATAAAACAACCGGGAAAGTGGGTTTACTTGCATATTTGCCATTTGTGAGATCAATGTGAAATGTTGTGCCTATTAAGTCTACCATGTCGTTGCATGACGACTGCCTCATTCATATTTTGTATATACTGGTAGAATGATCTTTTTGACTTCATTAATATTATTTATTCAACTTGGATTGCCACAATTGATTAAATTTTTGACTGGTGGGTGATTGTTAACTCATTTATTTTCTGAAATTTATAATCGAACTCCTATTTTTTCCCCATTTATCAATTTAACTGCCTTATTTGGAGAAAATTTTTGCTTTGCATATGTAATTTTGTAATAACCCGCTTTGCCCTGCTAATAAGTTTTTATCTGTGTTTGGAAGTTAATGAAGGCTCCTTCCTTCATTTTAGGGGAAAATTCTAATACCTGTTTCTGAAGGTTTCGTCCTTGTGATCGGGCCATAATGATATATGACTGTACCTTGAATTATTTTACTGCTCTGATCGGTGACAAAAAACTGAAATTGAATGGTATGATGACACGTATGTAGAAAGGTAATTAGTAATGATGAGCAAAAATCAAAATATAAAAGTCAAAGCAACTAACTATTTCATTAATTTGGGAAGCATCTTTTCTTAATCGTGCATATTTTGAATGCTCTTGAATTCTTTTAAATTCACTTATTATGATCAAATCGTCTCTTGTTGATAATCGAAGAATGTTCCTATGTGTGTGTGTAAAGTCGGTATACCTGTCAACTGTTTTGAATCTCATGGTACTCATACGTTATTGATAAATAAGGTCTGTATATCGTTTTTCCAGGTGATGTTCATGGTCAGTTTTCAGATCTTCTGCGTTTGTTTGAGTATGGTGGGTACCCACCTGAAGCAAATTATTTATTCCTCGGGGATTATGTTGATCGCGGTAAGCAGAGTATAGAGACAATATGCTTGCTTCTTGCATACAAGGTCAAATATAAGGAGAACTTTTTTCTTCTTAGGGGCAACCATGAATGTGCTTCCATCAACCGTATTTATGGTTTTTATGATGAGTGCAAGAGGAGGTTTAATGTTCGTGTGTGGAAAACATTTACAGACTGCTTTAATTGTCTGCCTGTTGCGGCTCTCGTAGATGAGAAGATTCTATGTATGCATGGTGGGTTATCTCCTGATTTGAAAAATTTGGATCAGATCAGGAATATTGCTCGCCCAGTTGATGTGCCAGATCAGGGCCTTCTTTGTGATTTGTTGTGGGCTGATCCTGACAAAGATATTGAGGGCTGGGGAGAGAATGACAGGGGTGTGTCCTACACCTTTGGGGCTGACAAGGTTGTTGAATTCCTTCAGAAGCATGACCTTGATCTTATCTGTCGAGCTCATCAGGTACTAGAACTTGGATTAGTTTTCTAACTCTTTTGGATACTCTTGTTGGTGGAAATTTTTGTTGACTGAATCCCATTGTTATTAAGTGGTTTCTGGGCTGTTCAATATAATTATTATTAATATTATTATTCTGGGTTACATTTAGGTGACAAGTCATAGTGAATTTACATTAATTTCCATTTTAATTACTTGAAAATCCAAGTAGATTGTCAATCATATCGAAAGTTGCATTTTCATCATAATCACCTCTCTCTTCTTTCCTTATAGGCATGTCTTTGTGTGGATAAGCCTGTGCATGTCTATGTTGATGCTTGAATTTAAGTTTCTTCATTTTGCTAAATGATTCATCAGGTTGTGGAAGATGGTTATGAATTTTTCGCAAAGCGTCAGCTTGTGACTGTGTTCTCTGCACCAAATTACTGTGGTGAATTTGATAATGCCGGTGCCATGATGAGCGTGGATGATACATTGACATGCTCCTTTCAGATCCTTAAGGCGTCTGAGAAGAAAGGAAAAGGTGGATTTGGCAATAACATGTTGAGACCCGGAACTCCTCCCCATAAGGTAACAAAACCCTTAGTAGTTAGACAACTCATCAGCCTTCTTGTGCAGACAGTTCGATCTCATTCGCCTGATACTGGAGCTTCCTATTAAATGTTATGCAAATCATGCTAGGAATAACTTAATATACCTGTTTGCTGTTCTAAGATTAATAATGAGATGTCTTGATCGTAATAACTTAGGAATTTGCTGTTGGAGATTCGCATGGTTGAGAGGGACTCTTAATAAATGGATCAAAATGTTCAGTTAGCTATGAAATATGTCAAAGTCTTGAATCAATATACCTTTAATTCCTTACTTTCCTTTTCAGGGTGGGAAGGGGTGATTGGCTTGATTTGGCTGATACCAATGATCTGAAGGATGAAGGGCATAGTTCATATCCCAGCTTTCTGTACTTGTTCGGTTGGCGTGACTAGTCGCAGAGTCAGTCAAGCCTTTTTGGGCACTTAAGAAGGGATGTCAAGACATGAGAGTTTCTGCAACAGTGTGTGACGATAGCCGAGTTGTTAATTGCAGTAAAACCCTGTGGTCTTTGTTTTTTCATCATGTAAAATGGGAATTCTAACTTCATAATGCTGAATTGCACAATTGGTGTAGATGCACTATTTTTGTTTCATCTGTTTTCATTTATCATTTTGTTGTAGTTTGTTAATTGTCTTGCTAATCAAATGCAAAGGTTGATTTTCGGTTGCATTTTGTATTCGGCATATGACACTGCACTTGATGGTCCTCGCATTCAGACTTGCGGTTAGAGTTAGACCCATTAGGATTTGTTAAATGGATTACCCATTGCTCTGGGCTGTGGCCAAACCTATCATAGTGTGTTTATTAATTAGTAATTAGAATGAATTGGAATTGAAATAGAGTGAATCGGAATGGAGTGAAATCAGAATGATAAATGAAAGTTAGGATAAATTGTTTACGTTAGTTGTGGGAATTAGAATCGGAATAAATTATATTCCTATTGATGTATTTACAACTTACTTTGCGGATTCATGTCACTTACAACCAACACAATTCATGGAGTAGAAACAATTTGCTTTGCTTTACATCCGTCCCAAGGTATCATTTCTAATACATCCGTGGGGCAAGCTCGTACACATTGAGTACACCCTATACACATTGAGTACACCCTATACATGTATCATAAATCTTTACTGAATGTGACATTGGATCTATCTATTTTTGTTTTGAACTTTTTTATTTTCGATCTAGTCAATTTTGAAATGTCATATTTAAACACCAGATGAATCAATGATTTACCAGAATTTTGCTAATTAATCCACTTCTGGATCAAGGGAACAAAGATACTTTGATTTCTTACAGTTTCACAAACAGGATCGAAATTAGGGCATATTATATATCATAAATTGAATTTATGAATATTCTGATTTATAAATACTACTTATTCAACAAAGTCGATTATTGATGATGATGGTGGTGGTGGTGGTGGTGATAATAAGAAATAAGGATAAAATGAGAATTTCAATATTTAAGTGAGGGTAATATGATCCCTTTAAGGAATGAGATTTTCATTCATATCTCCTTATGAAAATGAGAACTCTAGTGATCATTCTTAATTTTAGGTAGGGTCTGACATTTTAATTTCTCTTTTACCTCTCATTTAAGTAAGTTAACAAATCATTCATTCTCATTCTTTAATTCTGATTTTTCCTAATAAATAAACATAATATAAGAGTAATGATATTTAACCCCTTAGTTATTCTCATTTAACTCCTATTTTTTCTTATTTTGACTTAAAATGATTAAAATATCCATCACAGCAAATAGATTTTTTAGATTAAAGATTGAAGATTAGTGCATTAGTTTTTGGGAAATATCCTTCAATGTCAGTAAATTTTATTAACTTTTAAATTCGTTAAAGTCTTCATTAGTTTTTGGAAAATCATAATGAAGTAAATCGCAGTGAAGTTTTGCTTGTATTTTAAGAGTAATTAGATGCTTTCAAATTTGCGATAATGATGATACAAAATTAGTATTCAATCTCAATCAAAATGGACAAAAATGCTAATTTCCTATCGGCTTCAATTGAGCCAAATCAAGACTCAAAAAGTCGAGGAGTCTAATCAAGATCAAAATCACTTGTTTCATTATTAGCTGCTGCCACGTGTGAATGTCTCATATTTTCGCAGTAAAAAACCAGCACCTGATTCGCGCTTGTTTCCTCCTCAAGTAATATCGCCGACAGAACCACGGCCAAATTTACGATTCGCCCACCCTGGTATTGAAGTAATAATTCCTATCCAATTCTCAATACGGCGCCGGCGTTGACTGGGGAAACGCTTTCGGGGGAGAAGTATGGGAGCGGTCCAGCAGCAGCTTCTGCAGCAATTAAAGGCCTCGGCGGCGAACTCGCAGAGAGTAGAACAGGCAGCCCAGAGATTGGCTGCTTACGTTCTTCAGCCTGACCACCAAAACGTCAGAGATTTCTTCAGTCTCTGCCTCGCCCTCTCGAGGTAAATTCAATCCAAACGCTTATCGTTTTTCCTATGCATGCTTTAGGTTAGGGCCCATAATCCTGATTTGTTTTGTTTTGCCAGTGGATTTTGCTAGGTTTTCTGCTTTCTCTTTTTTTTTTTTTTTCAAATTTTGGTGCGACAAAATTCGGTTATAGAATTAATTAATGCCTGTCATGCCTTTGATCCTGATAGAAAACATTCTATTTTTGCTATGCTGGACTGGATAATACAGGGGTATTGATTATGCTGTTGCAAACAATGAAGTTCCTCCCAAAGCTCAAGAATTACCTTCATTATTGAAAAAGGTGATTTATATATATGTATCTCATTTATTTATTGCTCATATGTGCTGTTTTGATCTTCAAGTATCACTGATTTCTTTGACCACAAAGTATTTGTCTCATCTTCTACTTGGAAAGCATTTTCTATACTGTTTTATGAATGCACCCATCACGGTATATAGTACATCTACTTGCTTCTTTAACATTTTTTTTTTATGTTTCTAATAATTATCTTTGTATGCTATGTAGATTTGCCAACAAAAAAATGATCCTGTGTTACAAGCAGCCATCATGGTGCTGATGTTCTCTGTTAAGGTACTTTTCAATGCTGCCGTTTTTCGAAACTGAGACATAGTTGAGTTACTCTAGAGTTGATGTTGCTTGCAGTTTTGAACTTCTACCAATGCCTTAGTGTCCCAGTCTGCCTTTCGTTATGTTTCCCATGCTGGGATCTGGTTTGGACTGCAGTGTTGAATTCTTCCTTGTGATAGACGGATACATTTTTATTTTTAACTTCAGGGTTGTGATTTTGGGACATTGGATGGTTTTCAAACACTCTAAAAACTATGTTTTCTTTGTGCTTGATGTCTCGATTTCTTCAAATGCTTTTATGTGTCATTTTTTCCCCGTGCTGTTAAATACCTATCTTAATCTGGAGGGGAAGTTCCTTTCAGTTAAATTCCTATTTGTCTCATACTCTTTACAATATGAACATCTCTTTAAGAATGCCATAAATCCATGCATTAAATATTCTAAATTTCTTATTTAACTTATTAATGAATTATTTAACTGATATTGTGTTCTGATGGTAGAGTGCTTGCAGAATTGAATGGTTTTCAGTTAAGGAGGCTCAAGAACTTATCGCTCTTGCTGATGAGGTTGGCTACTAACAATTCTCTAGTGGAGCATGATTACAATTAAAGGCACATGTTATGTTGATTTTGCTAACTATCATGTTTCTGGTTGTTCAGATAGGAAGTGGCTTCTTAGGTCCTTCGATTAATGGCAATTTGGTTTCCACTGTTTCAACAATTATGACTAGGTAGGAGTATCTTGAACCAATTTTGTTGTGTTAATATTTCTTTATAAATTACATTTGCCTAAAAGTGCTGGTCCTGTTGCCTAGGCCCTAGTTATGGATTCGTCTATTACCTTTATGCCCAGCAACTACTTTGACGTGTCTTGACTAGTTTAAACATATCACTTTTGGTTCTGTCTTTTAGATTTCTGGTCAGATACTTTGTTGATAATAGTAACTATTTCAATTCATGTTCGATTTTCATTTATACTTATGTCAATCAGATGGAACTTCTATTTGAGGGTAATTGCAAATACAAGGCGCCTCAATAGCCACATGTTTCAATGTGGAAGTCAAAATTTTGTTATTTATTCCACATAGTTTGGAATTTTGTGACATGTTTCAATCTTGAATCACAATTGATAATGATTGCTATCGATAAAGGACATTGTTTGAAAGCTTTCCTTTGCTTCCTCTGTCTGCTCAGGTTCTATCCACTGCTGAAGATGGGCCAGATTCTTGCTTCTCTTGAAGTTGAGGTGGTTTATAATGATATGGCGGCTTATTTATTTTATTATTTGGGTGGGATGGAAAATCACCAAGGGGATTATTTGTTTGAAGTGCAGTGGTTCATTATGTTCTTAGTAATTGAAGGGGGTTGCTGTTATTTTCCAGTTTTTTTGGTACAAAAAATACTTAAAGCATACATTAATCTATGTTTCCTGCCATGCAGCCTGGATATGGAGCATTCATGATTGATTTCCATATCTCCAAGAATATGATACAATCCACAGAAGAAAAGATTGTAAGCATCTGTTATTTAAATGAGATTTTCAAATTATTTTAGTGTGCAGCATGTCAAGCAAGGTCCTTTTTACTTCCTAAGCGGGATTTATTTATTTATTTAGCTTGATCATATGTAATTGAAATTTTTGTTGAGGATATTGAGTTTCGGTGGATCAAAGTCTATTCCTATCTTAATATATGTAATGCTCACTCATAGTGACTCAATTTAGGCTTCTTTTTTTTTTTTAGCATTACAATTGCTAAGTAAATTTTTCGGGGAATATTTATGAATTTGGCATGGCAGGCTGATGTTAATAATTTCTTCTATTTTACCCACTGTATCTTGTTCTGTCCTTGCATAGGTGACTGCATTGATATGTATAATATGAGGTTGATTAGAAAATTTGTAGGACAACATAGCATAATGTAGATTGTCAATATTAGAAATTAGCAATTGGCATGCGTATACTGTGTCTAGTTATAACATTTCATTGAGATAGCAATGAGATAGAACGTTTCATTGAGATAGTTATAACATTTCATTAAGATAGCAGTCATCCATGCTTTTGTGTCTAGTGTTTTGGGATTTGTGTCGAATGCACTTTGCTTTTGTTAGGATACATTGAAGTTCATGTAATCGAGGCATTATACTCACTTTTTAATAGGTGCATATATATATATATATATATATATAAATTAGACCAAATTAAAAGAGAGGAAAAACACATATTCCAATCAAAATATCTAGTTGCTTTGAATTTTTCCCTTTTACATTGGTAGTCAATATCTAGAAACAATTGTTATGGGAATCATTGCACGTCTCTTTTTTTGTTTACCCTTTCCCATTCTGCGTGCAGCGGTTATTTGTAGCACAAACAGATAAAACGGAGACATCTGCTTGCGTTATAAGTCCGCAACATGTGAAGTAAGAATTACATATATACATACTTTATATTCCATTTCTTTTTCATTGGGTAGAGTTATTTTGGATCGTTTTAATCATTTTCTTCTTTAACATCTGTAGCTTTATTTTGAACGGAAAGGGAATTGAGAGAAGAACTAATGTGTTCATGGTTTGTGCAAGCACACATAGTTCTTGATATTTTGTTTATAAAGTGGCACGTTATCCATGTAACATAGGCTTAATTGAAAATTTCTTTGTTGTATTTCTATACTTCATAAGGACCCTGGCCCACAGTTGCCGACTAATGTGTCTCCAATGCTAAAATATGGAACAAATCTTCTTCAAGCAGTGGGTCAATTCAATGGTATGATTTAAAACATGTTTTTATGTCTATATATTCCTGTTTCATTAGTGATATTGCTCTTACAGATATTGTGGACATTGTCAAGGTCATTATATTATAATTGTTGCTGTTATGAGTACGGCATCATCACTCGAGTCTTCTAAGCTACAAGATTATGTGCAGTCTGATATTACCATGCAAGATTCAGGTATGCATTAGAGGGAAGAAAGATGACACACAACACTTTAGCCTATTGACTTCACAAGTTAGTACTTTTTAGGCAATCTGCATTTACGCATGCTGTTGCTTTTATTAATTTTGTTCCTTTTGTTGTATTAGACTCTGATCTAATTGAGGGGCCATCACGAATATCACTTAATTGTCCCATAAGGTATGCTATGAACTGCAAGTTATTCTTTTTCCATTTGTGGCTAAGTAATCCAACACTTTAACCTCTGATGGTGTAGGGAGGGAGGTACTTGCATGCGACAATATTGTATGGCTCAACATTCTAAGATCTAGAACACTGATTGATGTTTATATGTGCATGGGTTTGCAAGTTCATTATTCCTATAAATTGGATCTAAAGATAATAGTGGGCTAACAATGTGGGCTGTCCTTAGTTGGAAGAGACACGTGTGCTTCCCCATTTCTCTTCTTCCACAGATTTCCATTACCTTTCCACTAGGTGGCCTAAAACCTTATCTTCCTTTGAGTTGCATGCTAATCATATATCCCGTTTTTAATGGGGTTTATGTCTGCGAGTTTAATATCCTATTTGTTAAACCAATTGTAACACATCTTCAAGATAACCTTTCTGTCATTTCTATGGATATTTATGTGTAAATATTTCATATTTCTCCATTTGTTGCTGTGAAGATTTGTTGACTGACTGCATTCCCCTTCTTGACAGTTATAAACGTATAAACACTCCTGTAAAAGGACATTCATGCAGACATCATCAGGTGTGTATTCCTTATGGTAGGAAGCATTTTAATGAGAAGCAAAACCATGTAGGAAACTGCAATCGTGTATACTGTTATTCCATAATTTTTATCTGTTTTCTATTTATAACCAACAAGCTATTGGAACTCTGTTTTGATTTATATATGTGTCTACTTCTGTTTCTTGGTGATAATTCCAGTGCTCCAAATGTTGCGTGTGCTTGAAGTGCACTATTTTCATTTCAGCCAAACTTTATTCTGTGGACTTTAGGTGGAGATTTTAGTATCTTTTAGTGGGATAGTATATGGCATGCTATTGTGAGATGGAATCTTATTTTCGATAATTAGGGTAAGAGCCTGAAACTTGTATTAAAGATGAAACTCGAAACAGCAAAGTCGACCAGCTGTCCATGAAGTAAACTTAAGCCCTGTTTGAACTGCTGCCCAGCTACAGAGTTTGATAACTGCCACAGCTGGGTGTTGGCAGATGTAATTTTTATTTTTTGTTTTTAATTTTATCCATTTTTAAACAGAAATTTATTAATAAAGTCTTACATGACAGCCATAAGCTTTTCCTTGGCAGTTATAGCTTTTGTTCCACATTAGCTGTGGGTTGAAAGCCCCAGCACCTCGCTGCCAACTACTAAACAGGCACTTATTTACAATAATTATGGATTACTCAAATTTGCAACTATTTCTATTAATGGAATTCTCCATGATAATCAAAATCATGTAAACTGTTGATCATTTTACCTTTTTTTTTTTGGGATAGTTTGATAGTTTTTTCTTCTTTCTGTTTGGATAGTGTTTTGATTTTAGCAACTATGTCCATATAAATTCAAGAAGACCATCCTGGCGCTGTCCACACTGTAATCAGCATGTCTGCTACACTGACATTCGTGTTGATCAGAATATGGTCAAGGCAAGTAGCTGGTGGGTTGCACTTTACATGTAGTATTTCGCCATCATTATGTTAACCTGTCATAACTTTTCCAGGTCCTGAGAGAAGTTGGAGAGAATGTTGCTGATGTAATTATATCTGCAGATGGATCGTGGAAAGCTATAATGGAAGCTGATGACAATGTGGATCAGGCACATGATAGAATCCTTAGTAGCGAGAAAGAAGGTTGTGAGCACCAAGAATCCGCTGTCGTTGCAAATTCCAATCCTGTAATTCTAGATCTTACAAAGAATGATGACGAGATTGATGCAATGAGCACTGGCGAAATTGAAGATGTGAAACCAGATCTTCATAGTCAACCTGTCTCTACAAATTTAACTATGCCATCTGAATTGATCAGTACAGTCCAAGCTGATCTAAATTTTGTTACAACAGATGATGACTTCTGGGCTGGAATTTTGTTTCCTAATGGTTCCGCTTCCTCTGATGCTAGGTCAGATGCCCAAACAGTTGGTGGTGTTTCTGCACCTAGTTCAACCAGTTTTATGGTGTCTCCTGTATTAACTGATGCCATTTCTCCTGCATTTAATCGGGAAGTGGATGCTCTTGGCTATACTCATCTGACAACTCCTGTAACGCAAAGTCTTTGTTCTGCTCCCAATAATCTGCAGATACAACAGACACAATTAATGAATCCAAGTGTCAACTATGAATATGGGAGGTCAGCAGTTACTAGACATCTTAACCGAACTCCAATGGCAGTTCAGGCTCTTCCAGCTGCATCCCATGGTTTTAGTGATATGGAACAGCAGCAGCGGATCTCCAGGTCCCACATGAATACAGTCTTGGGGTCAGATATAGCTTCATCCCCATTGCAGCATCAATCAGCAGCACAGGTTAGGTTTGTTAGTGTTTAGTTTAGAAAGCATTTTATTTTCTACTTTCTTTTACCGATTTCAATCTTTCCATGGGGATTGGAGTTTTCATGATCTTTCTGTCAACCAGGCTGTTGGCCTTCAAGCCTCAAGTGCACTGTCAGGTGCTTACAGAGTCTCTTCTGGTCTGTCAACTAATAATCAGAATTTACATCAGCAGCATCAAGGTCTAAATCCAAGGATGCCTCCATTGATGAGCCAGTCTCCAAGCGCAGCCCAATCATCTTCACCTTACTCACGAACTCCTCAGCAAGGGAGCGTACAAGTTGGGTCTGGCCACCCAGCAATAAATGAAAGTCGCCAACACGCCAGGCTCATGGCTGTTGCTCAGCGACCCTTATCTAGACCCCAGATGACCAGGCAGCCTCCTACAGTGCCAGTTCAAGTCCAAACACCCAGTGCAGGCCCTAGATATCCTACAACTTCTGTTGGGGTTAGGGGATCAGTAGGGGATCAAAGAGAGAATGTGGCAGGTTCAATGCAATCAGTTATGATAGATAATCCGACGGATTTTCCTTTAGAACAAAACTGGCGGCCCACAGGCAGAATGCGAGGAAGCCTCTCTGGTAGGGCATATAGTGATGCTCTTAGCCATATGATGATTCTTCCAACCCAGCCAGTAACCCAACCAGCAAGACCGCAACTGAGTCCACCTCCTCACCTCTCTGTTCCAAACCAGCTGCAGGCATTACTTGGAAATAGCAATACCCGTTTTCCTCAGTTACAAACTAATCCAGTTACTGATCCTGGTAGTAAAGGCTCTGGTACTCGGCCTGAGCGTTCTCATGGTATGCATTGATGTCTGACTTGTCGCGAACAACTGTGCTGTAGTCACGCTGTATACGTGTTTTGAGCTTGGCTGAGTTTGTGTCATATACGGTCACTCCTTAATTTGGATGCTAGGACAAACGGTAGGACTAGAGTAATTTGAGGGATAAATGTTTGGCTATCAAGACTAGCATGTTACTCCAAATTATACTCCAAAATTATGGCACTACTAGTCTTTATTTTCACGTGGGTTTAAGTTTAGATGAAATATCTCATTTTAATTCAAATCTCCTAGTTTTATTATATAACTTATTTTTATCATGTATTTAATTTGAGATTAACTGTCAAAGTTAATTCAATAATTTATTTAAATTAATATTGAACAGTAACAAAAAATATTTAATTATTTATTCACAATAATATTGAATATTGAACATTTAATTCATGAATAGTAATATAATTTAGGAATAAATGTATTATTCACATAATATTTATTTAAATTATATTTAACATAGTCGTGTCTACTATTAGACCATCGAAAAACATGAAATTATAAGCAAGTATCAATATAGGTGTTTATTTTTTATCAACTGGACACATAATTATTATCTCTTTACAAGAGTAGTCACCGAGGCTTCGTTTAGGATTGAAGTTGGATAATTGTAACTTAAAAGGTACAGTACTTAAGTGTTTGGTAAACAGTAATTATTGTACCTTAGAAATTAAATTGATTTAATTTTACATTTTTGTGATAAAAAATCTATTATATTTTTATTAATTTTGTTAAAATTACTATTATATGATTAACTTTTATTTTAAAATTATAACTTTTTTCCACAATAATATTAGTTTAAAAGTTATAGCATCTCAATATCAAACAGAGTCTTAAGTTAAACTATAAATGCATCAACTTTCGTCTGTTAAAGAAAATTTCAAATAAATTTGGTCCAAACTGCCAGACCATAATATTAAGGAAAATTTCAAGATGTAAGCATGATATAAAAAGGTAAATTACAGATTTATTCTTGGCATCATATGTAAATAAATAATTATTCCTAGAAAACGTAAATAAACAGTTGTTGCTTAGAGATGACAAAATATAGGTTTGGGTGGGGCTTTTCCAAACCCAATCCCAAGTCCATTTAAGAGAAATAAGGGCATGGTTGAGTTGGGCTTTCAAGTTTTTTTTTTTAATTATGTAAAGTTAAAATAAATTAATAAGTTGTTATAATCAATAGTAGATTAAAGAAAATAAATATTTTAAATAAAATAAAAAATAAAGTAAATAAAAATTTAAAAATTTAATTTTTTAATACTAGAATATCTAATTTAAGCACTTTCTTAATTAATTAATGCTTAAAAGAGTTTAATATTATAATTTTAGGTTTTTTAAATCAAATTAGGGATTTAAGTTTTTTTAATTTTTATTTGTTATTCTAAATTATAATTTTTTTAAAAATAGCGGGACAGGTCTAGCCTGGCCTTTTTTTTTTTTTTTCTCTTAAACCCTTGTACAAGCTCTCATGTGGAGTGACGGGTAAAAGGACAAGAGCCTTGGCAGGACTAACTTGGACTTTTTTTGTTACATCTAATGAAAGGTAAGTAACAACAAAGATTTGACAAGAGTAAAGAGAGAAAAAATTTCATACAACTGGCTTTAAATATAGTAAATTTTTTTAGAAATTAATAATCACGATTAAACAATAATTTTTATTGGTTTTTGATTTGAACCATCATATTAAATTAATAATCCGATAAATTTGTAAGATAATAAATATTCAAATATTCTATTTTTTCACTCATTATATAAATTAATAATCACTAAATTTGAAACTAAATATTTTGCAACTGACTTCCACAGCGGTCCATCATATGCAATCGGTGACTTTATGTAAGAAGTGGTCCAACCAACAAGGTTGTTGCGAAGATCACCCTGTTTCAGGGCCGGCTTTAGAGTCTAAGGGGCCTTAGGCGAAATTTTCTTATGAGGCCTCTATTTATTTTGTAATTTCAATACTCAAAGATATATAAAAAGAATTAAAATTTATTTCATCTTTAATTTTTGAATTTCAATAATAATAATAATAAATCAAAAATTTAAAAATAAAACCTAAAAAATAGTCAAGAAGATATTTTTTTTTATTCCATTAAAACCGTTAAAAACAAACAAACAAATAAATAAATAAAATATTTTTTTCAAATAGAATATTTAAAATGGTAGAGTACAAAATTTTGAAATGATGAATTGATATTCAAAAATAAAAATAGACTTTATATTTGAAGAAACTAATTATTTACATGAACCAATGAATATAATAATTTTCTTTGTAGAGAAAAGAACAAGAAATTTTTTTCATTTACTAATTCTTGAGATTATAAGGTTTTTAATAGAAATTAAAAGAAACACTAAAAATCAAAGATTCTAACAAATACTAAAAATCAAAGATTCTAACATTGAATAATTAAAAAGGTAAATAATTTTTTGAAAATAATAATAATGAATCAACTAATGGTTAAATAATATATTATACTTCTTTAAAATTAAGATTTCTAAAAATAGATTTTTTATCAAAAATAACTCTTAATTTCTTAAAATACGTATTAAATTTTTTTATTAATTAGAGAATTATTAAGGAAATACTCAAAAAATGAGACTTTCTTAAAATATGAGGCCTTAGGCGACTGTCTTGTTCGCCTATACCTAAAGCCACCCCTGCCCTGTTTGCTAGAGTGGAAGCAAGGAGTGTCAACGTTGAAGCTTGCTTTTAGCTTGAGACACTGCAAGGTATGGGAAATGATGCATAATTCATGCAGTGTATGACTTTATATCCTAACTGTTAAAAGTCTTAATTTCGTGCTCTAGAGTTTTGCTTACTAACCATTCATTCTTTGATACGTGCATATAAAAATATTATAACTAGGTGAAAAAAATATACGACAAAGAGTGAATGAATTAAAAATTGAGTAATACTCCAAGAATACGAGAGTTCTCGTTAAAATTGATTTTAAATAGATTTGGCCTTATTTCTAATTACTTACTTTGTTTGAGTTAAAAAAAAATCAAGCAATAATAATAATATTATGATGATGATGATGATGAAGGACCTATTTATAAATAATACAAAATTTTTAAATATTTTTATAAATTTTATAGGGACCAAAATACAAAAATAACATAACTTAATTGAGGGTAATTGGGGATCATGAAGATTCAATAAAGGTGAAAGAGATAGCTCTGGGAATTGGATTAGGGAATTTACAAAAGTGGCCATAAAATTTTTGCGTTTTTCAACTTTAACCTCTCAAATTATTTTCTTTCATAACTAGCCAAACACCCTATGTTTGGACTATATTACCCTCATCACTTTCATCAAATTTACAAAGGCATGTCATTTTTTCAATTCCAGCATAAGTAAATACGGATTTTCCTCAACAACTTAACAAACTTTCATCACTCTCAATAAATTTCATCATTCTCGATAAATCAATTGCATAATCAAATATATAATTATCAATGTGAGAGCTTCTTAAAATTAGTTTATGCTCTTATACAATGTAAACCTTTAATCTATTGATTTTATCAACTAAATTCGCAAGATCGTTGACTGACAAGTGGAACAGGTGAATGTCTCACTAAATTTCATATATGTTTCGAAAGTTATAACTTGATCTATATATGTCCGTTTTAGGCATATAATATACCGTTTCGAAGCTTACGACGAGACAAATTAAATTCAAAATCATGTACTCCATAAAATCCGTGGGTTTATGTGCGACAGGCAGTGGGACATGTACCTGTCACACATAAACGCAGTGCGTTTATGTGTGACAGGCACCTATCCCACTTGTCTGTCTCACCAAATTTCATTTATATTTCGAAAGGCATAACTCGAACTATATATGTCCGTTTTAGGCGTATAATCTACCGTTTCGAAACTTACGACGAGACAAATCAAATCCAAAATCATGTACTCCATAAAATCAGTGAGTTTATGTGCGACAGGCAGTGAGACATGTGTCTGTCGCACATAAATGTAGTGCGTTTATGTGAGATAGGCACCTGTCCCACTTGCCTATCTCACTTGTTCTAAACTTTATTTTTTGCACGATTTTTATGTGTTTTCAATGATTTTTATTCATTTTTCAACTCAAACTAAGTACTTTAACAAATCACATTATTTTATAAATGAAAAATAACAATATTTGCAACAAAACCTACTTTAATTTCGAACTTAGTTGATAAAATCAATAGATTAAAGGTATACATTGTGTAAAAGCATAAACTAATTTTAAGAAGCTCTCCCATTGATGATTATATATTCAATTATGCAATTGATTTATCGAGAATTATGAAGTTTGTTGAGAGTGATAAAGATTTATTAAGTTGTTGAGGAAGATCCGTATTTACTTGTATTGGAATTGAAAAAGTGGCATGCCTTTGTAAATTTGATGAAAGTGACGAGAGTAATGTAGTCTAAATATAGGGTGTTTTGCTAGTTATGATAGAAAAATTTTTGGGGGGTTCAAGTTGAAAAACACAAAAATTTTATGGTTATTTTTATAAATTTCCCATTAGATTATGATTTCCAAATTTTCATTGGGAATCAAAACTACGAGAATTATTTCGAAATTATGGACCTGATACTATTTTGATTCTGATTTGAAGATATAATTTTATAAATAGACATGTCATTAATTTCGATTCTAAAACTCTCCTTTCGATTGTTGGTAAGTAAATACACTACTATATTACTTGCACTAAGAATAATTTCACGATGATAATTTCGTGGGAATGATTCCCAAATTGTAAGCCCACACTATTTTAATTATGATTTAAAGCCATAATTTTACAACTAAATATGTCATTGATTCTAATTCTAAAATTCCCACTGTGATTGCTTGTAAGCACACAATTATATTACTTGCACTAAGGAAAATTTCAAAATTTCAAAATATTAATTTTGTAATTACATCTCTATTAAATTATAACCCCCTCATAGTAACGAGAGAAGTTTTATTGCATTTCACAATCATAATTCATTGATTTCATAATGCAACTTTCAGAATTTATTCATTTAAATAATTTCATAAATTTTAATAATTTCATAAATTTTAATAAAAATTTCACTAATTATCCATACAATTAAAATGTTTGTGATAAAAAATTCTATTAATAAGAGTTGTAATTGAATAAGCTCCATCTGAAGCTACAAGCCTCCAACAAATGAAGGCTAAAGTTCTCTCTCAGTCTCAAAAGTGGTTTTAGAAATTAGAACCAGAATCACTTATTTTTAATCACAAACTCAGCTTAAACAGTAACTCACGTCCAACGTGATCTTTACCACTCAGTTAACAACCAGTTCAAAGTTGACAGAACAGAAAATAACTCAATTGCAGTATTGCACTAAACTCACCGGCCGGAATTTTGATCCTGAGTTATATGGCCGGAATTTTGATCATGAGTTATATGTACTAACAAATTCGGCCAATGAAGTGCCGATCCGTAGCGTGCGTATGGTCCGGCACGCCTCCGTCTCACCGAGTCACCGCCACCAGCGCACTGACCCAACCCCCGACCCTTTACACCGGTGGATCCGATGGCTCCATTCTCTGGTGGTCCTTCTCTGATTCCTCCTACTCGGTAATGTCATGAGTCGCCCACGTCTTTGTTAATTTCCGTGAACGATTTATATCAAATGGTTTTATTCATAATTCAGTGCTTATTCTTTTTGTGTTCCAAAATGTTATTTAAATTAAGTATCTAAGTCTTGAGAACATGTACATTGAACTTTTTTCCCCCCAACTTGCAGGAAATTAAACCTGTTGCAATGTTGTGCGGCCATTCCGCGCCGATAGCTGATCTCAGTATATGTTATCCTGCCATGGTTTCAAGAGATGGGAAGGCTGAAAATTCAAGTAATGTTATGGGAAAATCTTCCTTAGATAATGGCGCCTTAATAAGTGCTTGTACTGATGGTGTTTTGTGCGTATGGAGCAGAAGCAGTGGACATTGCAGGCGCAGAAGAAAACTGCCTCCCTGGGTTGGCAGTCCATCAGTCATTTGTACATTGCCTTCGAACCCGCGATATGTATGTATTGGGTGCTGTTTCATTGACACTAACCAGTTATCTGACCATCATTCTTTTGAGTCCATGGAAGGGGATTTAGTTTCTGAGGACAAAGAGGTTCCAATGAAAAAACCCCCTAAATGCACTTTGGTTATAGTTGATACCTATGGTCTTACCATTGTTCAAACGGTATTTCACGGGAATTTATCTATTGGGCCATGGAAGTTTATGGATGTAGTTTCACTGGGTGAGGACATGGGGAAGCATTATGGACTGATGGTTGATTCAGTTGGTAGGCTACAATTGGTTCCAATATCAAAGGAGTCTCACCTAGACAGGGAGGAGGGGAATGGATTGTGTAAAAGTTCTTCACAGTTGGATATGGCTATTTTGCAGAATGGAATGGTTGAGGGAGGACATCTTGTGTCAGTTGCAACATGTGGGAATATCATTGCTCTTGTACTAAAAGATCATTGCATATTTAGGCTGCTGGGAAGTGGTAGTACAATTGGAGAGATTTGTTTTGTGGATAATCTCTTTTGTCTTGAAGGTGGTTCTACTAACTCATATGTTATAGGGGCTATGTTTCTTGAAAGAGTTGTTGCTGAGAAAATAGAGAATACAATGGGAGTTTGTACAACATTTTACGAAAATTTTGCAGTGTGGGATAATAGAGGGTCTGCAATTGTTTATGCTATATCATATATGAACGAAAAATTTGATTATGAGCCACATTTTGAAATCCCTGCCGTTTCTTATCCATCTGGTGTTAAATATTCCATTCGTTTTATTCAAATGAGCCTTTACCTTCTGCGTATAGAGACTGTCTGCTTTCATGTTGAAGAAACTTCCCAGTGGAGACCATATATCTCAGTCTGGTCACTGAGTCAGAAACACAGTGGCCCTGCAAAGCAATGCAGAATGGTTGGAGAAGGTTTTTCTTTTGTTGATTGGGTTGATAATTCTACTTTTCTGGATGAAAATGAGGGCTCTTGCACTGGGAAGAGTGATTTGACTTTTTGTCAAGATACTGTTCCTCGGTCAGAACATGTAGATAGTAGACAAGCAGGTGATGGAAGGGATGATTTTGTGCACAAGGAAAAGATTGTATCATCTTCCATGGTTATTTCGGAAAGTTTCTATGCCCCCTATGCTATAGTGTATGGCTTCTTTAGTGGCGAAATAGAGGTCATACAATTTGATTTGTCTGAGAGACATAATTCTCCTGGTGCTAGCCTAAAAGTGAATTCACATGTCTCCAGACGATGTTTCTTGGGGCACACGGGTGCTGTACTGTGTTTGGCGGCACATCGAATGGTGGGCACTGCCAAAGGATGGAGTTTCAATGAGGTTTTAGTTTCTGGAAGCATGGATTGCTCTATTCGTATATGGGATCTTGGCTCTGGAAATCTTATCACAGTCATGCACCACCATGTGGCTCCGGTGCGCCAAATAATTCTTTCCCCACCTCGGACCGAACATCCATGGAGTGATTGCTTTCTGTCTGTTGGGGAGGACTTCTCTGTTGCTCTTGCTTCTCTTGAAACCTTGAGGGTGGAGAGAATGTTTCCTGGACATCCCAATTATCCTGCAAAAGTTGTTTGGGATGGTCCCAGAGGTTATATTGCATGCCTCTGCCGGGACCATTCGAGAACATCTGATGCTGTTTTATTCATTTGGGATGTAAAAACTGGTGCTCAAGAGCGCGTCCTTCGTGGAACAGCTTCTCATTCAATGTTTGATCATTTCTGTAAAGGCATCAGTATGAATTCCATTACTGGTTCTGTGTTGAATGGGAATACTTCAGTTTCATCGTTACTTCTTCCAATACATGAAGATGGAACTTTTCGTCAATCTCAAATACATAATGATGAGAGAGGGGTTGCTTTCTCTACTATTTCCGTGCCCAGTGCTTCCCATGTTCGTAAAGGAAATTCCGGAAAACCTTCTCTAAACACACGGATTGGTCTTCAAAGGAAAAAGCAAACCATTAAGTGCTCTTGCCCATATCCTGGAATAGCTACCTTGAGTTTTGACCTTGCATCATTGATGTTTCCTAATCAGATGCATGAATCCGCGGCAAAGAATGGTGATAAACAAGAAAGTTTCGCTACCATGGAACATGGAACTGAGACTGCAGGCCCCAACGCCATGACTGCTGCTGATGATTCTAATGGGCATAGTATGTCAACTGATACTATAGAAGAACATACCTGGATTAAGTCACTTGAAGAATGTATACTTCGATTCAGCTTGTCATTTTTGCATTTGTGGAATGTTGATAGAGAGCTCGATAAGTTGCTAATAACTGAAATGAAGCTAAAGAGACCAGAAAACTTTATTGTAGCTTCTGGTTTGCAAGGGGAAAAGGGATCCTTGACTTTGACTTTTCCTGGTCTGAAAGCTAGTCTTGAGGTATGTTGGATAATCTGTATTGAATTTTGGATATGTTTTTTATTTGACTTGATTTTAACTTCGTCTGAGATATTATTGATTAATATTTCAGCTTTGGAAATCATCATCAGAGTTTTGTGCAATGAGGTCACTGACAATGGTATCCCTTGCACAACGCATGATTAGCTTGTTTCACCCCAGTTCAGCAGCTAGCAGGTATTACACTATTTTACCAAGAAGTACTGCATGTTTTCAGTCTACTCGTATAATGATGTTTACATTTAATGTTCTTATTATTGTAGCCTGCTATAGTTTAGAGTTGTTATCTTCTATCTCTTTCTCTGTTGGGTTCAATTTTGGAGTAGTTGAGTTGCGTAGAAGCAGGAATTGCTGGACTAATGTGTAGAAAAAGTGTGATTGCAAAATATCAACTAGTTGCGATTGCTTAGGACTATCCTATATGTATTTAGCACTTGCTTTTTATTATGATTCCTTAATATGATCCGTGGAATATGAGAATATCCTTCTGGTTGATTGTTAGATTTAGGAACCTTTAAAGCCAGACAGACTGCAGGGTAAGACTTCAATCCTCATGCATACATGGCTTGCAATGTACCAGCGTACTTTCATTATTTCAGTTCACTGTTTTGATATCATATCTCTCTTAGGTGTGTAATCTTCATCTATAAGGAATTTTCTTTTCTTTTATTTATTTTTTGTCCTGAAAAGCATCTATAAGGTTAATATTGCTGCAGTGGATTGCTTAAATATTACTTTTCTGAGATGAGCATCCATGGTTTATTTCATTGAAGGCAATGTACATTTTATTGCTAATATTGCTGACCATTTATCATGGCTCTTCTTTGCAGTGCTTTAGCAGCCTTCTATACTCGAAATTTTGCAGAAAAATTTCCAGATATTAAGCCCCCTTTACTTCAGGTTACATCTTCTGCTGGTTATATGGTTTTGACAGTCTGTGATTTCATTTCTAAAATTACATGTTTGGCAACATTTCATATATGTTGGTAAGAATTATAAACTCTATCTCTTCTTTTTCTTAACAGCTTCTAGTGAGTTTCTGGCAAGATGAGAGTGAACATGTTCGCATGGCTGCGCGATCTTTGTTTCACTGTGCTGCCTCTCGAGCAATTCCGCTCCCTTTGTGCAGTCCAAAAGGAGTTGCTGATGCAAAACCTGTGTGGTCACTATCAACAACTGGAGATGATGAACATGCTAATTCAAACGTAGAGAAAATTTCTGCAAATGAATTAGCTTCTGACATGTTGCCGGAAACACAAGGAAATTCTCTTGTTGAGGAATCTGATGTTCTTTCATGGTTAGAATCATTTGAAGTGCAAGATTGGATTTCATGTGTAGGGGGAACAAGTCAAGATGCAATGACATCTCATATAATTGTTGCAGCAGCATTGGCTATTTGGTATCCTAGCCTTGTGAAGTCAACCCTTGCTATGCTGGCTGTTCAACCATTGATAAAGTTGGTTATGGCAACGAATGAGAAATATAGTTCTACTGCAGCAGAGCTTCTTGCAGAAGGTATGGAGAGTACATGGAAGACTTGCATTGGTTTTGAAATACCTCGTCTTATTGGGGATATATTCTTCCAGATAGAATGTGTAAGTAATTCATCGGCCAACTTAGCTGGACAACATCCAGCTGTACCAGCATCAATTCGGGAAACTTTGGTTGGAATTCTTCTTCCAAGTCTAGCAATGGCTGATATACTAGGTTTCCTAACTGTTGTAGAAAGCCAAATCTGGTCTACTGCCTCGGATTCACCTGTTCACCTGGTTTCTATCATGACTATCATCAGGGTTGTACGGGGTTCTCCAAGAAACGTGGCTCAGCATCTTGATAAGGTTAGTAAAGTTAGTGAAGTCAATTCCAATTAGGTTGCTGTCCATCTCTGAAGTAAAGTAATTAGAGATAATATGAAAATGCAATTCCCACATGGAACACCATAAAGGACAAATGGGCAGTAAGTTTTTTTTTTTTTTTGTGAATTCATTTTCTTCTAATCAGTATCCATTTTTAATTATAGTTTTCTTATGATTTGGTTATACATCATGAGCTATTTAATTGTTTTATCTCCCCAAAAGTTTTATCTTCTTCTGTTAGTATATATATTTTTATCTGTTTATGTCAATTGTTCACATTGCTGCAACCACAGTTTCATTATTATCTGACGTTTGGACAGATTTGCAGGTGGTTAACTTCATTTTACAAACTATGGACCCTGGAAATTCAGTCATGCGAAAAACTTGCCTTCACACTTCAATGACAGCATTAAAGGAAATAGTGCATGTATTTCCCATGGTATCCCTCAATGACACTTCAACCAAACTGGCTGTTGGGGATGCAATTGGAGACATTAATAAAGCTAGCATTCGGGTATATGATATGCAAAGGTATCAAAATCTCCTCAATGTTTTAAATTGGGTTCGGTAAACTGCTTGTATGCTCATCAACTCTTTCAGCTTCTTACAACAAGGTTATGCTATTAGTCAGCTAGTTTTAAGACTACTTATTTGATGTTTTTTTTTCCCTCTTTTTCTCTGAGTGTTAAATATATAGTTGGATTATTATTTTTCGGTCTTGCTTTCTAAATCTCCTTCTTGGGATAACCTAAGAGGTAAATTATTGATTCCACTCGGTGCATCTTTGATTTCATATGTAGTGTGACAAAAATAAAGGTTTTGGATGCAAGTGGACCTCCCGGACTTCCTAGAGAATCAGATGCTGTGGCAACCACTGTAATTTCAGCTCTGATATTTTCTCCAGATGGAGAGGTAACTTTATTTGGTTCAAAATAAACACTCATTTCCAGAACTTGACCAGTTTTCTGATGCCATGTACAACCTTCATCATTGCCTCATCGTTGTCATTATTCTGGTTCTGCTAATATCTCTCTATTTACCTTCTCAACAAACTTCTGAGTTGATAACATGTAGTAAATCAAATAAAAACTTCTGCTTGTTACCTTCTTCCTGGATATCATTAACGGCATGGTGCCTTTAAGTTATTTAAATTATTCAGAAATATAAATGTACAAGAGATGAACTTCCAGTATATGATGTGCATCTTTCTTCTACTAATGGCAGGGACTGGTTGCTTTTTCTGAACATGGTTTGATGATTAGATGGTGGTCCTTGGGATCTGTATGGTGGGAGAAACTTAGCCGGAGCTTGGTTCCTGTTCAATGCACCAAACTGATATTTGTTCCTCCATGGGAAGGATTTTCACCTAATACTGCTAGGTCTAGCATAATGGCAAACATAATGGGAGATTCCAATTTACAGGTAATTTCGATTATTGACACTTTCATTACTTTCTATAGACATGATGTTACTACAAGGTATCTGCCATGAGTAGTTTTACATGATGTTCACTACAAGGAATTGCTTCGATATTTTCTGGTTCATTTCATTTTGCTTTACTTCATATAAAGCCATGATGCATACGGATGGACCTGGGAGAATTATAAATTCACAATATTCTTAACATGATTACTGGTTTGCTGCGCCAGATCTGTAGATTTGAACCTTCAATAAGTAGAATTGTTGATAAAAGTTCATGCTATGTGTCGCAAACACTTCAGATAATGAATTTTATTAAATTGCATTGTCTTGCTTCAACAGAAAACACGACCTTGAATAAAATAATAAAAATAAGTTAGAAAGGAATTGTGTTATCACCTCTTGTGAGTATGAGATTTTCTTCAGTGCCATTCACTTGCCTTGTTAGGACTGTAATTTCACAAAGAACTAAACAAAATATCTGGGACTGCTTATTTTCATCCTCTTTACCTTTCCGGTCTCTTTGTTTCCAGTTTTGGGAGCACTGCCGTCCATAGTTCTTTCTCCATTTCTGGAGGTTTCTGTTGAAAAGCTGCTCTAGATGCACTCACTCAACCATGTTTAAAAACACTTAAAAGAGCATTACTACGATTCTATAACCTTCTTCCCTAATTTTGTAGGAACATGCTGGGAGTTTGAGCTATGCAGACAATTTAAAGTTATTGATTCAAAATCTTGACCTCTCTTACCGGTTGGAATGGGTCGGTGACCGTAAGGTGTTACTTACGAGCCATGGCCTTGAATTAGGCACTTTCCAGTTATGAGCATCCTGTCTTTCAGATTTTTATGGGCTGGATAGCAGACGATCATCTTTAAGGTTCCTAGTTAAATGGGTTTCCTCATTTTGCGCTGTTGTAGTTGCAGTTAACTCAAGGAGAATTTTGTTCTTTAGGTAGACAGAGTTATATCCAGCTCTGCCCTGGCTCCGGGAAGATAGAATCAACCTGCAAATTATTTTGTGCTTCTGTGCTTCTGTGCGGTGCTGGCTCCCTAGGACAATGAGCTTGAAATACCAACTATTCAACTCATATTTTGCTGTGTTTACCAGTATAGATGGTAGATAAGTGAAGATATAGATGGATGATTGGGGACATGCGCCCCCACTGTCCCAGTATATTCTTTTCTCAAACATAAAAATTGATGTGAAAATATTCATATCTCTCCGGTACACACATTATTTTGAACTCAAAAATATTCCAATGCTTTGTGGTTTCGATTCTCACTCGAAACTTGTGAGAAACCCTCACACAAATATCACTTTCTGTCTTTGAATGGTATCATATAAGCATATGCATAAGAAAATCAGAGATCAGCATACTAATATATTGTAATGTCACTAATTTTATGTAATGGAAGGAATGGATTGTTTTTATGAATTACTACGTTCAAAAGTTGGATCAAATAAATGTACTTTCCCTGAGTGTGTATGTTGGTCATCTTAGATTCTTGCTATCCAATTCCAGTATAACAAATACCGACACGAGGGGCCGGACAGCCATTACACGTACAATGAACAAGATCAAGAAAAGAGCAATTAATAATTAAAAAAACTCTGCACCCAACCATTCATTATCATTTTGAACGTAGAAAAAATGTAACTGAAATAAGTTGTGATGCTTACAAACTACTTGGGTTTCATAGCATTTCCTGCAAACTTTTATTCATCTGTTTTCAAGTCCAAAGAAACCTGTTTTCTTTCGTATGTACATTTCTCTTATTCTATGAATTTGGCCTTATTTCTCGAAACTCCATTCATGCAAAAGATGTTCGACAAAATTTCTATTACTGTGGATGTCATATTATAATAGATGCGTGTATGGACGGGTATTGATGCAAATATAGAAGTTATTGGAGTACAAGAAAACGTTTCTATACGATAAAAAATAAAATAAAATAAACTAATGAATGTAGAGTACTTTGCTTTATCTTTTTTATACCCCTGAACTTAATGGTGTCAATCAAGGAGATGGGTTCTGACGAAAGAGCACTCATGTAGTTCTTCTTTTTTTTTTTTTTGCGCTCTCTCTTTCTAGCTAAATGCAGAAACAGTGACGTAGTTAATTAATTATTTTATGATTTGATAATATTTCTCAATGGAAAAAGGATGTGATCCGTGGAAAGGAATTATAAATGTTCCTAATTTAGGTGCTTTGTAAATTGTAGCGACATAAAACAGTAAAAGTTTTCATTATTACAGAAGCTCATGTATATTGATTATTCATCACACATGTCATCACGAGCAGGTCTTTAGTTAGGATTTCGATTGGGAATGGACACAATCAAAGAAATCCCCTCTCAGACTCTCAGTTTACAATAAATAATTAACCGCAGAAAATTAAAAGAACTCGGCGGCTGAAAATCCTAAACTATCGTGGAAATGATGGGCAATGACGTTTGAGTGGGTATGGTGCTATTTACACATTCGAGAAGTTCTTGTAAATTATGTACCTCCCAACTTAATTTACTTTTGAGTTGAGTTATTAACACTTCTTTATTGTTCTAATAAAATATCTTTGAGATAAAATTATATTAAAGAACATTTTAAAAAAATTTGAACCTATTATTATTTCTCTTTTCATCAATTCTTTACACTACTCTTGTGAAATTTACTCTTTTTTTTTTCGGCCAAAACTTTTGCATTCATCATCCATCATGTTCTGCTATTGTATTAATATAATCCATTGCTAATCTCAATATCGGATGAATACAAATAGCTTAAGAATTAACAACCAACAAAAAATTTTTTGAAGTCAAATACACACAAATTTTTGTGACGATATCTACAATTCACTCTTGCGAAATTGGTTCATAGACATCCAAAAATAATGGTTTGGCTTTAAGAATTTTGAGATGAATTTGTTCTATTATTCATAATTTTTTTTTTGTAATCCTGGTGAATTTAATTTAATTAAAGAAAGGAATCAAGAAGGAAAGAAGCACATCAATTAAAGTTGAAAATTGTAAATTTGTAGGTTATCCTAGTCTACACGACAATAATTGCTATATAAGCAAAAATATTTTATTTGAAACATCTCACGAATCATGATTACCCAATTGTCAGTGCATAAACATCAAGAACAATCTCTCTCTTTCTCTCTTTCTCTCTTTTTTAATAGTTTTCTTATAAGTCAATTATTTCCTTAAGGATTGGTTTTAAATTCTAAATTAAAATTAACATTTGATTGAAATTAAAGATGAGAGACTGATGGAAAGATAACGAGAAACAAGATACCTGCATTTCGGATTTTAGGAGAGAGAAAGTTATTTAGAATAACGGAAATAATGGTATTTTTAGAATTAAAGATGATGTTAATAGTTAGGATGAATTTTCTAATTTTATTTAATGGGGTACGCTTAATATCATAGTTTTAATAGGATGTAAGAGTACATCAATTTACTATTCTTATGTTAATTTACTTGTTCACCTTCCATTTACAAGTCTATATTTTATTTACTTAATTTATGTTTTATTTTACACCTAATATTAATTTATAAGTTTTATGTTATATTTATTAGTTTTTGTCTTGTTTATCATTGATACACCAATTTACCACTCATATATTAACTTACTTGTTTTACTTTACACTTATAAGTCTTATGTTATGTTTCACACTTAATGTTGATTTATAAGTTTTATTTTAAATTTACATGTCTTATGTTTTGTTTACACAATTTATATTTAATTACGGTATTAACGATACAATTTTAGTTACGGCATTATACAATAACTCTATACTAAATATATGCTGGATAAGAATCAAATCCAAAGGTTTAGTTGCTCAATTCGAGTCCTCAGACTTCCTTCGCATCTGAATCTTTTTCAAAATATGTATTAAAAAACATTCTAAGTATTAAAAAAAAATTCTAGAGAATCATAAAATTTTCATGGTGCCGAGAATGTATTATAGATTTTCTTCCCTGTTACTCAACTGATTTTGACTATCCAATGCTCTTATACTCTTCACGCAATGCCCATTATGCCACGTCACGTCCCTATTTCACATCATCAAAGTCTACAAAATGCCCATCAATGTCGCTTCAGCTTATGAAATTTACCCACTTCTTGAGAATCATTTACATCAACTAACTAGCTCTATAAATGCCACCTAGCTCTTGTGCAGTTATAGAGAGTTCAAAATTATGGGGCAAGGTCGAATTACTAGACTTGGGGTTTGGGGTCTGATATTGTGGCATTTTTTGGCTAGTAACAAAGTGACAGCCATAGATCATGAAGGGTTTTGCTCCACTACAACTTTTGCTTATAGGGATGCACTTGGGAAAGCAATCTTGTTTTTCGAAGGGCAACGTTCAGGGAAGTTGCCTGAAAGCCAAAGAGTGAAGTGGAGGGGAAATTCTGCACTCTCCGATGGCAAGCCTGAAAACGTATTAGTCAAGTAAACTGATATTTGTAAAAATTTCTTAAAAATCTCGTTGCCACTGTATAACTAGCTAGTTTATAAATTAGTTGTTGAATCTTGACTTAAGTTGTAGGAGTATATATAGTGATTAAGTAAGTTTTAAGATTATGTAATGGGGAATATGTAAACTTATTGCTTAGTTAGGTATGGTTTTTGTGGCAGGTAAACTTGATAGGAGGCTACTACGACGCTGGTGACAATGTGAAGTTCGGATGGCCAATGGCATATGGTGTCAGCTTGTTGAGTTGGGCTGCTGTTGAGTACCAAAGAGAAATCTCATCAGTCAATCAGCTCGGCTACCTACGTGGAGCAATTCGCTGGGGCACAGACTTCATTTTGCGGGCTCACACATCTCCCACCACTCTGTATACTCAGGTGAAGTCCCATCTCTTGTTAAGTTAAAGGTCATTTAGAGGGTTGTACGTAGTATTTTCACATTTTACAGGTGGGGGATGGAAATGCTGATCATCAGTGTTGGGAGAGGCCAGAGGATATGGACACTCCTCGAACGCTCTACAGGATAACATCTGATTCACCAGGCAGTGAGGCAGCAGCCGAGTCTGCTGCTGCTCTTGCCGCTGCTTCAATTGTCTTCAAAAAGGTTGATTCCATCTACTCTTCCAGGCTGTTAAACCACTCAAAATCGGTAAGAGTGTAGATTCTGTTCTATTATATTCGATTATTTATACATATATATATATATATGCCTGGTAAAATATGATGTGTACGCCTCAAACTAACTCATGGAATAACAGTTGTTTGAATTTGCGGACAAGCATAGGGGATCTTATCAGGCTTCTTGCCCTTTCTACTGTTCTTATTCTGGCTATCAGGTAAACATATAAAGCAAAAGTTAGCTACAGGTAGATTGTAGAGGGTACCTTTTAGATCTATCAACTGGGGTTAGTTATTTTTATTTGTTCGCCACGATCGAGCTTACGGTTTATGAATCTTGATTAAGGATGAATTGTTATGGGCTGCCGCTTGGCTGTACAAAGCTAGTGAAGATAACAAATACTTGACTTATGTCTTAAGCAACCAAGGATGGAGTCAGGTGGTATCGGAGTTCAGTTGGGACAACAAATTTGCTGGAGCTCAGATGTTACTGGCGAAGGTAATAAAGTTATCTGATATTGTACAATATTTTGCTTATTCAGAAAATTAGAAAAGAAAGTAACAACCTTTTTTTCAGGAATTTTTTGGAGGGAATAAGCAATTATCCCAGTTTAAAATCCACGTGGAATCATTTGTATGTGCATTGATGCCAGGAAGTAGTTCTGTACAGATTGAAACAACTCCTGGTACACATCTCTAGTATATGCTAACAAATCGCCAATTCCAACAAAAAAAAATTCCCGAGAGAATTTAAGAGATTGTTTTCTGGCTTTTGTTTTGTAGGCGGGCTTCTGTATATTAGAGAAAGTAGTAATTTACAGTACGTTACAAGTGCCACCATGTTACTATTTCTGTACTCCGAAACCTTGAATACAGCTCATATTAATGGACTCCAATGTGGCTCAGCACATTTCTTTGCCTCTCAAATCAGCGCCTTCGCAAAATCACAGGTAAATATAATCACATCTTTGTTGCTTCAATCAAGATTTAAAAGTACCTTATAATATTTATCTCTGCTTTCAGGTGGATTACATACTAGGGAAAAACCCCATGAAGATGTCATATATGGCAGGCTTCGGCAGCAAATTTCCTTTGCAGATACACCACAGAGGCGCATCCATTCCTTCAATCGGAGCTCACCCGGCCAAAGTAAGCTGCAACGATGGCTACTCAAGCTATTACTATTCTAGCAATCCAAATCCAAATGTACATGTGGGGGCAATTGTTGGCGGTCCCGATTCAAATGACCAATTCAAAGATTTGAGAACAGACTATTCTCACGCAGAACCTACCACTTACATGAATGCTGCTTTTGTTGGTTCTGTGGCTCCTTTGCTTGCTCAAAGCGAGCAAGAATATTTGCATTTCTTCCAGACCAATAGACAAAATTATTAAAATTATTTACATGTAAGTAAATGTAATAAGTATTATTGCAAAGCCTAAATAAGGGATCAGAACCGGGTCCTGTAATTTCTGCTGAAGAGAATAAGTGCTCTATGCATCTAAACGTTAAAAAAAAATTGTATCGGTAATGCTTGTAATCCTAATTAACGTATTCATTGTTCTCTTCTTATTTGATTTGGGAACAGAAATGATTTCTAATATATAAATAGAGAGACAGTATCAGCTTCTGATGGGAGATGAATTTACAATATCGTAAACTGTGTTTCATAATATTATAAATCATTCCTCATTTTAATAGATTATGAAATTTTGTATTGAAATATTTTCTTATATATATATAATGATGAATATATTGCTGAATCTCTTAAAATAATAAGAAAGCGGCTGTGGATAACTCAAGATTAGTCCACTGTACAAAAATATAACAAAATCCTGAGGAGCCATCATTTCCATGCTTGCAATATATATATATATATATTCGTATTAGGTCCATAATTAAGCATATCCTGTTACAACAATTTAAATATAACTAGATAGCTACTTGTCGGTTTTTATTACAGCTAGAGCCTAGAGGCACGGCTGCATTAATTTCAAACTTATATATAAAAAATATCCAACAAATCCAAGTTGATAATGTATAATTGTACCAAGCATTAATTCAAGGTTCAACAAATGAAGCTGCAGGTGAGCAGTCGCGAAAAATGCGATTAAGTACAAAAATCATACGTAGTCAGCATTTGAAAAACTAGTGAATCTAAACCGACTTTCTTGACATTCAATGTTAATGATTGTTCTCTAACGTGTGAAAGATGCAAGTTTGTAAAAAATAAAGAAGACAAAAAAAAAAAAAGAAAAAAGATAAGAACGTGTCTCGAACTTTACTAAATTAAACATAGAGAAATTTAAGTTTATACTTGGTTCTTAAAACTAATACAAGTCTTGGAACATTATGTGTGCCTGCGGCAGGTGTCAGAGACCACCGTTCAGGGTAAAAGATTCATCAATGAACCAAGAGTTATCATCTGCAGAAATGTTAATGTTATGATCTGGAAATTGATCCAATAAAAACCCTTCCAAATCCTCCAAGCTTGGGAACATTAGTTCATCGCTAAATGTTAAATCAGGCATGACAAGTTCATTTTCTTGGCCATCTTCGAACAAATTTTCGTCTTCTTTTTTAATGTTCCCTTGGTACACAAGGTCACCTAATTCAGCGGATGCCTCCGACGCTGGTTCAAGTGGTTTGTTCTGGGTGGGACCTTGAGCCTTTGACATTGAGGCCAGCTTGCTACGCGTGCTTCCTGCAAGAGCGCTTCGGCGTGTTGGGTGGCCGTGGTTATGCTCGGCACCATAGGTTATAATAAATACTCCCGGATCTGCACTGCTTCGTTCCACCTGTTTCCTTGCCAAACATCCTTTTGAGCTGCTGCACCGATAATAGCTCCTGCGTACATTAAACAAAATGATCATATAACTATGTGAATAACTTAACTTACGGGGTCTAAGCTATTCAAATCTTGATCGCTTGCTTGCAAAATTAAATTTATCAACAATCATCACCTTGGATAAGGGGATCCCTTTATGGGTTTCTGCCCGTATTTACGCCAAGCCCACTTATCACATGCGAGACAATCCGCTGTCACCCTTTGCACTACTCTTTTGTGTTGATTCTTCCTGCTAATCAAGCAAATTAAAACATAATACAAAATCAGTATACGATAATAATCATCATTTCAATAGCTCATTAGGATGTATATAGCATATACATACGTTTTACTTGCAGAATCGGAAAGCTTAGGCTGCTGCTTTCGCAGCTTCTTTGGCTTTTTATTAACTTCGGTGGGAGCAGAAATGGATGCGCTGGTTTGTAAAGTTTGTGGATAGAAGGGCTTGTAAAGTTCCTCTAGCTCATCCAAAATCGTTGTAGTTTCACTGACATCAGGAAATTTGAATCTCACATCTTGTTGCAGACTCGAGGGAGAAAAGTTATAAGACTGTGGCTTGTCCATAACAGAGTCGATGGAAGCCTCAGTGCTGCAACCTCTTACGATTGCTTGCAAATCCCAGTCCATGCAAAGAAAATCACTCGTCAAGATCGGACCTGTAGAGAACAATTAACAAATGAGAGATTTTTATTTATTTATTTATTTATTTTCTTTAGAATGTAAAGAGATACGGAAAAATATTCAAGGCAGGGTTTGTATATATATATTAGATTTTCTGTCCTTAGAAGTGAAAGCTGTGCATTTGTTTGCTCTTGTTGAACCGATTTTGTGTCTCCATTTAATTAGTTGACTTTTTGAAAAGTCAACCAATACCAAACTCGAAAAGAAAAATAATACTACTAATTTGGATTTTTTCGGGATTAAAATTTCTTATTTCCTCCCGCAAAATACTCTTTAATATTCGTGCGGACCGTGGACTATGGTAATTGGCCTCTTTCTCATTGGTCAAATTTGAAGTTTCGGATGTTTATAAATATTGGCCTCTTTCTCATTGGTTAAATTTGAAGTTTCGGATGTTTATAAATATCCATAATACGAAAAATTATATTTATTTTATTTATCTTATGCTTAGAGATGAAGAAAATTCGTTATATCTAAAACCAAATGATTGAGAATATCGTACATTAACATTGGCATTAACATTAGCCAGTATGCCTTGTTTAATTTCAAGCCTCATCAATACGCCTCTGGCCGATTGAGGGGGGGGCAAAAAAAGGAAAAAGAAATTGAAAATTATTGTATATGTAAAAATATAAAAGAACATGACACATAAGCGATGTTGATCAGAAACGGAAGAGTGTCACTTGTTATGGCAGTCACATATCTATAATTGATACGGATGGATGATACAAAAGTGCGCGACGGTTTGGTCTCATGTCCAATGCTCCCAAAAGTATACATAGGATTGCTCCCTTCTCTCTAGGCAGTAGGCCTTCAGTAACCAAAGCTTCGCACATGCCCTGTCATTCACACCTCGTCTCATCAAATTGGCCTCTTGGGTTCTTTTTAATTTCTATTTCTATTTCATACACTAATAATAATCTTTCAAGTTAATTAGAAGGGAAAATAAACACGCACATAGATTTCAAAGTCAAAAAAATAAATAAATAAAATAAGCAAAGTCAAAATACTGCTTACAACTTTGCAAGTTGCAGCACGCTGGAACTATATTAAAGAAAAGCAAGTTGTTTGAATGAAAACAAATTGAAGGAGAAGAAAAGGGAATTAAGGAACGTGAAGTTGCAGGAAACAAACTGAGTTATGGACTAGCTTAAATTTTGGACCACAGAGCGGAAGCCAATCCCACTAGTAGTATACACGAATTAACAAAAGATTCGTGCTTTGTTTCTTTTGTGCGTGTGGTTGCTTTACAGCAATTACCTATGAAGTGTAGGGTATAGCCGTATAGGCAGCCAAAGACAAAAGATCGAAAGCTCTTGAATTCGGCTTGGAGGACTGCACCACAACCGCGTGTAACAAGAGAACCAGCTAGTTACTCTTAGTGGGAACCAAATATATATATATATATATATATATATATATATACGCACACTTTTCATTACTCTTGAAGAGAACAAATACAAAACATCAACTAAAATAGAGTCTAATTTCTTTAGAGCTAATTTGGCCATAGAGTGAGTTAAAATAGTACAATTTCTAAAAAAATATGTTGAGCTTTGAATTTTTGGAAACTTTTCTTAACTTCTGAAATGTTGAAAATCACTTAAAAATTTTCTGCCAAAGTACCATTCTTGTTGTTGATTAACTCCATCACTTCAGAATTATGGAGAGTAACTGAATATAAGAAACAGACCTTTTAAATATAATTTGATTCCACTACTAACGATGGAACCTGCTTCTCGTAATTATCATTCATAATATAATCATTAACTTTTAACACTTGAAATTCTGTTGGCTCATTTAATAATTTTAAAATGAAGAGGTTTGTATCATCTGTCTAATGATAATTAATTAATGATTTCCATATCATTTTCTTTTCTTATTCTTATTGATTGTGTTTAATTTTTTTTTTATTTCATAAAACTCATTTACATGTGGAGTCATGGGTGTTTTTTTTTTTTTTTTTTTTCTTAATGAAGTTATTACAAGGTCTATATTGCCTCTCTTCCCTCTTAACAAGTTAGACTATTGGCAACCCTCAAATATCCTCTTAAATTAACCTTTTCGATTAGACTTACTTTGATTTCAAAAATATATTTTTAATTAACACTCCTAACTTATTATTATTTCCTTTTTTTAAGTAGTTTTCTCACTCTTAAAATCATACTCTTCTATTTATTTCCTTTGCAGCATTCAATAAAAAATTCTTTTATTTATATATTTATGAATGAGAATAATTCAAAACAGTTTCAAGTATAAAATAGTTAATATGCAAATAAAAGAAAATAAAATAGATATATGAGAGGTCATATCCCAATTAAAAAAAATAACAATAATAATAAAAAAGCGGGAGAGAAAGGTGGATGACAATCAATTCGCAAAAAAAGAAAAAAAGAAAAAACTATATAATAAGATTGTGTGGGGTCTGAAGAGTTTGAAAAATAATATTAATTAGTTTAATTAGATTTAAGTTGGTCCTTGGATATAATTTTAATAAAAGAGAGATTTTATTAAGATAACAAAAGGGTGCTAATAGCTTCGCTCCACTCTAATTTAAAATCTACATGCTGGGCCAGGGAAGTCCTCAGCCTAAAATGTGAAAGCAATCGAGCCCAATTGAACTTAGAAAAGGGCTTGAAATCCTTCACCAAAGCCCGGAAAAATCCAGTAGAAGCAATTGATATGACGTCGTGCGCAATTTACAGTATCGCCCATTTCGCTGTTTGCTGTTCAAATCTCATATATCTCCCGCGTCGCGCCAATTCCTGGGTTATAACTGACACGGCTCGCCAGTTTCTCTCCGATCCAAACACAAATCAAAAGAAATGGAAGATTTGAGTAAATCGTCATTGAATTTCTTTGCTGATCAACAACTTTGCTCTGCCGATATCCTATCTCCGCTTGAAGTAATCATCATCATCATCATCTTCATATCGCTCTCTCCTTTCGGCTTCAAATGAATTTTCATTTTCTCTACAGGTTCGAGCGAGAATCGAAGTTTCAGTAATCAATTTTCTCAAGATCTTGAACTCTCCTGATCCCGCGATCTCTGATCTCCCTCTGGTAAAATATACACCATCTCTCTTTTTCTTTTGATTAAAAAAATGAAAAATAAATTAGCTTCCAATTTTGCATTATGGTCTGATTTCATATTACTGTTGAAAATTCAAATTCAATAATTATTATTTTGTCTTTTTGAACTAATTTTCTCGGCAGCCAAACAGAATATCTGGATACTTAAAATTGATGAATATTGAATTATCTTAAACTGTTGAAATGGACAGATCAATAGAAAGTCGAGTAACAGTCGTGTAAGTCAAGGACTGTTGACTGATGTTTCGTGGATTTTTCTCTCTCACTCCTTTTGTACAAGGTCCTTGACGAAGTCAAATGCAGCTAAAGCCTTTGTTAGAGGTCTTATTCACAATCTTTTATGCTTTCTTCTTGTTCAAAAGTTTCAAGATCAATGAGTTCCAACTCGGCTCAACTGTCTTTTCATTCTGTTTGATAAGTTTGGAAGGTGATGGAGACGTGCTTTCAGATACTGTCTCAAGAAAAGCGAGTCACGCAGAGAGAACTCTTTTATAAGTTGCTATGTGATTCACCAGAATATTTCACTTCCCAGTTGCAAGTTAACAGGACAATCCAAGGTCATTTTTCTGCAACCTCTAGTATCTTTGATAGACTGACTAAATTCATTGCTTATGATATTCATTTTTCTTTAATTGATAGAGGCCTTGATTTTACTGTGGCATAGATGTTATAGCATTGCTTCACTGTAGCCGTTTCAGTCTTGGGATTGTGGCATCTAGTAGAGGACTTGTTGCTGGCCGATTGATGCTTCAGGCACATTATCTGCTCATTTTGCTTTCTTTTGATTGCTTTTTATATGTTGTCTTATATATGGTATCATTTGGATTGGTCAAACTCACTGCTTAGGTGCTCGACAATAGCAAGTTATTTGGTATTTTGGTGTTCTTCTTTCTGGTTCTCATTATCTAATGAGTGATGGAGTGAATCTTGTAGTACTTGCAAGCTATTGATGGTTAATTCACCCATGGAGATTGGAGCCTTCTTGACCTTTTTTTCAGCCGTGCCCATGTGAATAGCTTGATGTGCAGATTGATCATTTTAGCATTACTAGGTCCTGCATATTGAAGTCCAATGAACTAATTTTTGTTATCAAATGTTATCATTATGTAAGATAGTTACCTACTCCTAGATTTATCCTTACAGTGCAATTAAGGCCTTGCTTTTCTCTGCATCTCAATGAATTGTGCCGGCTTATTTTTCACTTTTTGGCTTTGAAACATGTGGTAGGAGCCAAATCAGGAGGTCATTGATTGTTCTGCATGCGGGTCTTCTGGGTATTCTATTTCGGGAGACCTTAGCTTGTTAGAGAAGTTGGATTTGAAGACAGACGCAAGGTATATAATTGTGGTAGAAAAGGTAATGTGTGTTTCGACTCTTTCCTAGTTCTCTATGAACATTCAACGTCTTGTGATGGTTCCTTGTTTCCAGACAACACCAGCATTTGACACATGGGTGTTTGCAGCATGCAATATTCCAGCGGCTGACTGAGGATTTTGTATTCAATCAGATTCCAAGTATTCTTATTACAGCAAAAGGATACCCAGATATTGCCACAAGGTAACTCTTGGTATTGTTTGCACCGCTAATCTGTATTCTCAACATTTGATGCATCTCGTTGGCCAGAAGACGACTAAAAACTTCAAAGAAACTACTAGTTTAACTCGATATATTGCTTTGAGAGCCATACAGGTTTCTTCTTCACCGATTGAACCGGGCTTTCCCTGACTTGCCAATTTTAGCTCTAGTCGACTGGTACGTATGTCCTTAATCAGTTGTCCCTGCGATACGTAATCTACTGGTGCAAGCTCATGACTCCCAGAATTTAATCTTTTTCAAGGAATCCAGCCGGACTAGCTATATTATGCACGTTCAAGTTCGGAAGCATAGGAATGGGAATGGAGGCATACAGATACGGTGCTTGCTTGCATATCATCCTGAAATGAAAATGTGTTTTTCTCCTTGACTACTAAGGTATCTAATCAACAATAATAGTTTTGTACACTACAGCTTGCAATGTGAAGTGGTTGGGATTGCGGGGTGATGATTTGCAGCTGATTCCTGAACAATCTTTGCTTCCATTGAAGCCGCGGGACCTGCAAATTGCTAGAAGCTTGATGTCCTCGGAAATCTTACAGGTAAAATGCCCTATCCAGCACCTCAAATGTTTACCCTTTCTCATGTCCTCAACTTCCTAGTCCCTACTTCTCGATGAGGTGGTGCTATCATTAATGACTTCATTTGTGCGAACTCAAAATCTTTACCGGGTGGACTGCTTTAACAGGAGAATTACAAAGAAGAATTATCGTTAATGGTTCACAACGGTCAGAGAGCGGAAGTCGAAGCGTTATACTTCCATGGATATGATTATTTGGGGAAGTACATAGCTAAGAAGATAGTTCAGGCTGATTATATCTAATAATACAAATTGCGAGACCTAGTGCATTGTGGAATGGACTTCAGCATCATCACCCCCGTTAAGATTTTTATTCAATTTTCAACTTGTTTTGGGGAAAACCTCGCCTGGGCTCAACTCAAACAATAAAAGGAATTGAAAAGCGACCGAGCGCACACAGGCCAATCCACATGGCCTGCTCTACGAAGCGACGTAGATGTTCTAGATCCACTGTTATTATCATTTAACGACTTCGATAGACATTAGAACGTGGCCCTTCATCATTATATCGTCTCATATAGCTACTTCAATAAATATTGGATTATAACCACGGATTGTCCTCAGAGATGTGGTTATAAATTATAATATTTGATGAATTATGCAGGCAACACCCAGTAGAAAAGTAAAACGCTGTCAAATTATTTGATAGTGGAAACAGATTCCTAGAAAAGTTTTTTCCTTTTCCCTTGCACAACAATTTATGCCATTGGATCTATATTTGATCAAACAATAATATAGAACCCAAAATAAAAATAAAACTTCCAACTAATTAACTACAACAAATTGAATAAGCTCATTATATGTAGATCTGCTCTAATCCAGCCTCTGCTGCAATATACAGCCGTTACATGATCCTGAAATTCTACAAAAATTTTCAGCCTCTTCTTGAAGTGAGACTAACTCGATTCCTCTCCACCCTGAACTTCATACTACCTTCTAGCTGCAATGATAACTAAAAATGTCATAACCAATTCATATATGCCAAAGAAAAGAAAAATAAAATAAATGAAATTCATAGATCAGTGGGAAAATCAAGCACCATCCATGACAAAGGGATCATGATCCAGTGACCTCCCACTGATCTTATCACCACTCATTACAATTCTATATCCATGTGTCCAGATATGATCCTCAATTTTGAACAAAGAGACAATGCTCCCAAATGGTTATAGCAAGACATCCAAACCTTTCGCCTCAAGTAAGCAAGTGCATCTTTCTTTGAAGAGAAGTTGGATAAGACCGATGTTGAATGTTCATCAATAAGGACTTTCAGTTGTTTTAACTTTAATGATTCACCAGGTACCTGAAATAAGCAGTCAATTAGAAATGGAAAATAATGCAACTTATAGTGCTTCCAATAAGTAATGACGCACCTGTAGAAGAAGCTTCTTACACAACTTCTTCACCTTCACTTTAGGTTCATCAATCTTTTGTATCTCCAAAGAGTCATCACGTTTTCGTTTTGCCGAGGCTCTAAAACCAGCAAATGGCTCATCAGCAGACTCCTCATTGTCGCTATCATCAAAGGATGTCTTCTTCCCTTGATAGCGAACTCCAGATATTTTTTTTGGCCGGTCCTTAATGCCAAGTCCTTGCTTTCCAGTTGTGGATTTATCCTAAAAAATTATATAACCAGAAGAAGGTGAGTCATTAAAACAGTGTGCATTAGGTTCGACTATACTGCCACATCAGTAAGTCTTCACAGCAATCTGATTGAACAGACTACTCTATTTAAGCAGCATTTTGGGAACACATAAATTGATCAACTGAATATCAGTAACACCACACAACACTCATCATTTGTTCCATTTTCAAAAGCATTGGTAGAAGAACATTTAAATTCCTTGTAGCATGGTATGTACAAGTCAGAGTGGAAAATGTGTCCTTTACATATAGACATTAATAATCAAGCAGATCGTATAATTTGCAAAGAAAGAACTTGGCATGGACGCATACCTGAACTAGGTTGTATAGATTCTCTTGGTCATCTTCATTAAATGCAGTCCTTTCATTAATCTTCTGAGCATCTCCAATTTTGGTTGCTTTCTTTCTAGTACTGTTTGCCCCAAGATAACCTCCTGAGACAAATCCACTTTTAAAACCCCACCATTCCGGAGAAACATCTTCAATTATCATTCCTGTTACAACTGGCCAAGGTTATTCCAAACAACAAAAAATACACAAAAATAGAGATAATTTTCACTACTTAAGACATCTGATAAGAGCAGGCAAAATCATAACAAATATTACCACCCGAGTCTCATCTCATTTCCCTTATACAAGATTTATGAAAGGAGGAAGAAGATTGGGGTGGGGGGGGGCTCCCTTCTTAGCTCTTTATGCCTATTTTAGCTTGTTGGACACTTTAATGTAAATTGCTTTCTAGAGCTTGCATACTATAGCTCCAATCATGGCTACTAATAAAATAAGACTAGAAACCAAAATTACCCCAACTTCGTTGAGTCTTGTTAGAATATGGCTTTCTAGCCTCTCTAGTGGTCAAATAGTGACTTGCACTCTTTCCTAATGAACTTAGGAAACAACGGGCACACCAGATAGTTTCAAAAATATCCAAACAAATCTAGCATAGTGGGACGAAGAACTTCTTGTTAGAACCTAATTAACAAATTCAACACCAATAATAACATAACTGCTAACTACCCAATGGTATTTATTACCTTCAGCACAAAAATCTTGACTTTCAGGTGCCTCCACAGGCTCCACCACGCCATCTACACTAGAATCTACCTCTGGCGGCTCCTCAACCTTTCTGACCTATGGAAGAGCTTCCAAAGTAAATAAGCTGATACCAAAATCAACTAGAACATTGCAACAGCACATAACATACAATATAAGGAGAATTACTACACAAAATATCATCAAGAAGGAATCAAAAACAAATTACCAAATTTATATTATCTATTGCTGTTTGCATATTAAGAGTTCACATAATACGCAGAGAAACATAGAAGTTAATGTAATTGTAAATCGAGATTCTGAAAATTCTAGTCATAACTCTCTGTACAGAAACTACATCAAAAAGAATTTTAATCATAGGAGTTCAGGCACGTTTTGAACTTACAAGAATTCCTTCAAGATCCTTTGAAGAATATCCACGAACAAGCTTCCCTCTCTCTCTTTTCTTATATCTAAGAATAAGAAAAATAAACGGATAAACATAATTCCACTATACGTTGAAAAAAAAAAGGGCAATGCATAATTGAAAATACACAAACACAAAGATTGCAATATAATTGCATCGACCTTCCTTGTGGTCTGGTAGCCTTGACAATTTGATCCTGAGAATCAATAGTCCCTTCAGTCCCAGTTTCTACTGGTGCATCATCCTTATCAGCTGTTAAACACAAGGCCAACAGTTGTCAGGCTATACTTTTAAAGTACAATATCAAGTGCAAATGCATCTGCTTATTTCATTATTTTTTACCTTTGTCATTAGTTTGTGTTGCTTGCTGCCATTGCCAACCAAATAAATAAAAAGAGGAAGGTCATAAGTTGAACATTTTATTGATCACAGCAGACAATCAGAAAATTAACATGAACTATACCACTTTCAATCTTTTCAGAATACTATCAAATTGTGCCGTATCAAATGCCCATGGATTCGGCTTGTCTACACCAATGCCTGTGAAAATTAAAAGAAATAAAATTTACAAAAACATCAATACATAGTTACTGCATCAAATTCAAGGAAAATTCATATAAATGCTAAGCTTCACTTGAGTCCATGCAAAACGGAATATATATTTGTATCACGTAAAGCTACTATTTGATAACATAAAAAAAAAAATGAAGAAACAACAAGAGAAAGAGAAAAACCAGTAGTATCTTGTTTGTTTTTGACTCGAATGTATCCTTTGATTCCTTGCTTGTCTTTCCCTAAACCCTCTCCTTCTTCCCATCCCTGCACAAATCCATCCCATGATCAAAATAAACATATAACACGAACATAAGCATATATGCATGCCAGCGAGAGAGAGACTACCATTTGTTTCATAAGTCGGAACGCAGCAGATTTCCTAGCGACGCCGACATAGCAGGGAGAGGCTTCTGGTACGGCCATGTTTTGCTTTATTTTGCTTCTTCTTTGCTCGGCCGACGATCCAGAGCCGTTTTCCGGCTTTAAGAATGGAGAAGTGAAGAGAGTTCGAGAAAATGAACTCGAAAAACCTAAGAGGAATGGAGGACTACCTGGACGTTCCCCAAGGGTTTTAGATTCCGTGGAGACGCGCTATCTCGCGGTTGAGATTTTGATCGGGTATGATTGATGTATTTGTTTAAAAGTGAGTTAAGTGAATCCGACGGTAGTTATTACTTTACATCTGTTTCGTATGATAGCGTACGGTGGGAGATTAATTTTCACCTGGAAGAGTATTTCCACCTACCACAAAATGATGCATATTAAGAAAGCACTTTTTATGCCAAAATTTATTCCAAAATTAAAAATTTCATTCTCAATTATACGACGTTCGCGTGAAGTCAAGTAATAAAATTCAAAGGAAATTTTGGTGTCTATTACCACTTTTTTTTATAATTAAAATCACTAAATTTTTAAATGTGAAAAGATATAAAATATTATTTTTTTAAGAGAAACAATGTACATGCTTTTGCTATTTTTTTTTTCTCATTGAGTTCTATTCTCACCTAAATTTCCAAATAATGAATTTTCTAAAATAGAAAGTCAACTTAGTTTTTGTAAATTTACTTTTCTGAAATCCAAAAAATATGTAACCTCAATTTTCATAAATGTACTTCTCTCAAATTAAAAAAAAATTATAAAGTAAATGTTAAAAATTGCTTGTGATAACTTTGTTTGCCGTAAATTATTCCTTAAACATATTAGTGAAAATACCTAACTGATACAAGGTAGATATTGTTTTTAGTAGTGTAAATTTTTAAATTAATATCTAAATAGGTCACTTTGTGAGAGCATAGTTTGATTCCTTAAAAACTCAATCTCCCTCGATTAAGAGTGATTGAGTGGAGCTCGTTGCAGTCTTTTTCTTTGTAAAATGTAAGTGGAGCAGATAACCTTTAAATATTAGTGAGGGTAGATAATCTGAGCAAGTGCTTCATAAATTTTAATATATGTAAAATTGTAGTTCTAGTTTGTGCAGTTGTAAATATTGAATGTAATCGGTAGTTTTAGTATGTGCAATTGTAATTATATGATGAAATAACAGTTGTAAATATAAAAAAGTAAAATAAACATCTAAATTATGCTAAAAATATATAAATTTAGAACACCAATTGCACAAAAGCTTTCCCTTTCTTTTACATGGATGCATATGAAATACATACTATATGTACATCTATTGGGCGAAAACTTTAGAAAATTGCAATTTGCAAAACAAAATGGGTTGGGACCAAAACGGGCCAAAATGCGAAAGGAGAGAGGCGCTATATATGGGAAAATCACGGATGCCTGTAAGGCTAAGCTAAGTCTAGAATCGTGCGGGGCATTGTGCTCGTGGGCGCTCTCTCTCTCTCTTTCTCTGTGTCTGTCTGTCTGTCTGTCTGTCTGGTGGTGGCTCTTGAAATTAGATTAGGGTGCATAAACCGGCATTTGCAATGGGCTCTATGCTCGGCGACTGGCCCTCTTTTGACCCTCACAACTTCAGCCAACTTCGTCCCTCCGATCCCTCTAATCCGTCTGTACGTACTTCACTATACCCATTTTTTTTCCTTAATGATTAATTTTCTTATCAATCAGAAATAAGCAAAATACTACACAGCTGATCCTGATAAGATTTTCTGGAGCTTGTGCAGTGAAATAAATTATTATCTTTTTCTAGAGTCGGTTCTGGGTATTTTCATGTGAATTATTAGAGTCTATTTAAGATTTAAAAAAGAAAAAAAAAGAGCACATCATTTGGGTAGCTTATGCTTCCTGTTGTGCATTTAAAAAAAAAGTGCCATTTTAAAAGTCTGGTAGTGTAGATATTGTTGTGGTGTTTGTTTTTCATTTTGATGCATCCTAGCTTGGGATGTCTGGTTCGATCAAATCTAGTGTAATCACAGAAATGTTGTTGATGATGACTTTAACTGCAGCATTTCTAGTAGGTTAATTGTGGTGTCTACTTTGTGACTATGGTATTAAATGCTATTGATGTATGCTTAGTTTTTCTATGAAGTTGTGGAGGTGTAACATATCAGATTGATCTTTCACTTAGAAGCTTTCGCGGCCGCTAACCAGAAGTTGTCAGAGTCTCGTACCTAAGATGCATTGTGTATATTTCAACATGCTTACCCAAGCAAACTTAGTGCATGTTTGGGATTGTCATGGATTTTCAAACAATCACTTATTTGAGAATCTACTTGCCAATTGTGCATGTTACTCGTCGTTTAAGTTGTTGGAAACAAATTGCTGCATTGATAGCTACGTTAGAATCTTTTTAATTATGCTTTGCCTGTATTATTTTAATTTAGTTAGGCAAGATTTTTGGTTGTAGCCCTTGTCAAGAGAGCCGATATCTTGATTGAGAATTTGCTCAAGGATGATACTGACAGAAATGGTAGCTGGATAGCTTATTGTGATAATTAATCATCAGAGATGTTGAATCATGGCAAGATTGAAGAGAGAGATTTGTAAATGATGACATTAACTTCTTTAACCTACTTTTGGCTCTTGGAAGTGACATAATTGGTATTGAAATAATGGACACACTGATGAAGTATGACTCTGAGGTCGTGAACATGTAGAGAACTAATATGTAGGAACAAAATCAGGAAGAGGGATAGAGTGAGTTAATGATTGAGTATTTTATTGGCGCACCCTCTTGTTCTGTCCTCTATTTTATGTTCTTCTGCCTCTTGATTGCTTCTTGTTTTATCTTCAGTTTGATCCGAGTTTCAATGAAGAAATGGCCACGGTAACTAAATAACTTAAGATACTCTTGTTTGGAAAGTTGTTATTGCGTTGCATTAGATTATATGATACATTTGATTCAACATGAATTTTGATATCTTTACTCGCTAACATATATATTAATATATTTAATTGGCTTAAAGATTACTGTTGTTAAATCAATGACCCATCAAATAAGGTGAACCAAGTTCTCTCATGTATAATTTCCTTTTTTTGTGTCTGTCTAGAAACTTACACCTGCCACCTATCGCCCTACTCACAGCCGTACTCTTCCACCACCTGACCAAGGTATTGACACAATCTTTGTATCTCCTTATTGCATCAAAAGCTTCTTGCCAGAAGGGTTATTCCTGGCTTTTTGAATCATCTGCTGTATCATATACATAGTAATCTTTAAATTGATTTTGTGACAATTCCTCTCTTCACGTGGTGTATATTTTCATGATACGATCTTTCAATCTGTTAAACTTGTTTTGCTAGGTTTGGTTTCATGGATGATGTTGAAATTTTTATGTTTGTGTATGTCAATGCCAGCACTTCCATACATGCTGAATCCATTAACTATCTTTTTAGAAAATATTGATGGTGTACAACTATATATGGATAAGCCAGTTTGGTTTTTAGAAAAGACTGAAAAATTAGGGTAGAGACTCTCTATGTATAACAGAGAGATCATGATTGCTTGGGTAGTAAAAGAATTCTTTATTTAAATCTTGACCCAGATGCGATTATTAATGGGATTCTAGATGTGCGTTTGTCTGTTGTCAATGTGTACATTGTATGTAATTCTGGTAGAACTTACTTTTGTTATAGCTTCCCATGCTGTTTTTGTTTCGCCACATAATTACTATGGGGACAAATAGACAATGAACACTGTTTTTGGCAGTGATTACTACTGAAGCCAAAAATATTCTCATGAGAAATTTCTATCAGCGAGCTGAGGATAAGGTTAGTATCATTTAAGATGTATCTTGTGCCAGTACATGTGTAGCAAGAGAGTGAATTTACAAACACTTCTTTAACTTCTTCCTCTCTTTTGGCAGTTGAGACCAAAAAGAGCTGCCTCAGAGCATCTAATACCAGAGCATGGATGTAAGCAACTTAGGGCTTCTACGTCAAACTGAGATGGACGCACGCAACTAGGCTTCCACCTTACATAAGTTTTCCTGCTTTACCCAGGAACCCAACTGTTACTAAATTTCCATGGGTGTGTGTGTGTATATATCTCGTAATGGTGTCATATATATTGTAATCTGTTGAGTTCAGATATGCACATTTTTTGTGTACTAATAATATTTGCTTGGGTGATCCCTTTTACAAGGTGCCGGGATGATCAGTTAATACTTTGCACACCTTCCTGTGCTGGTATCATTTTATGTGAATGACTGATGCAGACCTTCACATCACATGCACATTTAATTGCATGAGGCTAGTGTGTTTATATATGGGTTTGCTGCATTTGATTTTACGTGAACATATGTTGCAAGCATTTTTTTATTTTTTCCTTATTTTTTCTGGGGATGTCTTTCATACCTGATGGTAATGAACTCTTTGTTCGGTTCCCTGTTTAATATTTAACAGCCCAAAGATTTATTGATGGCAAGGTTAGAGATTGATTAATTTTATTTTAAAAGAAGAATCATATTTCAATCTACTAACATTACAATTTGGCGACGTGTATTTTTCTGTCCCAAATTGAAATAATTTGGAATGAGTTTGAATACAAATGTCTAAATGATTTTTTTTTGTAATATTTGAATAATTTTGTTTGTTTTTATAAATAAAAAAATTTAATATGATTATTTAACATTTATGTCCTTATAAGTTAAAACAAATAAAGGCATTGAGTTTTATGATTTAGGAAATAAGTATTTTTTATAGAGATATTTTGGGAGAAAATATTTTTTTCTCATACAGACTTGAATCTTTTTCTATTTAAATGAAAGTCGCAAGAGTTTATTTTTTCTATTCATAGGTAAATAACTTAAACTTAGACATAAATTATCCAAAAAATAAGTAAATTGAAAAAAATTAAATTAATAAAATTTCAAACTTTAGATTTTTAACAAGGGTCCAGTTATGGTATCACAATTGTATGGTACCATAGCTGGATCCAGCCCTTGGATCCAATTCTGATGATAACTGTAAACTCGATCCAATAGTTGGATCCAACTGTGGTACCGTAAGTTTGCTAACAAACAATCAATTAGTCCAAGGGTCAATGGAGTATAATTTAGGCATAGCATCATTGGCTGAGGCTCTTGCTTGCATTTGAAAATTTTTAAATCAATTTTGATGTTTGTCAAATTTTTAACTTGATTTACCATAAAGCTTCTGTTAAATTTCAAAAATGTAAAAAAAAAAAGATAATAAATTCTAAAGACACACGTTCTAGTTTTCACCTTTTCTTTTTTCAAATGTAAATTCTCTTTTTCTGTAGCTCCACTCCACCCTGTTACAGCCATTCAAGACTCCACTGTTGTTGGTTTTTTCAATTGAAATTTTTAAGGTACACAAAATAAAATGAATAAATAAAATAAATTTATTTTTTACAGATTGTATATTGTATAACACAATTTGTATTTAATGCCTAGAAATTTAATTTAAAAAATTAACTTAATTGAATATAGTAAATGAATTGACGTGCTAATAAGACGGGTGCCAATGGCTAAATGATAGTAAGTTATAGAATGGGATAGCAAAGGCTACAGCAATCAAATGGCTTTCAGTCCTCTTTCATCCTTCCACATTTTCAATATGTGAAAACACATTAACGACAGTTGTCAATGTACTAAATGACAGATTTTTTAAGGAATTAATTGTGGTACTTGTTATTTATTAAAAAAAATTTAAATTATATTACTGGTGGAAATAAGCCTCTACTGCATTAAACTTCACGCACCGCCACTAAATTGGGGTCTATTACTCTACTATACATAACTAAAAATCCATGCCTACTATAAAATCTTTACCACACACAAGTGTTTGGTGTTACTGAACTTTACATGAAACCAGTCGATCGAAGTTTTTCCAAGCGTTCCTAATGTGCTATTTTGAACGTGAAACTGACGTTACCTACTTTTTTTTAACTGATTAAATATTAAGTTATTATATTATATAAATATTTATAATTATTATGATAATATATCATTGTACTGATATTTATAATTAGATATATATATAAAATTTATATTTTTATTTTATAAAATATATGTTCAATCAAATACTAACTAAATATCCTTACAAAAAAATATATCTCTAATCCACTTATATTTATAAAAAAAATATTATAAATAATCTCTACATAATTATATTTAATTAAAAAAATTAAATCTATGCCATTATCCTTATAACCATACTTAACTTTACGGCAATTGCTCTCTCCTAACTGAAAGCCCAAGTGGCTTGACGTTACCTACTCTTAAAAGAAGATTTAAGTCGTTACCAACTTTATACGACCACTCGACCAGTCAATATTGTAACACCGGAGAAATATTAAAATAAAGAGAAAAAAAATCGACTGGTCCTAACCGCACAGCGCAGACAATTTAAAATCACACATATTTCATTTCAGATGGCTTGGGCTTTGGCTGATATATATCGAGCAGACAGCGGAGCACGAACAGCGTCCCTCCCTCTCTTCGTAAAATTAGATGGTGTTGACGATGGCCGCTCAATCATACACCATCACTCCTCACCACAGCAAAATTACGAATAAGCCACTATGTCCTCCTCCGTTGAGTTTGAAGCCTCGTAGCTTAACCGCCAAACATCTCCGCACAACACAGTCAACGTCGCTGCCTCGTATTTCAGTTTCAGCTGCAGCCACTTCTTCCATCGAAGTTAAAGAGTCATCGGCTTCGATCCAACCGTCCAAATCAAAATCACTGCCTTTTCGTGTGGGCCACGGGTTTGATCTTCATAGATTGGAGCCTGGCTACCCTCTGATCATCGGTGGAATCAATGTTCCCCACGAGAGAGGCTGCGAGGCTCACTCTGACGGTATCTCATTCCCTTCTCTCTCTCTCTCTCTCTCTCTCTCTCTCTCTCTTTAATTTACAAAATTATCAAAATTTTATAAATCTGCATCTGCTTGTAGAAATATTCCATAAATTTTTTATTCTAATGATTGTCAAAATTATCTTGCGAGCGCGCTTCACTCTAGCATCATTCAATGAACAATTTATGATCGATTTGCATTTCATTCGATTAAAGTAATTACTTAACTTATCATCTGTTGTGAAGTGTATGAAGGCTTTAAGTTAGCGTTACTCTTCAATTAATTATTATTATTATTATTATTTTGTGGATAAGAGAAAACAATAATAATATGAATAAATATTTCGGTAAAAAAAGTATACCTTATTTTGGATAAAATTAAACTGTATGAATTGCAGATTTGCGACAATTGTCCGTTATAGGGTCTCAAATTGGACATTACAAAGAAAAGAGGCTCTTCTTTAAAATTCTAATTAATTGATTGTGGTTGTTATATAGGTGATGTTTTGCTTCACTGTGTTGTGGATGCAATTTTGGGAGCATTGGGTCTTCCTGATATTGGTCAGATATTTCCTGATTCTGATCCTAAGTGGAAGGGTGCACCATCCTCTGTTTTTATCAAAGAAGCTGTAAGATTTTTTTTTAATTTATATTTCTAATTTACATTAAAATAGTAATGGGATATAGCAATTCTATGATATGGCTTCAAAATTTGTGGGGCTTTCACAGCAGAGGTTAAAAGAGAAAAGAAAAAAAGGATTAGAGCTTCCAATCTTGTTAGGGTTGAAGGGACAAAGAATGGAATATACTTTCTATAAGAATTGGGAACAAATGTTTTAGCATGACAATCATGGCAGATTGTTTTATTTGAAGGGCTCTTAGTTGGTGTCATTGTGCATTTACCAATGGCTACATTAATTATGTTTGGAATTGAGGTGTTTGGTGTTGAAGCCATGACTGATGGGGAATGGACCCATTAGATATGAAATATAAGTGGGAGAGTGAGAGGTGAAGATTATTAGTTCCTGAATGAAAGCTGGTGTTTGCCAAAAGCTTTAGCTGTTGTGCATTCAAATGTTGAAGTCCAGAAATCCCAAATATTAGCATTTTTGAATTTCAAATTAAGGATTCAATATGGTATAGCTACTCTCAAGTGTCTATGGGAGTCCATAACATTTCAGGTTTAGCCCATGACAACCTTTTTGCATATAGACGTGTCTATATTGCACAACCGCATAAGCTTAGAGACGCTAACATCGATTTTCTGAAAGCTTATTTACTAGGAAGTTAACAATAGTCTATGTTCATGTAAACATTTTGAAGTTTTACCACTGATATCATCCATGTACAAAAAGGTTCTTTTGTGGCTTTACTTATGCATACAGCATATATTTGTGTTTATGGAGAGGAATCCTTGGTAAAACAGAAATATAACATGCATGTTTGTGAGTTGGACAGGACAGAACTGAGAAAAGGTTTATTTGAATGTTCTAATAACTGCCTCCACTAATTGCTTGTATACTGTGAAATGTTTCAGAGAAAGTTAAAACTAGCTGGGCTATGAGATTAAAGGAAAGGAAACATGAGACAAATCGGCAAAAGGGAATTTTTTTGCAAGAGTGAGGAACAAAAATATTGCTGTGGATCTCCAAGTGGCATAACTACATGGTTGTAGTGCTTGGTTTATTCTGAACAAATGGTGGTTTCATTCTAACAGGCTTGGCCCATTTGGTTTGTGGGCCCTTAAAACCTAGTGCTTGGCTGCCTGCTTAGCCCAATACCGGGCCAGGCCCATCACGAGTCTGGCCCACTCAGCCCATTTGACACCTCTGTTAAAGACGAGAGAATGTCCCCTAATTCCACTTAATAGGATCTCTAAATATAGCTAAGCCTAGAATATTTGTATTAGGTGGGATAATTTACCATCAGTTGTATTATATCAAAATATGGTAAAGCCAATCACAAAGGTACCTACTTGATAGAAATTTGATACCTTGGCTCCAAATTATTTGGTATGACAAAAAATTCCAATTTTATGCATGCCTAATTCACAACCTGATAGACATAATTCATCTTGTGACTTATTTTTTCAATTCATTATGTACATCTGACACTCAGTCTCAGGCATCCTTTGTTTAAAGTTCTAGTCAAGTCAAGTTAGCTTTAGTATGATTGTTCTTATTTTGAAATAATTGGAACCCAGTCTAAGCAGTTAGTTGATTCATTGAATGAAGCTCACTAGGTGCTATATGATCCATTTCAGGTGAGACTCATGGATGAGGCAGGCTATGAGATTGGCAACTTGGATGCCACGCTGATTCTTCAAAGACCAAAATTGAGCCCATACAAGGAGACTATCCGAACCAACTTGTCTGAACTGCTAGGAGCAGACCCCGCCGTTGTAAATCTGAAAGCGAAAACTCATGAAAAAGTTGATAGCCTTGGTGAAAATCGAAGTATTGCAGCTCACACTGTGATCCTTCTCATGAAGAAGTAAAATAAACGATTTGGGAATTGTCTTAAATGTAGCAGTTGTATCCTATTATCGTTGTTTTATTTGTATTCTGCTTACGAAGATTTTTTACTTGGTATAGATTTCCAATGAAAGGTTTCGTTTCATACTTGAACAATGCTTCAATAATGGCAAGGTCTTTTAGCAGCCTCAGGTATTATGGTGAATGGTAATGTGTCATGAAAATTAATATTTGAACTAAGATAGGAAAAAACATGGATAAGGAATTTTGTATTTTTGTGAACGAAACACTATAATGACTTCACTTTAAAAAAAATTCAAAATCTTTGGCGTAATTTTGTCATGTTTTCACTTTTTATTCAAAAATCATTTTCCTTTCATAAAATTAGTAAAAGTAATGTAAGCAGGATATGTACTACTTGGTTTGATTTGGTTTAGGTTCAAAATCAAACTAAATTTAAACCAATGATTTTGTGAATCAATTACAAATCAAATACTAGAACCAAAATCAAAGTGAACTAAATTAAATTAGTTTGTTTTAGTTCGATCATATGATTTGGTTTGATTTGATTCAAGTAATCTTACCTTTGCATAGTTTATGAAAAATGGCCTAATAGTATTATATTATTATTACAACAATAATCTTAAGTTCATAAATTCATTAACAGTAAAAAACACAATAAAGTCCAATAATAAGTAAGAAAATCACTATAAATTACAGAAGAAACTTCACTTTAAAGTTCCATTGCCACTTAGCAGTCTCTTAATCATCATTTCTTGATCCTTTAGCTTTCATATCCACAAAAACAATATTATCTCTCAAAGTGCGTCATTAGCCAAGCACCAACAATTAAACAAAATAAAATAAAGTGTATAATATCACATTGATAATCATGTATATTAACTAACAAATAAAAGTATTAATTTTATTACATAAATATTCTTCATGTTGAACCACATGAGTGATAACTATACAAATTAAAATTGTGTGATCTACTTAAAATAAACTTAAATTTAAATTTTAAGAAACATACCTTTTGAAAGTTGTTCGATTAACTCATTTTCTTGAATTAATTGATTAAGATTTATTGTCGTATCTAAGAAAAGAGAAGACCACAACTAATTTTGTTCTAATATCAATGCTTCAACTATGTTAGGAGTTAGAGATCTTTTATATTGATCTAGTTTATACTAAGGTTTTTAAATTTCAAATTTTCATTTTCATAAATTATATTTTTAATTTTTTAATGAACTGTTTGGTTCGGTGATTCTGTTTGGTTTTAAATCAAACCAAACAAGAACCAATTGATTCAATTTTTTTTTTAAACCGTTCAGTTTTCCTGCCCATGCTGAAATGAACCGAACTGCCATAATACAATTAAGTTCGGCCCACCCCTAATTGTAAGTCTTTTATCATGGGCGACCTATATTATACGTAGGAGGTGCTCCTGGATTTTTTAAATTTCTTTTATAAGTTTTTTTTTTTCACAACGTTACTTTGGTTTTAATTATCATATACCACCTCAATTATTAACCCACCCATCCAAAAAAAAAAAAAAAAGGTTTAAAATCAACAAATGTTGTAAATTCACACTATAAATACCAAAAAGAACATTGTCCGTCTATTTTTTTATAAAGTTTCATTTCTTTTTAATTCTTTTTAGATTTGTTTTGTAATAAATTACCATTAAACGAAACTCAAACATCTCAAAGATACAATTGAAACTCATCCTCTTTAACTTATTCTTCGCTTCACACTACAGACTTCTGTCCGTTTCGGACAGAACGGCAGCTCTTTTTACTTGCAATTTTATTTTAATTTTTTTCGTTAGAGTTTTAAAATTGAAACTATCAACAAAAAATTGGTTAGCTTTAATATATTTGATCATTTTTTATAATTATTATTCATAAAAAATATGATTTTTTTATTCTTGATTTCTAGTCATAGTGAAATTTACATTACCCATCAACAACAATTATAAATTGTGCTAGTTGATTTTATTGGTAAATTTGTTTGGAGTGGGATTAGATGTTTGAGGTTTAAACTATACTCACATAGATAAAAAAGGAATTAACATACCATAAAACAATCTATTGAAAAATAAAGTACACATAATACGACGAATGAAAACATTATCAAATATTTATATTGAAATTTCTTAAACATTATTATTGTTTTGAATGACCCTATTTCGGCTCAAATTCCTACCTTCGCCGCTATTTTCTATTAAATAATTATAAAATCAAACTATAATTATAGTGTTAAGTGTTTATCAAATGCATTATAACTGAGACTTTTAAGGCATAACTTCCTAAAAGGAGCACCAAACAGACCCCAATAATTATCATTTTTTTTTCATGTTTTATGTATGCTTTAAAATATATGTTCCTCATCTCACGTTTTCAATCATTTTAGTGTGGATTTTGTTGCTGCAGAAATTTTTGAATTCCTAATTTTACATCACAATAAAAATTTTCAACAGCTTTTTTAGATCTTGGAATGATTCTCTGCACCTCTCGAACCCTTTTCAGCTCTGTAGCATATGTTCCTTAAATTAATAATTTGAGCAACAAATCTTTGAATGATTTTCTGCGTCACATATAGACCATTAAATCGCACATGTTTTTCAATTAATCAACTTTCTCAGCTGGCGAAATTCCTATATTAAAATTACCGTATAGATCCAAGTATGGTTTCTATTCTAACTAACCTCTGCTTTTTGGTACAAATGGAAGTCGCAAAAACACGTTTGTACACTTTGACCTCTTTAGAGCCTGTCTGCTTGGCAATAGAAGTTTGTATTTCTTTTGAGTCAAAGCGCAATATCCTCCATTTTTCCTTTTAATATTTTAACCAAATTTCAATTACTCTTTTGACTTTTGCGAAGTCCTTGACAAACCCAGAAGCCGGAACTGGTCAACGTAGAGCTGGGCTTTGTTCAAGGAGAAAAATCGGGTTGTTTGCAACTCAATGGTAATTTCCAAAAGGCTTAGTGAGTTCGTACGACATTAGAATTATCAACTTGTGTCCCCGCCACGTGTAAAAATTCTAAACTACGACTTTTGACAAAAAAAATAGAAATTTCACCAGCGGGTCTAAGGGGGCACCTTGAGGATTGGAGGCTTCAACATTTTAAGTTGACCATGAAAATTGAAAAAATCACTTAGAAATTTTTTTTTTCTCTCTCTTTTTCACTCATAAGGCTCCATTTGAGATTGATAATAAAACAATATAAGTGGTTTATTTCAAAAATTTTGATAAAAATGTTGTTTGATAAAGTTTTTATTATAACCTTATAAATATTTTAATAAAAAATAATTGTCTTATTTTTCTATAAATTCTAATATGTAAATTAAAGGTAGTTTAATTTTACATTTATTTTAATCATTGTATAATAAAATAACGATTCTATAATAAAATTTACTAAAAGTATATATTCTACTTTTAAAACTGAAATTAACTAGTTTCACTCCAACTTCGGGTTTGATATAATTCTCTAATATAATTAAATCCAGTTTAAAAAGAAACCAATGACAGGTGAAGGTCTAAACCTGATTTTGAAAAATAAAGCAATCTGTGGAGTCAAAGGTTAATGTTTGCCTCTGCCAGACCAAACTAAAATTGCCTCCTAAAATTCCAGTCACATTAATAATATGTGGGTTGAACTTTCTAGATTTGGACCACATAGTGGCAACTGAACTCTATTGAAAATTTGTGCCACGTGCAAGAAAATGTATACTCCTTTCCTTCCTTTGACATATGGCTGTAAGTGTTTTTGCTTTGAAACGACTTTCGGTCGAGCAATTTTGTCTATTTTCAAATTTTCCATAAACATCATCAAATGCAGTCAATTCCTACTCTCTCTCTCTCTGTTCTTTGAAGAATAAATGAGCATTCTGTATTTCAATTCAACACAAATTAAGCATATACGTAGGTGGAGCAAGCCCTTTCCTTCCCGTTCCTGGCTTCTGGGAAGCGAATACACACATGAAGGTTCAGGATTTCAGAGGAAAAAAGAAAATCTTAAGTAATTAACCAGATGAAAACAAGTGGCGATGATTAAGACAGATGCGGTTTCGGTGCCAAGTAATGAACTGGCAATACCTACTTCGAGATATACATACTCCTACTTGTCCCTTCATATTAACTATTAATAAGTAGATAGCATTAGGAAGTTATAAGAATAATATATGTCATAATTTGCTACAAAATCAAATTAATGCGATGGGCTAGTTGTCCGGCAGCACGTCTTTCTCATTTCTCCAGTATCTTTCATATGGTGCATGTTATTTTGATTATTTTTTTCGAGTAACAAAGGCATACTCGTATACGCGTACACTTTTTCCACACTATAACAACATGGAATCAAAAGAATAAATTTCACTAAAGTACAAAATCACAATTTAATTTTTCTTTTTTTCTTTCTCCCCTAAAAAAGGTAATAAATAAATAAAAATAAATAAAAGGTATTAGAAATGGTTCTCTATGTGGCAAATTTTGATTAAACGATCGCACCAGCAAATTTTGGTCCCACCATAATAATTCTCCCTCCGGTTACCTTACCTGCACCTGGCACACAGTAAACACGATGAGTAAATATGATTGGAGATGAATTTCAACAGGCCTACCAATTCTCACCCGTGTATTCAAAGAAGAGAACCATGTTGGCCTTCCGGGATCCTTCTGCTAGGACTAAAAGGTCAAGTTTGCTGTCAGAACAAAACAGAGAAGCCATCTCAGACAACATTTTATATATATATACACGAACTAACACATTTATGGATCCAACGAAGCTGCATCTATACCTCAATCTTACGTACTCGTGCTGGTGGTAGTTCAGACATCACCATACAGAAACCGTGTGCATAACCTAAGCGATTGCGAATCCAAAAACCAAATTAGAGCCTCCTCTCGCTATAAATATTTGCCATCTCTCCTCACTTCTTTCAGTCAATTTCATTCCACTGATCTCCTTCACACTTGTATCAGTTCAGTGCATTTACTAAATTACTTTCAGAAACAGATTAAATGGCCTTCGCGTTGAGTAACCAAGAGCAATTGTTGTCCAAGATTGCAGCCGGCAATGGCCATGGTGAAGATTCTCCGTATTTCGATGGCTGGAAGGCTTTCGAAAGTGATCCTTATCATCCCACCAAGAATCCTAATGGGGTTATCCAGATGGGTCTAGCTGAAAACCTGGTAAAAAACTTATTATGACTACTTAATTAATTAATTAAGTTCATCCAAAACGCAAAACTAGCCACCTAGCTGCTGCTTCTAACTTCTTTAATTTGTTGATTATTGAAATTGCAGCTTTGCCATGAATTGGTTGAAGACTGGCTCGTGAACAACCCAAAAGCCTCCATTTGCTCAGCTGAAGGCCTAAATGAATTCAAGGGTATAGCTATCTTTCAGGATTATCACGGCTTGCCAGAGTTCAGAAATGTATGCAACAAACCTAGCCTTCTACTGAATTAACTCTCTCTAAGTTGGATTGTTACGTTTAATTAAACGTTTTATACATGGTTCTTAATTAATTTATAATACGATTAATATTAATTCTACAGGCTGTTGCAAAATTTATGGGGAAAGTGAGAGGGAACAGAGTTACATTTGATCCCGACCGTATTGTTATGAGTGGTGGAGCAACCGGAGCTCATGAGACGGTTGCTTTCTGCTTAGCCGACCCCGGCGACGCATTCTTAGTACCCACTCCCTATTATCCAGGGTATGTTGTTGATTCATTATTTTAATTTCCTGTTTGATTTTGACTTTGTTTTCTGCTTGAATATTTTATTGTTGCTATGACTAATAACAGAGATTGCAAGATGTAGGTCAGCGGTTTTATAATTACAGCACTTCTTAATTAAACACACATTTGAAAGTATAGTCTTTTTTTTCTTTTTTTTTTCAAGAAATAATATTTGCATATGATATTACACATTCGATTGAATATGATCATTAAAAACAATAAATATTTCACTATAAAATAAATTTATTCACTTTAATATTTTTATTTTTATATACAAGTATTCTCATTTTATTTATCATATATAATTTTGCGTGTAAGTGTCTTATATCAATATTTTTTTTTAAATAAATATACTCTTCGCTTTTTAGAACCACACAGCTAAGAAAATGCAAGAAATTAAAGGAGACATTAGCTCTATCAAATCAAGATTTAGATTAATGAATCAAGTCAAGATTACTTTAGTCAATCACTTGCTTACATTCCTAATGTATTAAAATTTATTGGGGAACTAAAACCTGATTAAACCCTAACAAACAAAAGGAGGTTGTTTTTTGGTAATTTTTTTTCTTTTACAAAAAACCCAAAACATCTAAGGATTTAATTTTTGTACATATATCGTTGATCTAGCTAATAATTGTATAGCACCAAATTTTCAGTGCCGTATCTTAACCTTTTGACAAACATGTATTATTGGTGGGGACGAGCAAACAGCCAATTTATTATAAGCGATGAATTATACCGATTCTCTTTCATCACACACGGACGGTTTCAGGAATCATGTCCATTGTCCAATACAAAATTGATAACACTACTCGAGGAACATGAGGCCCCACCTTCCCACAAATGCGATGCCAATTTGCCCGCCACTTGGGTCATTAGTGGACTCTTCCTAAAATGTATAAGGCTAATTGGCTTCCACCTATTTAAGAAACTATCAATTATTAATAGCTGAATGCATTAAAACTCCTCCTTAATAGGCTTATAAATTAGTATGCGGGCATATATTTAAGTTCTTTAATTCGCAAAATTTCTTTTATACTACAAGAGGTACAGGAGATCTAAATTTAAAATTTTGGCACATTAATTAATTAGAATAACTTCAAGGTAATTTCTTTGTCTTCTAATTCATTCAAGTTGGATTATATTACTAAAAGAATTTGTGATTCTAATGCAGATTTGATCGAGATTTGAGATGGAGAACAGGAGTTCAACTTGTTCCAGTCGTATGTGACAGCTCCAACGATTTCAAGGTCACCATGGAAGCCTTAGAAGCGGCTTATGAAAAAGCCCAAGAATCCAACATCAGAATAAAGGGTGTCCTTATTACCAATCCATCTAACCCATTGGGCACTTTCTTAGACCGAGAAACCCTAAAAGATATAGTGAGCTTCATCAATGAAAAGAACATCCATTTAGTCTGTGATGAGATTTATGCTGCCACAGTGTTCACCAAGGAGCCTAGTTTCGTTAGCATCGCTGAGATAATAGACCAAGACATTGCATGCAATCGCAATCTCATTCACATTGTATACAGTCTTTCTAAGGACATGGGATTTCCTGGCTTTAGGGTCGGTATCATTTACTCGTACAATGATCAAGTAGTGAGCTGTGCTCGCAAAATGTCTAGCTTTGGACTTGTATCCTCACAAACCCAGCATTTAATCGCAACAATGTTATCGGATGATGAGTTTGTGGAGAAGTTCATCGCCGAGAGTGCTAAAAGAATAGCAGAAAGGCATAAGGCATTCACTTGGGGACTTTCCCAAGTGGGCATTGGGTGTTTAAAGAGCAATGCTGGCCTGTTCCTATGGATGGATTTGCATCATCTTCTAAAGGAGCAAACATACGAAGCTGAGATGGCGTTATGGCGAGTGATAATTAACGAAGTCAAGCTCAATGTTTCTCCTGGATCTTCTTTTCACTGCCCAAATCCAGGGTGGTTTAGGGTTTGCTTCGCCAACATGGATGATCGGACGATGGAAATTGCTCTATCAAGAATTACAAGCTTTATGCTTAAGAATGTGGAAGCCAAGGTGCCTAATAAGAAGAAATTTTGCTGGCAAAGAAGCCTTCGGCTCAGCATGTCATCTCGAAGGATGGATGACTTCATGGCTTCACCATGCATGTCTCCTCAATCACCTCTTGTTCAGGCCCGGACTTAAGTGCAATAATAAGTGGAGCTACACGTTCGTATGACCAAGTCAAGTGTAATTAAAAGTTTAATTGAGGCAATTTAGTTCAATATTTTTTTCATTTTGTTCGTAACTAAGAGAAACAATGGGTCATGCATTTTTTTTTCTTCCTGTGTGGAATCGACCAGAATTGTAATCCTTCGTTCGGGATTTTTTATGCTTCGTGCATTTGTAATTCTGTTTTAAAATTATTGTACTGTTCGTGTGTATTTTTTCGTTGGTGAAAAAGTCTATCATTTGTAAGTCAACGGTTGTATCTGTATTCAATCAATTATGATCTGTAATTCCAAAATTAAAGATTCATTTGCCTGCAATTTAACAATTATCATGGATGAGAAAATTTTTAGTACTCTTGGAGCAATGTATCTTATCCTTTCATTACTTGTCAGATGTGTACAAATTTTATTACAATTGGTTGAAATATACATGTGACAGTAAATGAATGAGAAATAAGCATAGTTTATTATTTAATAGGTATTGATTAGTATTAGACTAAAAATACTGACCAGTTTATACTATCAATTTGCAATAATAATAAAAAGTCAACTATCAAGTGAAGTATTTATAATTTTTTGGAAATTATCCACCGTTTACTCTTTTTTTTTCTAATTTTTTTAAAAATACACAATTTTTTTTTTACTGGAATCCACATGAAGTTACATTTCTTTGCATTTTTCCACTTCTGTTTAGAATCCGTTAAGGAAATTAAAGGAATATTGCTTAAATAACTTTTTTACCCTCAAATGTAAAAGATAATTTATCAATCGACCACCTTTTTTTGTATTTTTTTCATAAATACACAATTCTTAATTTTTTTTTCTAACCTCCACTCGAAGTTGTATTGTTTTACAACTATCCACCATTGTATCATTGTGAAATGATGATTTTATCCTTACGATGTTAGCAAAGTTATAATGATTTACAAACGGAAGTGAAAAAGTGAAAATAAATGTAATTTCAGGTGGATTTTAGCAAAAAAAAAAGAATTGTGTATTTTTGAGAAACGGTGAAAAATGAGTGGACGGTGGATAATTTCCCATAATTTTTTTTAAAATTTATAAGTTAAATAAGAAAAAGAAAATTTGGTTTGCAATATTGCCTTTCCCGTCGCTTTCGTGATCATTAAAGATATGTTGTGGTCGAAAGGGATAAGGATGCTTGCATGGCTCTTCATCTCTTCGATCCACCATGTTATTATTAATCAAAGATTTTATGGTTAGTGTAGATTAACAAGATCTTAATTACGTGATGAATTTGGTTCCATCGATATCATAATCAGATCGACCCTCTTGTCTTCTTCTTCTTGTTCCTTGTTTGTACCTTTTTTTTTTTTTTGCCCTTTCTGTTTTAACTTTTAGGTAACATTACAATTACATTGCAAGAGTCGTATTCTTTTATTTCCGTTCCAGCTGCGAACTATATGATAATTAAGGACATCCGAAGACATCTAATGTCAGCAATCACATATCAAATAGGTAGCCGCCTAGTCGGTGGGATCATTATAATAAATTAATCATTATTGTGCATGCTCTCGTCATGCTCTTTCTAATTATTAACCGGCATTGTCATTACACGAGTACAGGTCATCGATGAAAGGGTATATGTATAAAGAAGAAAGAAAAGAGCAAGGTTTGAATATATTTTTGGGTGTTATTAAGTTACATTATAACGTCACCCCCAATGATAATATTTAATAATTCAAAAATGGTATCAAATAAATTGTATGTGATGTGGAATATTTAACTGATGCTGAATGTTTAACACACCCTCTCAATTTGGGGCAGGGATGTCATGAATGCCCACCAGCATGCCTAAATGAGAATGAAACACTGCCAGGATCTTGAAAAGCTGAAGGCGTGAGCCGTGAAGTAAAGACTGCCCAAATTTAGGTTTGGGAAGTGTAAAACAAAACCCTAAAGATTCCATGGCAATTAAATTACTAGATTTGAAGTTCCTAATCCAAAGAAGTTAAGTATATAATTAAATAGTTTTTTTGGTTAATCTTCAGCAGTTGATAATTAAAATGAACGACTCTTATCCGTTTGCCCTTCCAGGGTTGACCACTACATTTATTTAGTGATATGTACAGAACGGACCTTCACCTAGCAACTTGTGATTGTAATTTAAGCCCTCAGAAAGAAGATTGTGACTCAAAGACAAATTAATTAATCTTTATGAACCTTTTAAAAAGGAAAAAAATCGTTTTGAACAATTCGTGGTTCCAGATACAACAGCTAATTAAAAAGTATATTTTTGTTAATCCTCCTTCAAAGAAGAAAAACATACATAATTACATAGGCCTCCTTAAAAGACCGCAGCGAAGCTTAATTATTATTAATTGGATTGTCTTACGTACGACTTGAGAAAAGACAATTTGACTTGTTCTTTGGAGAAATCCACTTTTTCCTCTGCCAATTGTTCGTTTGATTAATTTTATATTTTCCGTATTCCACAAGATTGATTGTCTTCTGATTGATCAGCAATTTCAGAAACACAAGGTAACAATGTTGCGTATTCTGTTTCCAGAAGTCAAAGTCACGGCACTACCATTAATTGTCGACGACTCTACAGAGCCCATGAAATTCAATATTAAAATGATAAAATGTTCTATTGGTCAGGGTTATAGTGTTAATTAAAAAATATTCATAAATTTTCAATTAGCACTATGAATCCGATTGAACGTAACATTGTGTTTATCGTCATTTGATCAAAAAAATTTTGTATCAAATATCAGTTTACGTTCAAAATTCGAATGGTCATTCCATCTTAAAGAAAACCACTACATGAACAGCGAGAAGTTTTTAGGACTCCGGATACGAGAAATTTTACTCTATGGATAATGACAATCAATTATTATGATAAATTTGTTAATGCTCACATATAAGAACTCAAATTTTATCATTGTTATCAATTAGTTTGATGAAATAGACAGATACTTTACCTTCTTTTTTTTCAGTCTAATAGAGATGTTTATGTTATTTTAACTTAAAATTTTGATTTAAAATTTTAACACAAATTTAATGCTACTTGTTGAATTTAAATCCCTACCATTTTAATAAATGTTGAACATAAAATTTTGATAGATAAATTGATCTTGTTAAATGTTAATTCGACCTCGATTATTTAGTAGTATAGTATAATCTTTATAAATTAAATAAAACTCATACATAATACAGTACTTAAATAAGTTGACTTGTTTCGATTATTCAGTAGTATAGTATAATCTTTATAAATTAGGAACCTGGCCCAATTATATAGCTCTATGTTTCCATCCATATTACAAATAAATAATCTGCTAAAACGGAAAATATAATTTTTCATGATGTTTAATTAAATAAAATATGCCTTTATTGTTACTTTTTTCCTTAAAATTTAAATATCCTTAGATTTCATCTCTAATTTTACTTATTGCTTCTAGAAATACTAGAGTTCGAATCCTCAAATTGAAAGAATTTTAATTTTTTTGGTTAATTTATTTCTATATTTAGTGGATTGATTCATTTTTAATTGATTAGATTGGTAAAATGCAATGAAATTTTTAATTGATTAAATATATATTCATGAAATTGTATGTAACTGAATATTAATTTAGCAGTTAATTAATACATCTTTAAATTAATAAATTTTTTTGGTGCCAAAATTATTAATTTATAAAAGTTCTACTGTAAATTGCATGAGAGGATTTTGTTAGTTCTATTAATAATTAATCAAATTTTAAGTGAAAATAGTTCAACCCTCCTCTGCTAGTATACAATTAGAATTTTGGTGAGAGTTGAGACTCATAATCAATGTTGATCAGCACACCAGCGATGAGTAAATACACTCTTAAAAATACACCAAAAAAGACAAGAATCTATCCCAAAATTTAGAAGAGAAAAAAATGATGGAGCATAACAAAGAGAAATCGCTAATGAAACACTCTAATGTGTAATATGTAATATGTACATCATTACTTTATGAAGTCTATTCCAGAAGTCAATGGTATTGGTTTGGTTTCTAGTTGCCGTGACTAAATCAATCCTTTAGTTGGTTTGTTGATCTCTCAAATGATTTTCTATTATTCAATCCCATAATATAATCTTTAACCAATCCTACTAGAATTTGAATTCAAAGCGTCAAGTACATGTCACAACCCACATGGGTCGCAACCCCAACCGTAAACAAATAATTTTAATTACTCATAAATTAAATATAATAATCAGACTGGGTAGCCAACGTTACCTCTGCCGATTGTGGGACGGGGGGGTGGGGCGGTGTGTCGGGTGCGCATCACATATTTTAATATTTTGATGGGTAAAATGAAAAAGATCAATAACAAATGAACTATTAAGTATCGTAAAAATATTGAAGTGGAAAATGAAATTTGATTTGATTCTAGTAGAACTAATTACAAATTGCTCCTGGATCCGAAATTTGTTTATTGAACTCTCTCTGTAGTTTACACGATCGAACACACATATCCTATATACTAATTAAGGCACTGAACCTGAGGCAAAGGGCAACCCATTACCATCAACTATAATCTACACAAAAATAAGTAAGAAACCCCGGTGGGCTAATTTCCATGACCATATTATATCATTGATTGCTAAATCTTTAAAATATAACACAAGCATTAGGGTTTTCTTCAGCACTGACATAATAATGTCTGGGCATGTAAGGATTGTAGGCTTGATATGGATAGGCCCTAATGAGGTCGGCTAGTTGTTGTTCATTGAGATTCTTCTTCTTATCGTCTTCCTTTTTTTTGTCTTCCTCTTTCTTTTTATCATCCGGTTTCTTCTCTTCTTTTGCCGGACCCACCGTCAAAATCTCCCGGTACCACTGTTTCTTCCTCAGCTTTTTCACCACATCAATGGGGTCAACGTCACCGACCACTGTTAATTTATTGTCCTTCATATCTATAGCAATGGATTCAATCCCTGAAGCAAATTGAAGAAAGTAACCAAAGACATATACATATGTTATCATCGTGAAAAGGAAACAGAAACAGAAACAGAAGAGATGAATTTTGATCATCAGTAGTCAGCTGATGGTGAAGGCCTAAATAGCTTATACTAATTGATTACCTGAAATGCTGGAAACTGCTTTCATGGCCTTCTGCTTTGCTTTGTCATCGTGTAAGTCCAGTTTCAACACCACTTTCTGCAACAAATTTAAACACAACATATTTAAAAGTAAATTTTATTTACAAAGAGAGAAACTGACCATCAACGATAAATTCTTAATAAATAAGACTAGGAAATTAAAGCACAGTCCATCACAAAGCTAAAAGACTAATTTTATGACCAAAAAGACTGATTAAACTAAACTAACAAGAAAAAGACTCATGACTTTTCCAAGAAACTGAGATTACTTAATTGGATAATTAGCTAATTTAATTAGATTAAGGGAAGGAAGTTTCACCTTCATTGCGCTACTGGTTTTGTTTAAAGCTCTGACCTCTACTTGAAATGAAGATGATCGATCAGATAGAGACTCCACAAATGAAAATAAGATCAACAAACAAACCAACCAACACAAAGAGAGGGCCAGAGAGAAATAATTATTTATAAGAAGATCCAAGTATACATATTTAAGAAAAATAATCTATTATAAAACTAGAACAAGGTGCGGATATGTGTTGAAGGTTTAAGGGGAACATTGACAAATTTAACCCACAGGGCTAATATCAACAAGCATATACGTAAGGCCAAAACTAGTCAATCAAACTACACTGCGAGTGTGAGGTTCCGAGCAAGCTAGCCTTGTTGAACAAGGAATTCATCAAACGTTAACGTTAAAGCTGAGACAAAGTCCTCTGGGTTTTATTTTGTCTGCGTTACCCGTTTTGCTAGTTAGAAAATGAATGCTATACTTTGTTGTACCATAAAAGCCTAAAATGTTGTGTGTCCCCTTCATTTATATAGCTATTTGAGAGTACAACTTCACCAAGCTTAGTCTGTAATGATGATACGTTGCATGAAATTTATTTTCCCGAGGCCAAAACATGAAACATGTGGAAGCCGTCCGTCCCGTGGTTTTGGCTGTTTGGTAATTTACCAGTCGTCAACGCCAATGTCATAGTTTCCTGTCATTTTCTTCGGCAAACAAAGTTTCTTTGTAATTGAAAATTTGAATGGATAATTTTCACTTGCCACTTTTTTTTCGTTAATATGTATCTCCTCACGATATAATAAATAAAAAATCTGAGTGACAGAATAGAACAGTTTTAAAATTTCAATATTAACCCAAAAAAATAACAATGTGAATAATAACATTTCGTTACCATCTGTAACATTAAATTGGGTGATGAGATCTCCACTCTATAGTTTTTGTAAACCTATTCTATTTTTAGAAAAATAATTAAAAGAAAGTGCACTTATTTTTAAAAAATTCAAATAAAAAGGAATTATGGAAACTAATTAATTAAATCTATCTTAATTTACTTTTTTGTAACTTAGATTTTTTTTTATAATATTTGATTATAAGGAATACTTTGGCATAAAAGTATAAATTGATTATTTTACCCTTATAAGGTAAAACTACCAAGAACTCACTTTAACTTCAATATTTTTCTGATTTTATATCAAATTTAGTGTTTCTAATACTACTTTATTAGTATGACCATTAAACTTTAATTAAACTAACATAGTGTTTTTTTTAACTAATATGTTTGTCTATATTCTATAGTTAGTTAATTACTAATATATTTTCATTTTTTTAAACGAAACTTTATAATTATTTTAGGAAAATGTAGGGAATTTTTTATTCCAAACAAGAGAAAAAGAATCACTAATTATATGTAATGTTGTCTCTCAAAAAAAAAAGTTTCATTTCGATAAATATCTAACACGTATAATATATGTAAGATATCAGTAAGATTAATTTTTTTTTCTTTGAAAAATTGTTATAGATAATCTCTCCTTTTTTTCCCTTAACACAGTAGTTTTATTATTGATTTTTTAAATTCTCGGCGATCTTAAAATATTGACATGTATTCATTAAAAAAATGCATGGGTTTAATTCAAATATCACAATTCCACAACAATATTGAAAGAAATAATCTGATTAAGCTCGCACAAAGTATTGCAACTGACGACACCTCTTCAATTGACCTTTACAAAAAGGATCCCCCTAAGTTACATGCATGTAACTTAGCACTAGTCTTTTACAAAAATAGTAAGCAATATGCTTATTTTATACCAATACATCTATTTGTCAGATCAATTGAACCAAACAGAATCTTGGTTTGCACCGAGCTACGTGCGATTACAAACGAGTTCACCATTGGTTCGATCCTGGTTCATAATCAGCCGACTGATGACGTGAGTGGATTTCCTTAAAATAAGGATTCTTTTTATTATAAGGGTGTGTTTGGAATTGAGGTTGGCCAGCTGTAACTTTTAAGTTACAGCATTAAAGTGTTTGGAAAACACTGACTGTTGTATCTTGGAAGCTATGTTAATGTATGTTTTCACTTGTATCATGAAAAATCTTTTATATTTTTAATAATTTTATTAAAATTATCATTATAATTTTATATTTATTACATATTACTAACTTTTGTTTCAAAATTATAACTTTTTTTCCACAGCAGCTGCATCTTAAAAGTTACAGCATCTCAATCCCAAACACACTCCAAAATTACTCTCCTCGTATAAAGATTCAATACTCTTTCATGATTCGAGTGTTTTATTTTCATCCCGACGCATGATTTGGGCGATCGGATTGATCCAACGGTCCACATCAATGTTGTCATTTTACGTAGAGATCGGCGAGAGAAATGCTAAACGTAGAGAACGGAGAGAATGCTGAGAGAAACGGCAGCTTGTGTTGCCGTTTCGAGTGCTCTCTTGCCATTCCCCACATGACCCACACTTTTCTTTTCTCTTTTCACTTTGGCCCCCGTGTGAACTCCACTCCACTTTTCCTTTTGCTCTCTCCCCCACGTGAACTAATTTTTGCTCATTGCTCAAGCAAAAATAGTTCATGTCAAGAGAAAGGAAACGACATCAGCAAGAGTGGTAAGTTTATGTATTTTTATGTTAAACTTTTCTTTCATTTTAAATATACAAAACTAAAAGTATTATTAAATATTTATCAATCATATATATATATATATATATTATTTGTGTAGGTATTTATATACCCAACTTAAGGTAGTGTGCACCAAATAAGCTTTCACTTGAAAATCAAATGCTTATATTTTTTAATTTCTAAAATCTCATATTATATTTTAATTTTTTGTGTATTACAACAATTACAACAACCACTCCGTATGCTTTACAACCACAGTATCTTTCTTATTTGATGACGTACGAAGGATCTGGAAGTAGAAGTTTCCAACATTTGCTACATCAACAACGTAATGAAGACAACAATTGAAAGTTTATGCATACTTTACATTTCTAAATTTTGTGATTTACGATTTGAATTCTTTATAGCACTTGATGTTAATAACTCCATTTGGCCACCGCATTCATTATATATTTACAGTGAATTTCGACTTTCATTTGTGCCAGATGACATTGTCAATTTTACACTACTTTAACTGTCACAAAAAACAACAAATTGTTACCAACAAAATTATTTTCAAACTTAATCTGACAATTTTCACCAATCGACAATTTTTACCAAATAATTATTTATAAAATTACCAATAATTATCAAAAAATAATTACCAACATCGAGAAGGATGAGAGAATGCGGTAACGGCAGCTTTGTGCTGCCGTTCGACTTCTCACTCTCTCACCATTCTAATAATTTTTTATTATTAAAAATATAGAAAATGGAGAAAATGACAGAAGACAACTCACATCTACCAAATCCCCATCACTCTCTCCCTCTCTTGACTTTCATCCTCTCTGTCTCTGGCTTCTTCACTCTCTCCGGCTTCACTCTTTGCGGCGCTCCCCATCAAGCTTCCTCACTCTCTCCAGATTCTGTCATTTTCTCCTTTTTTATATTTTTAACAATAAAAAATTAGCATTCTGCTGAGAAAGAGGCACGACTCTTGAACAATTTTTTCCGTCATGATCGTCTATCAAACCACCTGAAAATGAGCAAAGGGGTTCTCAGCCCTAGCAATTCCCATACTTTCAAGATTTAGAGTATGGTTCCAGTCCAAGGTATTTAATTAGTATTGGGATTCGATTCATTTACTCTTCTAATTTAATAGGATAAAGAATTTAATTTGAGATAGGCCATTAATATAAGAGGAGCATATATATTGTTTTGATGTAAATATTGATAACTTTTTTTACTGTTAAAAAAAACACTAGAAAATGGGAAGCCAAAATCGTAGCCTTGTGGTTTGTACTTCTACTTTTCTCTTAAACATTATAAAGATGTAAAGGAACATGTTCAGAATAGTGAGAGAGTGATGCACGTGATGGGCTGTCTTCTGTCATTTTTTCATTTTTTTAATATATTTTTAAGAATAAAAAATTATTAAAATAGTAAAAGAGAGAAGCTAAAACGTCAGCACAAGCTGCCCGTTTCTCTCATCATACTCTCGTCATTCTTGATGTTAAGCATTTTCCAATAGATTATGGTTCACAAAATTTAGTTCAATGAAGTCAGTGTTATCTGTTGTGGCTGATTTGAAGTCATTTTGAGACAAATCGATCAGGATGCGCCACTGCTGACGCCAGCATGATAAGCACTCTTCTAAATAATACAAAAAAATCCAACCATGCACGAAAGGTACATTAATATATTAAAACTTTGTATTAAATTCAGGAAAAGCCAAAAGGAATACCGTCCTCTGCTTTAAAGAAAATAAATTTATATATTTAAATTATATATAGTTATTTGGTCAGCTACAACAGTCCAAAAACTTCTTAAAATATTTGTGGGCCGAAATTGTCGCTCATTACTTCTTTGTTACCTCATGTTGTCAAAAGCGAACTTGTTAGATGATAAGGATGCACATTTTTATGTACGAAATGTGAATGCTTTTATAACAATTGTTTTTTAAGCGAAAATTGGAATGCACTTATTTTTTTTTCAAATTAACCCAGCAAATAAAAAAGAACGTTGAGCTAGTTGAACTTTCTATTGGTTTTTTTTTTAATAAAATAAGCACAACTCAACTTAATACTAAATTTTTATATATAATAAATAATTGCCTTTCCAAGTCTAATTTTATTTGAAGGAAGCACTTGATTTTAATCTTGAGTAATGATACAGTTATAAATTCTTCTATAAATTTATATTGTACAAATTAATTTATTAATTGCATAAAAAAATAAAATAAATTATATGGACCAATGATGAAATGACAAAGGCCATGAAAGCAGAATATGTTGGTGCTGAATATCGGGTAACGTATTACACATATTGCAGCAGGTTAGGTAGCCTCAATTACTTTGAGCTGAGCCTGAGTTGATTGTAATTTGTGTTGCGGGGATTAAGTCCATGTCAATTGTTGGGTACAGGAAGAAAAAGAGATTTTTCAGTTTCCGGGGACTTTGAACCGATTCCGATCCGGGTGGTGATGAGATTGAGATTTTGTGCATCGGATTCGGATCAGAAGAGACGATGGCAGGAAAGAAGCAAGCAAGAAACAAAGAAAGCCAGTCCTTGTTGTTACAGCTATCTGTATTCTTATCAAGGTTATTTGTCCATTATTAACAGACGTGAAAAGGAGCCAGTAGCTGTAGCATCGAGTGATGAACACTATGGTCCATCAATCATACGCATTAAGTAGATAATCATAACAGGACGATGTCCAAACTCCAAATCCAAAACCAATCTGCAACCCGAAAATCGAGGTGTACCCATTAAAGTCCCTCTTTCTCTCTAATATCTGCATAATGTTCACCATTCTCCTATTAAAATACAACAGTGAAGATCCAGGATTTGGTAACAAGAAATAAACCCCTGGAATCAGGATTATTAACAAAGAAATCATAAACAAAATATCTGAGGGACGACTGGAAACTTCAAGAATCAATACTGGTCTAAACTGCAGCCTCCGCTGGTAGGGCAGCCCGAGCAATTTCCAGTGCCTCCTCAACTGAAGATGCTTGTTGAAGTTTTGCTTTGTCAACAAAAGGCTGACTCCTCGCAAGAGTAGGGAGGAGTTGGAATTCCTGGAGTATAATAATAGACATTAGTTTCTCAATAGGGTAAATCAAACATTAGAAACTACCATCATTCAAGGTTTTATCACAGGGCTGATAATACTGCTCTCCTTTCTTATATTTCTTTGTTCGACTTCTTCTTTATCATAGCAAATACGCAAAAGAGAAACTGAAAAGTTAAGAGCAGCATCTTAGTACCTCAGGACTCCCACTTTCTACAAGGACTCCTTTCAATTTACCTGCGGGCAGCAACAATGAATTAACCATCTGTTTTACTAGAAACAGGACAAAGCAAGATGAAGTAAAAGAGAGAAAGCAAATAAAGGCTATAATCTGACTACCAGAATCTATCCAGAAAGTGGCAATTTTAGGATCAAAATTTCCAATTTCAATTGTCTCTCCAACTGTACATTAAAATTACAAGTAAGTATCAAGCAAAATTTATGAAAGAAGAACAAATTATGAAAACTCCAAGAATGTGATAAAAAAAAATGAAGATGTAAGAGATTCTCACCATTGTCTCCAAAAAACTGCCACCACACTTTCCTGGGGCTTCCTTCATACTCAAAAACCCTCGAGTAAAAATATGGAAGATAATCATATCTGGAGTTCATGCAGGAATGAAATTATTAATAAAGATGTATGTGGAGGATAAAGAAAGACAGACAAATAATGTCTAAGTCATAATAGAAAGTTGGATATACGTGTGAGTTTGTGCACTAAGTAATGCTTTAGCGCAATGCTGTGCGGATCGACGAGCATGATCAACATGTTCCACTCGTGCTATACGGTCATACATCTGTTCAGTCAAAACATGTGTCAGAATCCAAAAAAACAAAAAAGGAGGGAAGTAGAAAGAGAAAAGGGTACAAGCTGCTTTATTAGACAGAGATGTACCTTCAATGGAAATGCTGCAACATCTCCAATTGCAAAAATTCCAGGCATTCTTGTTCGGAACTGACCATCAACCTGAAAATTCATAAAGTTTAATTACACACACACACATAGAGTAATTTTAGAATTTGAACAGCTATGAGTTATAGCTTTGGGAACAAAGTTCAACATGGCAAAAACTCTATAAATTACTTCGTGAAGCACATTAAGTTTACACAATATTAGCACACTTTATATATGTTAATCTATGCATGGGTCAAATCTAAAGAGACAAGAAAACTTGTTGTCAGTAGTCACCTGTATTCCACCCACAGAACTGTTTAACCCCACCCTTTCAAAAGGACTAACAGTAGGTTTTGCTCCAATACCAATAACAATCTGCACAATGAAAAGAGAAATGAATTGTCTGTCTTACCAACTTGCCCAATCCATCTTCTAATGAGAACACAAGCAGTGCAGATATTGCCGCAGTTTCACATGTATGTTGTGAGATGTAAACAAACATTCGACATTAAAGGCCAATTTAAGGGAAGAAAAATTATTGATCATAAGGCAAAAGAATTACTGTGTCTGCATCTATGGTTGATCCATCTTCAAGTTTAACAGCAGCTACACGTCCGTCAGAACCAGCTTGTAAGTTTTTTATGGAGGCACCCTGGTAAGTAATTGAACAAAGTAAAATAGTTACAGCTAATGCATATGACTAGGGTTAAATGCAGCCAACAAGGTACAAAGGTGTGCATTCCTGGGAGGGAATGAGAAACAGAGACTACCTTTACAAATTTGACACCATTCTGTTGGTATAATTGTTCATATCTCTGAGCAAGTGAAGGAGTAAACAATCTTTGCAACAGGTGATGCTCTGGGAATATAATCTATTTTGTAATGTAAATGAAAATTTAACATGTAAGAAGGTTTATTCAAATAATCCATTATTAATGCAAATGTACAATATCTGGCCAGAAACATATCAAGTAATCATGGCAGCTTCAAAAGGGGATATGTACCGTTGTATCAAGTTTCCAACCAACTGCTGCCGCAGCAACTTCCATGCCAATATAACCACCACCAACAACAACCACCTTCTTTGCTTTCTCCTACAAGATAGATTAGGAATTTCCATTACAACAAGATAAAAGTAGTACACTCGAGAACTTTTTAGCAATGCATGACATATATATAGATTTCCATGAGATATAGTCACGAGATTTTGATTTTACAGGGAAAATGAAACTACAAAAGATTAGCTCTCAGAAGAATAATCTTATGCACAAATTTCTATCGTCAGATCTTAAAATTGAATGTCCCCAATTAGTGCCTCATTTTAGCTTTACAAGAAAGCAAGGACGTAATGCAGATAATGGTTTGCAGGTGAGTACATGTGTGTGTGTGTGTCTTGCTAGTAAAATGAAATTTCTTTTCAAGTATATGCATTTTTCTGATGAGTGACAACTCCAGAGATCCTAAATCAAGAAATAATGTAAGAAACAGAATTTAGAATGCTAGATTCATTTCCAACACCAAAGAAAGAAAGTACATGCCTGATGATAGAAACATAGTTTTCTTTCCATGGACAATAGAATTACGACTAAGATTTCAACCATTCACAATTATGAAGCTGGCAAGAGATGAAGTTCACCAGTTGTTTAAACCATATTTGCAAATTTAGGATTCACATTCAAATTAAACATTCATTCACCAGTTGTTTAAACATTTATTCACATGCTATTTCACAAAAATTGAATTTGCAGGTTGAAAGATACTAAAATTACCAAAGACGATATCAGTGCGTCAGCATCTGCCACATCTCGAATATAGTGGACTCCAGGTAGGTTCCCTCCAATTTTATCCGGAAATCTGAAACCAAAAGGACGAAATGTCAGTGTTTCTTATCTTTAAACCTATTAATGCATACACTTTATAGTAGAGAAATGCATGAATTGGGATCCATACTTAACCCAATAAATCTTTAGTACCTTGAGGCTGTGCATCCAGTAGCCACTATAAGGGATCCATACTTAAGCAGTTTGCCTGAATTTGTTGTTAATGTTTGCTTTTCAATGTCAATGCTTGTCACAGGATCTTGATAAATCATCTAAATAGAACCCACCCAAAAAAAAAAAACACACATCATAAGTAGAATTTCACAAATTAATTGCACTGCTTATTTATAAATGAAAATGGAAAATAAAGAATTACCAAAAATGAAAACTTTAAGCAAAAAGAACACTAACACAAAATAGACAATTTAAGTAGTAAGAAGACAGTAAATAACACCTCTATTCCTTTCTCTTTGTACCACTCAGGTGTTTGTCTCTCGCCACCAGATCCAACACAAGTATGAAAACCCTATGATGAAATTCAATCCAAGGAATTAGAATAGCATACATAACTAAAACATAAAAAAACTGAAGCACCTAATCAATGGAAACTTAAGATCACATGTTATAACATAATATAAATTAAGCAAAGTCGTAATCACCAATGTCAATGAATTTAGCTCTCTAACTCTATTACCTTCCTGAATTAAACAGGGCAAATCTAACTACTTATAAAGAAGGATCAAAATAACAGTTCATGCATCACATAATGCCATAGAAAATGCATGATTGATAATTCTTACAGGTAAACGAGCAGGTTTTTTGTCAAGGGGAAACAAGTAACCTTTCGTCAAAGCCGGACGCTCATAAGGCGCATAAGCCTGCCACAACAATGCCAACAAATCAGTGAAAAATGAAAACGTATAGTTAAATGTTTATTAAGCTCAAAATATCAACATTTCTTAATCAATCATCCAAAATGGAGTACAAACTGCTGGAAAATCAAACTTAGCCAAAATTGATAGCATTACATTTTCAAGATCGATTAAAACGTAACACAAATGTAATTAAACTACCTCCTTAGAGACGATACAGAGGCGTCCATCAGCCATTCCATGTTCGACGAAAGTCCTCGCCACATAACCCGCTGCATTGCCCCCACCAACGATCACAAATCTGAAAAAGCCAATTGCCAAATTGACTCAAACATCCCATCAGGTGACAACGAAAAAAAATAAAATTAATAACAGTAAAATTTTTTAAAAATAACTGACTCTCGATTTTCATTTGCAAAAGATGAGTATGCGACGACAAAGCCTCTCCTCTGAAAGTTTCTAGCAGAAGAATGCCGAATTCGATGAAGAGACGGCGACTGAGGACACCAGAGGGACAGTCCGTGCTTGAATGATAGCGAGTTTGATACGCTCGCCATTACTTTAAGTTTCCGAGCTGCAGATTATCCAACACACAAATAATATAGATAGAATAGGGTTTAATGATTATATGATAATAGAGAAATTTGTATTTGAGCGACCTGTAGACATTGAACTTTGGAGACCTGGCTGCTTCCTAGTTATATAATAATAATAAAAGAACAGTGTCAATAAAATATTAAGCAGATAATGGCTCTACAAGAGAGCGAAAGGTCATGACGTCAAGTAATATGTGAGAGAGTGAAAAGGAACTTCTGCAGCTGCAGCAAGTTGATTGGTCAGTCGATTCGGTTGTTAAGTGGCACTTCGCCATTCAAAGCGGCTACCACTTTTTTCGGGGGAAGGCCGCTCCGAGGTCGTATTGTCTATTGCGTGGAGACAACTGAGGTCTGAGAATTCCTATACACGACGACGTTTCTCCACCGTGCAAAGCGTCTTGGACTTGGGTTACCCTTGCCACATGTTGTTCTGAATTTGGGCTTCAGTGGCCTGTACCCATGATTTCTGCTGGGTTAAGTAAACCCCATTTAAAAATGTACCGAACTCTTATTGCTATTAGCACTCGCTTTAATTCTGAAAATTCCCTTGTTTTAAACGACAATTTTACTCTCTCTGAAAAACATCCAGAAAATAGAGTCCAATTTTCAGATTCGTTCAAGACCTCAAGAAGCCGAATTGAAACTGAATTTCAGAGTGTTTGTTTTTGGATCCTAAAATTAGGAGTACTTTAGATTAATGACATTTGATTCAAAAGAGTAATTTTATAAGTTAAAGTTTTATTTGGTAAAATCTTACATGAAATTAGAATGAGAAAAGAGTTTGAGGCTTTAAAAAAAAAAGTGTATGATTCGTATGCATGGATTTTGATATGGGCGTGTCTAAAGAGTTTCGTGAGAGGGAAACATAGGGGTTTAATTAGATTTATTATTGGATCTTATTGTAATTTTAAGAATGAGGGATTTTATAAGATTAATGAAAGGTGCCACCCCACTATCTAATCTAACAACACTTATCTTTGGCTCAAATTTCCATCTAATCGAAATCAACTGTCTTTGGGCAATGGCCTCTTTTCCAGCCATCGCCCAAACAAAAAGAAAAAATATTCAGAATAATCGATTTAACGGAATTTCGGCCAAATATCATTTTTATTAAGAGTTGACTGTTAACACCCCTCAAAACTCCTTATAAAATACCTTTTCTAAGATACTACATTAAAAATATTTAACAATAGCATTATTTCTATCAACGCCCATTTAATTCTATAACTAACCCTCCAATCTTATTCTTAGAGTTGGTAAAATTTATCACAACCTTATTACCTGATATGAACATGATACGAATAAATAGGTATGAGTCATTAAATTTGACACGATTATTAAATAGACCGGATTCGGATGGACACAATTTCTGTGGTTTTTTTATTAAAACTCAAATATTATACATGATTCTCTCTTTTTATTTTTTATTTTTTATTTTTTGGAAAGATGGACATGTACATAGTGTTTTATTTATAAAATTTTATATAAATTTAGAGCTTTAATAGTGCAAGTGTGTAAAATATTGATATACGTCTATATTTTATAATATCAATATGTAATATTATTTACATATATATAATTTAAACTTTAAATAGTGTAAATTTGTAAAAGTTTGGGGCATGTGTGTATAACATTTATTAAATATATAGATATTAAATGGGTTATTGGATAACCTATTTATTTTTCGTGTCAGATTTGGGTCTCAATGTTTTAACATAATTATTAAATGGATCATATTTGATCGATTTAAATTTGAGACGACACGAACACGATCCGGTAACCCATTTTCCTAGTCTACTTATTCTTGAGAAAAACCATGCGAACAAAATCCTTTTACAATGCAAATTTTCATAAATTTAATCTGAAGCTCCTGGGTATTCAATGAGAATCATTTTCAATTTCAAATGCTTTTAACTTCTTTTGTTCTTTAAATGACAATTTACTTTCTCAGTTTTAAGTTTTTTTTCCTTTCCTTCATCCTAGTGTGGATGAAAATTATAGTTGTATTCATATTGTATTATTTATACAGAACTTATAACTGAGAACTTATTTTGTAAGACTCGTTTTTAGAAAGATTGTTTTATACAATATAATAAAAGAACTTGTTTTCTTCTATTGTTCAATAGAATGGGCATTAATATACAATTTTCAAACATTTAAACTCAAAAATAAAAGAAGTTGGTGGTCCAAAAAATAATTGAAAATAGAAACTCCGTAAGAAATAATATAGGCCACATACTCTTTCTATTGATTTGAAGACTGTGTATCAGCAAAATTTTATATTGGTATATCAGCAAAATTTTATGTTGATTGATAATAAAATATAATGATAATCATATCTAGGTAATTAGATTTTTTTTAACATTATTTATTGAAATGTTAATTTGTAAATTTCTAGAAGGGGGTTAGGGATTTTAAAGGGATTCCAGTAGCACAACTCTTATCTTAATTTAATTTAACCCATATTTTATCCAATGAGAACCAGTGTTCAAGTGTACTAAACCATCAAAATGCTTTAATTTTTATTTCAACGTACATTGTGAAAAAAAATATTGATTATAGTTAGGATTTTTTTTTTTTTGTTGAGTTGTCTCCCACAATAGCAAATAAAAAAGAGTTACTTGGGTTTATAAATATGATAGCTCTTCTACTCAATAGACTAGTTTTTTTTAGGTTGGATACATAGAAATCCTGAACGTAAATCAAATTAGATACCTAGAAATCATGGGCTTAAATCCCTAACAAGTAGTTGCAATTCATAGCAAATATTTCAACATTAAGATTTTCAAAACCTGGGACGTTAAAAATAGAAAAGTTTGATGGAAGAATTAATACAACAAAGTGGTTTTCAAAAACTACAATGGTAGAAATGAAAAAAATTTGATGCAAGAATCAATATTGGATTGTGGTAAGTACAAGTTGAGAATATGTTGATTCAATATAAGTTGCACAAGAAAAGTAAGGGGTATGTAAATCCTGTTCTCACTTGTGAAAACTCATGGGGGTGTGTGGATAATCAAGATACTTTAAAAAGTTAGGGTCTGATGGTGATTTCCTGTGAGAATGAATTGTTGGATTATGTCCCCTATTGATTAATAAAGGAGAATTGCTTGAGTTTATAAGTAAAATAAGTTTCTCTGCTTAGTGAACTGATCTTTTGAGTTGAATGCTTGCAAATTCTAAATTCAACCCCAACATTTTATTTTTACAATAATAAATCTATCATTTTATAATTGATTGAAGCTTATTTAAATTAATTCTTTTGCGCAATAACCTAGAGTCCCAAATTATTCACGGACTCAAGCGACTTCCTCGACAAAAGGAGTGAGTTGTATGACACGAGTGGCAATCATATAGTAAACCAAGAGTGGGGTGCAATTAGCCAATTATCAAATCAGAACAGAGACCAGTGTTTTATCCCATTCAAAGTTCGACCCTTATATAGCAAGTCTTCCATTCCAGCTTAAGCTTATTTGTTTATATTATTTATGGAATCAAAAAGGAAGAATGGTCTGGCATTACATGTTTGCACGATGTGAGGACAACAAAATTGGTAGAATCAGAAAAGCATTTGCATTCAATAAACCTGAAAAACTTCACCATCTGAAAAACTATATGAAGGCAGGTACCTTCCGGAGAAGGATTGATTAATTTATACTTACCAGATCACTTTGTTGTCACGAGCATATATCGAATTAATGTGGATAAATACCAACTAAAATATGGTCTAAGTGGTTCCCATCTCTAAGGGAGCTAATTATATTAAAGCTTTTACTTCGTTTTCTGAATTTTATGCATTAAATGGCTGTAAAAATGCTACAAAGAAGGCAAATTGATGAAACAATTAATCAATATAACCTGAAACAATTAATCAGCATTTCTGTTTAAATACATTTCACATCAATTTCCTCAGATGTGATCCCATTCTGAGAAACTCTCACTAATATTAACCTTCAAATACGGGGGGAAAAAAAAAATTGATCGAGAATATATATACACACACACACATAATTAAGAGAACTTTCCGCATCGGAGCAAACAAGAGTTAACTTGAAAAATAAATAAATAAAACAAAACAAAAGACCACATGATTTCGCATTACGAAAATGCACATTTCAGAATTTCATCCCTATCTTAATGGTGATTTTTTTTTCCCAATACCAAGTCCGAAACATTACCTGAAAAAAATTTCTAGACAGAAGTCCCCCCTATCACATAGCTAGTGCAGATGATTTTCCATTTAAATCCAACACGTCAAGAAACTCGGCCCTGCTTCTCACAATCCTATGAAACACCTCCCTAATTTGGACCTGTAAAGGCACCAAACCTTCCTCCATTCTCCGGCAAGTCTCCCCCAACTCGGCCAGATGAGCCGATACCTCCTCCGCCCGCTCATCCTCGGCCGGAAACTGAAAACTATCAGTGAACTCAATCAAAGATTGGCCTAGCTTGTCCAGCTTTTGCATCTCCTCAAGCAACCCAGCTGAGCCCTTCTTCTCTTTCTTCTTCCACTCCTCAGCAATCTTTTCATGCAACCCGATGATACTCTGTGCCCAAACAAGCTGTTTAGGCACAGGAAAATGCGTGGCCAATCCGCTCCTCTCTTGACATGGAATCGTGGCTACCATCGTCCACATCACAAACAACAGAATAGTGCTCATAATGTAAACCGGCAAGGCCAAACCTGAAGCCTCCGCTCCACGTGGCGCCACGAGATTGGCAGACATGGCATGAATTTGCTTTGCTGCTGACCAGTTCTTGCTCACTGACCAAGACAGAGATCTTAACTGACCGGTACTTTTATTATTACCTGCAGCAGCAGCACCTCGGCGACCAAAAGACCAGGTCCTCGTGTAATTGGCACCATCTTTATCTTCGCAAGCCATTGCTGTAATCAAAGAAGTCAAAGCTTTCCTTGCCCGCTTAACCTGGCCGTCGCCAAACGGTCTCTGTTCCAAAGCCGAGACCGCAATTTCTGCCAATTTTTGATAGTGCCTCACGGCCTCAATTCCGTTGGTGATCGCGTTGCATATGTCTAACGCCTTCACGTCTCTGTCGAGCATCTCGGGGATCAAACGGTCGAGAGGTGGCTTCGAAATCTGAGATGGGTCGCGACCCATGATTAAGATAGCCTTGAATTCAGCGTCGCAGCAGAGGAATACGTCGAGGAGTTTACGAATCCAAGCAATTGAAAGGATGGGGTCAGAAGGTATGTCATCGGACGGTTGTGATGGACCTGGTGGTGCCAACTCGGCGAAGCGATCAGCCACGTGTTTTTGGAAAAGTTCGAGGTCTTCGAGTTCTTGCTCGTGGTTGCCCTCCATCGACATTACTTGGTTCCTGCGAATGCTGATTCGGCCCAGGAACGACCCCTGGTAATCTGTTGCAGGCATTTTTATTTATTTTTTGATGTTGTCGATTACTTGCAAGAATAGGAAAATGAAAAACGAAGAGGACGAGGAAAAAAACAAAACAAAAATAAAACAGAGAGGTCTAAGAAAAGGAGGGTTTCGTTGACAAGTATATGGTGAAAAAATTCATGGCCTTGGCTTGTCGCATACGGGACTGATTCTTATTTCTCGTCGTGGACGCTGACCTGGCTACATTTTGCTTTTCATTTCCCAAACTGCCCATCATTGGTTGCCATTATTACTCCGGGTGTTACTTACTAATTAGTTTTGGAGAATTGGCAACTTGCAAAAATCAAACTTCCCCTATTATTGAAAAATTTCCATGATAGTATTAAATAAGTGTTTGAGTTAATTTAATATGCAGGACCATAAAACTATTTGATATAATCTTATTTTCTAAATTAATACATTTTGTTCTCCTATTATATTAAGTTAAATTTTAACTAATAAAAACTTTGAAAAATGAGAATGTCGTCACTAAGTACATTTATAAAAAATGTTTAATATGTTAAATTCATGAATTAGTAATCTTTTACTAACATGCACCTTACTTTACTAATAAATTGATAATTCATATGTTAAGATTAATAAAATAACCAATATTATATCCTCATAGCTTCAATAGAAAAAAAATTAATAAATTTGTTGATTTCATTTTTATCAAAGTACCCAAGCTGAAAATAGAAGTTAAAAAAGAGATTTAAAAACTTTTCTTCATTGATTTCGTTGAATTTTAATTAACAACTTAGTAAATCATACTATCCCATAAATATTGGACTCCAAAGAGAAGACAAGTAATTGGGCAGGGCGGGGTGACGGTAGACAGATCGCCTCCATTTCTTATCCATTTTATAATTTTACCCTTATTTTTCATTTTATTCCTAATAAATTTAATAGAATTGAGATGGAGAATCTCTATATTGAGACTAGTTTACCCATCCCCAGCCCATTTCTATTTACCTATTTTATAAATTATTTATATATGTAATTTTGGCAAAATTAAAATTAAAATAACTCAAATAAAATTATCGCTAATATACTGTAAAGTACTTAAATCATTAAAAATAAAAAAATTTCCAACATATTGGAGCAATACCTTGAATAATATAAAAATATAAAATATTTGACTATACAGAAATTGGGTTGAAGAGTACTAAATAAAAACTCGTCCACTAAAAATTTAGAAAATATTTTTTCCATTTCTCAAAACTTCATTAAAACTTACCCTACTTAGGGTAGGCTCCGTGAATTCCCAAATGCATAGAGGGTTTTTTTTTATTCCAAAAAGATTCAAAATTGTAATTAAATTATTTTGCTCTTTGAAAATGGCATTTTTGTGATAAGCACTTAAAGAATGACCATAACTGCAAAAGTGGATTTGAGGGGTAGACGAGTTGCTGAGTCCGAGAAAAAGCTTGTTCTTCGCCAGATAGACAGGTCTCTATCTTATGTCGGAGACAAAAGAGCAAACTTGTCAAAAGCAAAAGTATTCTTTGACGGAGTCTTCTTGATTCCCACTACGCTCACGCACGATCACACTTTTGCCCACCCGCTTGACTTCTTGACCTTTAAACACTCCCATCCATTAAAGCTCATTGCCGGCCGTCCACCTCATCAGTCGTAAATCGTATCTCCGAAGATCCATTAATGACTTTATGATGGGCCCCATAATCAAGCTTGGCCGAATCAATCAACTACGTGGATTTCGATCTATACGGGCCACGTTGACCTCGCGTTTCCGGTCCCCCCTTTTTTGCTTTCAAAGATTTTTTTTTTTTTTTTTTTTTTGGGGGCGAACTCTTTAATTGACAACTTATACTGAATTTAAGCTCATTTTAATTTATCATAAGCAATCTTGTACGACGATAGGAAGTTGAGAAATGAATTATTAAATAAAGACTGAACTTTTAGAATTAGAGGTTAGCTGTGTAAGTCTAGTCGAATTGACTGTAAATCAAATGTAAGCAACCACGTGGAATCCAAATTAGAGGGAATATTTGCCATTTAAGTCAACATGTTTGTGTATTGTTACATGATCACGCGGGGCCTGACTTTATCAAGTTCTGTTGTTGGCTAAAGCAAATCTGGCATTACTTTAGTTGAATGAACAAGATTCTTAGCCGGCCTACCTTGCCCAGTTTTCTTGAAATAATCCTTTTTTTTTTTACCTTAGAGATGCGACACAAAACTATTATTATTATTATTATTTTTTATTATTTGAAAATGACACAAAACTATTATTAAAAGTAAAAGAAGTGTCACACGAACAACGTCAACGTGGATGTGATCGATCGCCACAAATCACGAGTGAGCTCCTCTTGACATTAGTCTACTTCGTGGCATTTCTTGAAATCAATCTAACGAGTTACTTATGATTTATTTGTTTGTTATTGTATGGCAGTTGTCCATGCGATCATAAAAAATTGACGAGTAACGTTTTATGGGATCTGTCAAGCTGTACCAGTTACAACTTTAATACAGTTGCAACCCCATGAATGGGAATTCATTAATTTGCGATTAGCTGATTTAAAATGATTCCTAATGGCCTGATAAGATTGGCAGTTCCACAAACGACACCTCGACAGCAAATTAATAAAAATGTGTTGCATGATACTTCCAAAGACTTATAAGATGGCGAGTGAATCAAATGTCAACGTATGAAAGATAGAGAGATTCGATGCCCACGTGTTAATCGTTATAAAGCTCAGAGCAGCTTCACGTTGCTCATGAGCGAAGCTTAGAGTTTAGAAAATAAAAACGGACGTGTCCTAATCAATGTGATTTCCTGGTTTGGTACCCAAACAGAAAGGAAACCCCTCAAGGAAACGATTCGGCACTCGGTAGAAATGGTCCGGGCTTCGTTCGGTTAACTGGTATGCGCTGTTCGGTATCTTCCAGGGGTGGTGCTTTAAGCCCAGCGTTAAAAGGCTTGCTCTGGATCAAAGCCCAAAACTTCAAGTTAGCACAACGGTTCGTGAATCAAGACTAGCGACAGAAATGAGTTTTAGGCCACTTCAGGGTTGTAGTGACAGATAAAATCAGTTGTTTTTCCTATACAAATCAAATATATTAATGGTTAAAAGAGTAATTTAATGTTTAGTAAACTGCATTATTGATGTTGTTGTAAGTTTGAAAAGTAGAATATATATGTTTAATAAATTTTATTACAATAGTGTTGTTTATTATATAATTACTAAAATAGATGTAAGTTTAAGTTGCCTTTTATTTATTATGTAAAATAAGATATAATTGCTTTTCTGTTAAAATATTAAAATTATAATAGAAAATTTAAAATGGTGTGATAAATAAGCTACTTATAAAAAATAACCTCTTACCTACTTGTAAAAAAAAAACTACTATTAAAATAGAGAAAATGATGAAATAAGCAGCTTTTAAAATGTTACCAAACACAATTTTTATCAAAACTTATGAAATACTTAAGTCACTTACAACGTTTCAACCTCAATCCTAAATGAGACCTTAACTTTAGTGTAAGGGTTGGGGCATTTCACCATAATCAAGTTAAATTGACTCTAATTGACTCAGTTCTTCGAGTTAGAATAGTTTTAGGATCTTTTCAAGATTTGCTTAAGTTTTTGTCAATTGGTCAATTTTGGTTCGAGACTTAAAATAATTTTAAAAAATAAAACACACCAAACTGATTTGGTTCAATATTAAGGGCCTATTTAGAATGCTTTTGAGATATTTAAAAGTGATTTTAAATAACTTTTGGTAAAATCGACTAATCCTATAACAAATTTTGAAAAACAAGAAAGAAATAACTTTTCAAAGTATGATTTGGAGAATTAGTTTTGCACTTATTACAATTCCTTACATATCTTCACATGTATTATAAAAATAAAAAATTATCCTTATTTAGTTAGGAAATAAAATCAATAAATTGAAAGAGATTAATATTAATACCAATAATAATGAGATAACAAAATAAAAAATAAAATTAGAATATTTATTTTAGTTATTGACACACACACACACACACACACACACAAATATTTATTTTAGTTATCGATGATTAATATTATTATTATTATTATTATTATTATTTAGAATGCTTTTGAGATATTTAAAAGTGATTTTAAAAAGATAAAAGTTAATTTTGATGTTTGATAAATTTTTTGAAAAATAACTTTTGGTAAAATCGACTAATCCTATAACAAATTTTGAAAAGCAAGAAAGAAATAGCTTTTCAAAGTATGATTTGGAGAATCAGTTTTGCACTTATTACAATTCCTTACATATCTTCACATGTATTATAAAAATAAAAAATTATCCTTATTCAGTAAGGAAATAAAATCAATAAATTGAAAGAGATTAATATTAATACCAATAATAATGAGATAACAAAATAAAAAATAAAATTAGAATATTTATTTTAGTTACTGACACACACACACACACACACACAAATATTTATTTTAGTTATCGATTATTATTATTATATTATTATTATTATTGTGTGTGTGAATAAACATTATTTAATAATATGGCTATTTCAGTCATTTGCATTTTTATAGTGATTTAGCAATAAAATTTGTCAAACACATATAACTGTTTTTAAAACTCGCAATACATTTAAAAATAAATTTTATTAAAAGTTTAATTAATTCTCTTCACAGTTGGTTATTTTTTGAGTACAATTAACAATAATTATTTTAATAGTTACAGTATTACCAAACTAACCCTAAATATATTATTCGGATCTATATCAATTTTGATAGTTGTAACTGCTCAAAATTGGTAATATTTTCTCAAAATTCTAAACTGAACCCGAAATTACTCCTATCGTGATGCGGACGCAAAAAGGGAGAAGAAAAAAAAAAAACTTCTCTTACAATTATATATAATTATTTATTTTATAAACGAGAGACTAAAGTAATACCAATACAGTGATCATCCTATTACGTGATGCTTATATATATAGGTTATTTGCAAATAAATATTAGATCGAACTCGTGAGAAGTTAATTAATAAATTCATTAATTATGTAAGAATGTCCAGGTATTAGATAATACGCTTATCTTGTCTCCTTGCTTTTGCCGTGACTGTCGCAGTAAAAGTAAAGATGACTTTGATGGCTTTTAAAAGACGATCAATTTGTGATGAATGGGTCCATGTGAGGACTAATGATAGTTTAATTGAATTAAAACTAGAGAAGGGTCCATACGAAGATTTAAGGTGGGGGCAACTGAATTGCGAAAAGTCACCATGAAGATTGTAAGATATATTAATTTAATCAGTAAACCAAGTGAGAAACATAAGGGTTACATCTAATCATAGAGATTATGGTAGAGATATTACATCCATGACTTAATAACTTAACCAACCGTGCTTTTAAAAGGAAAGTTCCCTACAAATTTTTTTAATTGATAACTGGCCCTCAATTTTCTAAATGGTAGGCCCAATCGCCACTCCATTGCTCCTGCTTAAAGCTAAGTATAATCATTTCCCCTTTTCAATTCCTCCTAAAGGTCTTTTTTATAAATGATTTGTATATTACTTTCAAAGTTTAGCTAGCTTGCGATCCATCCAAGCAAAAGTCACTTCTCATGTTTTCACATCAAATATGGTGGATGATTTAAATCAATCAACAGATCCCTTTGCTTTCACTCTCTAAAGCTACAAATTACTCTCTTGGTTACGTATATTAAAATGATTTAAACACCGTTATTGAACTTTCTCAAAACAATACCCCCCCACCTTCTATGTATCTTGCAACCGTTAGTTGATACATCATATATTCACATATATAAATAAAGATTCTAGTTTCTTCATTACGCATCTGTATCTTCTACTTTGAGATTAATAAGTTTAGGATCCTGTACGTATTGCACGTATATAGATTAGGATATTTGTATTTGCATTGAGTTAGTGAGAATACATATTTTACGCTATTTATCTGGTAAATGATTAAAAGTGGGGTATAAATATTGTTTTTATTATTGCTTATCTTCAAGGCAATGCTTGGTAGAAATTAAGATCCTCATGATATTCGAATGTGCGTGCTCAGTAAATCACCAAATTATTCTATAATTGTATGAGTTTAGACTTCAATGTGGTGATGTTTTCAAGTACAAAGCTTAATGCTAAGGAGATGAAGTGGCAAGTATAACATTTTATGTCGTCTAATTTTATTATAATCAATATGATGGAACTTTGTAACATTGGAGCTGCATTTTTTTTTTCCCAAACAAAAGTAGTAATAATAGAGAAGAAAAACTAAGGTTGATTCATGAATAAGTGGAGATTGTATACTAGTAACTCATGCATATTCTATATATAGTTGTATGTATTTAGACTCGGCATGCTGATGGTTTCAAATGGTCGGATTAATATGAAATGCAGAGACAAGCTTTAATATTTTATATCATCTAATTTTGATATAATTAGCTTAAGTGTTGAATCATAGAAGATTTGTATTTTTAAAGGAATAAAATTACTAATCTTACTAATAGAGCCGTGTACCATTACAGTGTGCAATTTTTTTTTAATGATAATTAGAGAAGACAAATTCCGTTGATGTTGAATTTTATGTAGAGTATGTAAGTCATGCATAATTTTTTATTAATTTTTAATGTACTTAAATAAAATCCCAATTGAGCCTGAAATTTACTCTATATAGTTACGTTCCTATCAGGGACTTGTTGTATCTTAACAACCAATTGGATGGAGTGACGTTACCCATGCTACGTATAGAAATTCTTCCTACACAATTAATAAACATTATTTCTTGTTAATTAAGCAAAGACAAATTTTAGTCAAACTAATAAGAGTATTTTTACTCAATGTATTACTATTAAATCATAAGCAACAAAACTACTTGCGCTTGTCCTTCTCAATGTCCACTATGTACTAATGCAGCCTGCACCTGAATTAATATGAGTTACGTGATGCAACCGTCACCAATGGCACCAAAATATATGAAAATAAAAACTATGAGACCTGGGTCTTTGTCTTCAACAGTTGAAGTGAATATGTAAATTATGTTATTATTATTATAAGTAAGGATGAAGAAAAATCCAATTTAAGTGATTTCGTTTTCATGAGGTCTCCATATGTCCTCTAAACTGAATAAGCATTTTGTAGTTAAGAGTCATTAATTCTTTCTGCGTAAATCTTGGCGTTGCATGTCTACAATGTTCTTATGTACTGTTATTGAGTCTCAATGTTCTTATGAACTGTTATGAGTCTCAATGTTCTTATGAACTGTTATTGAGTCTTTAAGAAAAAGTATGCGGCTAGCAAAATAAAATATCAACGTACGTTATGAATCATGCCCGTTTTACAATCTTATTCACCCTGTCCCTGTGAGGTCTGCTAGCTAGCTAGATATCCTCTCCGACTTTGCAGCCATCGCTAATATTACCACCTGGCTAAGTGCATCATGATTCATTCCTTTGCACCTAACTTTTAATAATTTAATGCCATGAGTAGTGTGATACTGTATGTTCTTAAAGAACTCAAGAATGTTAATTATGTTTTCGAGGAGTGATTATGCAAGGTAAAAACTGGAGTACATTATCTGGTGGTAGTGATGCATGAAAGCTTCCGCATGAAAAGTGCAGCATCACTTACATTTTTCTGTCTTGCAATTCTAGAGAAATAAAATGTTCAGTATTTTACTCTAGATAGCACTTTGACTAACGAGCCTATAAAAGCATTATGTATAAAGTGAAAACTAAATATAGTACCTTTTTTCTCAAAAAAAAAAAAGGAAACAAATTACCTTGATGGTAGATTAGTGATCATGGTTATTTTGGAGATCACATAACTAATTGCATGAAGATTGTTTTGTCTAACAATACAATATGATGATTGTAATAAAGAAATGAATGATATTATCGAGAACTACTCTTATTTTACATCTTGAATATTTTTCTTTAGATGCAATTTTTAAGGGATATTGATAATTGAACACTCATCATTAATATTTCCTTTCAAAGGGGAAAAACCATATACTTATAAATAATACATTATGTGTTGTTTTTTAATTAAGCCACACACTTATTAAAATTTAAATCAGTACCTTAGCTCAGGTTAAGGAAAGCAGCTCCCTAGTACTTGAGCCAGACCTTAATTTCAAAGTAATTTTAATGTCTATGATCCCTCATATATTCGCCAAGTATATCATAAGCGATTTTTCTTTTTTTCTTCCAACAAGGAATTTGTTTTGGCACATAAAAAAAAAAAAAAAGAGAATCTCCACTTTTACATTCATCAATTGAATACAAGTCTCAATGGATTTTATAGCTATACGCAATTAACAATCCGCCGTTGCCCTATATCTTTTTAGGAAAATGAAAAGAACAGAGAATCCGATTGTTCTTCTGAATAGTACCCAGCAGGGCGCAGGTTAAAGTGTTTCCATGGAGGATGATGACGTGTCAGGATTAAAACAGTGTATAAAATAGACAGAGAGGTCCGGAAACAACAGGCAACGTTGGGGTACGTGAAAAATGGTTACGTAATACAAAGTCTACGTAGAAAATAGTTACACCATGACAGCCTATGAGATAATTAATTAGGAAAAAGCCGATCGATCGATGAAATGTCGTTTTAGGGTTAGATGAAAATCCGGGTCCCTTGATGGACCCCATCCGGTTTTAATGTCGGCACCTATATGACTTGTATTAATTTTTAAATGGAGGGAGAGAGAGAGAGAGAGACCTCACTTGTTGCAAATGAGCAAATCCTATTTGCAACTCCTGCACAGGACACACAGAAGAAAATTCTGTCATATATAGAAGAAGGAGAGGATTAATTGAACAAGAGAAAAGGCTTATTAATTAACTTAATTATGGGTCACCACTCTTGCTGCAATCAACAGAAGGTGAAGAGAGGCCTTTGGTCACCCGAGGAAGACGAAAAGCTCATCAGATATATCACCACTCATGGCTATGGTTGTTGGAGTGAAGTGCCTGAAAAAGCTGGTCAGCGTGCTCTATTCTTCCTCTATCTGCATAACCCTAATCTGCTTGTAGTTAATTGATTGATTGGTCTATAATCATTGACTTAATAATTTTGCAGGCCTTCAAAGATGCGGTAAGAGTTGTCGGTTAAGATGGATAAATTATTTGAGGCCGGATATCAGAAGAGGAAGGTTTACTCCTGAGGAGGAGAAGCTGATTATTAGCCTTCATAGTGTTGTAGGAAACAGGTTTAACTTTAAGAAAATTTTATGCTACCTACACAACTCTCCATTAAAAAGTAATTTATTTCCTCCAAACCACACAGTTGTCAGTTGGTCAATTACTGTTACTGCTGCACGGTACTTCAAAAATCTTAAGAGTTCAATTTCAGTTCAAATGAGAAATATAAAACTACATATTTTTGTGGGTTTTTTCTTCAATGCAAATTATGATAGATAACTAGGGTTCAACTTTATGTTCTGTTACTAAAATTAGTAATGTCCCAAAGCAACCCTCTCAATGTTAAATTAAGTAGTTGCTAACTAAAGCAGCTATCAGGCATTATGGAGGTTATAAAGGCAATATCGGAGGTTGTTAACACAGTTGGTTAGTTGAAATTACTTAAATCATATGTCTTTTGCATTCTCACTTTCATTTCTTAAGCACTTAAATTAGTCATTAATTTGTTCTTTGCTCTTAATCATCCTTTTTAATTACTTGCTCCAAAACGAAGCATTCTATTAGTTTAATGATCTCTTGCTTTCTCGATGTTGTTTAATCTCTAATTAATATGCTTGAGGGGAATTGTAGATGGGCGCATATTGCAAGTCACTTGCCGGGAAGAACGGACAACGAAATAAAGAACTATTGGAATTCATGGATCAAAAAGAAGATACGAAAGCCTTCGACGGTGCCTCCTCCTTCCACCACCACCAACACACCTAGCAGTGCTACTGAGCATTCCCAAGTAAATTATGCCTCAAACCAACTAGACTTACTGAATAATCAAGATTTAACAACTACCAGACCATCACTTCAAGAAACCCTATTCTCTTCCCAATGCCCTCTCTTCATGTTCGATCCTACTCCACTTGATGCGATTACTGATCACAGTGTAAGAGGGGATCATCTATTTCATGAATCAGCTGCAAGCTTGAATAATGAAACATGGAATACTAATCATCAGCATCAAGTTCAAGCACAAGCGCTCCCTCCTTCAACTTCTTTTACTAGTGGCATTGATAATCACCATCATCATTATCTGCCGCCATTAATAGAGAACATGGAAACAATGGTGCCCATGGATCAGGTGCAATCTTGTAGCATGGATGAAGAAGGAGATCAGATAACACTTGATTGCTTGCAGATGCAAAGGCAAGAGCTAAATGAATGGGTTGAGTCTCAGCATTCAAGCTTTCTATTCTGGGATAATGTTGAAGGACCGCTTGGTGGGGATGACATTGCACCACCTTCATCAAATACAGAAGCTACACTTTCTTCTTTCCCTTCGTCTCTATAATAAATTATTAGCGATGGTGATCAAATTAAACTATGCCTCTGACTCTTATTGTTTGATTTCTAGGGAGAGCTTTAAAAATCTTCCAGACTTTTGAAAAAAGTTTGTTTTATTGTTTTCCGCTTTTTGTGACTTTGATTGGCGAGGTTGTGAAATGTGAGGAAATTTGACATAAAGTATGTAAACAATGTTTAATTTTTTTCGGTGTTTCGAAACAGAATAGGGAAAGAATAAAAGCAATGCAACAAGCAATGTTTGATTCTGATGAGAAACCTTTTATCCCTTTTACTTTGTGTGTGTGTGTGTGTGTGTGTGTGTGTGTGTGTCATCGTGTTCAATAATATCAATGGTTTGCTTTTGCACTTTTCAAGGCTTTTGATTGATTAATAACCATATTGGGAAATTGTGATAAATTTAAAAGGTTGCATGTGGGATCTTGAGTGTTTTTGGTGGTTTCAAACTTTCAATAATAGAAATAATTTTGTTTTGCCAGTTGCGTATGGCATATAGATTAATATGCATGGGCTGTCTTTCAATAAATACACACACACACACACGAGTGAACAGATGAACAAAATTTTAATTGATTATGACTGGGTTAAGTTACTCTTAAAAGGCAATGAAAAATTATGTATATACACGCACTATACTGTTTGGTGTAATATGCATATATCAGTTCAAAGGAAACTCAGTGTTTCTTTCGATTATATAACTGAAATTTAAATTGATGATGACGGCCTACTTGTCAAAATTTAAAATGATTTGTTTATGCAAATTATATTATAGCGTCATGTACCAATCTTCGTGCAATGTACCTGTTATTATCGGTTTGTATATATGTACTTTTGTGCGTGTACAGTTTGATTAATTGATAAAAAAAAAAAAAATTACATAGCAGTTGAAAGCAATTTCTACTTTCAGTTCTAATTAAGAAAATTTACTCTTATAAATTACAAAAAGACTTATCCTGTACTTCATGAATAGGAGGAGAAGGTGTTTATCGACTCATCCAAAGAATTTTTGACATGTAATTTTTTTTTATAAAAAAAAAAAAAAACCAAATTTAGATGATATTTTGATTCGGACGGTTTGCAGATATACATGACATTCCTGGTATATGGAGATGATTTTTTGAATCGATTTTCGGACTCGTTAATGACATATAAACTGGCCATCTTTTGGCTAGAAACTTCTCTAGAATCGTGAAACGTGTTACTTAAAATGTACATTACTACATTTGGAAGCTCAAAATCCAAATCTACGAAGGTTTTTTTCCTCTCTTCCTCTAAAACTAAAAGATTGGATTACGAAAGAAACTAAAGCGCAATCTTTATTTATTTATTTTGACAGGTACCGCAATATTTGTTTTGACGGCAAGTGAATATGGACGTCGAATTCATCCAAAAGGTTGCTTGTTATATAGAATATATGCACCACCATAACCATACTCTTTGGTCGGCCACTGGCTAGCCATATAATAAAATCGAGTTACACTGATTTGACAGAAGCCAATCGAACACCCTATCTATGTAGGTATGTGTGGATGCTGTTATCCTGTCTGTAAGTTGTTATATTGTGTGCTTATTGGAAATGAAATTATCATGAATTTTAATACGTTTAGAAACTGTACTTTTCTTAGTCGGTTGATGTATTAAAATATGTGTGTAGATATAGATATAGCTATTGAGATAGATAGATAGATAGATAGATGGATAGTTATTATTTTGTTAGAGTTCGCATCATATGGTATAATAAAAGGATTATGCTATTACACAATATATGATGTGTTTAACATACTGAATTATATTATATTATATTACATTAACACTTTATTGTGATAATTTTGTACAATATTTGGTGTTACATTGTATTATATTAATTTTTTTATATTATATTTGGTGTTGCATTATATTGTATTAATTTTTTTATTAATTTAAATTATATATTAAAAAATTTACTAGTACTTAAAAAAATACAAAATAAAGAAGCCTTAAATTTTAAAAAAATTAGTATTTTTTTATTATAAATGTTAAAAATCTCACAATTCTTCGTAAAGATCGAAAGTGTACAGCCTTAAATTTTTGGAAGCGTGTCATTTATCTTCAGTAGTTTCTAAATATAATAACTTGTGAAATAACGGTCAAAACAAATAATTTAATCAAATAATCTCTTAATAATACAACAACATAAATAAATATTTAAAACCTATAAGACTAGTTCAAAAGTCATTTTAGGATGATAAAATAAAAGTTTATACATACGACAAAATAATAAAGTGATACAATTATTGTAACATATCTACTAACAAAATGAATTGTACTAAATAATCCAAGTGAAAGTTTTGTAGTATATATAATAATATTTTATATCATTATTTATATTATTATTAATTTAAAATTAATATTATTCAAATTTATTTATATTTGAATATTTATTATTAATTATATTAACATATTAAATATTAATCAATTTTATCTATTAATTATAATAATATAATTGAATAATACATTATTTAGTGATATTTTTAATATAATAAAAATTAAAAATACATAATATTATTAAATAATAAATTATATTTTATTAATTTATATTAATAATTATAATGTAAAAATAAAAATAAATATTCTATAATATATATTAAATTAAAAAATTATATTTATTTATAATTATTATCAAGTTAAAAAAAAAAAAAACTAGTTAATGCGGCCACAACTGTATTAGCTAAACCCAACTCATAGTCCGGATTAACTAACACAGCAAGTCTCGTTGCCGCCAAATATTGCAACCCCATGTTTAGCTAATGCAATGAGGGCTAATGAGGGGTGCCAAACACCCTCATAGTACAACATGGGGTTGCATTGCAAGATGGTGAGAATTCTCAATTATGATTCGATAATATTTGCAAATAAGTGAAACTGTGAAAATTTTCTTATGATGACATTGTCACTTTCCTCATTATGCCTAATGACAAACTTTCCACGGGGACTAATATCTTTATTCGGGAAAAGATACTAATAGCAATTATTCAGATTCCCCCGGCAATTATTCAGATTATCATGATCCATTAGAGAGAACAATCCAAAAAAGGTGCTTTGGTAGCAGGATAAATGCATGAGGTCGGACTCCCATGTTTGGAATTGGTACAAAATTCCTACGTGATTATCATTTAAGATTAAATTATGGTCCCATGTCAAAACCGCATGCTTTCTGTACCAATTCCAAGATGGTCCAAAAATAGGAGTCCGATCTTATGTATTTATTTTGCTACCAAAGGCACCTTTTTTGGATTGACGACGACGATGATGATAAATAAAAAGCAGAGGCCTAAACGATAAAATCTATAAAGAAACAGGTAGGGATATTACCACCCCAATTCTAAAATATATTACAATAATTTCTCAATATACAATTAATTAACTAAATAATTCTTTTAACTTTTTTTTTTCTTACTTATGTTGCTTAAACCATGTTTGGCTATTAAGATTGTTTTAACATAAGTTCTATTTGATTATTTTATCATTATGACATGAAATATGTGTTATTGTATCTAATTATTTATCACCTTTTTATTTAGTGTCCTTCTGGTTCTCTTTGACACATTCTATTGCATTACTTATTGTAAGATGTGTTGTATTAAGTTGTGTTGCGCTAGCGTTGTATTATATTAGTGTTGTGCAATATTTGATGTTATATTGTTGTTTGATGAGTTTGATGTTATATTGTATAGCATTATATGAGATCATATTTTTATATTAAATTAATAGTGTATAATTGTAATTTTATATTTATTATTGTATTTTTAAATTTAAAAATAAAATTACTCACCCACGGCCGTTGTGGGCAACCATAAACCGTTATTGGCCTTCATATTTCGGTACCTGTTGATGTCCTTTTTCTGTGCCATTAAAATCTTCACTATTGGCGTTAATTTATGGTCGAAATTTCAAGATTCAAAATTTTGACGATAGATTCACAATAAATGAAAGCTTCATTTTCTGGCGGTACGTGCACAGAGTAGCTTTGGTGGTGAGGATTCCATTAATGCTAAAATTGACATCAAAAGATACTAAAATAATTCCAAGTCCCGGGAGGCCACACCCCCCCACCCCCACCAAGCTTATAGTACACTTATCTCGGTGCCCTTGGAACCTTTGGCCTCTCCCTGGGAGCCGCGAGGGCCCCCGAAAAGTTATGCCCCATTCCGAGCCTCAAGGAGGCCACACGCGACAATGGATTATGATGGTCAACGATGGTTAATAATTTTGCCATTCAGCTTTATAATTTTTTTAACCAATTGTAAATCAATAAATAAGTGTTAATTGACTAAATTATTTTGTGTTCTAAATTTTTTTGCTATACATCTTTTACGGTTATACCTTTGGGGGAGGGGGGGGGGGGGGGGGACACGAATTTCTATAATGTGGCAAAACCTAAATTAAGTTATTAGTTAATGCTACGTAATGCATTCCATTTCAATTGCCCAACGTGGGTTTATTTCAATCAATACAAGACCCACCAAGAAGTGCTATGCAATGCTGCATACCAAATATGCCCTACATGTTTGAAAATTTAATAATTTACATGAATATTATATCATAAAGATATTATGTTAGTATAATTAAAGATTAATAATCATATTAATAAAGTACTATTGACTCATCATTTAGAAACAATAAAAATTGTATGAAAATTTAAATATATTGACATTAAATGTAAAGCTTTGGTACTTTTACCTTATGAGGATAAAATAGTCAATTTTAACTTAGGTTAAAGCAATCTTAATACTCAAATATAATTAAAAAAATATAAGTCACAAAAGCATAAATTAAGACAGATGATAGAATTAATTAATTAAATTCAAAATTATTTTATAATTTAAAACAATTTTGCAAATTTTTTATATTTATTTTGTAGAAGTGGGTTGAAATTTACAAAAAGTACAAGGTGAAAATGTCACCACCATAGATTAAAAAGGAGTCATGATAGAGCTATAACTCATGTACCAAAGTATTTTGTCTAGATGTGACATAAATTTATTGGTTATATGAAAATAAAAAAATGATAAAATAAATCATACGAGTTACGAGATATTTAATATAATCAATTTAATTATATTACATCATTTTGTACAAAATTAATTTTTATAAGAGTTTATAACTCTATCTTATTCATAAAAAAAGATAAATTAAATTCTTCTTTTTTAAGAAGAATGCGAAATGTATTATATTTATATTTATTTTTATTTTTCTTATAAGGTCTTATAGTTAATTAAGAAAGCAAAACAGTTGAGAGGCAGATTGGGCCCAAGTGTGTAATTGTCCAATTACACCATTTTCAATGATGTATTTAGAAATAAGGGAGGTGTATTTAGATTTCCTCGGCTCCAAAATAGAAGGCGCAATTCGGCCCCGAAACCCAAAATGAGCCGTAAGGAGAGAATCTATAAGAAGAAAAACAAAACATACGTCAAGAAGCTAGGGTTTTGGTGCTACAGAAGCGATAAGAGTGTGAGATTTGTTCTTCTTTGTCGCCTCTTTTCTCAATCATCACCTCTTCATCGCAATCATGGTAAGTGCAGCGTCTCTCTCTCTCTCTCTCTCTCTCTATCTGAAGTTTTATCTTTTTGTTGCTGTTTGGCTTCCGAGAAATTTACATCTTGGAACAAGAAACCTTAAGAGATTCTATGTTGTATTGCCTCGTTTTATCATCTTTAGATCATTCCAGAGAAGAACCGCCGTGAGATCTCCAAGTACCTCTTCCAAGGTACCCAAATGCCTGCGTAAATTTAATATTTTATCTTGAATTAATTAATTTTATGTATTATTCTTTTAAGTTCAATTACTTAATTATGGATTAATATTGATATTTGATTTTTTTTTCAATTGTGGTGTATGTAGAGGGTGTGTGCTATGCAAAGAAAGACTACAATTTGGCAAAGCACCCAGAAATCGATGTCCCGAATCTACAGGTGATTAAGTTGATGCAGAGCTTCAAGTCAAAGGAGTACGTCCGCGAGACCTTTGCCTGGATGCATTATTACTGGTACCTTACCAATGAAGGCATTGAGTTCCTCAGAGGCTACCTCAATCTTCCTTCTGAAATTGTCCCCGCCACTTTGAAGAAACAGGCCAAGCCCGCAGGTGGCCGTCCTTTTGGTGGCCCAGGGGGTGATCGCCCACGGTATATATATTTTTTTTGGCAGCTTAATTAATTATTTTACTCTTCTATTTAGTATATTTCTGTCACTTTGTCAGGTGATTTTCTTTCTTGTCTGACTATGTCACATTCCTATTGTTTAAATATCACTATCCCTGAGTTAGGATGAGTCGGAAATGCTTTTCTGCTGAGATTTGGGGTACTAGGTTTATTGCATTAGCCGTAATGTGCTGATTTTTGTTTTCCCCCTTTTGTTGATTGTACAATAGTGGCCCACCACGCTTCGACGGTGGAGAGAGAAGATTTGGTGACCGAGATGGATACCGCGGAGCTCCACGAGGAGCAGGTGGTGATTTTGGTGATAAGGGTGGAGCTCCTGCTGACTATCAGCCATCTTTCAGGGTAATTTTATTGCTTTTTACTAAGGAACTGTTACTTTGAGTGCTTATATATATATATATATATATATATATATATATCGTATATTATGTTCAATTATGTTGTCTGGAGTTTCTTAAGTTAAAATGGTTAAGAGTTAGATGAGTTGTTTATATCAAACCAATAACTCATAGTAGATGCTAAGTCTTGGAGTGGATTTTATTTCTTTTTTATTTCATCTGTACCCTCACAATGCTATTCAAGGGAATAAACTGTTTGTAAATAGGACTTGAGGTTTGCAAGTTAACTATAAAATATGGGGTTTTAAATTGGAAACTTTATATTCATGTTTTCTTTTGCTTTTATATTCATCTTTATTTGCTTATGTGCAGGGCCCTGGTGGAAGGCCGGGTTTTGGTCGTGGCGGTGGTGGTTTTGGTGCAGGGTCTGCAAGCTCAAATCTTCCTTGAGAGATGAGTTCTGCATCTTGAGGGATTTAGGAATTTTGGTTACAAGATTGCTGAGTGTATAGCAGTCTTTGTTTGATTGCTGCATTGTTTGGGACTGGTGGTTGTGGAATTTTTTTATATATATTTAATTATGGTTTTGATGGCATTGAGATAAAGAACTATATTCTCTACCAAAATCGGAATGATGCGCATTATACATACACTGATTTTTCCTCGCAATATCAACTAATGATCTACAACAGATTAATCATGTGCAATTTGAGATTACCCTTTTGACCTGTATATTATTTTATGAGCATGATGGTGCCTGCACTGCTAGTTTCCAATTCTAAAGGTGGGTTTTGACAAGATGAACAATTTTTAATTTTTTTATTTTTAGAACCATGCGAGGAGATGAACATAAATGAAAACGAAATTTAAATAGAAATTGTATTCACTCATCATAATATGGCACTGCATGCAGGCCCATGTCTACTGGTAACTTATGGCTTTCAACAAACAATTATCCGTGACCATGTATCACGGCTCATATTTCCTGTGTACTGTGTTCATTCATCCCACCGGGCACTTGATGTCTCGTATCATTGACCATAAACTTTAATCTATCTCCTTCAACCTCCACATCCCTTTCAACCCTTTAAATTTTATTCACTTGCGATGCTCTTTCGGCTACCTCAACATTCCAAAAGCACCCAACAGGGTTCGCATACAGCTGGACCAGGCATTATCGGCATTGCTGCTAGAAAAGCCTCTGCTTCTTCAAGTCTCGCCGACCTTTCCAACAGACCCACCGTGCATACAAAATGTTCTATATTTGGCTCAACGCTATTTCCGCACACGCATTTGAAATCCATATTTGGCTCAACGACATTTCCGTACATGCATTTGAAAATTTCAAAGCCGCCTTCAACTGGTCTCATAGGTGTACGTGTCAATTAGATAATTTTCTATGACGACATGGGGAAGAAACTGGTGCTTAATCAGCAGCCATAAATCTATTTCCCTAATTTCAGATATCTGCAGTGGCTGCATCCCTGCAAAAGGGTAGCCATAATCTCGGGATCAAGATGGAAACCTTTGCCGGTGAAAGAAAACCCACAAGAAACTTAGTGTTCCTTCCCTGAAATAACCATCGAGTAAATACTTCTCAACAAGAGCATTCATCACAAGGTTATTGCTACACCATCCCCTTTTCACGAACAGGCGGTGAACCCACTGTCTTTTCGATCATTGATTAATCAGCGACATGTAAAATGCTCAGAATTGTTACCTCACTTGTTGGGCTGCTATAATTGAAGTCCAAGATACCATATCCCTACATGTAGTGAACAGCTTGTCTCTTAAACACAACAAACTAATCACTGCCCAAGATACATGTAATCAAATCAATTCAAGTTGCACAGATCAAAGATTGAACAGATCAAATCACACCTCAGCAAACCAACAAGAATTAATCAAGAACAAGAATTAAAAACAAGAATCCACAGAAACCAAAATATTACGTGGTTCAGCTGTGCATAGAATTCTCAGCCTACATCCACGGGAGAAGCCTCAAGATGAGTTTTATTGAATCAACAATGGAAATCGTTACAGAGCCTTACAACAGATTTTACAGAGAAAAAGATAACACTTTCTCTCTCACAAAACACTCTCAGCAAGACTCTAGAATCATCCTCTATCCATCCCCGAAAAACAGCCTTTATACCCTGTTTTGATAGCTAGCTTAGTTTCCAGATTGTACAGTTTGTTGACACGTGGTTAACAAACTTTAACGAACTTGAATCAGGCTTCATCACATGCTTCCTCACGTGGTTACTTAAGCTGTTATTCAAAACGCGTTACAGCTCCGTCGTTTTGGCCAATCTGTTTTCTGTTATAAATCAGCTGAGCAGCACGTGAACTAACAAAGCTTTCATAGCCTCAAAACGCAGTCGTTTCTGGAAAAGCTAATTTGATTCATCAGTCATCCTCACACTACAACTAGTCGTCTGTCCTTCTCTGAATTTAATGCTTTGGATCGCCTTTCTTTGCATAACCCTTCAGAAAAGCAGCAAATGTAAATTCACGAGTATGTGCATTTTCTAGCCTTTGGCAGAAAATGGATATTGCTTTTCCAGCCTCTCCATCCTGGCTGTAATAGGATATCGTTAATGTCCATAGCACTACAGTTCTTTCGGACATATTACCAATCGGCCTTACAGCATCAGGTTTACAAACTCAGAAGAGAGTTATTCAAAACTGCTGTTCGTCGAGGTCAGACTTTTGTACTAGGCCATGAATGCAAGAACCAAAGCTTAGGTTTTTCGACGCGACGCATAAAGCTGAGGCGTTCACGGTAACAACTTACTCCCCGGCTACCGGCTATATATTGTTCTGGGCCGTACCTCATCTTAGGAAATACCGCTCCAAGAATCCTTAAATGAAACTAGCATACAAGCATAAGTGGTGCCCATGGGAAACATCAGAGATCTAACCGACAGCTGACAGAATCATTTGGGAATTTCGGTCCGAGGCGTTCTATAGAACCAAAAAAAAAAAAAAAGAAGAAGGCGTTCACGGTAAAAATAATATGGCTGACAGAACCCCATTCAAATAAATGCAGAGCGCACAACAATTAACTATACACGGGGTGAGAAAATAGAACATTAAATATTTTTTATTTTACTAAAGGGTAATCATCTTACACGGCATAAGAAAATACACAAGACTCAACAAGACTCAGCTAACCATAGCCAATAACTAAGCAGAAAGCCAAAAGTCAATCCACTTCCAGGAGACTTTATATACTATCACTCCATTGCGCACTAATAACAGCGTTCCTCTCTCCCTCCTTAGTCGACTTCCTCCATCTTGCTCTCCTCATTTCCTTCCTCCTCCAATGGTGGCATCTCAGCATCATCACCAGCAGTCTCATCCTCTTCAATGCTCAGACCCAACTTGAGCATCCTGTGAATCCTTGCAGCAAATGTGTTCGGATCATCCAGACTGAAACCAGAGGTCAACAGAGCAGTCTCATAGAGCAGCAGGACAAGATCCTTCACTGACTTGTCATTCTTGTCAACCTCAGCTCTCTTTCTGAGCTCCTCCATTATGCCATTGTCAGGATTTATTTCCATAGTCTTTTTGCTTGACATGTATGAGCTCATGCTGCTATCTCTCAAAGCCTGAGCTTTCATTATCCTCTCCATGTTCGCCGACCAGCCATACTCACCGGTGACCAAACAGCAAGGAGAGTCTACAATTCTGTCAGACACGACAACTTTCTCCACCTTGTCTCCAAGAATTTCCTTGATTGTCTTGCACAAGTTCTCGAAAGACTTCTTTTTTTCCTCCCTTTTCTTCTTCTCTTCCTCATCTTCTTCCAGTTTTAGCCCCTCTTTGGTGACTGAGACAAGCTTCTTTCCATCATACTCTTTCAACTGACCAACAGCATACTCATCAATGGCATCCACCATGAAAAGCACTTCGTAACCCTTCTTCTTGAGTCTCTCGAGGAATGGAGAGTTCTCAACAGCCTTCCGACTCTCACCAGTGATATAGTAGATATCCTTTTGGCCCTCCTTCATCCTTGTAACATAGTCCTTCAGGCTAGTCATCTCATCACCACTCTTGGTTGAGTGAAATCTGAGCAAGTCAGCAAGTTTGGCCCTGTTCTGACTATCTTCATGAATCCCCAATTTGATGTTCTTGGAGAAGGCATCGTAAAATTTGGCGTAGTCTTCTTTATTCTCAGCTATCTCATTAAACATCTCAATGCACTTCTTCACCAAGTTCTTTCTGATGACCTTGAGAATCTTGTTTTGCTGCAGCGTCTCACGGGAAATGTTAAGGGGAAGATCATCAGAATCCACAACACCCTTGACAAAACCAAGATACTCGGGAATAAGCTCTTCGCAATTGTCCATTATAAACACCCTCCTTACATAGAGCTTGATGTTGTTCAACTTCTTCCTTGTGTCAAAGAGGTCAAACGGAGCTCTCCTTGGAACAAAGAGAATGGCCTTAAACTCAAGCTGCCCTTCCACTGAGAAGTGCTTCACAGCAAGGTGGTCCTCCCAGTCATTAGTGAGGCTCTTATAGAATGAGGCATATTCCTCCTTGGTGACCTCCTCTGGTTTCCTCAGCCAGATGGGTTTCTGTTTGTTGATGAGTTGCCATTCATGGGTCACCTCCTTAACCTTCTTCTTCTTGCCCTTCTTCTCTTTGTCCTCATCAACATCCTCCACATCACCTTCCTCCTCCTTCTTGGTTTCCTCCTCCTCATCGTCACTCACTTCTTTCTCAGTAGTTTTCTCAGTCCAGAGATAGATGGGGTAGCTGATAAACTCAGAGTGCTTCTTCACAAGGTCTTTAATTCTCCTTTCCTCCAGGTACTCGCACTACAGTAGCCACCCATTAAAAAAAAAAAGAGGAAGAGAAAAGTAAGGAAAAGTACCCAATCACCAAGTAAATCAGGCATGTATAGGACAAAATAATGAATAATAACAATTCCACTTTTTTGCGCATTTTCTACATACCAATATTAAATCAACAAATAGAGCTACAAAACCTATATCACAATTACATTGAAGTTTAAAATCAACAACATTTTCCACAAAACGTAACATAAAATGACATTGAAGTTTTTTGCATAATGAAACCTCAAGTAGCATCGCAATTTGTGCACGTCAATACTCAGCTGCTACCATAGAACTCTAATCCTATGTTCCAATGTACAAAAAATATTTCATATTTAATTCAAGCATGAAATCATCAAAATAATATTAATCCTACAACTGAAATTTCAGTAATCAACAAGCAAGTTGGTTTCAGATAAAAGCCGAGGATCACGAAACACAACTGCGTCAAAACATATGTTCCATATGATCATCATAAATCATAACAGAGTAAGCATTGACGATTAACAACCAGTTCCAATTGAAGGCATTTTGGTAAAGTTCTTACCTGATCCTCCTTGAGGAAGAGCGTGATTTTGGTTCCTCTACCCAGAGGCTCACCGCTGACATCTCTAGTGACAGTGAAAGATCCACCAGCCTGCGACTCCCAAACGTATTGTTCATCATCATTGTGTTTAGTCGTCACAATAACCTTCTCGGCCACCAAATAAGCAGAGTAGAACCCGACACCAAACTGCCCAATCATGCTTACGTCAGCACCCGCCTGTAATGCCTCCATAAACTCCTTCGTTCCGGACCTCGCAATTGTTCCCAAGTTATTCACCAAATCTAATAGCAGACAAAATACAGATTATTTATTATTCATCAGAAACTTTTTTTTTTTTTTTTGTTTTAAAATGAAATATTCTAACAAAGTCAGCTTGTTAGCTAATGAAGGTACCTGCTTTGGTCATGCCAACGCCGCTATCGATGATTGATAGTGTCTTGTTGGCTTTGTCAGGAACAATTCTGATGAAAAGCTCTGGCTGAGCATCGAGCTTGCTCTTGTCGGTTAAGCTCTCAAATCTGATCTTATCAAGCGCCTAAAAAATTAACAACACAATTCAATCTTAGTGAACCGAAGGCTCCAAAGAACATTAAATAAAAATTTAAACAAAACAAATCAAACTTCAATCAAGAAATGAAGGAGCCGCGTATACAATACGTACATCAGAGGAGTTGCTGATGAGTTCACGAAGGAAAATCTCTTTGTTGCTGTAAAAAGTATTGATGATCAAGCTTAAAAGCTGATTAATCTCAGCCTGAAAAGCGAAGGTCTCGGTTTCTCCCATGTGCACGTCAGCCATTTTTTTCCCGACCAGACTAAAAAACTCCAAACGTTCAAAAAGAAACAGAGCAAAACGAAAACGAGCGAATACAACGGCGTTTGCGGTTTGCTGAAGAAGTAGGAGTACGAACTGAATTGATGATTTCTATTGGAAAACTCAAGACAGTGCTTCTACTTGACGGTGGGAAAGGACGGTACGAGCTGGCATTTTTATAGGGGAGCTGAGAGGTTCTGGGAGCTTCTTTTCTCAACGAATCAGGATTATTAGTAATCAGTGCCTGGAATGTTTTGGAGTCGATTTTCGCGGGGGTCTAGACTCTTCTTCATCTTTTGATTTTCCTTTTGAAATTCCCTTTTGACACTCGCGACTCTTCGTTTTAAGATGTCGTATTTCCCGTATAAGTTTTTGGTGAAATTGTCTGCGTTATTTTTCACACCCGATATAATATTATTTTTTTTGTAAGGATACGACACTATCAATTCTCGAAAGGGACGTTGGGTTAAGAGTTTGCCTTTTACACCTCAAATAACCTTTTTTTTTTTTTCAAATTACTCAAATAATCAAAAAATAAATTTATTTATTTTATTTTAAATAAAATTTTAATTGAATACTTGAGTAAATTATTATTTTAAAAAAAATTTTAAATCCGTATGAGTTCATAATTCTTATTTATTTTTAATTAAAAATATTTTTTTAAAAAATTATAAGAGTTTAAATTTTTTGAGAGAGAAATTACACGATAAAAATTATATACATGTATTTTTTAAGTAAAAAAATTAAGAGTACAATTTTATAAGAAGATTGTTGATTTTAATATATGAGTCTATATTTTATAGGGTCCAGCTATGGTGCCACAGTTGTATGGTACCACTGCCACAGCTGAATCTAATTATTATATCTAGTTCTGGTGACAACTGTAGGCTAGATTCAATGGTTGGATTCAGTTGTGGCAGTGGTATCATACAACTGTGGTACCATAGCTTTGTCCTATTTTATAAATTAGAATAAAATATTTTAAGAAATAAATTTAAAAGGGCATTGTAACAATTCTAAAGAGCCTTAAAAGCTATACTTTTAAGTTAATTTGATTTTTTTTTTCTTAAGAGCGGAACTTCTAACATCCCTCTAAAATTTTGAAAAAATCCCACCACTAAATAAACCGCATAAAAAAAAGCACAATTTAAAATACTTCTATAAATACCCAATACAATTACATAATAACCTTCACTCTTTCTCCTACCCCAATAAAACTCTTGGTGCCTAATTCTCGATGGACTATAACTAAAAGATTAACTTAGAGAAGATGCATAACCTACCAAATTATGAAATTTATTCAAGGAAACTGATCGTTGCAAGTTTAAGAAATAAAAATTCTTAAATTAGTGTAAGTATTCTCTTTCTCAAATTTGTTTCTCTCAAATGTAAACTATTACAATTGTTTAATTAATCGCAAATTTTTATCAAAATAGTTGACAGTTTGGTTTTATGGCTGCTACTAGAAACTTATGCTATGTTACTTTTTCCATGTTCTCTAAAGACAAAACAATTATTTGGTTCTCAAATGGAGTGTTGACAAAGACTTCCCATTGTCTTGTTTTGTAATTTCAACTAATTAAACAAAATAATTGGACTGTTGGCACCCTTCAAATTCCTCTTAAAAACTCTTTTTAAGTATTTTATGATTTTAACCTTCAATATAATTAAGTGCGTCTAATTAAGCATACCCATTAAAAGCAAATAATTTTCTTTTGCTTAAAACTCTTTGCACCCACATACTTATTTTCCTAAATCTCTCAAATAAGGGAGAAAACGTGTCTAGTTAGGAAAATCATTATCAATTTATTCATGGTTTTTGGCCTTTTCTCTTGCACTTGAAAATCTAAGGGTGCCTTTAGTAATATTTTTTAACTAATATTTTTGGCTCTTATTTCAAAGAAGGAGAATGATGTTTTTGATGTGATTTTTTTTAAAATAAAAATTTGCTTGGTAGTTTGTTTTCAAAACAACATATGAAAATGAAAATAGTAAAATACATTTGGTTGTTTGTCTGAAAATGTGAAAAATAATAAAAATACGTTTAATTGTTTGTCTAAAAATATAAATTTTTTTATAAAACAATTTTCTTCAATTTATTTAAACATTTTATATTTTATTATTATAATTTTAATCATAATGAAATCAAATTCATATAGTAATAATAATTTTCAGAACACCCTCTCATAATTTATTAAGTTCAAGAAATTAAAATAAAATGAAAAATAAATAATAAATGTAGAATTAATTAGCATATAAAAAATAAAAATTCATACTACAATTATATTTATTATAAACATTTAAATAGTTCATTTGTGCTAATTGTGTTTTACAACACAAAATATAAAGAACAGAAGAGTATAAAATATTTTCATCTAAAATATGCATAAATATCTACATATATTCCTTTCAACATAGATGGCATCACCTACAAATAAACAAAACAAAAAAAATTAGCTATATGATATTTAATAATAATAATAATAATAATAATAGAAACTCAAATATATAACAAATAAAAATGGACATACACATTATCTTGTATACAGTCATGCCTCAATGCTCTTACAATCATATCTTTGTTGGCATTCATTTCCTTATTGTACTCTTGATTGGATAAATTTTATGTCCACCAATACTCTTCCTTCATTATTTTCTTCGAATATTATATTTTTTTCTTAAAACTCTTTGAACAATCTATCATATATACAAAAAAGATCTGGGTAATTCAAAACGATCACTTAACATCAGATAAGTATAAGATAAAATCATAACTAGTAGATCCAGTTAAGCAAGCGTCATCATCAACAAAAGACTAAAAGACAAGAAGTTGTACATGCTTAAAATGCAAAAAATACATAAGCACATATAAACTTAAATAAAATGATTTAAATAAAGCCACCATTATTTATTCTTACTAGGTAAAAATTACAAAGAAAAAAAAAGAGGGTTCTTCATCTTATATTTGATATAATAGAAAATCATAAAAAAAATTTAATGCACAATAGATAAAACCACAAAATTTTTTTAAAAAATGTACCTGGATCTTGTTGCTTAGTACAGTGAAGAAGAAAAAGAAGGCCTTGTTCAACGATATAGTGAAGAAGAAGAAGAAAATAAGGTGTAATTGTAAAAATGGTGTAATCTAATTATTTTGTAAAGAAAATATAAGATGGAAGTAAAATTGAATAAAAAATTAATAAAATAATAATTTAATAAATAATACTGGTGGGTCCAAAATAATTTTTTGCCTTACTTTTTTTTTTTATATTGTTCTCCAAAAACTCAAGAACGTCAATTTAGTGTTTTTGAGATTTCTTTACAAAAGTTAAAAAATGAAAATTTTTTGTTCTCTAATTTTTTTTACTATATATCAGAAAATGACTTAACCAAACGTATTTTATATTTTTCATTTATGAAAACAAAAAATACCTAACAAGAAAAGCGTTATCAATCGTACCCTAAGCATCATTGTTTTTGGCCAAGGAAAAATTAGAAAGCTTCAGCAAATATTTAAATTAATAATTAATAGTGCTGGTCACAGCACCGAATGCGTACAATCATTTTTTTTTTAAATCTTTAAAACGTGAGTCAAGAAAAAAATTATTTGAGCATTTAGTGTTATAGGGGTTATAATCCACAACTTAAATGTGTGCGGAGACTCTATTATACTCGCATTTATTTTATATACACACACAAACACCGGGCCGATAAAAGCTTCAGCAAGGCGAAAGCAAACAAGAATACCAGGATCATCATTGTCCAAATCAAATTCAAAAGTTCCAAGTCAATGCACAAAATAATCACTTGTCTAAATCAAGGACACTTGGAACCTTTAAAAGTGACGCACACTGCCAAAATGGCCATTGAAGAGAAAAGGAGGGAGAATAAGATAGAAGGATAATCCAAAAAGGGAGAGCGAAGCAAGATGATGAGAGAGGGGTTAACGTTCAACCGGTTTACCGAAAATGAGATCAAGGTTATTTTTTGAATTAAAGGGTTTGATTGGAGATTTTATGATCTTTATATAATTTTAACGGGTAAACAAAAAAAATGAGTTTTTTTTATATGATTATAATATGATATAGCTCAAACAACGACCCTCACTTAATACTAAAGGAAAATCCACTCTACCCCTAAAATGAGAAGTCAAATAAACCTTTATTTCAAAAGGGAGTTGAGTCTCAACCATTGTCGGACTTAAACTCTGGCACATTGGTTGCATGAGTTGCTAATGGTCTACTTTGTTTATACATTTATTTGGATTTGTTGACTATCAAACATTCAAACATTTGCATCTAGAGTGCAGCTTTTAACTACTTTGCAATCTTTATGACACTCCTTTTGAATTTTATTTTCTTAAATGCCCTCTATGTAATTTACAAAATACAAACTCATATATTAAATTAATTATCTTCACATAATATTTTAAAGTAAAATACATAAAATCGTAGAATCTTCAATTATTATTTTTTTATTATATAATTTATATCTCCATAAATCTAACCCATAAAAAAATTTCAATTAAATTTGAAATATAAATATAAATTAGGAAATTGGGTTGATGTAAATAATTTTTATAATAATTATTTAACTGAAATTTTATTTAAAATAAAATGAAATCAATTTCTCATTGATTACTTAAATAATTTTCAATGGAAAAAGGAGTCGGTGAGAAATTTTGAGGGTGTCAAGGGCTCACTTTTGCCTCTAATAGGCCTTGGGTTTGTGGCCTGAGGTCCATGTCCATCATGTAAGCCATAGTCCGTAAAAACCGAAAACTACTCACTCCTCATCTATCGGCCTTTGTTTGGGCTACATCGGTTTAAACAGTAGAGCTATTCAGGCCTATTTCATTTGAAGGGACCGGACCGCATTCTCAGTTACAGCTGGGTCCAAAAGATAAAAGTTTCTGTGAAAAATAGTTGCAACCTAAACCTCCTGCAGCAGATCATTGATCTTATTATACTGTTTAAATGCACCTTTACATTCACTAGCTGAAGTAATCTATCTGCCTTTAGGATGTAAAGTTTCTTCATCACGAAAATAAATTAAAAAGAAAAACGGAAAATAATATGTGCAGTTTCTTCGTCACCGAGTTAAATCTTTGCTGGCCAAGTGTAATGGACTAGAAAGCCCACTTGCCGTCATTCTATCTTTGTCCGCTCACCAAAAAGGGCTTCTCGTAAAATCTAATGCATATGATTTATCAATATGACGTGGGAAAGTTAAAAGAGCGTCGCAAGCATCCCGTGACCACAACCGCCCCCCGGGTCCTAAAAGCCCTTTTAGATAATTAATAATCTCTCTCTCTCTTTTTGGTCAGCTTATGCTCCTCTCACCTATTAAGATATTTTTTATTTTTTATTGGGAAAAAGATTGATATTAAAATAAAAAGAAATTTTGTGTGGCATTATTAGAATTCTTTAAAAACAAATTCAACATGATTATCCGAGATTGTACGTATGCACAATTATAATAATCCCCAGTTTGACCAAGAAAGAGTCGTGACTAGGTCTAGGTATTAAGTTCGATTAAAAAAAAAAATAAAACAATTTTAAGTTGCACAAATGTTAGGACTAATTTACAGTTTACCTATACAACCACAAAACACGAGGCAGGATGGCATTGGTTTGGTGGGGAAAAGATAAAATACGTGGATGCAAAAATTGCAAATGCAGGTCGATGTTATTTATTACTCATAAAATTAAGAAAAAGTCGGCTTCATTTCACGGATTTTCAAACAAATTTCAGATCAAAAGTTGTGGTTACGAGGCGCAAAAAGTTGTTGATGCATTCAAATTTTCACATTCACAAGACGCTTCTAGCAAGACCCAAATGCTCAAGCTCAACCAAACCGAGCACAAACTCTGATAAAACAGTAAACGGCCACGAGCAGAGAAAAAGAGAACCCAGTTCTGGGTTTTGAGTGAAAATGGCAGCAGCGGCGAAGGATTCGAGTTCAGGTGGTGCGACTAGCAGTGTCAAAGGGGTGCTCACACATGGGGGTAAATACGTGCAGTACAATGTTTACGGTAACCTTTTTGAGGTTTCTAGCAAGTATGTCCCTCCCATTCGACCCATTGGTAGGGGTGCTTATGGCATTGTTTGGTGAGTTCCCCCCCCCCCCCCCTTTTCTTTTTATTCTTATTATCTACCCGTCTCTTCTCTGTATTTACTAGTTATTTTTGGAGTTGGCTTGGTTTCTTTTTCTGGAGATTTATGTAGTTCGATCGTTTGGTTGGTGTTTGCTTATATGGCTAGATGGTTTTTGCGGGGTTTTAAGTAATAATATATATGACGTTAGTTTGATGTTTTATTTGGTTTCATTTTTATCATTGATTATGTTATTCAAGATTTATGTATATACTGAACTAAAACTTTCAAAGAGATTTTATAGGCTGATTTTTTATGGGATGCATGATCGGTGTATTTGGTCGATTTTATGGAGAAAAAGCTTACTGATGGATGAAATATTCGATTTATTTAGTTTGAGGCTGATTTAGCAATATAAATGATATCATCTGGGTTAGAAATTTGCCTTCAAGGACCTCTTCTTCACCGGATATGAGCTAAGGGCTATCTGGTTTAATTTGTGTACTTTCTGCTAACTACCTTAGTAAATGTTGAGTATCTCTCGTGAGATAAAAATTTTAAAATCTGTATCTTGATGATGCTTTATTGATTATATTACCACGTCTGTTAAGTTGAGAGGAGAATATGATGAAATAATTTTTGATTTTCAGCGCTGCTGTAAATTCAGAGACACGCGAGGAGGTTGCCATTAAGAAGATCGGTAATGCATTTGACAACATAATAGATGCCAGAAGGACCTTGAGAGAAATTAAGCTTCTTCGCCACATGGAGCATGAAAATGTAAGATCAGCCTCTGGTGACTGTAGAGATACCCTGAACCAAGGGTTTCACACTAAAATTTTGTATGTTGGTTTAGTATCTTTTGGGATGCTAGTCTTTATTTTATGTTTACATTTTATTTTTCTATGATTTATTTTGTAATTATTAGCACTGTCTGGCTCATGACATGAAAAATGTTAATTCCCAGTTTTTTGAATTTATATGGTGCATCACATCTACCGAACTAGCTTAATACAGCAAAGAATTGTTGTAGCTTAACTGGAGTGTATTTATGGCATCAAATGTGGGTAAAAGCTTAAAAGGGAGCTTATAAGATTCCCATATTATGTATGATGTTCACAGCCTCGAAATGAGTAGTTTCTCTGCATCAAGTTTTCAAATAAAGGACGTGTAGTCACTGTGCCACAAAGCTATTTGACATGCATTATCAATGTCAGAATCTAATGTGGCACTTCAGTGATTATTAATGATTAATGTCTGTAATTTTTTATTCTTATAACATGCAACATGTTAACTATGATGCAGACTCCTTTTATGAGAATCAGATTTTCAAATATCTTTAACCAATACAAATATTATCTGGATTTACATTCTGTTACCATGGATGTGGTTTTGTATCTGTCACTCTTTCTGTGTGTGACCCTTGTTATTACAGCTCAGTTTTTGTATTCCGACAGGTCATCGCGATTAAGGATATCATTCGGCCTCCCAAAAAGGACACCTTTAATGATGTATACATTGTTTATGAATTGATGGACACTGATCTTCACCAGATAATTCGCTCTGACCAACAACTAACGAATGATCATTGTCAGGTTTGGCACTAGCAGTGATTTTAGGGCTTTAAACGTTTTCTTGGAATGAGTTTTTATAATTCTCTGTAGCTTACAAAGGATTGCTTCTAGTTTCCTTTTGAATTTCTTTGATCAGATAAGACTGACTTCATATAATAGTTGAATACTTTCAGCTTTCCCCATTTCTCGGATGAAGATGAAATTTAACTTCTAAAAGTGAACAGGTTATGGAAAAACTAACTTTTCAGTAATTTGGTGGTTATGAGTTATGATAGAACTGATTAACCTGCTGTTGTGAACTGAACAACTTGTTTTTACCTTTTTACGTGATTCTGCCATTGATTTGCCCGCAAATATTGATTGAGAAAGACAGATGTTCTAAGATTATTGCTAATGATAACAAATAAAAACTTTACCTATCACCTCTTAGATACAGCTGCAAGCTCCTCAATTTTGGCTCGGTGATGCTATATCAAATTATTGTCTGTAGTGACTACCCAATATGAATGGATGGATGAGGGAAAAGTGATGCTTTTCATGCACTGAATATTGAAAATGTTTTAATAAAAAATTTGTACTTTTTCACTGGGTATATACTCAACCTGTAAAGGGTTTACATGTGAAGAAAAAAAATGACTTGTTTTAAGACTTTCCAGAGTTTGAACTTACGTGAAACTGATATTTGATAAAATTTTTGCAGTACTTTTTATATCAGTTGTTACGAGGATTGAAATATGTACATTCAGCCAGTGTCTTGCACCGTGATCTCAAGCCCAGTAACTTGCTTCTCAATGCCAGTTGTGACCTTAAAATTGGAGATTTCGGATTGGCAAGGACGACATCTGAAACAGATTTCATGACTGAGTATGTTGTCACTCGTTGGTACCGGGCACCAGAGTTGCTCCTTAATTGTACGGAATACACTGCTGCAATTGATATTTGGTCTGTTGGTTGCATACTTGGTGAAATCATGACCAGAGAACCTTTGTTTCCTGGGAAAGACTATGTCCATCAGCTGAGACTCATCACTGAGGTATGATTTATGGGGCTATTAGATAAGGTTTATTAATACTGAAGCAGCTATAAAAATAATATCATTGTTACTAATAGGTTAGTACCTAAATCGGAAAGGGATCAAATTACTCCGGAAATCACTTTTCATTCTTCTTCAGCTCTTCTTATATATATCCTTCTAGATTGCAGTGATTCTCGTATTAAGAATAGAGTAAACTTGTCTATCATTTCCAATAAACTGATGCTTATGACATTACCCATGTGTTTTCTGTCTTTTTGTTTAAAAGTTAATAGGTTCTCCCGATGATGCAAGCCTTGGATTTCTTCGGAGTGATAATGCCAGAAGATATGTTAGACAGCTTCCACGGTGTCGAAAGCAGCAATTTGCAACTAGATTTCCCAATATGTTGTCTGGGGCTGTTGATCTGTTAGAGAAAATGCTTGTGTTTGATCCCAATAAACGTATTACAGGTATGAAAAAAGATTTCAGACCTCCTAGCTCAACAGTTCTCTCTCTTACTGTATCTAATCTCCTAAAGTTTTATCTCATTTGCTTCTGGTTGCAGTTGAGGAGGCACTTCGTCACCCCTATTTACAATCTCTTCATGATCTCAATGATGAACCTGTCTGCCCCAGGCCTTTCCACTTTGATTTTGAGCATTCGTCATGCACTGAAGATCACATTAGGGAGCTGATCTGGAGGGAGTCGGTGAAGTTCAATCCAGACCCAACATGTTAGGAGTATGCTTTGCTTGTGCTGTAGAAATTCATATGGAACAAACCCTCGTTTGCCCCTAATACAATGTATTTTCATAATCCTTCTGTAGAATGGTGAGTAGGAAAAACACTAAAGTTCATTTTCGTGTACCTTAAAGCTGGAGTTTGGTAATGTTCAAGGAGCTTAACAATAACTTCTCTGACTATTGGGACCCAAAAATATGCATGAAGGACCGATTGCTTGTTAGTTTCCATGCTTACAAAATCAGTGAATGCAGCTGCATTGGACCTTGAAAGAGGACTGGTAAAAGGATAGAATAAGTTGGGAATTTTAGAGGTTAAAGCAAATTAGGAATACTAAGTTGTTCATGCTTCTTACTTCCAGTTTTTTCTGAAAACCTTTGCAGTTAATCAATATAACTACATATAATGAGTTGTTTCCTGTATCTCTCTGTCCTTCCGATGTGGGCTATTATGTGCTGGGGTTGATGCTTATAGAAATTCGTAGTAAGACAAAATGGTTGTAAGTTTTAAAAATTTGTGAAATCTTGATGCTACATCCTGGTCTAAATTCCTAGTTGCAATCGGTTTATTTTTCTTTACAAAAAGGAAAAGCGAAAATTTGAGTCTACGATGATGATGTGAGAAATCTGAGTTGTTGGTAGGAAGAAAAAAAAAAAAGAAATTAGATTACGGTAGAACTATAAGTTCAAACTAACAAACCCAATACGAGAAAAAATAAAAATAAAAATCCTAATCCTTATCGCCTCTTTTGAATTAAATCGATTTTGTGGGTGAGAGCGATAATTTAGTCGCATTACTTTATTTGCAACTAAGTGTAAGTATAGGTTTGGTGATTTATCATATCACTGCAAATAGGGACTGAAATCCCTTACACATACGTAACAATTCGCGTTACAAGTAATTTGCTTTGTAGGAGCACATTTGAACTCCCATGTTCTCAACGGGCAATCTGTTGTCAGGAAAATTACATTCCGTGGTCTTCGCCGGTTCGTGATCTGGCAACAATTCACATGGTTTGGGAGTCACACCACTCGAAATCCCGGTGATATCAGTGCAGTTCCACTGAAGTTTCTTAGGCTTGTTGGTTAGCTCAATGGTCACATTTGATATGCAAATTCCAGTAAAAGGATCCCCAGCAATTCCTTCCAATCTAGCTGCCATTGTTACATTCTCAGCAACCATGTCACGATAATTGATATTCTGAATCACAGGTAGTGCATGCGGATCATAGTTATTGTTAGGATGAGAACCATAACTGCCTGTAATCCAAAATGCCCATTTCATGGTTTTCATTGTCATTCTTCTCACATATATGTCCTTCACAAAACCTCCTCTTCCAACAGCAGTTTTGATCCTGACACCTGATTCAGAATCAATGGCTGTGATATCTTCTGCCCGTACGTCCTGAATCCCACCGGACATCTCACTTCCCAGTGCAATCACTGCACTGAATGGAGAAATGCACGTTAGGCGTCTGATAATAAGCTGCTTTGTTGGCATCCCGTAAGCAATACCATACTGATCCCAGCCACTTTTAACTGCTACACAGTCATCCCCTGATACAATGTAGCAGTCCTCTATTCTGGTGTTTGTGCAAGAATCTGAAATCAGAATCAAACGGTTGCTATTTGCTTAGTATTTGTTGAAGCATAGCCTATTGGAAGTAACAGTTTGTTCCTAAATCTTTAATCTGTTGCCGGAACATTTTAGGTGTGTTAGACTTGGGTTCCTCTCTCAGGAAGTTAAATATTTTCAAGAATATGGCAAGAAAATGTTGGTGCATGTTCTTCTAAGTGGTTTAAAAACATTTCTGCATACTCACCAGGATTAATACCATCAGTGTTTGGAGATGTCACTGGCGCTAGGATCGTTATGCCTTGAACTATGACACTACTGCATTCCATAACATCGATTGTTAGAACAAAAAGGAACAAATTTTAGGGATTAAACTATCTATGTATTTAGACAAGTATAAACAAATGTAATTAGGTACTAGAGAAGCAGAAAGCAACCTGCTATAAACAGGATGAACATTCCAGGATGGAGAATTGATCAATGTGAGGTTGGATATTTGAATATTCTGTGAGTACATGATTTCAATAAGGTATGGACGGGTATACTTTAGCTCTCCCGCACGAAATTTTCGCCACCAGGGCTCACCCTGACCATCAATAGTTCCATTGTCCCCTGAAATTCAATGAAATCTTCTGTAATGCTAACTAATCACACATATAAATCTCCGTCTAGTTTCCGAAGTTACTATTGATTCACTGGTACCTGTTATGACAACATCAGTGAGGTTGGTTCCAAAAATAAGACTGCTATACCTTCCACCTTCTGTGTCCCTTCCTCTACCGTAGGATGGCAAAGGCTCGATCACAGGCCATTCTTTCTCATCCTAGCCCAATTGATAAAAAATAGAAAAAGAATAATCAATTCGGATTAGATCGTGATACAAATCATTTCATCATCTAATCATCAGATTATTTAAGCATTATAAATGAAAGTTCTCAAAATAGAAACTATGACGCTAATAGTCAGCATGATGCATCTTGTTATTAGTAGAGAAACATGCTTTAGACTCCGTTTTTGGTATTCTAGTGATATAGCTCTTTAAGCCGCAATTGTTGGGAATGAAAGCTCTAGCTGTCAAGTAAAAGTTAATAGATGTTTGATAAATGTCATTGTTAGACTTTAGAGCTTATTTTTTATTTAGTAGCTGTTGGAAATAATCAGTTGTGCTGCCAAAGTCAACCTGTTTGCCTGAATTAAGTGTTTCCTAGGAAATGCAGGTCTAAAGTCAATATTTATCAATAATAAAAAGACTAGCTCCAGGATTCAAGACACATTTATTATGAGGCAGTTCGCATGAATGATATTATACGTTTTAATGGCTGGAAAACTGTTATAGAGTGCGTTTCTATTGTTACATTTGTTATTCAATCTCCCAGTAAAATGAATAAACTAATGTGTATGATCAGTTGAAGGAACAATCGATAGTACAGAGCTGCTAACCTGGGAAGCAAGAAGAACAGCATCCTTGTGAAGAAACAAAGTGAAATGGCTGGTGAGATTGAAGCTTCCAGTCAGCCATTTTCCAGGAGGAACAAACAGTTGGGACCCTCCTTCTGACTGGAACCGACTCAAATGATCAATTGCGGCCTTAAAAGCCTTTGTGTTTGATGTGATTCCATCGCCAACGCCTCCGAATTCCTCCAGTGATGCGCTGTGAGGTCTGCAACTTATTGCTGAGTACTCAAACCAGTCTGAATTTCGGGCTTTTCTACTCTCAACTCCATTTGTATTTAACGAGATGATAACACCAACTAGTAATATGATACAAATAACCTGCGTGAATTAGAAGAGATTGCGTTATGTTTGTTTCCGGATATCACGGAAAGATATGGACGATAGAAGAAGAAGCTTTACCTGAGTTCTTTTGGCAGTTTTTAACGACCCCATTGAATAAAAGATGGGTTGCTCTGGCTTGGCTTGTTCAAAGAGTCTAGGGACTTGGAAGCTTGTCCAAAGAGTCTAGGGACTTTGAAGCTTGTTTACGATTTATATAGGGGAAGAACTCCGGACTTTTAGCACATTATCGACAATCCCCCAGTTTACGTTGATGTTTAATCTTATGAGAAGAAAATGCGAGAAAAATGGAAGAAAAAGAAAACTGATAGTAAAGATTAAAGAAAAACAGAGACCAAAATATCATTTTAAAACGTGACAAAGATTATTGTGTGTACCAGAAGCAAACTGAGGGGTACACGTGGAATGCGTGCGTCTTTTTTGAAATGTTATATTTATTATTATTATTAGGGAAAAGAACATTCAACCCCCCAACGTTTAGGAAAAGGGACAAAAAATTCCTCAATGTTTAAAAAAAACTTATAACTCGCTTTCCGTTAATAAACACTGTTTGTTTTAACAGTAAATTTATTTTTAATTTTTAATTACTATTATACCCTTATAATAAACATAAATTAATATATTGATTTGAGACATGTCACAATTAATAATTTTTTTTAAACTAAAAATTGAGATACAATTACATTTTTACCCAAAGTATTTGCTATAAATTATACCTTTCTAATGATCAAACCTTTCATATGTGATTATTACTAATAAAATGAAATTTGATTAAACCCTTTTTCTTTGAGGAATCAAAACCATATTATTATTGTTAGAAAGGTATAATTTATAGTAAATAATTTTGGCAAAAAAATAATTGTATCTCAATTTTAAGCTTTTAAAAAATTATTAATTGTGATATATCTCAAATTAATATATTAATTTTTTTATTATAAGGGTATAATAGTAATTAAAAATTAAAAATATATTTACTGTTAAAACAAACGGTGTTTGTTAATAGAAATAGGGTTATAAGTTTTTTTTAAAACGTTGAGAGTATTTTTTGTCCCTTTTCCTAAACGTTGAGGGGTTGAATGTCATTTTTTCTTATTATTATTATTAAACATAGTACATTGTATAACATGAGAGTTAAAATAAAAATTTTAGAGGGATTTTTATTGGATGGTGAAGGTGAGAGTGGAAGTGGAGACAACCCTAGATTGTGATCATTGTCCCATTTGAGTTATACGCAATTTTAATAATTTGAGTTGGGATTTCTGAATTAGGTTCTATCTAAAATTTTTAAAGACATGGCACAATGAATCAACATGCCTACCCACCAGTCCTTTTCTTTTTTTCTTTCCCTATCTACTCCACTTACTCTGTTTTGCGCACACGCTATGGAAAATGGGCAAATGGAAAAAGAAACTGCATGTGTTGTTGTTCTTCTGATGTCAGGATTGCCCAATAACAATATCGCACTTGTTTTTATTAGCAATAGGTTTTAAAACGAATACATGCATTTGTGACCTTCCTTGCTACAGCAGACAAAGCTTGTCCGATACTGCCATTGCTTAGGCTTATGAGAAGTCGAAAGCAACCGCCGGGGCCCCGCATCACGATACTTTTGTCAGGATTCGGGGCTTGTGGGCATGACATCCCGTGACCAAAGTTCCATTCGGCTTCACGGGTTAAGTTATCGTAAAGTTGTTACATTTTTTTTCTTTCTCTTAATATAAAGATACTGAAGATTGCTATTTGAGAACCATTAGGGCCACCAGAAAGTAACACAAATCTCATGTATCTTTCTTCAACTAGTTCATTTTAAGTTCATTTTCCTGGCAGTACAGTACTAGCAATTAATCAAAATGAGCAGTTAGCAAGCAATGAGTATGGCACTTACTGCGGCATCCATGTGGGTCTCACTATCACCAAATTTGCACTAAATTCAGAAGCAGCATTCACGGGACGACTTTTAGTTTTAGGTAATCAATCACCAACAGAATGTTATAATAATCCTCTTTTATTTTTGCTTACTGATAATGATGTTTGTGACTTTGTGGTTTGGGTTGGGGCATTAAAGTCCATCTCATTGTATAATTGGCGCATGGGTATACAAATAATATGGTGTGGTAGTGGTAGTGGCATGGCCGATGAGGCCACCGAGCCTAGATCAATCATCCATGTGCTGTATTGTTTATCTCTCTAAAAGGCATTCGTAATTTCTTGGTGGATAAGCGGATGGCAATAGCATGAGTGCTACCTAAGTTTTCGGTGCTTCTTGTATATACACGCTTTCGCGAGATGGAGGAGTACACATAAAAGGCACTCAAAATTTTTTGCGTAAAAATAAAGGTTTTCTTTTCTTAGAAAAAAAAAAAAAATTGAAGTATTGAGTAAAGACATAAATTGCCAAGTTTTGTTGTAAAGTTAAGATTCTAATACTAAATATAAAAATACAAACTAAAACATTCGGTTTTGTTGCTTTGGATAGATAAAAACTCCTAGGATGAAGATCAATTCAAATAATTATATAAAGTATATCAACTCACAGCTCTGCGATATATATATATATATATACATCTATCAATTTTCCGTAAATACTATTTCACTCTCTACTACTTTGAACTAAAGCAATCTTTTCTGTGGCATACATTTGTTTAACCTTTATCGTTGTTCAATTAGTGTATGTATATTCAATACACAATGGAATAGACAATTACAAGAAGAGGTGTGGTGGATGGGTACGTGTAGTTTGCTCAATTTGATTTGTTTTGTGCTCACGCTCGCATGAGATTCAATTTGTTTGGTAGTTATAGGTGGCGTACAAATATCCCGTTGAAAAAACAAAAAAGTTAGGGCTAGAATTATGTTTGGCCCATAGAATTTGCCTGTAGATGTGTTTGGCCCTCTATTACGAGTAGATTTTCGGCCTCAATTGCGGGAACCTAAGATATCTTCTTGGGGGTGGGTCCCCCAGAGTTCAAAATTCTTCAACTGCCCTAGATGTTAGGTTTTTGATAACTCCACTGGCGTCAATGCTGATTAACATATTAACGTTCTCAATTAGGAAACTCTGAGAGAAACTTTGCTCTTAATTAGATAATTAATTTTAAATATATCCTGCAAGCAAATTAAACTTTACGTCACTGCTATTTGTTAGTTAATTCCGTACACTCAGCAATAGCAACTGAATAAACTGATCGAGCTTCCTTAATTATTCATTCATAACCTCTATAAAGCTAAAATTCAGACGCCCACAAAATGTTACCCCAAATTGTCTACCATTATCACCATTTTAATTTCTGACATTGTTTTCTGGGACTGCAGACTGCAGTTCCTTTAATTTCATTCAATATGTACATTCAAGTTTAACTTAGCTAGTTAGGTCTTTAAGTGATTCGTCCACGAACAAAGGAAAGATTTAAATGGGTGTGTGTGTGTATACACACAGACACGCAGAGCCAGTGCGTCAACGATAACAGTGTGTGACTCGATATGTATGGACCATAATCCTGCACTAGCTAACTACAAAAGGTCTCCAATTGAAAACTAATCTCTCTCGTTCTATTTAATTAGCAGTGAAGGCGTTTATAAATTTGCCTTCATCATCAAAAGATAAAAACACACACCAAAAGGAGAAGAAAACAAGAGGGCAAGCATATTATAGTTTGGCCTCTGTTTCAAGTTGAGAATCATCTTACATCAAGGCATCAGTCATCTCACTAAGTTTCTTTCATTTAATCATACCATGCACTCGCAATATACTGTCAATTTTAGAATGTATGCACGAAGCAAAATATGGACAATGAATTAAGCAGGATTTCAGGTTACTAAGTTAATGTTACTCTTTGAACCAAGTAAAATGTATAGGCCAGATCATATATATTTAGCATACATGGAAGAAGTCAGAAACAAATAATTGATCGCGAATCATATGCAGTAAGCAGGGATTCAAATATTATGGGTGTTATCCCAACGCTGAAATCTTTGAGAGTTCTCCTGAGGGAAGAAGTAACTTAGATACTTGCAATATATAATAAGTGGTGCAACGCATGTTAAAGTGGAGTCTAGACATCAAGTTTTAGTTTATAATTATTACTTCATTTTCTTAATATTAACTACTTATTGACATCATTCAATTGATAGTGTATGAACAAAATTAGTTATATAAGTTTATAGTACTTAAGACTCTATTTGATATTAAGGTGGTGTAACATTTAAATCATAGTTGCTGTAGAAAAAAAATTGTAATTATAAAATAAAAGTTAATAGTATTTGGTAAATATAATTTTTAAATATTAATATTGACAAAAATAGTAGAGCAGCAACTGCCAACCATAGTAACAAATATAGTGTAACTCTACTCAGTGGAATTGCACAAATATTTGAACTTCGTCATAGAAAAAGAAAAAAAGAAAAAAAATGATCATAGTGATAACTAAAATAGGCAACCAATGACAAATCATCCAAAAAATGGATAACTGCTCAATCTTTTCCCTCGGGGAAAAAAAATAAAAAAATAAAAGGTCAATAGATACGCTACATATTTATGCATGCACAAGTTTGTAAGAGGTTACAATAAATATATGATCGGCAGAAATAATATTACAAAGGAAAAGTGAGTCCCTTCGTGAACTAGGGTTCACTAGCTAAATAATAAACGATAATTAAAGAATGGATTTAAAGAAGAGCTTTCAAAAAAAAAAAATGCACGCTAGTTAAAGTATTATCTTGTTGTTTTCTAATTGCCCTTACAAATGGTTAAAGTAGAAGGAAGACAAATCAGCAATCGATAGATAGTTTTACCCAAAATAAGAAGTGATAATTTATCATGGAAAGAGATGGTAAACAAGAAACTCTAACAGGAGGCGTCTGTTAACTTGATTCCACCTTCATAGCCATCGAATCAAAAATACAATTAATATACAAACAATTTCAGCACTTACCCGTACGCCCGGTGGACGAACTTTTTTCTTATTCTAGATTATAACACAAATCATCATAATTGGCATCTCGAGACCGATCCACAAACCAATTCTAAAAGATTATATATTCAAATCACGTTCACATCATTATTTAGTCTCTCTATAACAGGAAAATAAATATAATTATAATAATTCAAAACTGGGTTTGATTATTAACATTTATTAATAAGTTGTTTGGGAAGTGATTCGAGGCATATATATGGAATGAACTAAAATATAAAGTCCCTCACTTTTTGTTAGCTTTGTTTCCATAGCTGGTCATGAAAAAAAATACACAAGACCCACCATAGAAATTTCACACAAACTGATACAAAATGCTTCTTATTAATGAACAGAATTAAGACATACATATAGCAAACCATACGTAAACAAAATGAACTATTTGCATCACGAGTCCTACAAATCCATGTTCATTAGTACATGGAAATCACTAAACATCATATATAAATTACTAGAAAGGCTATCTCCTCGAGTATGATCACATACTGATGAGAACTGAATCCCTTATTTTTTATATTTTCACATTCCATTCAAATCACACCAAACTGCAGCTATACTAAATCTCTTATTTAAGGCAAGCAAGTAGGAAGAAATATAAAACACATACATCACTTATCTCCAAACAGATAGCCGAGTGAGGAGTCTCCACCGGGAACTGATTTAACTTTTGTTGAGGGACGATCCTGAAGAAACGAGATTTATTATGTGGTAAGTGAAAAAGTGATACCACATACAAGTAAATACTGCATAAATGTATGGATCAGTGGATATTCTCAGTACTCACAGTTATGAAGTTCCCAGTGTTCTGGCCTTGAGCTCTGTGATAGTTGTTTGAGACATTTGGTTTGTTAGGAGCCTGATTATCCTGAGGTTTCTCCGTGGTGGTATCGATCCCATATGGCGGCAAGCTAACTGTCTGTGTAGCCGGAGGTGCAGCTGGTTTCTCTTCAGAACCAAAAAGATAGCCTAATGAGCTCTGCCCGCCGCCATAGCTCCCACCTCTACTCATGGTTCCTTTAGATCTGTTTAATTAATCAGCGAATAATGATAGGTAAGAAAGAGGAAAGGTAAGAACCCTAATTGTATGATGTGCTCGTCAATTTTATGTATGTGAGGTTGCGCAACCATATCTATATATGTACGTGTGTGTGTGCGCCCATTTTTTTGGTTGATATAATGCATTATGTACCTAGTTGTCATTTATGCTCATCATTGAGCGGTTAGACCCAATAATATTACTTGCCTATAGTAACTTACGATTTCGATGCTAAAAGGGGGCATCCTATGAACTAATTTGTTAGCTCTTGTGCTCAAGTCCGTTGGTTATGTTTCGATGTAAGGATGATTTTTTAATTCCTTTCATCTGATTACTGAAACTCATGCAACGCTTTGTCATGCGCATGAAAATTACAGTTTCTAATCAGTAACAAAATATCCCAGTCTATGTATTATCATGGAATTGAATTTTTGGTCTCTCACTAACAGTAGCATATATGAATGATTAAATATATGTATGTTATATACTGAGTATTATGGACTGGTCTGGAAGTAACTTGAAAACGATCTTTTTAGCTCATGGGAATGCTTGTTTGAGATGTAATCTAAAGGCATACAATGAATATAATATAATGATTTGGTGTAGTTTAATTTGAAACCTTGATCGATTTCCTCTCAAGAAGATGTAAGAAAATGACCCTTTAATTAATTAAGCAGGTTGGTCTCAGCTGCTTCTTTCAGAAATCACATTAACCATTCAGTCATTCATGGTTTATATTCATTACATAACAAGTGTTAAACAGAAACTCAATGTATGTCGTGTCATTGTTGTTCTAGGACATACATGAAAATAATTAGAGATTAAAATAACACACAGCCCAAAATCCAAAATGATGATAATTCCTCCTTGACTAATGATCTCCAACTAGCTTAGAAAATACTTATTTAAGAGCTCCAGGGTAATTATATCAGTCGTACTGAGAAAAAAAAAAAAAACATGCAAGGAGAGTTCAAATGACTCTTCAACTGTCGCTTGGCATTGTACGCCAATCTGATTTGGTAAAATATCAAATTCAAGCTCACTTAATTCAGCAATTAAAAGCAATATTAACCATAAATTTTGAATTAGTGGTATCGAAAATTATACTGTTGACAAGGTGTCTATTAACTAACTTATTTTAATTAGCACTCAGACTTTTACTTAATACATGGTTAACGTTGGCCCCATTTTGCTGGAGCAAGCGCCGAGGCATCCGTCTCGACAGGACTTAATGATCTTGCATCTTACAAATATCAAATCAAGCAATCTAGTCAATGTAAAGCTGACTATAACTCACTACAAAAAGTACAAAGAAAATATTAAAATTTTTGATAAACTGTAGATATTTTTATACATCATCAATTGCGACGGGCCGTGTGGCTTGGGCTGGCTAAATGAGTTATTATTATTATTTTTTTAATTACATGAAATTAATGTTTAAATTATAATTTATATTTTATATGATTATTATATTAATATTTATAATTAAATAATTATTTGAATTAAATTTATAAACTTTATATAATATTGTCTAGATTTTATCATTTTTAATATTTGAAGGACGTCTACTCTATTCACGTTTTGAAAGAGAGAAGATTGTCTTCATTCAAATTGAAAAAGAAAATTAAACTGTGAGGGATCAAACTCGTGCCCTCACAATTGTGGGGGCTCGAATTTATGCCCTCATAATTATTTAATTAATTAGCAGCTAAATAGACAGATTAATTGGGGTTAAATCAAGGTGATGAATGACTTACATATACTTATAATGAGATCATGCTCAAATCTAAATGACAAATGCAACACCTCTTATCTACACCCAAAATTCTAAAAAAGAAGAAAAATCTCTCACAACTAACCCTAGCAAATAGACATAAAAAAGGGAAATAAAACTTTCGTAAATAATTCTAACAAAGTAAGGATTAGAAAATGAGATAAAATTCCCACAACACAATCCTAATGAAATAGGGATAAAGCTCTCACAAAAGAAAGAGAGACAAAAATCATCTAGTTAATAACAAGAATAGAAGAAAAGGTTAATTGGTTTCCAGTCTCTTATAGGGAGGATAATGAAGAAGAATCTTGGCAGCTAATTAAGGAAAAAAAAAATTGGTTTAGAGAAAAGATAGAAGATTTCAAAGTATACACGTTTACTTTCAAAGAAATAATATATGGGAAACTTTAACATTAAAGATATAAAGGAGGATTAATTATTTTATATATATTATAATTAGCCAATGTACTGTGGCCACTAGACCCATCAATGAATTGTATTCCTTATATGAAAATGATCAGATAGATATGGTTGGGTTGGAAGGGAGCAAGTAGGCCAAAGGAAATACTTTCAACTAATAGTTTATGTGGCAACTTTCTTAAAATGAGAAGCTCAAAATACTTATGATCCTCAAAATGTGTGATCTTATACCATTAGAGACTCTTAAAATCGTTGATGACATTGATTAGCCCAGAAAAGATATGTTGTGACAAATTGAAAATTAATTAAAAATAGCTTCTAAGTTCACATGATTAAATGAGGAATCTTTTATATGAGGTCCAGTAGAGTTGGCAACGATTTAACTAGCTAGAAAAGAAATTGTCGAGGGTCTAGTCAGATATTAAGAGCCCCACATGTTAGAGCCTTTTTTACACAAGTTGATATTGGAGCTAACATAACAATGATGTCTATGGCCCTCAAATGACATATAAATGTCAACAAGTGTATCTTAAAGACATAGAAAAGCTCAGCAGTGGGGCTGCATCTCCATTTGATTTGCGAAAAGCAGCAGGTCTTACTCTCGTAAAGAATTTTTCACATTCTTTTCAGACCAGAGATGGAAACCCTATTGAATTAAGATTGTTGCATCAGTTGTTAATTTACAGCTCAGATACCTCCAGTGATGCCCCTACAAACATTTCCATTATAGGGCCTATATGATTGAACTTTTTTCACCCTTTATCAAAAAAGGAAATGAACATAACCTTTTTATTTCCCTGCAGGAAGAAACTCAACAAAGTGTGATAATAATAAATTATCATGATTGGATAAGGCTAAGATGGGAACAACTATAGAGATATTCCATTAGGTCTAGGTCCCTATAATAAAAAAGGAAGTGAGTTGAGGATGATATGGATCACACCCAATTGAACAAAAGCGATCTGTGGAGACCTCCGTGTCTTCCCTCTTTTTCGGACGTGCTACTTTTGTTGTTTTTAGGTAAGTGCAATATGCACGATGCCTCATTTCATTGCAAATGCTGTGACGCTTACAAATTTCACTATCTACAATTATAAATGTCAAATACAATATTTGAGTTCTATTGAATTTGAATTTTGATTATTGCGACGTCTCAAATACTTTTAATGTTTAAACAAGATTAACGCCTTAGCGGGTGGCGTAACTTTATTCAGAGGTTTTACAGAATGTTCAAAATCAAGAACCAAGGTCGAGGAAACAAAAAAGGTTGACCAAGTTCAAGAACTAATAGAAAGCTCTGCTGTGTTGTCTTTTTATCCACTTCAAGAAATGTTGGGCTTTTTGGAATCTGTACTTTCGCCATTAACCAGCCCAAAAGAATATCCTTGCCCATCATTAATTCACTGCTATCAAAGGCTCGTCACTTCCTTTCATCTTTGGCCAGCGCGAAGAGCGGCAAATCGGCCTTGAATAATAGGAACATGATCATCTCATGATATGAGTATTATTAAATTTTTAAGATTTTTTATTATGTATTTTTTAGTGGTAATGTATGGGTAAAATTTAATTTCTTTACTTTTTTATTTATTAACAACTAATCAGTGATTGAGTTATTTACTTAGGACATGATCAGATCAAGAGATAATTTTTATCGTAAATCATGATGATTGCGCATTTTGTGCTCCCCGCGTTGTTGCATAAGTCATTTGTTAATTACGTAACTGAAATCCTATCAAATAAAGGTACAAACCTTTATTTAGTATATACTATTAACTTTTATTTCGTTGTCACAATTTTTTCCTTAACATTTATAATCTAAAGGTTGTACCTCAATATCAAATATGACTTAAGATCATCTTACAAATCCACAACATATTCAATGTTCGGAAGTGGAATCATTAGAAGGGAAAGCATGTTATATTTTATATTTCTCCTCTTTCCATCGCTAGCTTGACAAAATGAAAACATTGAGATTGAAAAGATAAAAGAAACATAATTTTCCAAAAAGTTTGAAACTTTATTAATGAAAATCTGAATAAAAAATAAAAATAGGGGTTTTAGACCCATTTTATATTAACCTTAAATATCACGAATTTATCAAAGTAGGCAAACTTAAAATATTTTTTATAATTAAATTATCCTAACTAACGTAAGAAAACGAAAATAAACAACACTTAAATCCAATAAAAAAGAAAAGATAAAAATTCTAAAAGTAAGAGCCTAAAAAAAAAATCTTAGACTTGTAAAACAAGCAGGGCAATATGGCATAGCATATTGAGTTATATTTGTCTCGTCTCAAGCTTCTAATCAATATATTATACACCCTAAATGATAAAATAAACACTTATAGTTTAAGTTATTGATCCTGAAATGTTATTCTATTCATCCTACGCTACCATCATGGGACTTTTCACCACATAATTCATTCAACATCAATGGCTGCTTTGCCTTCTTGCTCATAATGATAATTAATTTCTTAGTATAACTATTAAAATTGATTTGAATTTTTTTTTCCTAATCTTTTATCAAATTTTACTGGGACAAATCCAATTCGATAGTGAGGTTTCAAATATTAGCGGAGATTGTGAAAGTCATGTTAATTGTTATTTAAAATATTATTTCAAACTCAATTAAGTGTCGACTTCTTACTTGATTATGTGCTCTCCAATCCAAAATCTTTTTTTTTATTACATATTTTTCTAAAGGGTGGGGCTATTTAAATCTATCAATTTCTTGTCTATACCCTATTTTATTTAAAAATGTTATTGCCGCAATAATTTTTGAGAAAAAATATTTAATTAACCTTTTTTTCTCTATCTTTTCTCAATTTCATAAATTCTCATTAATACATTCAGATATATTCTTTTAGTTACAAATAATTAGTATCACTAACTAAGAGTATCTTCAAAAGGTTTTATAAATTTTACTCTTCAAATATTTATTTGCTTACCTATGTGGCAAATAGAATTATAGAAGAGTGAAAAAATATATTATTCTCCAAAAGACTCTTTAAATATAAATGAGTTAATATTATTTTAATTAAATAACTATTTTTAAAAAGAAAAAGTCAATAGTTATTAAAGTACATCTTTCTCTTTCTCCAACAAAAAAAATAAAATATAAATTGAAGAGCGAGAAAGCAACTCTTCAAATTTAAAGAAATATGATTATTTCTTATTTGAAGAATCTTAATTGGAATGTTATTTGGAACCTTAAATGCTGATGTAACTTTTTAAATAAGTTATAAAATCTTATTTGAAAATTTTTTTGGTGATGCTTTAAGAGCATCTCCAAAAGCTTATATAAATTTTACTCTTCAAATATATATTTGCTTACCTATGTGGCAAATAAAATGGTGAAAAAAATATAATATTCTCCAAAAGACTCTTCAAATATAAATAAGTTAATATTATTTTAATCAAATAATTATTTTTTAAAAGAAAAGTCAATAGCAATTAAAACACTTCTCTCTCTTTATTCAATGAAAAGTAATAAAATATAAATTGAAGAGGGAGAAATTAACTCTCTAAATTTGAAGAGATATAATAAGTTCTTATTTGAAGAATTTTAATTGGTGTGTCTTTTGGAGCTTTAAATATTGATATGGCTCTTCAAATAAGTAATAAAATCTTATTTGAAGAGCATTTTGGTGATTCTCTAAGAGGAACAAAACCTACCATTTAAAAATGAACATGAACAAATTTTTATTAGCCATGAAAGTTAATTAATATGAATAAATTAATTTTTATCAAATACAAAAACTAATGAATATCAAGAAAAAGAATTATTATATATAAAAGCATGAAAATCATGATATACTAAGAAAAGCCAAAAAAATAATTCAAAAGAGAGTGAAATTGAGTATTTACTTTGTAAAATGTTAAAGTAGAGAGAGAACATACAATTACAAGATAGAGAGAAAGAGATTAGTGAATTTTGATATTTTTAATTTTTAATAATGAATTTATTTTTAAAATAGGTGTAGAGAGGAAGTTGGTGAGTTCAAATAGTCCCACTCTTTTTCAAATGTCAATGGTAAGATATTATTCAAGACAAGCCTTGAAAATAAATGTGCTATACTAGTTGCTGTAAGATATTATTCAAGACAAGCCTTGAAAATAAATGTGCTATACTAGTTGCTGTAACTAGTAACAAGATCAGGGGCTTGGTCACTGGGTGCTATTGCTATGGTTTCCAAAGCCTTTCATTCTATCATAAAACATTGTATTATACAAGTTACTATCGGACACTTTCTTCTTTATTAATATAGCATATTAAAAAAAAAGAGTTAGACTATTGGCAACCCTTGATTAATCTCATAAAACCCCTATTATATATTACAATTAGTTTTAAGGACAAATTTAACTAGAGTTAAACCATTTATATTTTCTTTCTCTCCTCATTTTTATTTTGCTTACCCAGTATAAACTTTTTTATTATCATTAAAATAAATTGAATTTAAGAAGTAATCATCTAAGCCAAAACAAAATTCTTGTAACAAACGTAATAACTTAATTAGGATACAACATAAAGGAAAAATAAATTAAATAAATTTTATCACATTGCAACTAATTTTTTAAGGATTCTCAAACTAATAGCTAAACCTAATGAACCCAAAATTTATAGGTAGGATAAAATTGTATTAAACCCATAAAATATTCATTATTTTCTAAATATTTTTTTTTACTTTTTCTTTTAGATTTTTTTCTTTAGAAATTAAATAATAAAGAAAGTTTAAAGAGAAGAATATAGATATTAAGTCTGAAAGAGTAAGAAAATTAGTAGAAACTGAAAAATTCACAAATAAAAGGGTATTTTTGGTATTAAATGAAATATAATTGAAAAAAGAGTTTTAATGGGATTTCGGAGGGGTGCTAATAATTTGACTAAAAAAAATGCTTTATTAAATAATACAGTAACACTTGGTTTTAGATGTACACTTTCGAAAATTCGATCATTATTACTTATGGTGCGTTTATCAATCGATAATTAAAATATGTTGGAATTCAAATAGGGTAACTAATGATAATCGAAATCAAAATGAGCTTATACCATTTTGTCTTAGAATTTAAATGAGTTGTCATGAGTTACTAAAATGATCTTAATTGATTATTTTCAATTGTGATTACTATTATTATTCAAATAATAATAGTAATAATAATATTAATAATAATTATTTAACAATAAAAATAATTATATTATTATTATTATTGATAAATTTATTATTATTATTGATAACTATTACAAGAATAAGAATAATAACAATAACAATAATACAATAATAGTTTAATTGAGGATAAAAATGAAATTATGAAATTTAGCTTAGGGTAAAATTGGGAGTTCAAGAAATATGAACCTGATCTTTAATTCCAAAATCGTGTAGGTCTCATATGTTTCATTTTCATTCTTACTTCTATTTTAATAAGTAAACACCATAAATCATTTTTATTTTAGATTTCAATTCTCCAATCTCACAAATCATATGTTTCATTTTCATTCTTACTTCTATTTTAATAAGTAAACACCATAAATCATTTTTATTTCAGATTTCAATTCTCCAATCTCACAAATAAACACATCATTAATGACAAATAATAGAGTTTGGTAGGGATTGAAGGATGCCATTCCAACAAATTTAAGTCCTCTTAAGTTCTCTTATATGCATGTGTGAGAATGATGGGGTTTTTTTTTTTTTAATTCAAAAAAAGGGGTTGAAGCATATACCCAAATTTCTTGTCACTTTTTATCGACAAGCATGTTTATCAATGTCAATGAAATAATCTCATATGAGTTGGGAATTGGCTAAGAATATAAATTTGAAACAACTGTCAACTCATAAGTTAAACTTTTAATACGAATTAGGCTTATGATGTGTAAGCTAACTTAAGAGTAGAAGCTCGCGCTGTATTAATACGTGATTAAAAAAAATATGAGTAGATCTCATATTTTTTCCCCACGTGCCAAGGACAAGATGTGACCAATCAAGCAACTAATTCGACATAAACTGAGATCTACAGGTCAAGTAGATAATCCCACGAAACTAGCACATGGCTTGCCTCACCATTCATAAACAACCATCAAGTTAGGCTGCAAAGTCCGTTTATACAGATTCGGCACTAATGCCTTCAATATATGAAAGGAAACTTATTTTTGGATTTCCTCTAATTTCCACTTCAATAACTACAGGCAGAATAGATTGAATACAACATAAACTAGACAGCTACAAAGTTATAAAGCTTATAATTCATAATTAATGTAACTTTCCGATATTATTTTTACCCCTTTTTTTTTCCCTGAAAGACATATTGTCTTACACAACCTTCATAACAACTTATTGATTTAATTCCATTTGTGTGATTCCGATAACTAGCTATAAGAATACTGGTTAAAAATCATTTTGTAGCGGAAATATTTGGATTCTCATACAACATATAGAATTAACATAATGTAGAAATCCTACATTTACTATTCCGTAGAAGTAATTTAGCTTCTTAAGTCATGATCCATCATTACCAATCGTATTAAATCACAAATTGTCATCAATGATCTTATTGAATCATGATCTATCACTAATAATCTTTTAGGTTATGAATTAAGTTCGATTTATACTTAACGTGTTGACATTTTCATCACTATTGTAAACAACTAGTTGTTGAAAAAAATTTCTTTTAAAGTTAGAGAGAAAAATTCTTTTCTCCTTTATGTGTATTATGGCTCCTTTATTTCCTTTTCTGGATACAAGCATTTTTACATTATTTTGGTGGAAATCCTAAGCTCCTTATTTATTTTTATCTTATAAATAAAAAAAATATTTAAATTAAAAGATAAGAAAAAAACCCAAAAAGTGACGTTGCACTTGTTCTTGTTATAGGGGCCCACATTGTAGAGTAACACAAAATCTTTTTTCATGCAAGTATATTAAATAAAGCATTCAACTAAATAATATATTTAGGCTTTTAATCTAAATAAGTAGTTATTTTACTTATTATTTCAGTAGTGGTTCATTCAACTAAATGAGCTAACTCAGGGATCATATGGATACATACAATAGTGGTTAAAATAATTAGGTATGTAATTAAATTAGTCCAATTATTTAATTCTGAATTTACTCCATTAAAATATTAGAACTGAGGTGCATAATTGTATGCTATATAGAATAGTGTTCTCGAATAATAATTCGACTTATGACACATTGACTTTATTTACTGAATAATCATTTGTGTCACATCACTAATTAAATTGATATTTCAATTGTCCAATCAATTTAATAATATCTTATTTCTTGACACTCACTGATTTTCTTTAATGATCACTTTCAACATATTAATTATGTTGACATACTTTAGCTAGAGAATTGTATGATCAAGTACCTAAAACTTGTCATGAGATGTGTTGTACAAATTCTATATGGTTAATTTATAATGTCACTACTTATAATTGCTTCCATCAAAATACTCGGTAATCTTAACTACAAATATATGTTATGCTCATTGGTAATTCGGATGAAATAACAATCATAATATAAAAACTATAATTAACTCAATATTAAGATTGCAATAAAATCAATGCATGTGAGATTTAATAAGTCTGATAGTCATATAAAGATTAATTAAATTTTATATGTGATCGAGGTCAATAGAGTCAAACTATATCATTAAATTCATAAATGCTTAAGATAAATTATTTGATAAATTTATTACAGTTTAAACATAAATAAAGTGCCCAACTTCATTTATCAACTACAAACTCAATTGATTTAATAATAAGATAACTTGTATTTATTTTGTTTGTAAATTCTTATAATGGTCATATAAATATATATAATATGATTAAACGGATATTGTTTAAAGTATTTATACAATTAAAATATCATAAAAAAATCCCAAATATTTTATTAATAAAAAATATATGTATTTTAAATAAATTAATTAATATACTTTAAAATCACGTAATCCCAGCAAAAAATAGAACATAAAAATATATACACACCACGGTAATCCAAAAGTACGAGGGCATTAAGGTAAATAGAAACATCAAACCAACCGTTGGATGGCAAAACCTGCCGTTAAATCAAAAGCAAGGACCGAGTAGTTAACAAACAAATTTGAAAGATTTGCGCTCTGTACGACTCACCATCTTGGTTTCAGGTTCAAGCCAGCTTCTAGTTACTTTCCCAGTATTTTAATTTCTTCTCCTTAAAATAGCTCGCAGTTTAAAAGTTGAATCTCTCAAATTTTCTCGGTGTGTGTACACATTTAAACTTGCGCGTATATATTCGCTTAAATTCAAGAGTCAATATTTTGAATTTGTCTCCTAAAATAAAGCCTTTTGATTTGAGAATCTATGGCAAGTGGAATGTCATCAGCCAATTCAAGTGTTGTGACATATCTTCTTGGTCGTAATACTTTCTTTACTGGAAAAGCAATATCCAAAGCGATAATTTCTCGATCATCTTTAAGGCAGGGAACCCAGAAGAGGAAACCGAAGAGCTTGAGTATGTGCTTTGTCACAGAGGATAAAAATGAAGGTACTACTAAAGTTGAGAAGAAAACTTTTGTACAAGCACAGAATGAGATCAAATTTTTCTCGCCAGCAGAAGAAAGACAAGCAAGAAAAAGATCAGAGAGACAAACCTACCTTGTTGCAGCAATCGTGTCCAGTCTTGGCATCTCTTCAATGGCTGTTTTGGCCATACATTACAGATTTTCATGGCAAACGGAGGTACTAATTCACCTTTATTAATTTTTTCTTCTCTTTCCTTTTCTTTTTATTTGAAGGAAATTCAATTAATAATTTTGTCCCTTCGCCTTCCAGGGTTGTGAGTTGCAACTTCTAGAAATGTTCGGTACATTTGCACTCTCTGTTGGGGCAGCTGTAAGTTTAAATTGTACTTCCAATGATTGCATCGAAATTTCTGTCGTTGATGCCGAATCTTTCTCTGTTGCAATTAAATTTGCAGGTAGGCATGGAGTTTTGGGCAAGGTGGGCTCATAGAGCTCTATGGCATGCTTCATTGTGGCACATGCATAAGGTCGGTTACTTATGGACTAATTATCAATTGGTGACTCTCAGAAGTGAAGCCGCTTTTTTTTTTTCTTTTTTTTTCCCGCTCCCTAAAGTTTTACATCTTGGAATTTTGCAGTCTCATCACCGGCCGAGGCATGGTCCTTTCGAGTTGAACGATATTATTGCAGTAATTAACGCGGTTCCTGCAATTGCTCTGCTTTCTTACGGCGTCTTCAACAAAGGCATCGTTCCAGGACTCTGTTTCGGCGCTGTACTTGCCTCGTCCTTTTCTCTCTGACTTAGATTTTTCTTTTCCCATTTAAGATTAACATCGTAAAATTTTGCCAAGTCATCGGTGGATCTAATATCCCCCGAACTGATCTCTAATTTGGCGCCATTATTATCATTTTTTGTTTGACACGTTTCTTTAAGCGAGTTTCACGCGATTAAGATTTTAATCCAGGGTCTGGGAATTACAGTTTTCGGAATGGCCTACATGTTCGTTCACGATGGACTTGTCCACCGTCGATTTCCTGTGGGACCAATCGCTCATGTCCCTTATTTACGTAAAGTCGCTGCAGCCCATCAAGTACTTCGATTACCCATTTCCATGTACGTCCTATAAATATCTTAATATCACAACATTTACACTCATGTATTTCTCTTTTTCCACGTAATTATAGCTTCACCATTCGGAGAAATTTAATGGGTTGCCGTACGGGTTGTTCTTGGGACCTCAGGTAAGACGTTAGTTGGATTTTTTTTTGTCATTCGCTCTCCAATATTGGAAGGATGGCATGAGGTTATATTGAATACATGTGGCCTTGTGTATGCAGGAGCTAGAAGAGGTGGAAGGCACGGAAGGATTAGATAAAGAAACGTAGCTCGACTGTATTTTTTTTAAAAAAAATTAAAATATTTTTGATGTATCATATTAATTATATAATAAGTAAATAATGATATGATATATGTGTATTTATTTTAAAGAATTAACATGTAATTGATAATTATATAAAATTTTAACTACACGTAACTTACCTATATTACTTTATGATATTTAATCATGTAATCTAGAATTTCTCATATTTTAAATAGTGTGAAGCGATGATGTCTGTTTGTATTTTATTTTTTTTGCAATTGATCATATTGTGTTCCACTTATTCGTATAATAAGAGTCATTTTTCCTATATTATTTTCTCGTAATAATAAAATTAAGACCTGAAAGTGTAAGACCTCGCAGTTGACTTGAAGTAGAAAAGGAATGGCGGTTAATAAATAATGTAATACTACTATATGTTAACTTTCATAACAAACGATACCAATCAAAACAACAGAATCATACCATAATCCAAACCTAAAAGGGCTAAAAATGGAAGTCATTGACAATCCATTGTCACAGCAACCGCACTACGAAGTATGAAGCGACCCAATGTGTGATTCACTTCACGGGTGTCTTTGTGTATCACCAAAATGAAGTGACACATGCGTAATTGCTTCTGTCTTTTGCCCACAAAACCCTCACAGTTGTTACAACCATTTGCCTTAAATGGCGATCCTTGTATCTTGTGATCAGCTTAATTAGAAACGGGAAGTTGAAAATAATTTGTAAATTTTGTAATAACAATTTAGATTTTCAAGTAATTTCATTTTCAGTCTTAAATTGAAGGAGTGTCTTCAAAGCTTGGGAATTGAATACGTGCAAGGGATAACAGCCTTGCAAAGAATATCAATGAGTGAGACAAAATGCATGAGACGTGCAAAGCAACGATGACGGCAACACAAAGTTTATCGCCAGCAGGACTAATGGAGTACGTGGTCGTGGGTCCTGCCGGCAACAAGCCTAAGCATCCCTGTCCGAACACAAGACTCGAAATTTGAAAATTTTCGAACTGGGCTAACCCAAAAGATATTAATGGACAGAAATGAGTGAATTTGGGCCCAAAAATAATGCACCTGGCCTTGAAAATGAATGTCGTCAAATCCAATCCAACAGCCACGTTTACACTTGTATAAACGAACAGGTCGGTTTCTAGAACTTGACTTGAAAATTCCCGAACTTTACTGCTCTCGTCTTGAAGTTGGTAACAAACGACGGATTCGCTTTGATTCAAGCACGACACTCGCAGTTGCAGGTGCAGTTACAGCTTCTCTCGCTTTTTTTTTTTTTGGGTCTCTTTTTTTTTTTGTCTCTTCGTCGCAGGTTTAATTTTAAGATATGGATTTTAACCCGACAGGATTGCTATTTGATCGGCATACATGCGTGGAACTAGTGCACTGTTGTCTGCAAAATCCAAATTGAGACCAATCTACCTTGTCACAGGATCAAGAGGTATCTGTTCCCTGCGCGCCCCTTTGAATTTTGATGCGTTTATTATAATTATAATTGTGTAAGAACATTGCACATGACAACTATGTGTTTTTGGACACTGGAAACCAGGTAGAGTGGCCACTACAACTCCAAAGAAGAAAATCAATGAAGATTCTCCAGAAAGAGGATTAATTACAAAGGAGGAGGCCGAGCCTACGGTAGCTTTCGGCAAGCCGCCACCCCTTCCGCCTGTTTTTGGGCCACTGGTTGCTCTTTCATTGCTAGAAACATGGTCGAGTCGTGATGGGGATGATGACTAATGTGTAATGTTAAGCTATGTAATTTGTTGTACTTTTGCAGTGACATGCTTTATAAATGTATAATATATAGACTACTTTTGCGTACTGGTCTTTCTTTTACTTGGAAAAGATCTTTAGAATGTTAATGAGAATGTTGAATGCTAAGCCAAGTAATCGAGCGATGAAATTCCACATATTGATGTAGCCTGCTAGAATTGGCCTGACGAAAGGCGCCAAAAATATAGTGTAAGCTTTTAGCAGGAATCTCGATATCACATGAGGACTACTTAGGAGCCCTGCCAAAGAGAATGTGTGAGCAATGTACAGTGAAGTCAGATTCTTTAGAATAATGATAAGAGTTCTTTCTTGGTTTTGAAATATCGATCATGTCTTAGAACTTACATTCAGTGGCCTTTGGGAAATCATCAGACAATGAAGTCAGATTCTTCAACAAGGTCTGAATCCATCAAACAGAGTGACCCAGAAATATAATTAAAAAAAAAACAACAATCATTATAGAATAAATGTTTTTGTTATGGGGCATTTTGATACGGAAGCTCTTCTTTATGTTATATTGTTATATATGAATGCTTTAATAGTATTTATTCTGTTGATTACCAGCACTATGCCTCCTGGTTTGATTGGTGACTCGATCACAACTCGAGCTTTCCTGCACATTAAGTATTATATTAGTGGTAAGCTCTTGTTTACTTATGAAATTGTCATTTGGTAGTGTGTTTGATACTACTTTATTAGTAGTGTTTCCCCCTCTAATGAGCATTCATAGAAGCTGCATCCTCTGGTAAAAGGAACTTGCCTTCCTTTCCATTCTGCCACGGAATAGAAGATGTCTTGAATTTGTTACATTGTTCATGGATAATGTATTATTGAAGAGAGAGACACAGATAAATATTATAGGGAATGGCAGCTGATACTTACCCAAGTGCCAATTTATCCCTGCAGTGAACTCATCCCCTTCACAAACTTGTTCAACACTGAACTTTACATTCAGACCCATGCTTGTCATGAGTTGTTCAAGGAATTGCATAACCTCCTGTGGTATCCCATTTTTAGATCCTTTTGCTGTAAAGAATCAACGAGGCCTATTTTGCTAAATTAAAGAAACCTATAGAAGATTATAGATATACCTTCTTCCCTTGAAATGGTTTAGGAAAGGAACAATCCTCGAAGCAACAGTCGTCTGAAATGTAAGTCTCTAATCGCTTCAGGTTCTTCTCATTGATGCATGCATAGAACTCTCTAATTGTGTTGGATGCCGAAAAAGGGACAATTTCAATACTGTCATCGCTTGCTGATGGGACAAGAGTTGAAGGTTTGCATTTAGCCAGACTTCTGATGGAAATCCCATGGTTTTCTATCTTGCTTGTATTCTGCTTAAGTTGACATGATATTTTGGAGGGCAAAGAATTGAGGATAATTCCATTTCCCCCCAGGGCTCTGAAGCACAATCTTTGCGTTTGGGCTTGCCCTGAGAAATTGATGGAAGCAGACATGTCCTTTCTCAGAATGAATGAAATGGGAAGGGGATGATTTTGGTATTGGAAGATAAGGGTGATAAATTATTGTTTTCATAGAACGATTGGAGACAGAATGTGGCAAAGAATAAAGTTAGTTAACGTGTCTTTTTGTTCCTTGAAACATTAGAAGAGGAATAATCAGTCGCTACATTTTCATTACAGTCCAATGTGTCATGCCTTGGCATGAAATCAAAGAAGTTATGCTCGCCTCTAGGCCTTTTACAGCCAGTTGCTGAAAAACAGACGAGGGAATCCGCATCATTATCGTTTATAAGAAGTTGCCGAAGAGCACAACGGCATACAAAACTTACGAGGACATTGTTCTGTACAAGATTTTACGTCCTAATAATAAGTTATCCCAAAGTACACACGCAGGCGGCCATCAGAGTACAAGCCAAACTTTCTGGAATCTGAAGTAAAATACTAGCAGTAAAAAGCGTTTGCAGTAATATCTATTATCTAATTGAAACTTTGAGAGCTGTTACTTGTTGCGGGCTGGATTTGGCTTTATGCCACAAGGTCACTAATTTTGAGCGTATGGGTCTGTAAGCAACTTAAGTCCGGCCTGCGGGATTTATTTTGGAGGTCAATAAATGATCAGTTCTGTTGAAGTTTCTTATTCGAGCAATCTTTAGATTATATGCAAACTTTTCGATGGAAATTATAAGCAGAATAGTTTTGCAGCATCAAATTTTGACCTGATTATAAAAACAAAAACAGGCGACATAGAAGGACGTTGCGTTGAGGGACAAGCCAGCGAGATTATTTAGCCGTATGAGAAATATGTCGGAACCAGTGTACTGAATATACAATACCAGTATTGCGTGTGCATCATTATTATATTTCTAAGCTCTTCCGGTGCCATTCAAAAATAAAAATAAAAATAAAAATAGGAGGATAGCTGGCAGATTGATTTCGAGGAACCTAGCCCCCTGTTAAATAATGCCTTACTAGGAATGGCTGTTCATGCACACATTGACAAACATTGGATTTTCAAATGGTTGCAATAATACGGATAGATTGAAACAGACTTACTCATAAATATTATGCATATTAATGCTGCAATACATGAAATAGAGAAAGGTGTTGTTACAAAAAAATGTTGGTGTCATGAATTTGAAACAGGATCATTTATCTTGCATTAGTGTCAAGAAAAGTCAAAGAAGAAATGCCAGTATCATGAATCCTGTAGCAGAATCATTAGTTCTACAGCAGAGTCACGAATAAGTCAAAAAGCCCTTTCAAGTAGAACACCCATCAACTTTCTCCTGACAGCTAGAACTTACATTCACGGGAGCCCTTTCAGCCCTTCATCGGTTCATCCAAGTCATTCTATTAGAACTTTCAGGCACAACGGAAAGCTCTATTAGGAGGGTTATATGATTAAATGAGTTACAAAAATAATGATCAAATTGATGCATCATCATAGCCGTCATCTTCTCTTCCTATCTTTTGCATCCCCGGAGAAGAATCTACTTCAGCATGTGATTCAGCAGAATATTGTAATAAAATAGAGCAAGATGGGTAATCCTGTTGGCCCTAAAGCAGCAATTTGACATTACTGAGTACCGAGGAGGTTTCCATGGAAACAAGGTATATGACCCTCTGCTCCCTGAGACCTGCCCAAACTATATTTGAACTCACAAAAATCGGTCTGGCGATAGTAACATAAACAAATCATAAATCAATATTTAGAACCTAGCTAGATACCTATAGATCCTACACGCACGTGCTCTCAATCAGACAAGCTCAATGATGGTTTATATAATTTCCACTTGATCACCAAATCAAGCTAACTTGTCCCAAGTTGAGATGAAAAGAATCTTGTACAGCAAGACAAATTAGCTGGCATGCATCCCAACTCCTGCCACTCTGAATAACCGGTTTCTGGTATTTCATCCTTGTGCCAGGCCAAACATATTAGCTCCTGGTATTGTCAATAACATGTAGCCACTGCTATATATAAGTTCCGGGCAGAAGCAATAGGTCACATATCTATCCACATTTGTCAAAGCAATATTATCCCGAATCAAAAGAGCAATTAATACATACTCTTTACATCATGAATAGCAAGGTTATAGATACTCCAGCAGCTGGTGCAATCAGCAAAAGTCTCAGGAGCGCTAGGCCTCTCCCGAAAAGAGGGCAAATAAAGTCCAGAATTGCAGTAAATGCTTTTCAATCCATTGTTTCAGTGATATCCAAAGCTTCTCCAAATCGTGAGCAGCATGCCCTCAGGAAAACCTATTTGATGGAACATTAGAGATTAATGAATGAATATGATGGTGTTATATAATGTAAAAATTTATTTTTCTATTATTTCTTCTTCTTGATTACTGCTTTTACCTTCTCTGCTTTGTAATTTGTATGTTGTCCCCCCCCCCCCCCCCCAAAAAAAAAAAATCATCTTGGATAGTTTTCAGCTAAAATTTTACTATAAACATAATGACAGAACCTGAGGGCATTTTGTTACGTTGTAGCAAAAATGTGAAATCGGCATTAATTCATAGTTCCAATAAACCCCTGTATCAGAGAACATGAGCGGCCAATTTTGCATACAATACACATATTACATGAACATGAGTTTTAACAAGTTTATCATAATTGTAGAAGGGAATTAATAAACATTTTATCAGAGATCCATCTGAAAGTCATAGAGAAATCAAGGGATATAATAAAAGCAAGAAAACTTCTAACTTTCTACAGTGATTTAGTTTAACAAACGTTGAAATTGAAGCACAATGTTTGTAGCACACCAAAGATATATCTTCACAGCTGTTAATCTGACGTTAACTGGCTCAATGGACACAAGCTTTGAAAAACCTGTCTCCAGTAATGAGAAATAAGTTCCCAAGTCAACAATTATATAATATTTGCCAAATTAAAAAGAGTAATGATACAAACTGATGTATAGCCACAAATTTTTGTACAAATTTATTTTGTACAAACTGATGTGGCATGATAATATTGGTAGAATTAAATATCATTTGTCCCACATGATTTGTTTTTATTAATTTATATTTTCATTCAACCAATCTTATCATACCACATCAGTTTGTACAAAATAAATTTGTACAAGAATTTGTGGCTATATATTACTCTTTTCAATAACATGACTGAAACCAGAGGTCATCGGGAATCTGACAATATGTTTGCATATAATACTTAACCACACGTGTTAATAATCAGATCGCCACACAAACATTAGGTTTTCTAAGTACGAATCCATAATTAGTCAACTGCAAAATCACCTAATGGATTTCATTTGTCTTATGTTGGTTGGAAAAGAATCCGAAATTTGCTCGCATGCCTCCCGTCGGTCTGCGTTGTACTTCAATTTATACGTATACTTCAAACTCTAAGCCCTCAACCTCACAGGAAAAAAACAATCAAATATGAAAATGACTGATGATTAGAATCATTGATTCGTTAATTCATAGCACTGGAGGCAAGTAAATAATGCCTCATACTATCCCCGTGAAAAGTATGGAATAAAAGGTACACATGACTGACATATTGCCTTTCACCAAACGATTTGAATTATCTAGCAATCTTCGAAACTTGAAAGTCCCGGGAATGCAGATCCAAGGCCAAGGGTACACATGTTCTGCTTGCAAATAGCGCAATGAATTTCTACGCATCATAATTTGTACATGGTTAAGAAAAGATTGAACTTTTACAATTTTGCAGTTGCTACCATATGCTCATACAACTTAATTAGCTCCTTGTATATTTCTTTACTCTGAGAATGTGAAGTATCACCAGCATAGAAATGATGAGTGTATCCTCCGACATGAATCCAACTATAACCAGGTTCCTTGCAAAGAAATTTTTCTTTCATTTCTTTCCTCAATTTCCCAACATCATTCCACATTCCTGCCGAAGCATAGAGATTCGAAAGGAGAACATAAGTAGATTCATTATCAGGCTGAAGCTCAAGAAGTTTACTTCCTGCTAATAGGCCTAGATCAATATTTCCATATATGGTGCAGGCTGATAAAAGACTTTGCCATATGTGAGCATCAGGTGGAATAGGCATTTGATCAATGGTCATCTTAGCACCTTCTAGTAGTCCTACTCGACCAAGTAAATCAACAATGCAAGCATAATGTTCTAATTGTGGGATCAATCCATGAAGGTCAGACATACAGCTCAAGTAAGTACGCGCTTCTCTCACTAACCCAGCATGGCAGCATGATGTGAACACTGCAAGATAAGTTATCTCATCCGGTTTTACTCCAAATTTGGACATTTTGTTAAAAAGATTGGATACTTCGTGATAACAACCATGTTGAGCATATCCCATCATCATAGCATTCCAACCAGCCAAACTGTCCCTGCATATTTTCCTGAAAGCTCTTTTTGCATCTTCTATGGTTCCGCACTTACAATACATGTCAATAACAGCACTCTCAACAAAGATATCCTGATCATATCTAGCTTTCAGTGCCAGACAATGAATTGCTTTTCCCTGTTCCAGATCTGTCATAGCAGCACAAGCCTTAAGGACAATGCTGAAAGTTGAGCCATTCACTTCACGGCATGAGCCCCATATGGTTCGGTATAATTCCAGAGCTTCAGCATGACAAGAAGCAGATACTAAAACACTAGCCAAAGCATTAATGTGAACAGCATTCTTTTTATCAATCTCAGAAAGTACTCTCTTTGATTCATTCAAGGCATTGCATTTCCCATACGTTGTTATCAAGCATGAAATCATGGAATCATCCAGCAAGAATCCAGATTTAATAATATGTGAATGTACTTGCATTGCCTGCTTTAGAGATTTTGAATTAGACACTGCTTCAAGAATACTAGCCATAGTGTAACCATTGGGTATTAGTGAAAATTCAAGCATATGACAGAACATATCCAGAGCCTGATTAAAAAAGCCATTTTCAGAATATCCAGCAATCATAGAATTCCATGAAACAGAATCCTTAAAAATCAGATAATCAAAAATACTCCTAGCATCATTAACTTGCCCACATTTCCCATACATGGATATCAACGCATTTCCAATAGAAACAACCTCCATGAATCCCACCTTGTAACAAAATGCTTGAATTTGCTTCCCAGCTCTTAATATCCTCTCCACTCCAACTGAAGACAAAAGATTGATCATCGTATACTCATTAATTTGAAAATCATTAAACCGTAGATCTTTAAACAGTCCAAAGGCTTCCACACCATCACAGGCGGCTGCAATCCTTTCGCTCCAAGAAACAACATCTGGCTCAGTAATTTCATCGAACATTTTAACAGCGTCCCGCTTTTGCCCACACCTTACATACAAGTTCATTATGGCATTATTCAGATGATTACAAACTCCACTCAAAAAACCCACTTTAACACCAAACCCATGAATCTGCTCCCCTTCTTTAACATCAAACGATGCACCAAGCACAGCAGTCAAACTAAATTCATTCAATTCTAAACCTAAACTCCTCATCTCCACAAAAACCTCTTTACTCTTATCAAACTCCCCATTCCACACATACCCACAAACCATAGCAGTATAAGCCACATTATCAAGATCTAAACAGTCCCTAAAACACATCTCAGCGGACACAATTTCTCCACTTTTCGCATAATTTTCGACAAACCCACTTACTAAATAAACCCTTGAACTGAATCCTAGTTTCAAACAAACCCCATGAACAATCTCGTTTTCTTGTAGACTCCCACAAGCCTTAACCAAAGAACTAAAAGTGAAGGCATCAGGCCTCAAACCCTGATACCTCAACCTATCAAAAAGCTTTAAAGCGGATCCAGATTGGCAAAAACGAGCCAATCCAGAAATGAGAGCATTGTAGGTGATGATGTCGGGGTTTTGGGTGTCAAAAAGGAATCGAAAAGCGCGACGAAAGTCAGCGAATTTGGTGAAGTGAGAGATGAGAGTAGTGGACAAAATGGGGTCAAGATGGTGGCCATTTTTTATGAGAAGAGAGTAGATTTGGTCTGTGAGCAGTGGGGAGAGCAGAGCGAGAGATGATTTGAGTGCTTCTGAGTGGTTGTTTTGGTTTAATAAGGTTTTGATGGAGGGTTTTTGGATAGAGATTGAGTGAGTGAGTCTCTTCATGCATGTCGTTTAACGGTTTTCTACTGGAGTTGTAACCGCTGGGGAATTTGGGGAGATTTCCCGCGGGAAGTAATAGTGAGGAGTGCCGTGTTGATTGAAGGAAAAAATAACAAATTTAAAATAAATTATTAATACGATTCTTATAAGGGTCGGTTATATTAGAACTCGACCACGGTGGAACACTATCTAAGATTGTACGGTTATAAAGGTAAATATTAAATTTGTACTTATTGTTATTATTATTTGACAATTATTATTAATGCTCTACAGTGGAGTTACTTTATGATGCTATAAAAAATTTACAATATCAATAATTTATTAATTGTGAACCATTAAATTTAATCAATTATGTACAATATTTATATTAAAAAAATAATTTAAAAATAATAGTAAATAGTTTGTTAACGGGTTCAAGTGGGTGGAGAATTTTTGTAAAATAATTGTGATCACCCTTAGAGTTTGAAATAATTTCACTTAAATAGCATATTTATTTAAAATTACTTTTCAGGCCTCCTTTAAATTTGTAATATGATAATCTTTTTTAAATAAATCTTCTAAAATCAATTACCATTAACTATAAAATATAATATCAAGTAGGTTATTTAACACAAGTCTTATAATAATTTGTATTGTATAAATTTAATTACAAACCATTAATACCTAAACAATAATGATAATAGAAGACATTTCAATAAACTATTTTATATGTATTTTATTAATAATACTATATGAGTCACAACAAATGAGAAATATTTTATTCACCAATTATTATTGAAAAATATATATGTCTATATAACTATAGAGTGAGAAATATTTTGATTTAAATTTTTAACAAAAAATTAAACTATTTATTTCATGCAATTCAATGGTGGAGGATATAACATCATGAAATATTGCTTTGACTTTCAATATCAACCATTAGATTATGATATATTAGTGGCTTAAATATTGTGTCAAAATTTTAAGTTAAAGTATCCCAAACCATATTTTTATAATGGAAATATAAAAACATGCAATGATTTTTTTCCTGATTTTTTCAATTAAATATTATTTGATGTGATATTTTATGTATTGTCACTATTAGTTATCATAATAAAAGTAATGACTCTTCGTAACATAAAAATTTTATAATTACTATCAAAGAATAACAATAAAATAATTTTTCATGATTCATAAACTAAAGTTAATTAGGAATATGTGTTAGATTTAACTTTTATGAAATTAATAAGGTGGCATTTGAAAATAAAATGAAAACAAGCTTGTAAAAGTTAAATTTTATAAGGCTCAAATAATTTTCTACCATGTTAATAAAAATCTAAAAATATAAATGATTTTCTTTCACTTTTTTCTCACGTAAATATTATCGGAGGCAATATTTTATTTATAGTCACTATTAACTATCATAACAAAAGTAATGACTCCTCATAACATAAAAGTTTATAATTACAATCCAAGGATATCAATAAACTAATTTTTCACGATTCATAAATTAAAACTCATTAGGAATATATATTCGATTTAACTTTTATGAAATTAATAAAGTGATATTTGAAAATAAAATGAAAATATATAAGCTTATAAAACTTAAAACTCCCACCATGTAAGAATATTAACTATAAGATAAATATAAAGTACAGAAAATAAGTATGTTAAATGGGTGTTAAAAATGATACATATTTCATGATCAATTATACAATGGCCCTTAATATTATATAAAATAATGAGTATTTTAATATACGATATTAAATTTTATTAAAACATATGTGATCAAGTAATTTTTTATGTTACAAGCAACCTCAACAATAAGTTTATTGATGTAACTATGACTTTTACTTAACTATATGTACTTAGTTGTATTATTTATTAGTGTTATATCATATATAAATTTTGCAATTGCAACTTATTTATTTGATTTGTGTTAAATAACCTACCATTATATTTTATACTTAATGGTAATAAATTTTGGAAGATTTATTTAAAAAAGATTATCACATTTCAAATTTAAAAAGGGATTGAAAAAATATTTTAAATAAAATATATTATTTAAGTGAAATTATTTCAAACTCTAAGGGTGGTCATAGTTATTTTACAAACTTCTCCACCCCTTACACGTTTGTTAACTGTTTACCATTATTTTTTATTTTTATTTTTACCTACAAATATTGTGTACCATTGATTAAATATAATGGTGTACAATTAAAAATATTATTGATGCTGTAATTTTTTTACAGCATCATAGAGGAACCCTCTATAGTGAAGCAGCTCCATCATAGTCACGGTTTTATTATTGTTGTTGTTATTATAGCTATTATTTATATCATTGAGAACTACTCACTCACTCTTTTATTTATTTATTTATTAAATTTATAGAAATATATTTTTAAAATAAGTAGTGCTATACATTTAAATAATGTGATATTTATCAATAGAGTGATGAGGAAATATGATTAATTTATTCCTATATTATAAAGAATCATTAATTACTCAATAGATAATAATGAAATTTAGAATAAAAAAACTTCAAATATCTATTATTACTATTTAGAAGTTTAGTCTTGAGACATACCTATCTGATATAAAAAAAAAAAAAAAACTGCATCTATATAGATTCCACCTCAAATACAATGCTTATATTTTGTAGCATTTTGGTCTATAATTTAATGTGCGTTTGGAGCAACTTTATTTATTATCATAGCGCAGTAACAATAAACATGAATTTCACAATCCCGGCCATTGGCTGGTGCTGCGTGCAAGTTACAAACAACACCGCTCATAAAACTTGGGCGGGGATTTAGCATCATTTCTCAAACAATACTATTGACTCAATCTTCCATCAACTAAAGGTACTGCCTCCACAACAAAATCTCTTTAAAAAATAGTGACTAACCATAATGCGCCACGTAACTAATCTGTTGAAATTTGCAGCGTCAGCATTTCAATCCTTTTGCCTGGTGACACCACATAAAAGATAATACATTGCTTTCTTCAATCTTCATCACTCCACGTTAGCAAAAATATTATATTTTCTACAGTAGCACCTAAAGTAAGTTTGTTTATTTATTTGTTAATCTATTTGCATACCCAAAATTATTAAAAAGCGTTCAACTAATAAAACACAGGTAATTGAATAGAAATGACGGACGCATGCTCCAGTGCATCTGCGCTTTCACGTGTACTTTTGTTTCACTTTACGAAATGTGTTTTCTTTCATTAGCGTGGCCGCTACCGTCGCAGCCCATGCCATGCTTACCCTGCAAAATTTTCCTTCTTTCACGGACAACGTTGTTGGCTGCCTATAGAGTATTGATCAGGTACGAGTGCAGCCCAATTGCGGAAACAGATATAGCCTTTACCCACTTGATACTTTGGATTTATGCCTGTGATGGGCAGTTAACAATGAATTATATACATTCAGAGTTTCTGCAGGTTCACATTGGAAGAGAATCCGAATAAATTCTAATCTGATTCAACATGTGCGTTTTAGCCGTTAAGAGGATATAATGGGACCGATCATTCATCAATTTGGAAGATAAAAAAAAAAAAAATACAATTTAAGCTCCGTCTAAATAGACATACATTAAAAAGATCCGAAGTCGACTGTGTGTTTATATAATTAATATATACACAAATATATTAAAAAATTATTTAAGCTTAATAAATTCATATCATTGCAGCATATTAAGGGCTTATTAGAGTTTAATTTATCCATACGTAGAATCATAGCATAGTTAAGGGTTTTTTGAGTATACATAAATTGACAATCAATAGTAAACAATATAGAAATGAGTTCCTATTAGAAACTCGGAACTCTTTTCCTTCAAATTGAAAGTAATAATATTATATTTTTCCACCCTACTCATGCATGTGTGGCATATTGTACGTTATTCTTAAAAAAAAAAAAAGAGCAAATTTATTAATTAGGTCAACCACTCAAGTGAGATCCATCATAAAAATAGCTTACTTCCTCGCTAGTAGCTCTCGCTGTGTCAGAACTGTGGTGATTTGGAAAAGAATGGTGGCCAATGTGCATAAAACAAGGGCATGGTTGGCGCAAATTAAAGAAGATTCTCATGGGTACGGTGGTTGTGGATAAACAAGACTGGGTTGTTTAAATTAGTGTGAAAAAAATAAAAAAAAAATGGAAGTGGGTTTACGCCGGCATTTACGGTGCCCAATAAGGTCAATTATGCGGCATTTGGTTGAGGAAAAGGACAATCAAAGCAGCGCTTTCCGAAGGCTACCCGACTGCTGCGTAAGGTGCCGAGTCCAGTCAATGTAGTATTGACGAAATTTGTCAAAGCTGCAGGCAACAAGCTAAAATTAAATTATACTTTTTCACTTTTCCTTTGCGATACTACATTTAACTCTCACCTGCTCTGTTATTTATCTGAACAAGATTGTTTGGCGATTATAATCTTTTAAAGTTTTGCTTTAAATAAGAAGAAGCTTTTGGCTTCACAAAACTACCAATATCAATCAGTCTTGCTTGGTCACTTAATGTTTTGTGCTCTTGTTAAACACAAATGCTAATGCCTTATTATAGCTGGAGCAGCTGGCTCTTGACAGAACAAGCATATTTAATTTATATTTTAAGAGAGATGTTTTTATTTAAGTAACTGCTACGTTGGAGCAGTTCCAACTTAAAACAACCTCTAGAATTGTTGGATGTATAAAGTTGAATTTAAAATAATTGTAACAACGTATATCCAATGATTTTAAAAGTTATTCTATGTTAGTGATACTCCAACAAAATTGAATCCTTTATTCTATTTGACAAAAATTAAACTGAAAAAAAAAATCAGCGTGATTTCAATAGTTAAAAGTCAGCTCAGAAAAGGTGAATAATTTCGTTTTGTCATCGTGCAAAACTTTACGAGGTTTGCAGTTTTCAGGCCGTTCAAAATTCACATTAATTATTTTAATAAACAGCTTTTTGTTTGCAAAAGAAAAAGTGATTACCCTCACGTAATTCGTGCCATTAAAGTGTGAACCGCTTTGCGTTGAATTGAACAGAGCCAAATATTTTGTTTGTTAAATTCAAATGGCTGTTAAAAAAGCTAAGGCAAGTGGGGGTATATCACCACACACACATATGATAAGAAATAAAAATATGGACGCCTGCAGGAGGAAAATTTTTATAATATTATTATGAGAATATAAACAATTGATGTAAGTGTGATATGTATAGTTAAATTTAATATAACTATTACGATAATTTTTTAAAATAAAAATAAAATAAAATAAAAAATACTATTTACATTATCCTAATACTAGTGCTCTAAGAGCATCCCTAAAAGATTTTTTAAATAAAAATCTACTTTTTATTTGAAGAGTCGTATCAATATTAAACACTTTAAAAGACACATTAATTTAAATTCTTCAAATAATATTTATTTTTTACTCTTCAATATTAGCGAGTGAGTTTCTCTCCCCTTCCATTAATATTTTATTATTATTTATTGAAAAGATAAGTCTGTAATAATTATTATTTATGTTTCCTGTCAAAAACATAATAGCAATTCAATTTAATAATAGAAAGATTTGATTAAAATAATGTTAACTTATTCTTATTTGATGAGTCTTTTAAAGGAGATTGTATTTTTCTATCTACTATTTGCCACATCAGTAAGTAAATTGATATTTGAAAAATAAAATCTAAAAAGTCTTTTGGAGATACTCTAAAACTGTATTGCGTTAACTTATAAACTTAATGAGAAAATTATTATTGAACCAATTCTCTTTTACTTTATGTTCATCAAACCACTATAAAATTTTAACATATTTTTTGCACTACTTTTTTTTTTAATTTGTATTAATTAGTCACTTTTGCACTAACATCATTAAATAATTTAAATAAAATGATATTTTTACTCATAAATAAATTAAAAGATCATTCTTATTTTATAAAGCTTTAAAATTAAAAAAAATTATAATTATAAAAATATACCTAAATTTAATAAAAATAAATTCTAAAATTAGAATTTTATTTTTTAATAAAAAATTATAATTATAAAAATAATTACAAATTTTGGGATTTAATAAAAATTCCCTAAATTATCAAAATTTTGGGATTTATTTTTAATAAATAAATTTAATTATTTTAATAAAATTTTGTAAAATTATAATTTTTTAATAAATAAATTCAGTTACTTTTATTAAAATATTACAAAATTATAATTTTTAATAAAAATAATTATTAAAATTTTGTAAAATTTAAATTTAATAAAAAGCAGTTGAGTATCTCTATTGATGATTTATTTTTTATTAAATTTAAGAATATTTTTATAATTAAAATTTTAAAGTTGTTATAAAATAAAATAATTGTTGTTTAATTTATTTAAGAATAAAATTTTTTATTTTATTTAAATTATTTAATAATGTTAATGTAAAAATAACTTAATTGATATAAATATAAAAAAATAATGTAAAAAATATATTAAAAGTTGACGGTGATCGAATGAAAATAAGATAAAAGAGAGGTAGTACAATAATAATATCCCAACTTAATGTGGTCAAATCCGCATAAATCGAATGGGAGAGTCGGTTTAAGCCGCATTGCATTACAGATGGAACAAAAATTAAAATTAAGAAACTTTTGCAACGTTTTCATGCCAATCCTTCGTGATTTCATATCACCCAATCCAGCACCACCAAATCGACTTGACAATCATCGCTCAACGCCGTCATTGACGCCTTCACTGTGCCGCGCGACACCATAGCCACTGCTCCATGAAGATGCCTTCACTGTGGAGAAGATGAAGCCCATAGAAGAAGAAGAAAGAAGGAGAAAAAGAGGAAACGAAAAATGGAAAACAAACTGAAGAAGATAAAGAAGAAGAAAAGGAGGGAAAAAAAAAAAGAAAATGAGATGAAGACGAAGAAAGAGAGAGAAAATGAATAAAGAAGAAACAGATCTGGAGAAGAAGACGAAGGGAGGAGAGAGAGGAAGCAGATAATGATACATTCAAAAACATTTTAAAAAAAGAAAAATTATAAAAAAAAGGATAGAGAGAGGAAAATTAAAAAAAAGTAAATAAATAAATATATATGTTCTTTTAATAATTAAATAAAAAGTTAATAAATATTATTTTTTAATTATATATAATTTAAATTAATAAAAAATTAATATAATATGATGAAACACTAAACATAATATAATAAAATATTAAACCAACCGATGTAAAATATTATTATAATTTAATGTTAATATAATATAATATAATATATTATATTAAAATAATATAACATAATATACAATACATTATGTGAGACGCACCTTTAAACACTTTAATTGTTGAGTAAACATAAACATAGCCATCGGCAATAGCCAGCAAGATTGCTGCATCGCTTTCTATGAGGAGTTAAGAGTGAAGAAGATACAGCTCTTCAACAATTGATCAATTTTAATATGACTGATCGAACTGATACAAAGTCAAAATCCATATCAATAATTATATGAATCTCATGGGCCAACTCTAAAGATGTCGATGTATCAATGAAAAAGAAGGGCCGAAAAAAAAGGACAAGGGTCTACACTGATGTTGTATTTATTTTAAAGTAAAATGTATTGTAGGATTCCCTCAATATTCATTGTTTTTAGGTTATGATCTTTGATATTTTTACATTACGGTTCCTGTTGAATCAAATTGTGTTTTCTCCAACCAGCTATTAAGGAATTGAGGTCAACACAATTCTAAATCATGGATAAAAAATGACAAATTTTATTTCCCAAAAAAAAAAAAAAAGCATCGACTTAATTAAAAATATCGCGCATTTTTCGGCAAGCAGTTGCAGGAAAAAAAAGAAGAAGATGCAGCCGTAAACGCGTCCTAGCGTTGGTGATAACAGGTTCACAGAGGAGGGGAGGTCGGTGTGCAACAGTGCAAGTGCAATTATCTGATATTTTGAGTCCACCAAATTAATACGTGTACTCTCCTCAGCCCCCTGCTCTCTTAACAACTCAGAGACAGTGCCCTGCAACGCGTAAGGCGTAACCAAACATGTCAAATACAAGTCAATCCATCGGGCCCATCAGATCAATCAAGGGTGGCCACGGATGCCGCCCGCTGCGGCAACCTACTGCAGATTTTTATTTAAACAAGAAAAATTACTGTAAGTTTTAATAATTATCAGATCTACCCAGTCCCCTGTTATATTTTAGAGATTCCTACGTTCGAAATTACATATATTAAAAACTTATTTGTAATAATACATTAAAATATAAATTATATAACTTGTAAGTTATAAATTTATAACTTGTATTTAAAAAAATAAAAAATTAAATATTAAATAAATGAATAAAATATACCAATCTAACAAAAATATCTATATTATAAACAAATGATCATAAATAAGATCAATATCTCCCTTTATCTTTTAGTCAATATATAAACATTCTCAACAGTACACAATATTTTTTAGATTTATGTTAATGTTCAAATTTTAATTTTAATATCCTATTTCATCCTTTTAATTAATACACAAGTATTATCAATAATATTGACCAGATATTTTAATAACTATTATATAAAAAAAATACAGATCAGATATCTGTCTGAAAAATATTTTCTCAACACTAGATAATCTACTATAAATTTAAATTTAAAATACTAAAATTATCCGTAACCCGTAAAATTATTGGAACGAATTTCTACAAACAGATTTAGTGGTAATTTTGCCATCCTTCGCATGATCGGCCATTATATGTCAATGTGTCACCCACACCTCTAAGTGACCACACCCAATTCAGCCAGCTGCCAGCTCCTCACAAAACAGTACAAAAAACTTTAAACATAAACATAAATATTACCCTGCATGTAGCCTTAGCCTAATAGCCTTTACCCCGTATAGAGTCAGGAAATCCGACAGCCATGCCTCTTCTTGCTCTCGTCACTTGTAAACTCTCTGCAACTCCCTCTTCTTCTCCCTCTTCACTCTCATTTCATCTTCTCCACCTCTTAGCTCCTTTTAGTCTTTACCACATTCGTCTCACAGTTCCAACATTTTAAGCTACTTTACCAAATCTGGTCATTCTTTTAACATTAATCTTTTTTTTTTTGTACCCAACAATTGAGCTCAATTCTGTCCAAATCTAGTAACAACCTATTTTAATTCTTTTACAATCTACAGTTATTTTGCCAATGTACAAGCTCTAATTCTTTTGCATTTACTCGAAGCAAAAAGAGGGGGGAAAAAAAAAGAGAGAGAGAGAAAGGAATAATGAAAAGCCAGAAAGATTTGGAGAAACCAATTTGGGATCAGATGAGGAGCCCGTCAGGTAATCCGATTCCAGGAACCGGGTCAAGTATCCGACCCGCACCCAAGCTGATGGTCTGGCTCATCCTCTTCGTATCAGTCACTTACGTCGTCTACACTCTTAAGCTCGTCTCCACCTCACGAGCCTGCGACGGCGAACGCGAACCTTTCTCCACCACTCATCGATTATCATCCACCTCAACATCAGTTACTAGCAACATCACATCTGAGCCGTCGGTACAAAATCAAGCGGCTGCCCATCGCCACATCCACAGACACGAATCTCAGGAACTACGAGTGCAAAGACCGACTGAAATCCACCACATCGTGTTCGGCATCGCCGCCTCAGCCAAGCTTTGGAACCAAAGAAAAGAGTACATCAAGATATGGTACCAGCCAAACGACATGCGCGGCGTGGTTTGGCTCGATGACTCTGTGAAATCGAACGAAACCGACAACCTGCCACCGGTAAAGATCTCAAGCGACACTTCGCAGTTTCCGTACAAGAACAAGCAAGGACATCGTTCAGCCATACGGATCTCGCGCATCGTGTCCGAAACGCTCCGTCTTGGGCTTAGAAATGTGAGGTGGTTTGTGATGGGAGACGACGACACCGTTTTCATAACCGAGAATTTGGTTCGGGTTTTGAGAAAATACGACCACAATCAGTATTATTATATCGGGAGCTTATCTGAGAGTCATTTGCAAAATATATATTTCTCTTATGGAATGGCTTACGGCGGTGGCGGCTTTGCTATCAGCTATCCATTAGCTAAGGCGCTTGTTAAGATGCAAGATAGATGTATTCATAGATACCCTGGACTGTACGGTTCTGATGATCGAATGCAAGCTTGTATGGCCGAACTCGGTGTTCCACTCACTAAAGAATTCGGCTTTCACCAGGTTCGCTCACTAGTTTCTTAACTCGCTTTTGTCACTCAGTGCCTCGCCTTTAGTTTATTTATTTTTTGTCGTTTTGGCTTTTTCACTCGGGTTGTGATCGGTGATCATTTGTCCGTAAATGAACGCTAGAAGCTTCGATTTGTTTGGGGTTAACTTAATTTTTTGGTCATTAGTTTGTGTAATTACTAATTTGCGTAGAATTGAAGTTAGATAACAGTGGAGTTAATGAAGTAAAAATATGAGTGTGGATTACCGAAAGACGAGTATACGTTTCGCGGAATTCAAGCACAAGCAGAGCTGTTGATTGGCGTTAGCTTTGGCCTTTTTGTTTGTGTAAAAATAATAATGTATGGTGTATGGTTACTACTTATTACCGGACTGTAAGATTGGTCCATAAGCTCCTTTTGGTCTTAACACTCAACAGGCGTGTGATTAGTTCAATGTTGTCCGTAGTTTGGGCTGGCCTCCCTGGTGTCGGGATGGGGCCCACGTGGGGCTGTCTTTTTACCTTTTTTCGTCACACTTGATCTCTCTTATACCCACGAGCATCTTTAGCGCGTGCTGCCACCATCCTTTAATGGATCATGAATGGTTTTTTTTACTTTCACTTGGACTTGGCCACGTGCGGTGATTTGACGTGAATATTATACAGAACATCTACGAAGTTGATTAATGGGGGGATGTATCCAGCAAAAAAGTTGCACTATTAACGATTAATTGACACTTAAAACCTTTGGGTGCCACTCTTGGGTTGATATAGCATGACCCTGTTTAATGAATGCTTGCTTCGATTGTACAAATTTGGCATAAACCTTGTTGATGAAATAGGTTTTTGCTTGCCGTCTTAGCTAAGTGGCTGCATTTCAGTTGCAGTTATATTTTTGTTTTGTGAGCTCCATAAGAGACTAGACTTTTTCATTTATATTTTCTAGTAGCTAATTTGTTTCGATGTCACATGTGGATGGACTGCTGCATATGAGCAAGTGCAGTTCAGAGAAGGCTTATACCGTTGAAAATGTGTAAAATTAGATGTGTGTATTGTTCACCTCAATATCAATGGTCTAATTCTAGTCTATCTTTGGTTTTGTTTCATCTATGTGATCAAGAAATTTTATATTGTGACGTTTATCATGAATGATTCTTACTGATTCTAACTGTCTCTTCTTGGTGGATGGCTATCAGTATGATGTGTATGGAAACCTGTTTGGACTCCTTGCTGCACACCCGGTTACACCCTTGGTGTCACTTCATCATCTTGACGTAGTTGAGCCTATCTTTCCAAATATGACAAGAGTTCAAGCCCTTCAGCATCTGATGGTGCCTAAGAAGCTTGATTCAGCGGCACTTATGCAGCAGTCTATCTGTTACGACAAACGCAGGACTTGGACCATATCCGTTTCATGGGGTTTTGCCGTTCAAATTTTTCGTGGTATATTTTCACCCCGGGAGATGGAAATGCCTTCAAGGACATTCTTGAATTGGTACAGAAGGGCAGATTACACAGCTTATGCATTCAACACTCGTCCGGTTAGCCGAAACCATTGTCAAAAACCTTTTGTATTTTACATGTCAAAAGCAGAATTCAATTCTACAATGAACCAAACAGTGAGTGAGTATGCTCGGCATCGGATCCCTCATCCCCAATGCAGATGGAAGATGGCCAATCCTGCTGAGCTTGACACATTAGTGATTTACAAAAAACCTGACCCCTATCTATGGGATAGAGTAAGTGCATCTGTTAGTTTCTTCTATTTACTCGTTACTTTTTCAATATTTACGTTAGGCCGTTGGCCTTGCCTGAATGCACTTGGGCTAATAGTGGCCTTTTTTTTTTTTTTTTTTCAATCGGCGTGTTTGGGCAGTCTCCAAGGAGGAGTTGTTGCAGGGTCCTGAAGTCGAAGAAGAAAGGAGTTATGGAGATAGATGTGGGTGTATGTAGATCGGGTGAGGTGAGCGAAGTATAGTCACCAATTTGTTTATTTTATTTAGGATGGTAGCTTCTCCTTCTTGTTGCTCATAATTTCCTTAATTTATTCATCAAATTTCCAAAATTTTGTTAAGTGTAATTGAGGAACAGTCGCCAGAAGGGAAGAAAGGAAATATGTTTTTGTAATCTGTAGTTATACACGTTCTATGTCGTACATGTAACCTGTTATGTAAGAGCAATGAGGCGCTGTACCGTGTTGTTTCACTTCATTTTATTCCCTCTTCGGCGATTAATCAATCTATGAGCCCGACACGGCGCATGTACTGCACTATGAATATGTTAAGTTACTCTTAGCTTAGATTTGAAAATGACCATTTTTTTATTGGACGACTCGTGTCATCGTTAACGTGGCATTCATTACCAAATTGAGAGCAATTGCATCCGATACATGAGAAATTTTAAAATCCCTAGATGCATGAATAATATATAAAATTAAATTTAATATAATTATTATTTATATGATGATGGTTTTTTATCTACAGTTTCTCCCTATGATTCCGAATTCCCAAATGCTATTTATGTAATTAATGTTGTTAATTAATTTTAATGGGTCTTGAATTTTTAGCCCCTTCCAACGTGTCAATCTTTACGACGCCCACACCACTTTGATGTAAAATGTATTAGAAAACGGGGGGTCAGAGTCAGAGTCAAAGTCAAAGACATGATGTGCGGTGCTAGGCTATTAGGAAATTAGAAAAGAAATATAAAAATATGTATTTTTCATTTGCTGAGCTGGGGGAATCATCATTGATATCATTATGAAAATCTCATACATATTTTAATCGTGCTTGGAGTTGGAGGGTTAATTTAGGATCAAGTGGACACGGGCCAGACAAACCTCGAATGGTAAAGTGGCATAATCATTTCGTATTTCTTTAATATGTCTCGTTGCATCCGGAAAAAAAAAAAGAACTTTTGATTTATTAAATTAACGTGTCTTCACCGCTGGAATTTTTATTTTAAAATGATTCCAACCAAATTGAAATATGCATCATTAACCATGACCCTGTCTTATTTATTAATCCTAGTGTATTATACAGCTCTCTTAGGTGCGCAATTAACTAACTTAATAGTTTGACTAGGGTGTGACCCGGTCCAATATTAAACTTGCGTAACATATATTTTTTTAAGAGATTTTAAGCAATGATAATAATAATCCCTAATTGATATCTCCATATTTTTATTCTTGATAGTCCCTCGCACACCACCCCACCGAGTGTCGGTGCAAATATGGGTGACAAAAACGACATAATTCACGGGGGTGCTAAAATACGTTGTTGGTGATTTTTAAAATATAACTTTCCAATGGACGTAGGACAATGATAGCAATCATACCCTTTCCACTGCCTTTCCTTCATGATTTGAGCGGCAATGTCTGAAGGTGGGTGAGATAAAGGCCCGGCAGGGGTCCAGTAGTGAGTTTGAGTACGTTCACATCTCGATAAAAGTTGCTATCGTTTCTCCACGGTCTATTTTCATGGGTCCCGCTGTCTTAATCAATGGTCCATATGCTTCGATGTTGACAAAAACATTAATAATAGGGCTTTTGCTACCTTACATTGCACGTAAGGTACAGTCTTCTATAACTAAATTTGTGAGAAATTATATTTTATATTACATATAAGATCGCAGCTCCCTAATAGTAGAGTTTTGTACGGGGCAATAAAAGCCATGGTTGTTGGATCAAAAGATCTGCCTCTCACGTTCGGTTTCTGGAATACTCTTCGGCTCCCGATCAAGAGTAAAACTAAACTTCTTTATGGTTAGTTAGCTGTAGGAGCATTTCCGTTGATCCTTTACTTGATTTCGGAAAAAAAAAGGTATTCGAGTGTTTATATCTCCGCTAATATTCTTCTTAAAATTAAGTTTTGCGGTGATAATAGTTTTACCTTGGTGGGGGGACAAACAACGGTTCGATCTCTAGGGAGAGACTTGTCTGTTTAACGAGAGGTAGTACGTGATTGGTCGCATACTACAAAAAATAAGTATCTTGGGCCCTCTTCTAATCTTATTAAGTTTGGAGGATCCAGATGTCCAATCCAATGACAACCATTTCAATAATATCATTATATAGCCAAGATTAATTTGTTCATTTAGTCCCATGACATTTTATTTTAACTTCCCTATTTTTCTTCAAATTTTTTTTTTTAAAAAAAAGTTACTATTTCACCCCAACTCCCTTATTTTATCCCCAAACAATGCTCTCTCATATCGACTAGCACTAATTCTCAAAATGAAAAAAATAAATAAAAATTTAACCCTTAAACTTTTGGAGCCGTTTATGACCATGACTGTTGAAAAAAAAACAAAAATTGCATTATTTCAACATCAGCCACCATGTAAAAAAAATTGGGGTTCATGGAAAGATAACCTTTCTTGCAATCGAAAGAAATGGTGACTGATGTTGAAAACTTGAATAATGTAATTTTTTGGAGATAAAGCGCATCTGTTGATGTATGATAGGTATAATAGTTACTAGTTAATCACTTTGATTTAAAGAAAAATGAAATGGTGAAGTATCATGTATCAATAAAAAGAGGGAAAAGGACACCGGACACTTATAGCCTCAAAATTTGGAGAAATAATTATAAAGACCCTTGAGTTTTCAACAATGGATACAAAAACCCTCTTTTAATTATAATATTCTTTAACTCTATGAATCAAAAAAAAGTTGACCTTAAAATTTTATAATAAATAGAAATATGGTATTAAAAGAAATGTAATAATATATACATTTGAAAATAACTTTAATATTTTAATTTTTTTATATTTTAAATCTATTCGACCTATTTTATTATATTAAAGTAATTTTTAATAATAAATAGAAACCTAATATTAAAATAAAAAATTAAAATTAAAATTATTCTGAATATTATGTTAAAAAATAATCTTAATATCATTAATAGGGAGGTATTTTGTTAATTGTAAAATCTATTTAACCTAAAGATTTTTAAAAAAAATCTTTATAATAAATACAAATATATTATCACAAAATATTAATAATCTAAAATTTTAATATTATTTAAATGTTAATAATAATAATTTAATATTATTGGTTTTCTAGATAGATTATATTTTTTATATTAAAATTGTATTAATTAAAAAACTTTAAAGTCAATTTTCTAGTTACTATATTCAAAGAGTATTATGGTAAAAAAAAAAAGATCTTTGTGTCTCTTTCTGAAAACTTAAGAGTTTTTATGATCATTTTTTCAAACCTTAAGGGTGTAGATGTCATTTTCTCATAAGAAAAACAAAAAAAAATATGATCATGTGAAAAAAAAGAAAAAAAACTAAAAATTTAGAAATCAAAATGATAAGCTATGTAGTTGTACACGTTTGAAACTCAATTCTTTGTGTGTGTGTGAAAAAAAAAAGGAAATTCCTTTCAATAAGAAATAAAATGTAACAGTAGTGTGAAATATAATTAGATTTATGATTTATGTAAATGCAAAATATTATATATTGAAATTATAATTTTCTTTAAAGATTAATCTGTATATTACAATTTAAATTAAATTTAAGTTTATTATGATGCAATCTATATTTTACTCTTACAAATATATCTGTAAGAGGAAATTCTATTGTATCGACGATCATACATTATTAAAAGAGAGAACTGTTCCTACAAAATTTTAAAAAATTGAGAGAGACAAATGTCAGAACTCAGAGCCATGCCTTCAAATTGGTTACCTATGGGCTAGGAGCCCACTACCGTTTAAATTGTGTCTATAACCACATAGTTTAAATTTCTAGCACAGCCTGCTAGTTGGTGCAGAATCAGAGGCGACAGGCAGAGATGGAGGCCCAGCGCATGCAGAGCACAGAGTGATCCGATAAGATGATGGCCAGGAATGCACCCCGGTCCGGTCCGTTGCCGCTAAAGAAGACAACAGTGTGGTTGGAAAAAGAGTAATAATACTTTTTGAGTTTTGACATCCTCTAATATTCTTATAAAGGACCTCTCTAAGTTACGTTTACCGTAACTTACAGCCCGTGATATGACTACCTAACCAATAAACACATACCAAATGTGCATGACAGCAGTTAAATGGAATTGGTTTAACCGGTTAGCAGCCAGTTACTTAAAAAAGTTAACGCAAGAGACTCCCGTTTATAACCGGTTGTGAGAAATGTAACGATGTCGTTTTAACCATCAAATTGAGAACACAAAAGGAGTTTCTTCTCAAGCCAACCTCTACCACAGAATTCCAGCAACGCAGATTCCAAACCCATTTTGGCAGCTTATGAGTGTGAAGAACAAAACACCAGAATCAAGAGTTAGCCGTTGAACCGCACTTTAAACTCAATTCATCACAAAACTTAATGAAAATTATTGTCACAATTAGCAATGCTAATAATGGCGGATTTTGGAAAATTCTCAGACACAGACGAGGAGTCAGAAGTGGAAAATATAATCACTCAAGCGAAAGAGCCTTTAGTTCTCGAGCGAAACCCAAAACCCACATCAATGATAATTATCATCACCACATTGAAAAACACACTCAATCTCTTCATCACCATCATCATTCAAATCCAACTTCAAAGTCGGAGTTTTTATTCGATTCCAAACGAAACCCAGATGGGAAACCCGGCTTGGAGACTGCAAAATCAGCTTCAAGTTGTGATTTTTCACATAAATGTCTGCATTTTAGGTTAATTTTATGATTGTTTGTTGGTTCTCATGGTTTTTGTTTTTGAAACTAATCGCTTAGCGAACCCGGCTTTCATCTGACGGACCTCGGCGTTTTCCTTTCAGTGTCTTGTCTCCATTGCTTGCTTTTAACCATTTTCTCTTTTGAGGCTTTTGGTTTTCCTTCTGTTTTTCTTTTAATGGTTGAAATTTATTTTTGGAATATCTCCAGATATGGAGAGCTAACAATGTGAATATGTGATCCATGTGGGCATGTGATATAAAGAGGAAATTTAGAGAGATAGATCGAGAAGGGCTTGCTATCGACAATCCTTCCACTTTGCACCCTTGTTCTTGTATCCCCCTCCTACTCTTCTCCTCTTCTTTGGCTTCATGGTCATTCTGTAATTCAACGGCAGTGGAGCAATCAATCATCAATGGGTATATGCTAATCTCGATTCAAAATCGGAATAAAAGCTTTGGGCTGATATATCATTTCCAGTCAAGTTCGATTTTATTTATCTAGATCATTCCCTCTTCATTTTGAACATTTTTTGCTTGACATCCATCTTCAAATCATTTCATCCAGTCACCGATCACTTCAATTAACCAATTCAGCCGGTTGACTATTTGCTACTCTTTTTGCATAAGTTTAATAATATCCGTTGGATTCAAACCAAAGATATCTAACGGTTTAAGATTAGTTAGGCAGTACGTTACGTTAAACGTAACTTAGGGATTGCCTCTTATAAAACTCCATTTTTGACATGTGGCTAGGGAGATAATATAAACAAAAATAAATTATGTGTGATTTTAGTTAGAATTGTTTGTCTATTTATTATTATTATTATTATTTTTTAATGTTCATTAGAACAGAACTCTATAAATATAAGAGGTGAGGTTTCAAAGGGATGTTAATAGGAGTTGCATTCATTTAAAAAATCATTGTGCTGAATGACTAGTGTTAGTGTATTTTATTTAAATAAGTTTCTACATTAGATGGTTCTACCACTAGTTCTAATATTGGTCTATTACTCCTTTCTCATATATCTGGTTTTATATCATGTTCTCCCAAATAATATTTCATTTTCTTGTTCTAAATAATAAATTTCACCTGTTCTAGATTTTTAAAGCCTAAATGTTTTATAAGTTCTTCATCTATTGGAAGCTATGTATTTGCTAATTTTTCTTCTATTAAATTATTTACAGAGTGAGATTTCTAAACTAATCTTTTATAGTTCACGTTCTACAATTTTTAAAGCATGTTCTAGTGTTTCTATATAAGGATTGTTTCGTATCCAAGCATCATAAGCTTTTTCTAAAACAACAAATAAATTTTTTTAAAAATTATCATCAAATTTATCAATCGTGGAAATATATTATGAACTAAATGAAGCGTGCCTTACCTGGTTGAAGGATTTGTTGCAGAACTGGACTTCGTCCCCCGATTTAATTGTCTTGTTTTTTTTTGGGTCGGAAAACTTAAAATAATAGAATCTACTGGATTTAGCGTAATATGTAAAGAAACTGCACAGCTCATGACAGATAAATAAGGATGATCACAGGCGATCCAAGTGCCCTTTTAGCCTTTAAAAAAATAATTTATAGGCAACTCAAAAAGAAAAAGAAAAAGACGGCTGCTTGTGTGTAAACACCGGCTTGAAGCTTGAAAGAAAGAATGGCGATTGGCAAATACCAGCTTCGAAGACGACATTAATTAAAAAGTCAAATAATTATCATGTATAATAATGATATAAGTGCAAGTTGGTATAAAAATATACTACTTGGTATATAAACATACTACGTGTAGCTGTTGCAAAGCGACAGTTAAACTTTTCATGCACAATTCGACGCGTTGTTACAACTGTTTTGTGCAACTTTGCTGATTTGAAGAATCATAATAAAATTATATTGCCATTGAATTAGTTAAAAATCAATCAATTCAAACCAAATAAAAAAGGCCTAGCTTTTGTCTTGTCTTACCGAGCTTCGCTGATTCACACGCTGCCCCCTATTTGCAACATTATTCATGCATATCAAATCACTCTATCGAACACTCTTTTTGCTGAATTTTGGCAGATAATGCGTGTTTCTTTTTCACGCTCGGCAATATATGAGCACCAATTAATGTGTAAATGATCCTATATTGAGGATTTATATGTAGTATCTCAACTGCGCTAATTAATCAATCAATCTTTCACATATGCTACATGTACAGTTATAGCAATGAAGAGTTAAAAGATTTAATTGTGCCAAAACCAGTGACAGACAAGCCCCTTTGCGGCAGCAGAAGATACTCAGAATCGTCGCTCTCTTGTTGTCCATGGAGCGGCAACTAATTAGATGAAAAGAAACTACAGGAATAACAGGTACGTCATGCATTTGGTTTTGGTTTCTTGAAGAATATTGCTGCCTTTAAGGATGTCACATTCAAAGAATAGGCAAATTAAATTAGGCACAAATATTTTCGTAACTTATTAAGACAATGGTTAGTGCAATATAGCATATTGCCATATCGATATTGCATGCTATCGTAATAATCTCTGAAAGGCTCCAACAGTATTGAAATTAAGAATTCTCATCCCTGTTTTGTAAGTTTCGCTCATTAGTTTTCCAATATACAGAAAGAAAAGTATACATTTAGATGACACTTGTTGTCATTTAATGCGCCTCTTGTCAGGTTATTTCTTCCACGCTTCCCTTGGATTCCTTCAACTACTTGATTTGATCATGCTGTGGGTTGTTGGTGATGTGTACCCTGTATCGAAGACACGATCTTTCAAATTTTGCTTATTACTATTGTTTTTAGACGTTTTAAAATTATTTCCACTCTTATATTTATTGAGAGAGCGTTAACTTTCTTTTTTTTTTATAAAGTCATATCTGAATACATTCAACCCTATAGAATGACTAAAGTTATAGAAATTTGGTCGTCTGACTCATACTAAAAATTAGCTTATAAGTTGAGAGTTGGTCCAAAACTTAAATACTTAGCCAAAAAAAAAAAAAAATCAACAAATTTAGAATTTCTTGTTTATCAAAAGGTGTTGAGGGTTATCTTAGGTTTTTATAATTAAGCATATTTAGATTATTTTCCTCACACCTCTAACATGTTAGGATTTTTTATTTTTTTTTTGTTTGATCCCTTATTATTTGAAAAGATAATTTGGTTCAAACTAATGCATAAGAAGGTTAATCTAGTACTCTATAGAAATACATCGACTTAACCTATATTAAAAAATTAGTTCGTGAGTTAAAGGTTGTCTCAAATCTCAAACTTATATACTTAGTCTTGTAGGTAATAATTATAAATTATTCTCCATAGATATGAGATTAATTCACAATAAATTTAATTAAGTCCAACAATGACCATGCACATCGTAAAATTAACTTGAGCAAAATTGCATCTCTAGCTACATGGTCATGGTCCAAAACGGAAATAGAAAAATATTTGGGGGGGGGGGGGGGGGGGAAGTGGTAGAAGAAATTAATAATCATACAAAATGAAACGCAAAGCAATTCACGCTATCTAAAAAGGCAGCTAATTAAAGTACCTTTTCATCAGCAAAAGCAGTAGCATTAACCATACCAAAGTTGACAAATCATAAAGGGGGGCAACTCTCTCAAGCATGAAAAATCATCTTCATGGAGACGATTTCGGGACCACAACATTGAAATGATCACGATATTATGTAATTTTCATAGGAATTGTCTTAATCTCCAATACTAAGGACCCAACCAAATTGCTTTGCTAAATTAGCTTTGTCTTCATTGAAAAAATAAATACCTAAACATGACACCCAAGAAATTTTGTAACTTCAATCCAAAATAAGAGCCACAAACGATTCAATCGTTTAGGTTGGGCAAGAAAGCCTACCAACTGACAGTCTGATATTATATTAGTTAAATTCTTTGGAACACGGATACCATCCAAGAGAGGATTACGAAATATCTGTATAAGCTTGCATCAATCACTTGCCATTCCAATTTACCCTAACAGTAAATTAATAGACATGTTCTTAGGAATTCAAAAAGAGAGAAATTGGAACTACCAGCTAATTTAACTGTAGGTTTTATGTCTCTCTCTCTATATATATATATTGTATGGAGTATTAATCTATGCCTAAGCTACAAATTAATTAATCATCTATACCATGATCACCATCCTTTTGATAAGCGCTCCAACGAACTCCGACTGAAAACCGCCGGATCAATGAAGAACTATGGAAAATCTAACCAGCCAAGTCATGAAGCAATTGAGCCCCCATGAGATTTCTGTAAGGCAAATTCTGTCCTTCACCATCTAAAAGTGAGTACTGAACCTGTTGGCAATCTTCAATGTGGTCTCTGGGGTAAAATAGTGAACTTTGTGATGCTGGAGAAAATGCTAAGCTCACTCCACTACCACCATGCTGTTGCAACCCTAAAGTCAATGACACGCCACCACTACCGCCATTAAAATTCTGATGGTTGGCACTGTCATTGGCATAAGAAACCCCACCCACAGTGTGCTGATTGTAAGACGAAAAATCCAACTCCATGGCTCCAAATGACCCAAAATTTTGTTGCATGTGGTGACTTTGAAGGGCTTTGTTAGGGTTTTTGTCAGCATCATTCTTATCATGATTATTGATAATGGAAGACAGACATTCCGAGTCAATTCGAACAAGTTGATCCTGTGTGGGTTTTTGATCACCAGGAGGATTTTGAGTCTGATTTGGCCGGCCACTATTGTCATCAAGATCAGTAGCACCGTCGGAAGATGCCATGTTGTTGTCTTGCTCCTTTGTTTCTTCTAAGTACATTTCTTCCACCATGGGCTTCCATAGCCTCACTCTTGCATTAATGAACCAATTGGACACCTATATGATGAAACACACGTAGAAACAAAAAGCGCATAACATTTATATTAATCTTAATTATCCGTCGTATACATAATAATTGAATATGGTGATATTATATCAGATTAAACTATGTATATAATAATTAATTAATTAATTAAAAGATATGTCCCATTGATACTATAAAATTAAATTCACGAAGCATATATTAATTAAAAAATATATATAGTTGGACATACCTGGCTTCTCGAAAGGCCAGTTTGGCGGGCTAAGATATGTTTATCAACATCGCTTGGGTACCTGCGAGGGGTTTTTTTCTCATGTAAATCAGTACAGTACAAATTTAAAGAGATGGGTCCTATCCTATGCAAAAGATTTAAATCCACACAAAAATAACAGAGAGAGGGGACAAGCCATAGCCAAGCAATATAAGAGGAGAAGAAATTAAATGATTGAAATATGGAATCTGAATAGTGGTTGGTGGAAGCTAACAAAATGATTGAGACTCCTAATGTATGAAAAATTGAGGTACAAACTACAAAGACGGCACAAACAGTTGTTTCTTTATTTTCTCTTAATTGACAGAGAAAAACATTGATTCCTTCACTAAAATCAGTTCAAAGGTTAACTTGTATGAAGAAGACTTACAATCCGTATAAATCTCATAAAAGAAACTATTAATAAAAATAAAATTAAGGAGGAGAAAAGATAAGAGAGAGATTTACGGATGAAGAAAATGTTCGAACAACCAAGCACGAAGCACGGATACGGATCTTTCAGGCAGGCCCCTTTGAGGTCTCCACGGGTGACTCTCCATCATGCTCATCTGCTGAAAAGCTCGTTGTTGTCTCAAGGCTTGATCAATGATTTTGAGTCTTGGTGTTTCGCCTCTGCTTGTGCCCGGTGCAACGGGATCTTTCTCGCCCATGGCTTTCTTTGTAGCCTGAATTTGACCAACAATCCCATCTCTTAAACATCTAAAATGCCTTGACATGGCCTTGGAAGCCAAAGCTGAATATACCCTTGCCGCCCCGTTACCCGCCACAGCTTCAAAGGAAGATACTACGGCTTTCATTTGATCGCAGTAGTGCCTGTATCTTCTATCCACCTAATATAAACACGCGCATGACATGAGATAAAATAAAAGTAAAAAAGTAACATAAGATGAAGATACGATGCCATGAAAAGAAAAAGGAAGAGAGGTTTCTGAGCGAGCGTAAAATGAAAAAGCAACTATTGTCACGATCTGCGCATTTATTGGGAGGCCCCAAGTCGCTAAATTAGTTCAAGAACGATGTTTGGAGAGGACCTAATGCTCAAGATGAAGTAAAAGTTGAAACTTTTTCTTTTCTTATCTTTTTTTTTTTCACTAATTTAGATTAAGAAACAAGTTTTTGTATTTTCCTCTGTTGATTGAAAAGATGGGAGAAAAAAAGGGATCTTTCTGGAACTTCAAAAACAAAATTGAAGAAAATATATATTTATATATGAATACCTCCTCAAGCATTGAAAGCAGCTTTGTCTTTCTTTTCTGCAATTCCATGAATTCAAGGGAGCAAAGGGATTGCTTTCTTGAAGAGCTACCGGCATTCTCATCATCCCACTGTTGTTTGGCCTTGTTGGATTTTAGCTTGGTTGCATCATTTTGCTTAGTCCCCAGACTGCAAAATTCATTTAAAATCTCTTGCGCAGGAGCCAAGTACTTCGAATTCCTCAGCTGAAACTGATGCCCAGTTTGATGATGAATATTGGGTGGTATAGCAGGTTTTCCCAAAAACCCATCTTGCATCATCTGTTGTTGCTGTTGAATACCTGCAGCAGGTTTCCCAAAGAACCCTTCTCTAGAAGTTGATGAGCCGATAAACCTCATGTCATCTTGCTGATGATCATGGTCGTTGTGATTGGTTTGTCTTAGCTCAAAAGACTGTAAGCCAATACTGGAAGGGTTGCTTGAAGAAAGAGAGAGTGACAGGCCTTGACTTGGTCTCTCATTTCCTTCACAAGGAAAAACACACCTCAAAGAAGAATCATCAACAAGCAACCGGCTGTTATTCTCTTGCCAAGCGCCTGCTACATCTGAGTGATCATGACCAACTATTAGATTCTCACCACTAGTTTCAGACATCCCAGTTGTGAAATCTTGTTTGTTGAACTGGTGATCATGTTGATAGAAATGATGGTCACTTGTTGTGGAATCGTTGATTGTCTTTGAAGATGAAGGGCCAGGATTGTTTCCTGAAGGTTTATTGTTGAAGAACTCTTTCCACATAACAGAGTTATTGTCTGAAGTATGTTGCTGTAGATTCTTCGAAAACCCTATCATCTCCATGCCTGTTGTCAAGTTGAAGATCTCATGGTTGCCTTCAAAACCTTGGATCTGATTCATCATATGAGTTTGATGAAGTGTTGGGTTACTAGATGAAACGTCTGAGTAACAAAAGCCACCTGATGAAATTATGTTCCTTGATTTATCTTCACAAAGTTCCCTAGCCATGTAAATTAAAAGTTCCAAATTTTTTTGTTGATTCTGCAAAGAATTAAAAAACCAAACAAGATCACCTAACAAAACTTTTAAGACTAAATGATATTCAAAATAAGAAAAAAATCTTGGACCTTGTTGGCTATTTTATTTAAGTGCAAATTTAATACAAGAGAGAAAAACGCAAGGCCTTACCAGTTGCGGAGCAAGAGTAAACTATGTATTTTATCAGTGATGTTGAAGACGAAGCAGAAGAAGAAGGAGAAGAAGAAGAAGAAGAGAAGAAGAAGCGCTCCTCAGAGTTTTTCTGTAAGTAAGCCAACATGGGTTGCCATAAGAACGGACAAAGAGAGAAAGATCAGAAATAGAAGATCAGATAGAGGGGATTATGACTTCGTAGAGCTAGCCATGATCATAACTTGATGTATCAATATGCCTCTCTTTTTCTTCTCTCTCTATAGACTGTAGCCAAGCTACCAATAAGCTCAAGTGGGTCAATGCTGTATGATATTAATACATCCAAAATAGACTTCCTAGTAAGAAAATTCAGTAATCCGCCCTCAATTATTTCATACCCAACAATTAAAAATTACCATAATCATTAATATAATATGATAAGTAATAAACAAAACCACAAAAAAGGACCGAATCCTCTGCTTCAGAAAGTATTGTAAAATGAACCATACACAGAGACCAGGGACCAACAGAAAGTTATTATTATGATCGTCGTTTGCCTGGTACACAAACTACAAGCCGCAACATGACCTGTTCTTTGTTGTTTAATTAATTGGTTATATATTAAGACATTCCACATACTGATAGTAAGAATAATAAATTAATCATCATAATCATATAATTGAGAGAAAAATAAAATAAAAGATGATAAAAATATATAAGAGCTCTTGGTTGGAACACGAATCCCAAAAATCACTTCCTAAGTTGGAGTTGTAACCAGGCTTTTTCAGATGGATCTCAGACTCTCAGTGTGGCTTCTCTTACAGGGTGGGCCTTTAAAAAAATATTTGTACTTGTTTCCCAAAACAAAAATTAATATATATACAATACAAGGGCATATAATATTGAATTGAATGTCTGAGACTGAGTGAGAGAGAGGTGTGTGATTGAATTTTGAGAGAGAGAGAGAGAGAGAGAATAGATGCGCCTGGACGTGGATGTAGTGTAAAAAATTTGTTCCCAAAATAAGGGACTGTGTGTGTGATGAGATGAGGTGGTCCAATTCTTCCCCATCTAATTCTAATTAATTGGTGTATTAAAAGTACTCCACCCATTCTCCTTCTCTCTCTAAATTTCTTTTCTTTTTGGGACCACTTCTTTTTTCTCTTCCTTCATTTTTTCAAGATGATATATATTAATATATATATATATATATAACAATATGCTCACTCCACGCGCACCTTTGCTAGCTATCACCATTCACCCGCCATGTTGCGCCATAAGAAGAGAACATCTTTTTTTAACTGGGCAGTCTGGCTCTTTTTCGTTGAGGCCTGCTTCCTCACTTATTCCTAATCCAGAAAATTTCAGTTCTGTGTATCATCACTTCAAATTCGGAATTGGTTGGCTACATTGATATGAATACTACATATTTTTATTTGAATTGGGAGCAAAAATTTTCATTCGAATCACCCACTAACTAAATGGAAAATTACTTATTTTCCGCAAATGTACAAGGGTTTCAAGTCTCTCTTGTATGTTAATGGAGCAATATATACTCTTTCATATATTAGAAATGTACATGACAAGTGTTTCAAGTCTCTCTTGCACATTAATGGGCCAATATGTATTCTTTCATATATTAAAAATGTACATGACATAGTATGAGTTCGAGTATCTATGTTACATTATTTCAAAGTTGATGTGGTGAAAGGGTCAAATATTCAAGGCTTCTAACTGTACCATACCAAAAAAAATTGAAAGTTATGACCGACTTTAATTTGGTAACTACAATAATTATAAAATAAGAAAAATAAAGAACTTTCATGAACTTACACTAATTTATCGTTTGTGTATTTAGTCGTGAAAAAATCTTTATTTTTAAGTTTTTAATTAAAAAAATTACTTTTTTTTAATGTATACTGTATATAGAAACATGAGTTACTTTTAAAAAATAAAGTAAATGTAATCATCCAAAAAAGCGCCATCCACACACGTTTTTTCCATAATAAATTAAAGGAGAAAAAAGGGGCACTCCTCGGCTCTTAGCCTTGAAAAAAACAAGGTGAAAACAAAAATACACGCACGAAACGTGAGAGTGGGGGTAGAGTCAAACGTCAAATTGAATAATGAATAATACAGCTTTTAATTTTTGTCCGTTAAAAGCAGGTGGTCCTATAACGAAGCTTTCTACGCCGCTTGCCAAAATTTCTCTTGCTTTTACTTAACCCTCCGCTGACGTCGTCAAATTTGTGCTTTATCGACTTATAATTTTCCTGTAGTGGAGATGATAATAATATTAGGAAAATGTATAAACTACAGTACGCACCCTTTGCCTTTGCCTTGCGCACCATGTATATATATATATATATATATATATATATATATATAGATAATATAATATAATATAAAACAACTACCAGTCTTCGAATAGACAGAGTGACTGACTTACGTAGTTAAAGCTCGTATCCTTACGTAACTTTCATCAGATTTTCTCTGCCAATGTATAGAGTTTACATAATAGATGTATATATATACGTTTACTTTTAAATTTATTTGAGCCACAAAGCAGTTTGTACGGAAGAAGCTTTTTATTGTGAATTGTGATGACTGATGATGGATTTGTGTTTGGGCCAGTTTATTTGCAAAATAGCACCCACAAAAGGCGGGGGAGGGGAGTAAAACTAAAACTAAAAAAGATGATCTGTTGAGGTTCTTAGTGATTCATGGCAGCGTCCAGTTTTGAGATTGGCGTTGAAACCTGAGCTTTTGTGGGTCTGCAAGCGTGCGTGGTCCATGATCCTTTTTTAGTTGCGGGGGACCAATCTATTTAGCTATATTATTAGGGCATCAATGGCACTGCTACTGTAAACCTAGGTAGCGTAGCTACCAATTTATTTTTGCAGCTTTTTGATGTCCATTTCAGCAGCGGATCATTGAACTTGGGATCAAGTTCTCACAAGATTAGGTTTCAGGTTCGAGATCTTTGATTTATTCAAACCCTAAATAACTAATAATATGGAGATCGATCTGAGTGGTAATTAATTTCAGTTATTGTTTTGCCTCATTGGTTGGCAATTTAAATTGTGCCCTGTCATTGTGGCTTAAGGCTCGCTTGAAAATGGATTATGTACTTCGGATACTGTCCGGTTTTAATTGTGTTATGGGCTTGTCTTTGTTAGAGTGAGGACGCTTCAGTTAGTATTCACGTGGCTTTAATCTCTCACTGCTATCAAGAAAAAGTTATTAATATCATTGTTATTGATTATTTTTCCATTGCGCTGCCAACATGTTTGAACTAGCTTAATGTCGGACATGAGTATTTTGTGCAGTATACCTATGTGATACTTAAATAATCCTCACTTAAAACTTATTAAATAAGTATTGAGCTTTTCAACTAGTTAAGTTAAGTTACTTGTGTAAAAACTAGAGAGAAGAGTGAGCAATTAAACCAAAGAGAGTATGTGTATTATTTACAGAGTGTTTGTACAAGAGAGCTCGGGAGCTTACTTTGAGTTGCTTATAAGTTTGCTTCCTTATTGCTTTTTAATGAAATGGCAAGTGCCAAGCCCTATTTATAATAAGATTTGCTTAATTTTGGATTCTTCTAACCCTAAAGAGTTCTCATGAGTTGGAGAGAGCTCTCATTTCTAGCAAGATTTAGAGTGATCGTAGAGTATACTATTTACAAGTTACGTGGTGCAACACTCTAGCAATATCTAGAGATTTCCTAACTATGTACAAGTAAAAAATGTGTTAGAGATATAACTTTCTAGAATCAAGTCAAGCTAGCACATCTTGGCTTGTGTACTTAGCGTCTTTGGCTGAAATTTGGGAGGTCTGCGACATCAAACTAAAAAGAGCCCAAACATATACAATTTAGCAAGGATAAAAAGAAGACAAGAAGATAAAAAGGTCAAAAAAATCATCCTAAACAGTATCAGTTTAGCCTAAAGCTACGCTAATAGGCTACTTTAAACAAAATCATAGTTAATAGAAAAATAGAGGTATTATATATTGCATCTTTTTATAAGGGATTATTGTTAAAGAGGGTCTTTATTCAATTGTTTAATTATGTTGTTAGGGTTCCATTTGGTTATAGTTTCACAGTTTTTAAAGTGTTTGGTAAACATCACTAATGGTCGCTACCATGGACGGAGAAGAAGTTAAATTGTCATTAATTAAGTTAAATAAATACAAACAAAAACAGCATTAACTCTTGAGTAGAACAGTCGAAGCTAAACTGCCAAATTGTTTAAGCTTAAATAAAGAGAGCCCTAGGAACGACGACTTAGCTTCGACAAAAGATGAAAACAAGAAGAATCATTCTAAAACATCGTAGTTGAGCTTAAATTGGACTACTTCTACCAAAGATCATAATTAACAGAAAAAAAAAAAAAAGTTGAGTTATAATAATGCATCTTTTAATAAGGGATTATTGCCAAAGAGGGTCTTCACAGTTGTTTGATTTTGTTTCTAATTTTAGGGTATCCAAATCATAAGCCGACACGATCAGTTTCCCTCAAGTAGGAGAGTCATCTATAGCAGCGGGACCTCTGGGGTTTGCTTAGCTAGCACTATGTATATAACGTTAGAGATAAAGTAGTTTCATGAACTGATCAAACAATAAATTAAAGCTGGACAACAAGTAAATTATAGAGGGATTGTTTGATTTCTTCTTATTAGTAGCACGATTTCCATCCTTGTATGTATTGATAATATATACGCACGCGCGTGTAAGTCTAACGAGGAGCTAATCAGCTAATTAATCTACGTAAAATTAATATACCATGCCACTTGTTCCTTCATTTGTCTTCATCATTTACTCCCAATATAAGGGTTTTCAAAAAAAAAAAAAGTACGAAATTTTTCTCATGCTTTCATCAGTGACTATATATAATTTAACTATTTATTATTAGTTTCTTCTTTAATCAAACTTTTGGGGGACACAAAATTGCAATTTGGCAACATTATACAACATAAAGACAACCCACGTGGAAAATTTTGTCATGGTGGGCTATTTCAGTATGAAACTATGAATTCATATTATATTGTCCAGTTTTGAGTTAAAATATAGGCTTTTTTGTTTTCATGGCCGTTTAATTATTCACCACTTTCTGTTCTTGAATGGACTGTCAAGATCTAATTGATGCATTTCATCAAAGTAGTCATTCATCACAGCAACGGTCTTGATCAATTTGTTTATCATCAAGTATATAATTTATATCTTGGGGGCAGAAAGTTAATAGACAAAGAGGAACTTAAGCTTCTTTTTAGAAATGCTAAGAGAAAGTGAAATAATAGATTCGATTATGGTATCAAGGTGCGGACGCCCTCATTTTCTCTTTTTCGACACATTATTAAATTATGTGGTTTAGTTGTTAATAAAAATGACTCTATTAAACTACATGATTTAATAATAAGTTTGTATTTAAAAAATGAGAAATGCAGGTGTGTGTGTGTGCGCGCGCTCGTGTGTGTATATATAGAGAGAGGGGGGAAGGAGACAAAGAGAAAGTTCGAGCTATAAATTTTATTTACAGAGGCAATTTAAGTATGAATTTAGTATAAAAGATCATACTTTATATTCATGGGACATTTCAATTAATTTCATGAGGGTACATGCCTAAAATTCTTCAATTCATGGGGGTATTTCAATTAATTTTACAGGATTAGGGTCTTGAATAGTAAATAAAATTTATGGTTTTTCCCAAATAAGTGCGGGCAGCTGCCCCCATTCACCGAGGCTGGCTCCATATATATATATATATATATATGTCATGACGACAGTAACCAAAGATATTATGCTTCACAACTTGGAGACCATCAGATAATCAATTTTTGTAGATTTTTTTTAATGATCTGATGATGCTCAAACTATAGGGTATGATATCGTTAGAAATTGCATAATTGGTCCCATACGTAGAATATATGTTTGCTAGCTCTGCAATTTTTTGATTTTGAATATTTTCAGCATTTTAATTTATTGACCTTTATGCTTCATATTTATCCCACAATGCACATGCTAAATAATTATTGTATGTGAAGCCTTAGAGCTAAAATGGAGAGTCAAACAAACATGGGCTATCCGGTTGAATAGCATAGAAACTAGGGTGATTATAGAAATTAAAATGAAAATGACATTTTCAATATTCAACATCACTTCTTATAATGTGATCCTCTCTTGCAACCCCGGGCTAGGTTTGCTTTTGATATTGGCACAAATTCACTAAATCTTTATGAGTAGTGCAACGTTGACACCAATGATGCGACGAATTTTAAATCACAATGTAATAATAATCTTCATCATCTTAATTTCGCCAAATATACGTGTACGGTTTGTGTGTATGATTCCCGTATTATGTGTTTACAAGCTTTTGGATGGCTTCTGTATATAATTTTTTTTATGGTTTAATTAAGAATAATAATTGATTAAAAAAATGGGTAACATAAAAGTTTCAGGATGTGGCATGCATTTGCGTCATTTTGTTCTAAGAGATTTGATCATCTGAGTCATTACTTTTGTAATTTATATAGAAACTTTATCTGGAAAAACGGCACAATGATCCCTATACTATCATTTTCAAAAACACGATCAATTCATCGGTAAGTTTTTATTTTGTCGTAACTCACCATTTGGATATTTTTGCCTTCAACTAATAATGTATGTTCATTCACACATGCATTAATTATTTAACAAATTTTGCTCTAGCTAGCTCGCAAATGTCTTCTAATTGATAATTCCATTTTCTTGGCCGATCGTGTAAGTTCGTCTCCATGATAAGTCCATGATCATACAATTTACTGGGTGACCCAAGTTGCAGAAATTCTCTAATTTATTTGCTAACTAGCTTTTGGCTTTTTGGAGACTAAAAGAAGGGAAAGCGATACAAGGAACAAAAGTAGGGCCAGCACTGAGCAAGAAACAAAAAGGAAGAAAGCTACCTGAAGAAATTGATAACAACAAAATTAAAGTGCTGGCCAGGCCAGTGTTCATGTGAAAAGAAGATCTCATAGTACTACTAGTGCGCATGTTGCAAGATTTTAATCCTCAGAAAGAAGTTAGTGGCATTAAAAACCCTAGCAACAAAGCAAGTCCATGCATGCCATCGACACGTGGGGCTCCTTCGAAACACGACCATTTCCATTTGTGTGGTCCATTGACCTCTTAACCTTTTAGTACTCCATTGATTACGTATGTAAATTGTTTGTAATCAGTTACATAATGGCAAGATTATTCAATAATGTATCAATTAATTAATAAAAGAACAAAAATACGTACATTGCAGCTATATATAATGACAACAACCCCACATTTGGATTAGATTTTTCTATTTTTAAGTAATGATATGTTTAGGTAGTTGAGAAATAAAGTTTGTACCCTATATGATATGACATTTAATGTGTCATTCATCCATTGGTGCTGTGAATTATTTCGTTAATGATAATATAGAAAATTAGTTATTACAAATCATTTGAGATGTAAAATTTATGTCTCAATTTTGTGTTTACATCATTAATTAATTTTTTTTTTTGTATATCACTATACACACGCACACGAGATATTATTTAAAGTACCACCAGTTTTGGAGCCGTAATAAAACCTGCCGAGCTACTAAATTAGGGTTTCGTGCAGATGCCATGCCCATGTATATCAATTTTAACAATGCACTATGAACTAGCAGTAATGACTTACACAAGTAAATTTGTGTACCTAGTCCAATACTACATTCAGTCTTTTCTCCAATTAAGGTCCATAGAAAGTCAGATGTAAGATTTTTTTAATATTAATTATTAATTGACTAATGAAAATGACATTAATTTTACTGGCTGTCTTTGTTGAAATTTAGCTGCTTTTTTTTTTTTTTTTGTGCGAAGCTACTTAATTGATTATCTCGTAATTTTTTCGAAGTTGTGAAACATAATTTTGTAATCTCCTCTCTTGTGGACCAATATGATAGTGGAATCTTCAATCCATATAAGGCTCATTCATCATCGTAATCAATTTATCATCAAAATGAGGGTCCAACTTAATGAACATAAAAGTCAATTTGCAACTTGAATTTGTATGACAATAATGTCACCCACAAAAATGGAGCAATCCCTCTTATCTTTTCAGACTCGTCATGCTTTTCATCTTATATACTATGTTACTAATTATCCCTTAATTGTTGTTTGCTGTCTTTATTCTAAACTTCTATTGGGAAAATAATCGAATTTGCGGCCATGTCTTTGACAAAATTATGTTGTTAGATTTCCAAGAATGCATGCAATTAATTAATTAATAAATATACAAGATTAAGAAGAAATTAAAGTGAAAAGGGCATATCATCCAAGTTGTACAACATAAAGTTGTGGGCTTATGTAAGAGTTGACAAAAGTCTAATACTATCATCAATTTATTTCCATAATTAATTAGTTCCATTTTCTTTGACGACTTAATTACTAATACAAAGCAAACTAATAGACATGTATTATTTTCATAAAAATCTTATTTAGGAGTTTAATAAATCAGATAATCCATACAGAAAGATTTCGGGTAAATTTTCAAGAAATGTTAGCCAATATTAAAATATTGTTGATTTCCTTCGCCAACACGAAAGACGAGCCATCGACAGGACTACAGTCAATGCATATGACAAACGCAAAAAAGAAAAAGAAAAAAGAATTAATATTGAATTATTATCTTTTTGCTTCGGGGTCTTTAGTGGTATCTGTCGTTAAAATGTAACATTGTTTCCTATGGCCGTACTTGGGTTTCTTTGTAATTTTTCTCTAGTCCCCCATGACTCACATACTTGCTGAGCTAACTAGAATTTGAAGTAAATTAATTAGCTTGCACATATGCTTCATATTATAATGTTTAGTTTGTCAATCACAAGAGGTTTCTTATAAGTTTTGCTAGCTTTATGATTGGACGATTAAAGAGAAAAAGGAAAAACAGCTTTACTAGAAGACACAAAATCTAATGAAAGCTACTCTTTTGTGTGTATTTAATTAAGTATTTTTTTTTCTTTTTTTCATTTCTAATTTTATAATAAGCGAGCTGATTGGTTACGCTTTCTTCGGTGTTAAAAAAATAGTAAATTGAAAGAGAGAAGATGCAAGTAAAAATAGTAAGAAAAACAAACTACCGTCGATTTTCATAGGTAGCATTATTGATAAGGTTTTATATATAGAGAGAAAACTAAATTCACTCACCCACGGTATGAATTCGTAAAGAGCTTCTTTGTTTTGTAGCTTCTCGTATTCTTTTCATTGATGCCTTTTTCCTTTTCATTTTGTTAGTTGATTCACTTTCTTTTTAACCGTAGTAATTGAAAGTGATATTCGAGACAACACCAAGTAATTAGTTAACCCTGCGTGCTCACATGTCCCTACACATTAATTCATTTTCAGAGAAGCGAAACATAAATTTATTGACCGAGCTAATGGCATCGGCAGCTGAAAGAGACCGGCTTTGCTTTCAGGAAAAATAAAAATAAAAATAAACGAATAAGGAATTAATAAGGTCAATGGTGGTTTGATTCAAAAATCAAAATGGGTCAGCGTTAGTTTATTATTGAAGACATCATGAGACTTTACTTTGTGCGTTACGGAGACGGGCATTTGCTTGGAAAATTAACACAGAGAGAGATGCTGGGTCAATCGCTAATCACTATGACTAATCGCAAGTGTATGTAACTCTTTGTCAATGACCAAGTTTTTCGGTAACCAGCTTGGAGCTTTATTACTATGATTTATCGCCAGTTGTAGTTGACCTTCAGGTCAGCTATTATTATGTGCCTTTTTTTTTTTTTTGGGTTATTTTATTCACTTTTTTTAATATCAATTTATACAAAAAAGCAAGAAATTTTGATCTGAAACCCTATTTCAAGCGATTTATCCAATTATGCAGCTGCAAGGGTGAAAGCTTTTCCCTGTAAGCTCGGGCATTTCTCGTGTCCATACAAGGACAACGAACAAATTTTGCATGCACCACTCATTAGCAACTCCCAAGAAACTAGTTGTACGACCACGTTTACGTGTGACAAAAACTTATTCACTGATCTATATCTATGCGCAAATCGCGGAAACATAAAATTATTGAACTAAGATCTTTTAATTAAACAACTTTCCCACTGGCCTATAGAAAGAATATATATATATATACATACATGGACTCACTAGGCTTGAATAAGATTAATGGTTGGTGGCTTCCCATACTTTTTTATCCAAAAAAGGCCATGCATAACCTCAACCATAAACCAAGTGGATATAGTACTCTTTTAGGCTGCATTAAATTTTCTTTTCGTCATCAAGGTGTTATTTAGTAGAAATTAAAAAGAAAATGTTGAACCTCAACCATACAAGGAATCATTACTTTATAAGAAAAAAAAATTTACATGAAACGTATTTTGAAAATCAACTCGTAACTGGTTAACAATCGATTCCAAGACAATATATGAAAATTCTCACGAATGACAACATCAAACTAAATCATGTTATTTTATTAAAAATTGATTTTAATATGATATAATGCTAATGTGAATATAACCTTCAATTTCAAGAAGAAAAACTATAAAAATTCTAACATTTAATACTAAAATGCCTTTTAGTTTTTTCGTCATGATTGTTTGAGCGTAGAGAGTGTGAGAGTCTGAAATAGAGAGAAATGAATTGGGGTTAAAATGGATAATTTGAAAAGATTAACGTACTGCTGATAATAAAAAGATTTTGTGATGACATCTCAAATAAATCTAATTAAAAATAAATGTACATAATTTGTTTAAAGGATAGGACGAGCTACAAGTGTCTTCGCCACTGATTGGACTTCGGAGGGCTTTCTTAAACTTTTCTCAAAAAAGAATAAATGAATAAATAAACGAATGAATAAAATGTAAAGAGATAATAATTTATTAAAGAGTGAACCCCACTCTTGGTCCACCAAAGGCTAGGAGCATATGAGTTTGAAAATGAAATGAAAACTGTTTCTGAACTTCGAGATTTTCTCTGGCTTTATTTATGGTATAAGAAATTATGATGATGGGCTATGCGAAGCCCATTTAAAATTTGATGTCTCTAGTCAATGCCAAGCCTTGTGGGTATTCATGCGCGAAGTGCGGCCCAACAATGGGAAACCTGTTCGCATCAAAAAGATAAACCAGTGAAATTCGATGGGTGGATTTGCTTGATAAAGAAAAATTTAGGTCAAAACAGGTTGCTCAGGTAGAGAATTGACTAGGGATGGCAAAATTTGAATACAGATCCGGATGAAGGTGCATCTATATTTGGATTCACATTTATATTATTATATCCGAATCCACATCTGAATCCGTAAAAAAATTTGTGGATCCGGGTGTGGGTAATATGCATAATGAATGTGGTAGATATTCTGGATATCTTGATGCATAAAATTAAGATTTAATAATTTGAAATGTAATTTAGAAATTCAATCATTTAAAAATTAAAGTAATTAAATCAAAAACCTAATTAAAGTAATTAAAGTGAATATGAAATTAAACTAATTTGTAAAGGTCTAGACATGATTTTTCACTAAATTGATGTTTTTACATATTAATATGAATATTGATTCATTGGAAAGTAATTAGCATGGGCTTGGTAGTTGGCTCACCTTTTGTGTTTCTGATTTTGGCCGGTTGTGAGTGGTGGGGAGTAGGCGAGCAGGGGCTGATTTTAGCCACTTACGGCACCGGGTGGTTAGGAGCAGCCCAGCAGTGGAGGCGTTAGTCGGCTGTCCACTGTCGACGTGAGGCTAAGGGCGAGCAGGGAAGCAGGCAATGAGGCGAGGCGGGTGCAGGGCCAAGGGAGTAGTTGTGTGTGTTTTTAGGGTTACTGAGTTACTGGATTTCACGATTTATTTTTTACAATTTTAGCTTATATATTTTAATAATTTTTTAATGAAAAAATTGATTTAATTAATAATATAATTAAAATTTAATCTAGACTTGAATATTCGATTTTCTAAATGTAAGTGTATCTAAATTCATATTCATATATGTGCGGATCCTCATTCTTAAACTTCAGATCAATACTTTTTAATATGTAGATTTAGATTTTTTCGGACCCGAATTTTCCGCATCTTTACAGATATGGACCAGACCCGAATTCTTTTGCCATCCTAAAATTCACGTTGATGACTTGAAGTCTTGAACGACATGTAACTCGTGGACTTGAAAGATATTTGCCCGTGTAATTTTACTGAACGATCTCTCTTTCCAGTACTTTGGTATTTATCCCCTGGACTTGCACAATATTTGTTCACAGTTGTTCTAATTACATGTGGTGGAGATATTGCTACTGAGCCATTGAGGTGTGGGCTACAGGCATGCCAATATTTGCGTGCATAGTGAGCCTGACCGACTGAAGTCTTCAACATCAACGGCACATAATATAACCTTTTGAACAATCACTTAATTCCCATTGGCCTTCGGCTTGTTGATTTCGTTATCCTTTTGGTTCCCAAGCAATGGCCACCATTTTCCTCACCCCAGCTTCGAATTCAGCACCGACGGCAACACTTTCCGGACAACTTCTCCGACGAAAATCAAACTGTTATAACACATTTAAATTCAAATGTTGCCATAAAACAGCAGAGACCGTTCATTTACACCAAGGTAATGGAAAGGCAGGTTTTTCAGAAAAAGGTCATCAAGATATACACAGAGACCCTCCTCCTCCTAGACCCCGCCGGATAATATTAGTCAGACATGGGGAAAGTGAAGGTAACGTCGACGAGAGTGCTTATACGAGAGTCGCTGATCCAAAGATTGCACTCACTGAGAAAGGCAAGGCACAATCTGAAGAATGCGGCAGAAGAATTAGGCAAATGATTGAGCAGAATGATGGCGATGGAGCTGAACTTGATGACGACTGGCAAGTTTACTTCTATGTCTCACCTTATACAAGGACTCTTCAAACTCTGCAGTTCCTGGGTCGCGCTTTTGAGCGCTCCAGAATTGCCGGCATGACTAAAGAACCTCGTCTTCGGGAGCAAGATTTTGGTATTCATCCGTTGTGCCTCTACTCATCTAGCTACCATTTCGTATTATTATTATCTACAGTCACCCAAATTTCATTTTTAATTTGTTAACAATATTATTTTTAAGTTAAGGCTGTGTTGTCATGAAAAGGGAACTTCCAGGACAGGGAGAGAATGCGAGTTGAAAAAGCTGTTCGTTTGCTCTATGGTCGTTTCTTTTACCGCTTCCCCAACGGTGAATCTGCTGCCGATGTCTATGATAGAATCACAGGTGCATGGTCTTCCTCCCCCCCCCCCCCCCCTCTTTCCCTGTTTTACTATTATTATTATCATTAAATCTCAGTCTGCTCGATCTTATTCAGATCAGACTGTGACGAAGTTGACACTAAAAATTGAAAATGCAACAGGATTTAGAGAAACACTAAGAGCAGATATCGATCATGGGCGTTTTCAACCACCAGGGCACCGGAGCCAAAACATGAACATAGTAATAGTGTCTCACGGTCTCACATTACGTGTGTTTCTGATGAGGTGGTACAAGTGGACCGTCGAGCAATTTGAAGGACTCAACAACTTGGGCAATGGCGGCATTATTGTTATGGAGAAAGGTTACGGTGGAAGGTATTCAATATTCATCCATCCTTAATTTTCTCTTTTAAAATCTAAAAGTTCAATTTGTCTAATATTATGTATTCAACAGGTACAGCTTGCTTGGACATCACACCGAAGAAGAGCTAAGAGAGTTTGGATTGACAAATGAAATGCTGATTGATCAAGAATGGTAAACACTGAAATTGTTTCTTACATTTTATACGTGTTGTTGATATGTGATTTTATCTGTTCCAGCTAACCTGGGTGTTTGTTTTCTTATAATTTTAAGGCAAAAATACGCAAGACTCGAAGACATAAATTATGATTGCCCACTGCTGAATTCTTTCTTCACACATCTTGACGACGGGCAATGTATAATTTAAAAAAAAAAAAGACAAAAAATCTATTACTCGACGGCAAAGGAAGAGAAGCAATAAGAAAGGAACCGTCCAACAAACAGAAGATTCAGGCTCAAGTTTAAGAAGTAGGTAGATCTATATCATATTACCAGGTAAAAGACTACACAATTCTGATTCCAAGAGAAAGGTCAAACGACACACAGCTGTCTGTAGATATATTCAACGATCAAATTTTATAGTGAAATTTACTTCATAAATTGCAGTACAAGTTTCAGGGGAAAGCAGCATAATTCTCACTTTTTCTATCTCAAGCTGTTGAAACTCAGTGTGAATAACTAATCATTATGTGGGGACTTCACTGCCACATTGCCTGCCATACCTGGAACTAATTATTAAAAAACGGGACAATATTGCACGAACAAGATGCATTAAATTCACCATGGCAGAGCTAGGACAAGAATAAATTGACTTTTAATTGATTTGATCACATATTTCAGCGTCAGCGGCCTGTCAACAACTGGCGCTGGCCATTAGAGAAAGAAGTGACCACTCGATCTCAACAAAATCTCTAGAAAGAAAATCTACTTCATCATGCAGGATTTGCCCTGTATAAACAGAAGCTACTTTATAATGCCCCAAAATATTTATTTATCTGTCTACCTCCATCCAATGCGAGACAAAGAAAAAGGGTCTTCACCAATGTTATAATGAAATCGCTTCACAGGCAAATCCATCTCAAATCTCTTAGCAGGAGGAACCAGAATCAACAACCAAAGCCCAAGTAAATGGAAAACAAGCACGGCCTATTAACATGTGGCCCAGCCACCAGCCAACAAGTACCCTTTCCATCTTGATCAGAGCACAAGACAACATCTAATGGGCCAACTTGATCATGGAATACATCAAGCAAGCCCACAAATCCCCTATGGAAACATGCATATGCTATCAGCAGCAGCACATCAACTCGTAGCACAACATAACCAAATATCAAATCAATCATATGGAACGAACAGTTCCTCCTGATGCCTGTAAAAATTCCTACATTGCATTCAATTCAATCACACTCTCGACGAAGACCGAAAGCGAGAGTCTTCAATGTGAAGCGAATCAAAACGTCTTCAGAAGACTCCACTAAGCCAAAACGTAGCGTCTCACCTTTTGCTGAGCACAGACACGATGTCAACATATTTTATCTGTATATTTATCAACATATTTTATCTCGGGAATTGTGGTGGTGATTTCCTTCCTTTCCCAACATGCACTGTCTGAACTAAAAGTAGGAAATTTAGAAAGCTGTAGATTCCGCAGCAAGAAACAAGGAAAGAACATCACAACATATTCATACTCCCACAAACAAGCAAGGACTTATTCCCTTGCTCCACAAAAAGAATGTGATTTCCATCATACCAGACTAAGATAACTTATTCACAAGTTATTCTCACCAGTTACAACATAAGAATAATGAAACTTGAAGGAGATGATCTTCACTCCAATACTCACGAATTGAGACAACACTATCAATTCATATAGGTATAGCCAGCTACAAGAAGTGAAAACGCAGCTGTAAAGAAAACTCAAGATCTAAATTTATGTTCACATGTCTGTGAAGTCCATGATGGCTAACAAAAATTAACATAAAAATATGAATAACCTTCATATTTTATACCTGAACTAACAATAGAAACTCAAGAAGAACTAATGACTCGTGCATCAAACTAATAACAACAGTTTAAGGAAAACAATAAACCCATATGGCAGTACTGTAATGGGTAATGACAATTGTGGTAATCGTCTTAATTGAACTTGATTTTCTGAGACTTGAGAGAACACACATAACATTGATCAACACAGCTCCAAAGTTTGTTATCAACATAATCCAAACTAACCAGAAGCTCCCTCGCCCTTGAGATCAACCCCAACTAAGAAAGAATATACAAGATGTATTTATAAACTAAATCCGACATAACAATAGAGAAGTGTCAGGGGATCCATGAAAGGGCCAAAAAAACAAAGTAAGAAATTCTATCAAGTTTGACTTCATAAAAATATGGAAGTTGCAACTGGACAAAGTAATCTTCTTCCAGACTAAACCTGGTTAAATGACATCAAGCAAACACACAATCCCCTTGTGTGAAACCCATTTTCTCTGAAGAATTTCAAGTCCTGGTTTAGAAAGGAAGGAGACAGAAAACTAAAAATTAATCTGAAATTAGGTTTTAGTGATCATGAAAAGGTAAAAGACCCCTTAGAGCATTATCTTTTGGCTCCAACATGGACTTGATAACTTCTATGAGTTCTCAATGGTTGCAGCTGCAATTCGTAATTGCTGCAGTTGCTCCTGCTCACCATTACGTCTCCAGAAAGCTCTCCTCCACCAGACTTCAAACCCTCTTTGTATATTCGGACAGTCTTCACCAGAATTCAAGAAACGATTAAACCAAGCAAGCAAAATTTCCTGTTGCCAAGCTAGAGGCAAAGTCAGAATCGTGTTACTAAGACCATCCTCAATTAAGTGACGATCAAGGCCATTAGATGCCCTCCTCATCCACCCAAAGTCATCATAAAAAGGCTCCAACCAAGTCCGCAAAAGCAAGCATCGCACATCCTTTGTAGCCAATAACTGTGCTTTGCCAATGCCAACAAACAGTCTAGCAGTAACTCTACTAACCTCATACCTATGAACTGGAGGAACTTTGGGATGCGCCTCAGATATTTCAGATTGAGAAGCCCATATTTTTAGAAAGTCCTCAGCAATTTGCCTATCAATCAAGATGTCCAAAATCCAATGCAAATTATCCGCCTGACGTGCAATCTGACCCACTTCCTGCATCTCCCCTGAAGCTGCCTGGAGAAAATACTGGCGAAGCAATTGCAAACACCCATCACAAGCAGAATACAATGACTCCTTTCGAAGATCATTTTGAGAAGAATTTTCGTGAAGCATTTTCGATACCAACCCTTTCATCTCACGCCTTGCCTTCTCGTCTTTGCCTTCGAGAACTACATGTAAGAGCTTGAGAAGTACTTCCTCATTATCATTACCCTCTTCTGTTCCATTAGCAACTTCAACTGAAACCCTCTTCAAAACTTCACCAGCTCCCACGCCCTCAAGTCGAAGCTCAGATAACAATGAAGCCACCTTCTCTTCTTCATCCTCAGCCCACGGAGCAGCCTCTAGGTACTCCAAACAAGACAAAACCCCCGCATCAAACCCGATCGCAGCCGAAACCTAAAAGGAAAAGGAAACACCCTCACAAAACCAACCAATTTAAATGGCATAACATGTTTATAACTTTCTCAAAGCATTAACTATTACATGCGGATTACCTTTAAATTCTCAATAAAGTTGTCTTTTAAGTTAATTTAATATCCCTAATTTCCTTCCTAATCCTAAAAACAGTTTCTAAGCAGTAAGCAACCATAAATATAAATTAAAGATATAACTTTATGTAATATAATTGGAAAAATGACATTCTACATACCTTCAAAATATCAAGAACTTTAGAAACGTCCTCCCTCATCAACTTCTTCTTAAGATCCTTGCAATACATCAACCTCAAAGTCTCAATATAGACCTCCACGTCATCACAATCAGCAATCTCCACAATGTAGGGAAGAGTCGTTTTCTGCTGCTGTTTTGTCCAGCGATCCGACAACTTAACAGCGAAAAACCTACTGTGCGCCACAAGAATTTGCCTGTGCACGTTCAACGACACGCTAATCCCATCTTTAGAACTCAAAGTCAGCTTTATATCACTCGATGTTGACTCATTGAACTGGTTACCAGGGCTTCTGGTGAACAAGAGATCCGTTATTCTCTGCATTTTAAGCTGCTGGGTATCAAATGGCTGTTGCTGCTGAGGTTGCTGTTGGGTTGTTTTGGTGTTGTGGGCAACTGGGATCTGGGTTTTGGGATGAACGTCGGGTTCGCTAGCCATCATTTCGAAAAGGGTCGGACTGGATCGGGTTTTGTCCGGCGGAGGAGACATCGGGTTCAAAAGACCGCCGTCAGAGCGGAGTTGAATTTGCTGAAACTCGACGGAAATGCCGAGTCAGATGAGTGGCCGTGGTTCGCTGGCGGTGGTGTCGCGGTGTGCGTGAAGTCCATGACCGGCGATAGACTGCCAGGAGAGAACCGAATCCTGAACGATGAAGGCGAGTCGGGTGTGAGAGTCGGGTCGGGATCTTTAACGGGGGTGCGGACGTGTCTCTGTGGCGGCTGTGGAGGAGGAGGAGGTGGTGGTGGGGAGGGGACTTGTAAGGGTTTGGAAGCGGGGCAGCACCAGGAGTTTTCGGGTGAGACAACAGTTGGTGGGTCTAGATGTCGGGTCGGGTAATGGGAGAAAGAGTCGGTGTTTGAAGCCGCTGAGGCAGTGGTGGTGTTGGGAGTGGCTGAGGCTGAGGACAAAATGGTGGTTTCACGACACCTGCGGCGTTTGGGCTTTAAGATGGGCTGAGTTTGGACTTTGAAATAAGTTGCTTTTGTTGTTGTCGTTGCGGTTGTTGCCATGAAATGTTGTTGTTGTTGTGTGTGTGTGTGTGGTGTGTTGTCTTTTAGTTCGGGTGGGATTAACAAGTGATTTTATTTTGTAGTTTTTGTTGTTACTTGGATTTGAGTACAGGGAGTTTATAAATGGCGGTGCTTACGAGACAGAGGGAAGAGCGAAAAAATAGCGACTCTGGGCTGAGACTCAGAAACTGAGCATTTAATGTGGACTGTCGATGAATGAAAGACGATGATATGTGGTTTGGTGAGTCAGCAGGCGAGCGTCTTTTTGGGTTACTCAGCTGACGATGATGAGCTTTGTCTGGCCTTCGGATGCTCGCCTTGCGTACGGATTTTTCAAAAATAAAAGACAAGAAAGAAAGAAAGAAAGAAAGACCAATGCAAAGTTGCGACTTCTTGTTGTTGTCGATGTGATATGTGAGACTGAGAGACGAGAAACAGCACGGCAGGCAGGTGCAGGTTTGCCCCACAGAAATATTTTTGGGGGGTTTTATTGTTTTTTTAATTAACTATTATTATCTTCTTAAAAAAAATAACTATTATTTTTACAGAGCGAACTGTGTGTGTGTTAACAATAAAAAAAAATTATAACTTTCATCTCATCATATCATTTTTAAATAATAATTTTAATAAAAAGATTGGAAATAAAATCAATTTAATTTGTAAAACACGTGAACAAATATTTTTCACAATACTTTAGCGTCTTGATCTTTACTAGAACATACACGAAGGAAGACAAGAGCAATGTTTGATTTTATAATTACAACTCTGTGATTCATGTCTTACTTGGCACTTTACTTTATAAAATTTTATTATTGCACCTTTGGCATTCTCTGAAAGATATTATATGTGTGTACGTAAGAAAATGATAGAATGCCATTGGCCCTTTTGGGCATCATGTGAAATAAAAATCAAGCCTATCTCATGGTAGGCATGCGGCTGAAAGAAGGAGACGAAACCAATTAAAACCCATTTGTCTTTGTTGCTTCAAGCAAGTAAAGTATGATTTTATCAAATAAAAATAAATAAAAGTAATGATACTTATAACTGAAAGTAGTGCAAATTAAGCATGGAATTATAATTATAATGGTGGACCAACACATAAATAGGCGGTGGCCTACAGTAGCAGAAAATTCATAAAATTGAGCCCGACCATGTGAAAGCATTTGCATAGTTCTGAAGGAAATATGATACTCCACAATTCACATGGTAATGATTTTAACCTGAAAATCATGAGCTTTGATCATCAAGTCTCGTTCGTGGAATCAGTTGATTTGATGCTTTTTGCGATGTGTGCATTTATTGCGATCCCGTGGAGGAAAATGCCATCAGCACACAATAGACTTGCTGATAACGCCAAGGTATCTTAAAAAACTGATGCCTTACCATACAAACCTTCCTTAGAAATCGGGGAACGGGGGAAATGTGATAAGTTAAACTTATTTAATAAGCTAATTGATGGAATTATTGTGTAATTACCTTTGATTAATTATTTTTAACATAGATAACAATTGCTGGAATATGTTTTTATGTCATTTAATTCTTTTTCAATTCAAAATAAGGGTCATTTTTTTTTTTACATTTAATCAAATTTCAAACACTTCTATTAAAAATAAATGTCAAATTAATGGAAATGGGGGTGCAATGAAAATTATTGAAACAATTTGGTGGACGATGGAAATTATCGATATATTTAGGGGCGGAGCATAAATAACCATGTTTGTTATTATAGGAAGTCTTTTAATTTTGTTAACTAAAATAAAGAAAAATATATTTTGTAAAGACATGAAAAAAAAATTTAAAGAAAACTTGATTTTTGAAGATTTTACTATTTTAAAGATTTTTTTTTATTGGACTGATATTTGATAATTTTTTTAGAAAAAAGGTAAATTATACTTTTTATAAGCAGCTTATAAGAAAACCACTACACATTTTTAAATTTCTATTATAAACTTAATAGTTAGATAATAAAAGGCAATTATATATTATTTTTCTATAAATCCTAATAATATAAATAAAAGGCAACATCTTTTTAAACTTATGTATATTTTAGTCATTATATATTAAAATAATATTTTCATAATAAAATTTATCAAATGCACGTATTCTAGCTTTCAAACTCATAACTACTACAACAATATAGTTTATTAAATATTAAACTACTTTTAATCAATAGCTTATTTCGCCCGTACTACACAAACAACTTAATTCATCAGCCATTACAATTCCAAATAGGCCTCTAGTATGTTTGCTCAGTTGTTCTATTATAAAGAGGGTGTCTATATAACATTTCCATAAAAATCTTTCAATTTTTTATTCTTTGAACTATTTTGAAATTTTATTTACAACTTTATTTTTCATTCATATTAAGGGCGAGGCTTATATATATATATATAATTATATGAGACTATTACTTAGATTGCAACTCATATTATATAAAAATATTTACAATCATACTTTTTATGAAGTATTGTTTAGATTTTTACTATTTTTAATATTCGAATGATGTATGTCCAGATTTTTACCCTCCCTAATATTCGGATGATGTTTACTTCACTCACGTTTTTTAAAGAAAAATATTATCTCCACTTAAATATACAATATAATTGAAAAATGAATTACCCCATAATACTTTTGTGGGGGTTCGGATTGATGCCCTCAGTAGCTTTAACTATTCCACCTAGTTATTAAGGGTGAGGCTATTTGCACTTTAAAATTTACTATGGGCATTCATTTACTCTGCACAATCATTCAATAAATTTCAAAAATTAAATTTCACTTTGAATAGTTTTCAATTGTCAAAACGGTCCTTCCTTAAAATTAGTCAATTGAGTCCTCATTTTCTCTCTACGCTCATAAAATATTCATAATACTCAAGTAATGAACATATTTCATTGCTAATGGTTCCTAAGCATATTATCGAGATTCAAGATTTGATTTGAAACTGTTTAATTGAGATTTGATCCTAGGCCTTAGCCACACAGCATCATAGATGTATATATTCCCTACAAAATTAACAGGTTTGAGAATGTGTTGTATGCCGTGCACATATACCCATGTATCCAACATGCATCTCTGTTTCAATTTTTCTTTTCCTTACTTTTTCAATGAATTTTTTTTTTTCATATTTCATTTTTCTTTATTCTTTCTATTTCCTTTGATGTTCTCTGTGAATGGTGAGTGTGAAATTTTTTCTGTACAGATTTGTTCGTCCCCCAGGAATAGTATTTTTTTTAAAAATTATATTAACGATGTTGATAGTAAATTTAATTAAAATTATTTTAGTGCATATAAAATTTTATCAAATGGCCGTGTGGAAGACTGGAAGTACAAATTAGAGTCAAATAGCTCTTGCCCTTCTCTTTATCCCGCTTCGAAATTGGAAAATTGGGCCTTTTCAATAAATTGCCTGGTAGCAAATCGAAATACATGTAATGGTCCTGGTAGCCCACAATATGGTTTTCAATGGGCTAATACAGAAAACCTCTTAACTGGGCTTATGCCCAGATTTCGTAAGGCCATTTTTTGGATCTCCGAGTGTCCAAAAGCTGACAGAATAACCTTTTAGTTGCCGTTAAGAGTAGGCTTTTGACAAAGCTCAAACTTCTTCCTCATTTTTCTAATTGAAATTACTTAAATAGTTAAAGATAAAATATTTTATTTCTTATTTTGAATGAGAATTCAATTATACACTTAAAATAAACTGTTATTTTTAATAAATTTTTTACATCCACCTCATTTCATAATTTATTTTTTTTAGAAACTTAGGAGAGCTTAGAATTATGGAGATAACAACATATACTAAAAGAAAAATTAATTTAAGATTTTTAAGATTCACATGTATTGTATAAATAAAAAAACTTAAAAGAAAGGGTATCATTTGAGGTGAAAATTTTATAGAATAATGATTAATTTATATTTTATAAATTAAATCACAGTTATTTTATAGGAAATAAAATTCAAAAGGGGCACCTGTTATTATTAGGAAACATCGGTCATAGGCCGAAGTTAAAAACATTCGGCGCCAGTGGATTTGGCCAAAGAATTTGCACAATGAATAATCGGCAGACTTGGGACCCATGCCTGAAGAAACGAAAAGAAAACTCTCTCCTTATTTAATTATATGCAGTAAAGAGAAATAGTATGCTTTTAATAATAATCAATCAGGCATACAGTCTCCTGCATACTTTCTCATTTTTCTTTAATTTCGTACTTAGCATGCTAATCAACCCCAAAGTATACATAAATAATAGATTAGTGGACCATTGATTTGATATCTTAGGTTATACGTTTATCATTGTTGAAAAAAAAAAAGATTTGACGCTGTCGCCGCCACAAACCCGCTACAACAAACCATTTGCATTAATTTGAGATTAAGAGTAGATAGTCAATTAATTATTTTTGAACGATTCGATAATTCAATTATGAACGTTTAAAATTTGATCAATTTTCTCGATTTGAGAATTTACAAATCAACGAAACCCAACAGAAAAGCCAAAGAACCGCCCCCTATGGTCACTGTTTAAAATGATAAATTACTAAATGCTATAATAATAATAACAACAATAATATTCATTCACAAGGAAAAATTTATTTGATGGGAAAGCAAAGACTCGCGCGATGTGCCTTGATGGATTTTCTTCAAAATGGCCTGAGACTTTGCTAAATGGGTCACGGGGGTGTGGGCCCTGGGCCGCGGGGGTTAGGTAGAAAACATATGAAACACGGACACCCTCACATGCCGCCGATGGCCCACCATTCTGACTTGTGTCTAAAATTTCGTTCGTTTTCTCTCTCGTTCACGTCATTCGGCTTTTCCTTCAACTCCACAATCATAGAATTGTCAAATTTAATTTCTTTCTTCTTATAGAAAGAAAATTTACCCACGACATTTTTCACAAGTACATTTTTCACATGTTTTGATGTTTCAAATGAGAAAGAGAGATCAACAAAACGACTGTCGTTTTCCTTTCTTATCGTTCAGAATGATTACTACTATAGCCCCTCCTTCACCCCCAAAATATTCGAATTAATGTGGAAATTACGCTGCAAAATTTGATTTTAGAGGGTTTATATTGTGCCTCAAACAAAGCGTAGCGGTAGAGTAAAGTTGTCTGGAGCTAAACATTAATGGTACAATAATAATAAATTGTCTGGTAAATAACTATCTTTTACAAAACACGAAGAGGGACAACAAATGCTTATTTTAATTTTTACATCTAATTGCGTATTTGCTACAGGCAGAGAATCTCTGCAAAATGTTGCCGAATTTTATACAATATTTGAAACAACTTGTAAAAAATAAAGCTAAATCTACCTCATTTCTCTCTTTAGCTCTCATCTGTCAACCCCAACCTATCCACTTTGGTTTGTTTTAGAGCCTCATATTCTCTGTTTAACGTTTCAATTTTAATGTTATTTTCCTAAGTTTTTTAGGTTAACACCTCAAATTTTATAAAATTGTATCATCAGTTAGGGATTAAAAAAAAAAAAAAAGTTTAGAGAATCAATGGCATATATATAAGAAATTATAACTTTAGAGAATCAATGGCAAAAATATATATAACTTTAAAATTTTGAAAATTTTAAACATAGAGAGAGGTGAGTTTCTAGATAATAAAAACGTTGTAGTCGTTGAATTTGTAAGAACTAAAATTAATCAAAATTGGGCATAAGAGTCATGATTACTCGTTGGACTCCCAATATAAGGAAAAAGGGAAAAAGAAAAGAAAAAGAAAAAAAGGACACACAGAGAGGCGGCCACGTGGTCGTTGTCAGTCCATATGGCCAATGAGGAACATGCTCTCACATGTCGACCCTCTTGGCTAATCTTATCATTAGCTTTAATAAATGATAAATTGATAATGCAAATTGCTGTTAGTTACTTAATTGTCTCAGTTAAAAACATCAGCTTAATTATTACATTATTGGCTATTCTTTTGAAGCTTAGACAGTTTCTGACGTAGCTAAGTTGGACTATACTTTTAATTTTTACCTTCCAAAAATGGACAGAATTTGATTCTTAGTTTCATCCTTATGGCAGGCAAGTTCTGGTAGGCAAATGTATTAACAATTGTTTCAAGAGTTGGAATTAATCGCGTACAAATCTTGCTTTTTGGATGGCTATTACCCTAGACTTAGGATTGCACAAGCACAAATAAAAATAAAGCGTGCGCTTGAAGATGTGTAAAATATTGTTAAACTTGGTTAAAAAAAAGGGGGGGAAATGGATCTTTGGTTGGATTTAGCTGGCCTACCTGTTAAAATGTTCCTAATAAGTCCAAAATGCCAGCAAGGTTTGCCTAAATGGGTACTCATAGACTCATTTGAAAAGGGTTTTTTTACAGCAAAGAGACATATAAAATTAGTTATGGAGAAAGAGCAGAGAAGAAAATTGACAGTGATTCGAGGGCCGAGGAAACAGAGACAGAGAACGAGACAAGTGAAACCAGGGTGTGTATTTGGGTGGGCCAAAATTTGTCGGAGCAGTATTTGAACAAAATGTCAGTCAGAGTTGGTGGGCTTACACCAACACCACATTGTGGAGCTGTGCTGAGCAATTAGCATCAAGGCATATGAACATGAGCTTCCCCACCCACATAACGCCATCGGCTGTATTTTCCTTTTTTTTTTTTCTTTTCTTTCTTTCTTTTTCCCCTAATTTCTTTCGTTTAAACCCATCTGTCTTTGCTGGTTTCATAGAGCTCATCACAATCTTTGTTCCCTTTCATAACCCCATTTATGCTATGCCACTTGATTCTTGTCCATAATCACTCACAATATATGTCACTGGCCATCCCCCTATTCTTTTAATGGTTAGTTACATCGAGTTTGATGCAAGTTAATGTTATATTGTTATGGGTCTTAGTTTGATTTGTAAAATTTGCTTATAATACTACAAGAGATATGAAATTCTAAATTTCTGTGTGTGTGTTTTTTTTATTATTTTATTTTAGTTCGTTTAAATGGAAATAAAAGTTTCTTACTTACTAAATATCAACATTTGTTTTTCATATTATTGCTTGAATTCAAGTCACTGTCGATGTAATGCACATTCATGGTTGGCTAAGTTACCGCAAAAAAATATTTAACCATAGGATATTAGTTACAAAATATTCTTAGTATAGCATTTGAGATTTCTTAACCTAACAACTCTTCAATATTATTTAGTTGATCTCTTTCTTCAAAGGAGAAGTTTTATCAAATTAATTAATTTAAATGTACAATTTATAACTTTCAAAGCGTGTCACTGAATAGGTTATTATATTATCACAAGTTATGTTGTTGTGTGTCTTAAATTTCATAACTATAGATCTCTATCACCTTATCTAAAAAGTCTAAGGTCTCTCTATTGACCACGTTGATTATTATTATTAGCATTTATATACTGGTGGGGAATTAATAATCTACAGATGAAGATTGTACCAACATTATCTTCTCACAAGCTAAAGAAGACAAAAGAAGAGAGTGAGGGAGGCCTAAACTGTCCCAAATCAAGCAATAAGGGTTTGGTGGCAACCCCATTTGAGATGGGACAACGACGCCATGATGTGTCGAATTCATCAAATTTCAACCCCACTAGGGCAATGACTTATGGTACTAATTCTCCATCAAGAACTTGTTTTGTGGGCTTCCTAATGTGCATAGGACATGAAGTATTAAAAAGAAATAGGAAGCCCACAAAACAACACTCAACACAATGCCTCCCTCCCATCTTTTTCTTTTTTTGCCCTTTTGGTCCATCACTTAATGATTCGGATGCACTTTGCTTTCTCAATAAAAACATTTCACAAACTTCACATTTATTATAGTTAAAAAGATATTTGGACTGTTACCGAGTTGAAACAAAAACAATGTTACAAATAAGAAATTACTAAAGCAAATCTGTTTTGAAATAAAAAGTTCTTGGCCGCTAATTTTAAAAGAAAAAAAAAAGAAAAAAAAAGTTTTTGGCTCCGTGGGTCCTAAATATGTTGAATACGCGCGCGGACACACACTAGTGGCATAAATTTGAGACCGCAACTAAATTGCAAAGACAATCATCATAAAGTAAACCGTAAGCTTTATTCCTAGTACTAAGAATTATGTGATTAACTTTTTCTTTTTTTAATAACAGCGTCGTTGTATTATACACGATACTGATCCCATATAATTAGTATACATAAAATTTACAATTTTTAATCTGAACATACGACTTATAAAAATAGATAGTCAAGTGATGTTGCCATTGCCAAAATTGCATAGAAAGCTTTTGCAGTTAAATGTAGCAATAACACCCCTTTTTTTTTAAAAAAAAAATAAAAATAAAATAAAAATAAAAATGATAGAAGTAATTAATAAGTAAATGTACATTCAATTTATGGCAGGATGTGATTGCAGTAAAGCACATAATTCAAAATGACAAGAAATTGTGGTGCATGCCTTCAAAGCAAAATAATAATCAAACACGCTAAATTTAAGAATAAAAAAAGTAATAGTAATTACTTTAAAGCCATCGTGTCGTTTCTGCTGTCATCCTCGATAAAAATCGAAACTCTTTACTGCTTCATTTCACTCGCAAAGTCTGAACAATCAAAGCCTCTCTATAAAACTAAATATATCCTCTCTGTTCTCTCAAATATTTTGAAAAATAATAACAACCAAAAAAAAAAAAAAATTAAGCATGGGCTTTCCAGTAGTTTACTCAGAGCTCGTCATCCCGAAACTTCTCCTCCACACGCTTTCCGTTCTGGGTTTCATCCGAAAACTAATCACAGTCTTGTTTACGTGTCTGGGTCTTCAAGATTTTCTGGAACCGGACATTGACGCGCCGGACAGTGCACGCGCTGCTGCTCCACTTCGTCCTCTGTCGGTCTCTGCGCTTCTAATACGGGAAATCCTGCCGGTCGTCCAGTTCTCGGAGCTCGTTGACCCGCCCGACAGCTGTGCCGTTTGTCTTTATGAATTTGAAGAACAGGACGAGATCAGACGGCTCACAAACTGTCGGCATATCTTCCACCGGGGCTGTCTTGACCGTTGGATGGCTTATGACCAGAAGACGTGCCCTCTGTGTAGGACGCCGTTCATTCCTGACGATATGCAGGATTCGTTCAATGAGAGGCTGTGGGCTGCTTCTGGGATCCCTGAGTTTTACGACGACGATCCTCCCCTTTTTTATCAGGTCACTGCAGATTTATAAGTTTTTTTCTTTTTCTTTTTCTTTTTCTTTTAGGGCGGTGGTATCTCTCTATAATATGTACATAGATGAAAAATTTAATCATTCGGGGAGAAAGGAAAAAAGAAAAAGAAAAAGAAAATTAATTAGAATTAATTATATGTTTTTGTACAGTTTTTTTTTTAATTATTATTTTCTGTTTAACATTTTGAGTCAATTTAGCGGAGATAATAAATATGTGGAATGGATCTCAATTCGATCTCAATAATAATAATTCTCTGTAATCGTGTTTTGATTTTTGTTTATATAGATATATATATTTTATATATATTTTTGTTTCGCATTTTTACTTTGTGATTGTGAATTATGGGAGTTTTTTGGTGAGGTTCAGGGTACTACCACCATGAATATGAGTGAATGGGATAGGGTTGATTGTCAAACATAACATATTGTTATTATTCATATTACGTAATTCGAGTGTTGGCGTAATTTGACTGCTGGCCGGTACTTGACAAAACTCCGGTCGCCCAAAAATCTTCCATTAATTCTGTTGTGGGGTAATATAATATTCGATCTACTTGATTTAACATATATATAAATAATTTCAGATGGTTGGTTGTCCAAATAAATTCACAATTTTAAGAACTCTGCCAAGACCTTTATTTATTTATTTATTTATTTATTTTGTTTGTTTTATATTTATACACACACGCACACACACACAAATTTAAATTTTAAGAAGCTGCATAAATAAAACTCATAATTTGAGTGGAGTAGTCAATAGTAAGTAGAGTAACAAAAATAAAACTGAGGACTAAGGCGACGAAATTGGTGCAAAATTAAAAATACAAAATTAATAAATAATGTGACGCCATCCGGGCATCTCTTTTCAGCTTTTACAACTTTTGGTATTGCAGATTCCTTTATTCTCTCAGCCTCTGTCTCTCTTATCGGCTTATGTTATGTCATACGTGCGCATCATCAATATTCCACACGAAAGAAAGATGATGATGAAATTTTCATTCATTCATCGTGGCCCATTCTCCTTCATTTATCATTTTATATGAATGAAGAATATATAAATGTAATCAAATCCTCTATATTTTTTTTTAATGATTCAATTTTGCAAATATCTTCATTGTTGCAATATAAATTAAAGTTGATTACTCTGCATCTTATTAAAATGATTTTTTTATTTATTTTCGCCCCGAAAATGTACGGAATTGGATTGCAATGTCCCTCCCTCCCCCGTCCAATTATCTGCGGCCTCTACAAATTTTACTTCCAAGATTTGGAAACACTTGTTGAAAGCTTAAGATATGTTATTAGATCAATCCCATCCATCTGAATGGTAACTAATATGAACTGGACGCTTAAAGATTTTTATTTTTATCTCTTGCAACAATGTTATTCGGTATACTTAAATTAACGCATGCTATTAATTAGTTAATTAATTAATTAATATTTTCGTATGGCTGCAGGGTGCCTGCCTTCCAAAGGATTGGTTACACAATCCTTTTTGTTTGCTGACCAACTGAATTCAATCAAATCTTAAAACGACGAGGTAAGAGATTAAAAAAAAAATAAAAAGAGATTTAAACTCCGTCCATTCTCTTATCTGTTAAAAAATAAATATAAATATTTGGGAGATCAACTGTTTAACACAAATAATCTAATGTGGGATGGATGGATTCCGAAAGTGCTTCTAAGGTTGAATGATGATCCAAAATTAGTTGTGTTTCGGTGCAAATCCTAAGGTTGAATTCACAAATAACAAATGATAATAAGTAAGATTTTAATCATGTAAAATCATATATATATATATATATATATATATAACGTCTGAGCAAGACTTTGCCTCCTGAGCGTGATTCAGTTTGACCGTAAGTCGGTTAACAGTTAGTAGTTAGTACGTAAAGCGTCTTATTCCCATCCAAAACCTTTGAAGAATAATTTGCAATGAGATGAGAGAAGCGAGATGGTTTGGTGCAGCGGCTAATGAACGGGAAGAGTGTCAGTGGAACATTTATGTGGTGCCAGCCTGCCAGGTGAGGTGGTGTTGTCTAAAAGTCCAATCTGCGAATAATAAAAAAACGACCACCGACCCAAAAAAATGAAATGTTTGGACACACTCCCCTCGGGTCCGTTTAGGATGTTGGTCATTCTATCTAATTCAAAAATTTGTGGATCTGTTTGCAAATAAACCAAGTCCATGCCTCATCTAAATTGTGAGAAGCCCACCTTTTTTTTTTTTTTTTTCTTCTTCCTTAGTTGCTTTCTTTTCAGGTGATGTTTGATTGAGAGTAGAGGAAAATAATTTAAATTTTATTTTTATTTTTATTATTTGGTTGTATAAAATATATAAAAATTTAATTTTTATTAGGATTTAATATTTATTATAATATACAATTTGAATTTTACGCCAAAGGGTGAAGAATTCAAATTCCTCTTATGTTGGAAACCAAAGCTTTTAAAATTATCCTTCAACATTTTAACTTATTTAATGTCATTAATAATTATTATTTAATATTTTATTTTATCAATTTAATATTATAATAATTAAATTTAATGAATGATTTAAGAAACTTAATTAAATAAATAAACTTATTTATTTAATATGAAAATATAGAATATAAATTAATTACGCTGGACCCTCATACCATCGTCAGAAGCTGCCGAAATTTTGTCTGAAAGTCACTGGCTGTCGTTGACTGCCACCGTTGGCCAGCTTTTTATTTATATTAAATAGTTTAATATATTAAATTATTTTATATTCAATATTCAATATAAATCACGAATTTTTAAGACTTTTTGACATTAAAAAAAGTTTAGTATTACTATTAAATTATATTTCATTATTAATATAGGTAATTTAGTATTTAAGGCAAAGAATAAATTTGTCTAAAAAAAAAAATTATAATTTATTTCCCTATCAAATTTTATATCAAACCAAACAAATATCCTTCTCTACTTTTTTTCTTTTCCCTTCCCCTCCATTCCACTCTTTTCTCTCCTCCCTTTTCTTTAAAGTGAATATGGCCTTAGTTTCTTGGCCATCAAACGAAACAGCTTTTCATGTCCAAATACTGCCGGAACAAACTTGCTTACTGATTTCTCTTTAAAACGGTTCAAAGCTCATTGCTATGTAAGATTACATAAACAATTATTATTATTATTATTTTAATAAAAGTACCATATTGCTTAATGAATATAATTTTACTCCTTAATCGGGCCACTATAACTTACGTCATGTAGACAAGTAGCGGTGTCGCTGTTTGCTATCAGCGTGATGCAAGTTCCATCGTCCACTGGTGATAGTGAACCGTAATAAACAAGGCTCGGTCACCTTAAGAGTGTTTGATTAACCCTTTCTACAAATCAAGTTAATTATTTTTTTCATCTTCAGACTTCAGTGATGCAAAAACTACATTATCTTTATTATTTTTTTAAAATAAATTATTTAATAGCCATATAACACACTATCTACTTTCATTTCATAACTATATTTTTTCCCCACAACAAATATGACTTTTATGCTACACCAAATAGCACATTTATCAATTAAGAGATTACTGCCAATAATTATTCCAAACCTAAAGCACCCTAGACTATGACCCTACTTGGTATCAAAATGCTATAACTTCTAAGCCACAATTGTTGTGGAAAAAAACTATGAATTAAAATGTAATAGTGTAATAAATACAATTTTTAAATAATAATTTTGTCAAAAATAATAGAGATTATAAATTTTTTATCATAAAGTGTAAAATCAAATCAACTTTAACTTTCACGACAGCTAGTGTTTACCAAACATATTTGTGATATAACTTCTAAACTACAACTATCCAATCTCAATACTTATCTCAGCCTATATAGTTTCAGTCACAGCAGGTGACTACAAATACCAAGATTTGCAGATAAAAAGTAGACAACTAAGCAAACAAAATATATAAGAAAGTAAATATATTTTTTACTCAATAATTATGAATCAAAACACACAAGTATACTGCTGTACCGGTCGTCTATTTGCAAGTGAAAGGTCATATGGAAGTTTGGAGATCGATTAAAACCCCAGTCCATACCAACCCCAGTCCATACCTCAAAAATGTCTCAGAAGTTAATTTTCACAAACCAATATCAAACATGCACCACGGCGGAACTAGGCCTTAATGGGTAGGTGGGTAATGGCCTTGATTGTATGCAGGCGGGGGATAACCTCCAGCTGGATAGCCCTGACCTTGGGGTGGTGGGTAGCCCTGACCCTGGGGTGGTGGGTAGCCCTGACCCTGAGGTGGTGGATAGCCTTGAGGAGGATAACCATATGCTTGTTGTTGAGGTGGATATCCAACCGTCGCAGGATATGGCTGATCAATGCGAGACATCTGTTGATGAGGGGGTACCGCCATTGGTTGTGGACCAAATTTACCATCCCTTTTGTCCATTTCAACCTTGTGCTGTGTCTGCAGACAATTCAAATAAACTGTAAAGAAATATTTTGTTATAATGTAATTTCATTTGCATGTGGTTGAATCAATTGCATACCTGCATGCAGGCACAGACCCTGCAAACCAAAACATAAAGCAGAATCAGTAGGATATTTTGCAGCCATTTTGCCTAGGAGCTTTCAGTGTGGAAAGAAGGAAAACACTTACGTGCAATAAACTAAATCAGCCAATAGATTCAGTATCTGTGAAGCCTCCTGAAGTTCATCACTTCCCACGATGCATGCAACCAAGGAAAATATGCATGCAAGTTGGCTGAGGCAAAACATAAAACCCTGCATACAAATAAGAAACACATATAACAAATAAACAAAGATGTGTAACTATAGCAATAGTGTTAATAGATAATGTAAGTGATCGTACAATGATGCAATTATCACAGGCAGTTGTCTGGATGTTAAATTCATCTTGCAAAAGAAATCGCGTAGAGGCCACCGAATTGCCAAAGCAGCAAAAAACCTGGACGTTCAAAAAGAAATGGTTTCAATATTAACAAAACAGAAGCTATTTACAACTGCTACATTGGTTTATAAACTGAAAACCCAGTAAATGGGGATTATAATATTTTCTCACAAGAAAGCATGCTGTATACTTCATAAGTTATCCGAGAGGTACAAGATGAGAGGGTTAAGCAAAAAAGGAACCAATAAAAACACCTTTATCCTTAGAAGCCAAAAGAAGGGGTAATGCATATCTAGTGGCCATAAACCTAGACATCGGCAGAGCTAAATAACATGTGATTTTTGGTAAAAATTAACTAGAAAGATCAACTGTGTAGACTAATATAAAAAAGGATCATGACAAATGAATTCATTTCCATTTCTGCTTCCTGTAGATAATTGTCTCTAACATACCCAAGCGAATTCCTTTGTGACATAAAAATGTGGGTCGACTTGCTGCTATAGTCCAGAGACTAAAGACTGACAGGGCTAGCTTGCACATGAAAAGGCAGAGAGTTGTACATTAAAGCATGTACAACATATATGAATTGGGATTTTGAAACTGCATATATTGAGGAATTGGCATTAAACACTTACATGCAGGTTTTACTGAGAGTTTGAAGATTAACTGGCTATATAAAGGTAAAAGATGTATGAGCTATGTTTGTTTTGTTGACAATGCGATACTCCATACAAGTAAAGGTCATTTGATTCTCTCATTTGTGGAGAAAGAGTGAGAATCTATCAAAAATTTCCAATCTCTTCCAATTATAAGATGTTGATACAAGGTCATCAAATATAACGCGCACAAGTTAGGGCCAGACAAACACACAGAGGCATGTGCAAACACTCTTGCAGTAAAGCAAATATAATTCATAGCACAAATACATTCACTTTAACTAATATCAGAATTTCCAAATTCCAATTTGTCTTCAATGGTAGTTCTTGCTCCTTATTTCTTGCTATTGCTTTTCTTCACCGCATAAAAATTCTAGGGTATCGGTTAAACTAAGAACCTCCAGATCAAGTAAAGACAAAATGAAGCTGTAACACACTAACATATCCAAAATAAATTCCATACCTCAGTGGCGAGGCAGACTTCAGGGCATTTACTTTCTCCACACTTGCCGCTACAGGGCATATAACCAGCACAACAAACATACCTGTAACAAATAAGAAAGAACCACATTTAGACCAAATGATTTCATATTATACCAGTTTAGATCACAGTTGAAACGGAATCAGAAGTATCACTAACCTGGACATGTCATTGTAGAGCGCCCGTTTCCGAAGCAAGTAGGATACACATGGTCCACTATAAATGAAACAAATGTGAATAAGTTTATTTAGCGACACAAAGGAGAGAAAAACTCAAGAGTAGATACATTGCAGAGTAGATACATTGCGAATTCAAAAATAATAGGACAAAAGGAAAAAAAAAGGAAAGCACCAAATTTCAAGCGAGAAGTTACAACAATTAATGGCATACGGAATCAGTAAAAATTGCAATAATCATTCCAAATGCACTTAAAATTGAACAGAGCTGATTGGCATAACTTTTAGCTTCCTGTCACCAAGTCAACTCATCATTCGCTCTAACCCTAAACTGACAAACTAAACGGAAACCTAAAAATCATAAAATCTAATTGATAAATCAACAGATCCATAAATTAAATTAATTACAAAGAAATCAAATAGTTCTAGAGACTCACCAGAGACAAGAAAGGCAGCAATCTGCAGAGTCAACGAAGAAAACAACGAATCAGCAACAGAAATAACAAAATACAAACATATTAAATGCGACCGCGTTTACATACAGGGAGGATCTTGAGTCACGGTATGCATGAGATCGGTGTGCCAGAGATTCTGGTAATTTTGACGGAGCTCCATCTTCTGCAATTTATCGTTCGATGTCGCCATCGTTACAGGATCCGGGATTAGTTGATCGATTAAGCTCCGGAGTGGTTTTGATTTTAAAATTGAATGGATTGAAAGGAACAGATGGATGGATAGATCGACGGATAGAAGCCCTTAAAACGACGTCCCGTTTTGGCGAGACTTCCAATTTACAAGTCCATCCAAAGACTTCCAAGAAGACTTGGACAAAACGCGATTACCAATGGGATTTTAAATTTCGAATTAAGGCAATTGCTAAGTTGGATAAGTTGGATCAGTTATATGTTTTATTATGATGGAGCACGGTAGACTTATAACAATTTAAATTTAATATTTATTTATATAATCATGTGGTCGTTATCAGTAATAAATTTAGATTTAATATATTTTTATATAATCACACGGTCATAATCAGTGTTCTATTGTAGAGCTGATATAACTTAATCAGATCCTCGAATTAACTTGTCTTACACAGCCGCGTTTTATTGGCTGTGTTAATGACTTCGCTGATCTGGCAATGACTGAGTCAACGATTTATATTTTAGTATACGGTTGCCTTTTCACGCAAGAAACTTCTGTATTTGCTACTTTTCTTCGCAGAAATTACTTGTGTGCTACCGCCGCACCGATTATGCCATACATCCTCCGCTAATATCGCGTCAGTTACATATTTTGAAAACAGTGGTTCAATGATCAGATTAAAAAATCATCACAAACCTCCTTTTCTTTTTCTTTTCTATTTCAATTTCTGAGGCATTACAGTGCAATTTGACTAGTTTTTTTATTTACCGCTTTTGGTAAAATCGTTTTTGCACTATGCATATGTAGAAAGCCTTTTTTTAAAAAAAAAAAAAAGTATTTATTAGTGTATTTGCTCTATCTCAAATTTTAGTTTTTTTTTTTTTCATGCAGCAAATTTTTATTTGAGTCGGCTTTTGGGATTTTATAATCATTAGATTTTATCTTTATGTTTATTATATTTTTAAAAAATAAAAAACAAAAAAAATTAGATAACGAAGATAAGATTGTCCGAGATTGTGAGTTGGATTTCTCTGTAACTAGTAAAAGATGTAAAAACCTCAATAAGTTGAGTCTTGAGATCCTTGTATGGTAAAACTTTAATGCTCTAGTGCAGTTTATTAATAGCGATGAAGCCTCATTTTATATTTGGACTTATCATTAATTATCAACTCATGGTCTTAAGGTCACCACACTAATAGAGAAATACATGACCACATTCATTTTAAGATGCAGAAGAAGCAAGTATTAGAATTACCACGATCTTTGTAATTAATAATAATAAAAAAGAAGGAAATGTACTGGAAATTTTCACAAATTCTACGAAGAATTAGTGGCAGCAGCAGGTTTAACATGAGTTTTGTTTCCCGGATTTGGAAATGTTGCAGCCCGCAGTGGTGCAAAGTTGGCTTTGGCAGTGTCAGGTTTAAAATGAGTTTCGTTCCCAAGTCTGGAAATGCTGCGGTCCACGATGTGGCACCGTTGGCTTTGAAGTTAAATGATAATTGTAATTTGGTTAGAAGAATGCCCAACGGATATTTGTAACGAAATTCCCCTCTTTTTTTTTTCTTTTTTTTTTTCTTTTAATAAGGAAAGGATATGGTGTTAAATTTGTAAAGAGTGATGTTACACTTACTTGGAATTTTCAATACGGTGCCGATATTCTCACAATACTTTGCAATAAAACTCAGCATCTCTCTCTCCCAATCTCTTTTCTCCCTCACGAGACAGCTTAGGTCTCTCTCTCGTCCCCATGCTACTAACACTCACAACTCTGTTCTCCTTTGTGTGTAAATTATGAAAAAAAATGTGCTATGAAGGAGGGAGACACGTAAATTATAGCATAAGGCATAAGCTTAATGTTTATGGGCTGTAAATTATTTTAAATTCTTTTCAAATAATGGGCAATATAATTTATTCAACAGAGTAAGATAATTTGAGGGAGCAAACTACATTTTCCAAGTGCTTCATCAAATAATCAAATCACAACATAAAAGCTTGAAATAAACATGATTCCCAAAGGGCATCAAGTTTTGCATAATTTGATTCCAATTTACAAGACTCAAGTGACAATTTGATTATGATTCACAACACTCAAGCAGAAGACCACCACCATCCACAAGTAATTCAACACAATGTTATAAATAAGTTAAAGATTTCATTTAGAGCAACAAATTGAGATAGGTGAGAGAGAGATCTTATGGTTACTGCACGGCGAGAGAGAATGGAGCTGAGACTATTAGCGGCATGGAGACAAAAGAGAGAGACTTGAGCTATCTTGTGAGGGAGAAAGGAGGCCGGAGAGAGAGACCCGAGTTGTCTCGTGAAGAAGAAAGGAGAACCGAGAGAGAGACTCGAGCTGTCCCATAAGGTAGAAAGCATAAAGAAAGGAGGCTTGCTGCATGTGAGTTTTGTTGCTCCTCTCTCACGTGTGGGTGTGGTGTTAAACTTTACAGCAAAAAGTGTTCGTTTTGTGCAAAGTCTTGTAAAAACATCATTTTCCTATTTAATATGTATTCCAATTGATGGATCATTCGTAAAAATCTACTATTTGAATTAAAAATAATATAATTTAATAATTATTTATCACTTGAACCAATCATTCATAGGAATTCATTATCTGAATTAATAATTATAAGGTTTAATAATTATCTCTCATTTAAACCAATCAAATAGTGACACATTATTTGTCACATTAGTTATGATATAAACAAAGTATACTAATTAACTAAATAATCATGACATTAATAGATTTCTAAATTTGCTGGGCATGATTTTTAAGTGCAGAAAAATATAAGATTAAGATAAGATTATAGTATGAGACAATAATGATAAAATAAAATAAAAATTAAGAATCTTAAAATGACAAAAAATTAATGAACGACGAGAGAGAAAAATCACAATTAGCACATTTTATGTGGCATATCATAATTAATATAATTAAAAATAAAAAATAATATAAATAAATTATGTGTGTAAGTGAAATTTTCATTTGTATTAAATTATTTTTACAAAAGAGCATGTACATGCCTCATTGCTCATAAATTGATGGGAATCTAACCAAAAGATAATATTAAAAAAAAAATTGTGGAGAGGGTCTCAAATTTTAAGAGAGGTAACAAATACAATGATTAAATTTTGAAAAACTTATAAAAACAGTATAGATGGAAATTAAGGGAAATAAAAACTAGAGAGTTTTTATAATTATAGCAAAGGGATGACCACATAATGGGCGCATTATGATAGTTATTAATACTTATTCACTTTCATTATATTTCATAAGTATATTTATTCTGGCTCTAACATTTTCGTTATAAGTTTTATGCGGAAAGATTTTAGACCAAAAAAATTGAAAAAAAAAAGTTTGAGAAGAAAAAAAGTTTTTGTCTTACAACGAAAAACTTGTGACACTGCATCATTGGAGTTGATATATATATTAAACATTACCGATTTTCTTATATGCATGCATAGCTTGTAGATGACGAGAATACGGTCAACTTTTTGTGAAAAATAAAAGAATATGACCTTAAATTTTATGAAGCGGCGAATAATGAATATGATTGTTGATATTAAAGTATGAAAAATATGAAAAAATTACTAAGAAATTGGAAAGAAAGAGTTTAAAAAAAAAACAACAACAACAACAAAAGAAAGGGCCTCAAATTTTAAGGGAGCCACGATTATATTATGACATCAATTTTAAAAAATTCATAAACAACATATAATCCGTAATTTCAAGTTACAATTATCACAATAACTACTAAAACTTGGGAGTATTTTCGTTGCAATTTGTAAGGTAGTAAAGCAGAGGACCCGTACGAAAGGAATTATTCTCTTTGAATTAATAAAGAGTTAATGTAAAGACAAGGGGCAAAAGAGCGAAGTGCTTTCCATTTTATATAAATAGCACAAGTGGAGTAGCCTCTCTCCATTCTTCTTGTTTGAAATTGTATTTCTATGTTAGGAGAAAGCAGAGAAACAGCTTTGTCTTTGTCTTCTTGGTCCTGGTCCTGGTAGATGTGTGAGCCCTGAATAAATAAATCAGAAACCAAGTGTCACTTGTGCTTTGTGGCCCGTTTCAGAACCAAATAGAATACACTGACAAACTAGCATGAAAAAATATTAGTCATTTGTCCAGAAGCAACAACAACAGATTCTCTCAATTCTCGAGTTTGTTTTTTTTTTTTCTTTTTATTGGTTTTCAATTAAGGAAATTGCTCAAATGTCTTCTGATCTTTACACGTTTGACAACTTCTTTACTGATTCTTTCTCTCCATTTTGTGACCCCTCCATTGATATTCTTGAAGCAAACAACTACAACCCAGTTGATGAATCCACTTCAATTGACCAATTTGCTCATAGTCTCCTCTCTAGTTCACCACCAAGCAACCTTCTTGGAAACCTAAGCCTTTGCCAAACCAACAGCAATCATTTGCAGACTCTTGCACCAAATGGGTATCAAGATTTCTCTTGTTTGGACTCAATGGAGGTCAAAAGCGAGGATTCTCTTGTAGGCTTTGATTCTTCTTCTTCTTATAACCAAATTCAACAAGAACCTCTGGTGCTTCCTCACAGCTATAGCGGTGTTGAAAATGTAGCTAAGTACATGCAAAGAAGCTACAGCAGCAATTGTTTCGATGGCAAGCCTGGTTTCTCCTTTCAGCCTCGCTTTGATTCTGTCCTGGAGTCTCCAAATTTCCATAATCAAGCCTTAAGCTCACCGGAAAACAGTTTTTTCGCTGGACAAATGAGGAGGGTTTGCAGCACCGGAGATTTACAAGTTAGTTCACGTTCAAATTCGAATTCAATCCCCTGTTCTGTTTCTGCTTCGTCCGTTTTAATTTTATTTTTTTTGGCCACCTTATTGTTTAATTGACTTTTACCTTTTTCTACTTGGGACTTGAAGAATACAAAAATTCCACATAAAAGCCAAAGGTCTTTTTCAAGTCCTTTAGCAACTGAGAGCTCGTTTATGGAGGAAGCAAACTTTAAAGTTGGTCGATACAGTGCCGAAGAGAGGAAAGAAAGGATCTTGAAGTACAGAGCCAAGAGAAATCAAAGGAATTTCAACAAGACAATTAAGGTATTTAATTAATTTTAATTTTGTTTAATTAATCAATGACTGTATCTTCTTCATAGAAAATTAGAAATAGAATAACCAACCACTTAAGAGTATGGTTTTATTTTGTGTTTTGATTTAATTATTGTTTTTATTTTGGGACAAAGTATGCGTGCCGCAAAACGCTAGCCGACAACCGACCTCGCATACGTGGCAGATTCGCACGCAACGACGAAGCTGGTGATGTTCCCAAAGCTGCATACTCTGCCAGAGATGAAGACGAAGATGAGCTCTGGGTACTCTCTCTCTCTCTATATGCATATATTCTATCTCTTCTTTTTATTCTTCTTTCTTTTTTTTTTAATTATAATAAAATAATAAAAATTTATTTTAGTAAACCATTCCGGTACTTTCTTTAATGTTATCATTGCAATGATAATCTTTATTAAATGTGTTATTAATTTGGCTCCTTGCAGCTTGATGGGTTGCAGCAAGAAGAAGAAGAGGATGGGGCAAATAGAGGAGGAGGAGGAGGAGGAGGGCCTTTTGTTAGCAGTTTTGGCCAGTATTATGGCTACTATTGAGATAATTAACTAGCCAAAGCATCTCTAATGTTTTAGGTTCATGCAATTGCAGCATGCACCTATAATGCCTTTTTGAGTTAAGAAATTCAAAAGGACTTCGAATAAGTTAGTGCATGTTGCTGAATTTTTTTTTTCAAGGTGGGTAGTTGTAGACTAGGTATAGCAGCCTTTTTTTTTCTTTTTTTTTCATATTTTCTCAGTTCTATTTGTATGTACGATAATGAATGGTAATAATGACTTTACAACAAAGACATGTCTTTGATATAAGGTGACACCCAGCATTGTTTTTTTTTTTTAATACTGATTACACATCAATATTGCACAAATAAGTATATGCTTAGGCAAATAACCCTCATAAAAAATGGATGTTTATGCTCCACTCACATTTCGTAAGGGAGAAAGACTTACAAATAAACTTCACACTAGCATACATAATATTTAATTGAGAGAGTTTTGAGTTTATAAGTACTTGAACCTCAACACTCACAATCCTTCTTAACTATGAGAGTAGAGGATCATCACTGGACCAAAGACGACCACACTCGCTTTGTTAATTTGGTTACAGAGGTCTCAACTCTAAACATGAATAATTGAAATTTTACGTATGTAGCCAGTTTAAACAATTCATTAAAACTAAACATTCAATAAAATTTCTAACATTTTTTTAGCATTAATTTATACTCATGTTGGCCCAAAATGCCCTTAAGAGAAAAGGATGGCTCCACAATGCCACATTAACGTACAACCACTACCATCGCTTGGGTGATGTTGCCATCACTTGGGCAACGGCACCATCGCCCAATCCCTGACAATGGCAACAAGCATGGTGGCAAATTCAACAAAAACAATGTCTGCCAACTTATTTTGTAAACACTTTTAGGTTGGATATCATAGAGAATGGCATAAATTGAACAATATATATATATATATTAAAGGCATTTTAACAACACTTGCTATACAATACTTAACAAACATTTTTCGTAAAATAACTCTCAATTATCATGTCCAATTCAAATCTATGGCTCATCTATTATGAAAAATTCTCCAACAAGCCATTAAATTTAATCTAAAGAAAATGGGGGGAAAAAAAGTGATGGAGAATGAAGAAAATCTAATGCTTTCTTCACCAATAAGACATTGAGCATTCGAACTTGAGATAGCAGAATCGATGCCGCCAAGAGTCGAAGCCACCGTCACACATCGAAGATAGCATAAGGAAATGAAGATGTTGTCAAACGCCGCCGTCTATGATGTCGGAATTGGCAATGGGATGGTTGGGCGAATGGGTTTCTAAGAGAAGGGGATGGACTGATGATCGAAGAAGATGCTGTGATGGGTAAAGAAACTTGCGCGAATAAGGATTTAGGTGTTGATTAGTATTGTTTTAAGGGTATTTTGGCCCCAAATGGGTGTAAATGATTAAAAATGTAAAAGCTATTGTTGAGTGATTAGCTCCAAATGTAAATGATTAAAAATATATCGTAAATGAATTTTCGAAACTGGTTACATAGATAAATTTTTCAATAACAACTTTAGTTAAACTATTGCAATATATAATTTTGATTGATATTTCATTCTTAGCTCCAAACATTTACAATATAAAAACATTTATATGGAAAATGAACCAAGTTCTTTTCCAATGAAGGAAAAGAGAGGTCATTCAATGTTAGTTCTCTTTTTAGCGTCCTGGAGAATCAAAAACTCCTGTCACAGATTCTTAGTAACACAGTAAGAATACTCATGGTTTTTAAATATCTGCTTGTAGATTCCATTTGGTGTTAGAGCTGGCTGGGTATTTACCATTAAAATAAATAATCTATGATCTTCAGGCCAATGTATCGGTCCTTTATGAAAATCATCTATCTTACAACTTGGACAATTTTACCATTTTTATTCAAACTCAATAGTATTTGCAGCATGGCAACTTGCAGTTGAAAGTTGCTCTGACTTCCAAAAGAAATACATTTTTCTTTTTTCCATGTTATTGGCATTTGGCGGCTAGAAATTTGAAATCTCTGTTGGGAATAATTTAATTCAGTATATTCAGAATTCTGTGCTATTTTTCTCCGTAGTCTACTAGTTTAAAGGTGAAAAAGGCAATATAGCCATAAAATATTTGTTATTTTACTCTGCAGACAGCAATTAATGGCGAGCTAATTGAATTATAGAAGAAATTTACAAGGCTAATTGGAGAGCCGACCACGCTTTGATTGACTAAAAGAAGTTACCATGATGTCGCAAATGCCTAATTGGCTTCTAGTTTGTTCAATTTTCCGGGAAAATGATTGGTGGTTAGTTGAGACTTTGAGAATGATCGTGTTGTTTAACTTTTCTTCATAGAAATCATTGTCTATTTGTCTGTCTTACTCGGCCTAGAACATTTGATTTTGGCTTTCCCCATAAGACATCCATGGTATGCCCTAATTTGGGAAAAACAATATTAAATTGACTAAAAAAAATGCGAGTGAGATACATTTCTCTAATAATGCGGACTGTTGAAGTAGATTTTTGTTTAATTTTCCAATCAAAGAGCAGTCAAAAGAATTTTCTAGCGTCAGTGGATAGCCAATATATAGTTTATGTTTCAACTCTTTAGTGTTGTCAAATCCGTCGCCTTAATCATGACAAGGCGCAAGGAATTTTGAAGTCTCAATTTTCAGCTTTAGCGGAGAGAATCTTTTCTTCCGTTCAAAACAAGCTTCTCTCCAGGAGGATACTTTTATAATAGAGGATTTTGTTATATCTTCAGAAAGAGCAAAAAATGATGCAATTTTTTTAGGTACTTAGATTATGTTTGCAGAGTGTGATACCGTAGTTTTTCTAATTCACAATTGCTGTAAAGAAAAATAATTTCATTTCAGCCGTTAAAGCATATACATATATAAATTAGTTTTTTGGTCTGAAATCTTAAACTTATAGTATGGACAAAATTTGTGAAAATTTTAAAATTGTTGGAATTTAAAAGTTTACAATTTGAAGCCCTTAAATCATACGGTTTATGCATTTTTCTGGACGTTCTTGCACTTTAAAAATTCGAATTTGAACATTTTTTTTTCTCTCTCTCTCTCTCTATATATATATATATATTTATTTATTTATTTATTTGTTGGTATACTTATAATTTGAATAGGTAAAGCCTAAACCTTTATCTTCTACTGCTACTATTTGTATTGTACAGAAAGAGTAAAAGATCATTTAGTCCACGCATTTTAAAATTAGTGTCCATTTAGTTCCTGTATTTTTAAAAATGCATCGAAACATCCCTGCCGTTAAAGTATTAATACCCATACCGTTACTTTTTATTTCTTTTGGCTTACTTTTACAATATTACCCTTTTATAATATTTTTTTTTGTTTGGACATTAATAAAAAGAAAATAATTAAATTACCAATTTAACCATAAAAAATAAAAAACATTATATTAATTTTTAATTGTCAAAAATTGTATGCAAATTACCAAGTGTACAAATGGTGCTTAAAAAATTAATATAATTTTGTTTATTTTTAAGGATTAAATTAGTAATTTAATTATTTTCGTTTTATTAATGTCCAAACAAAAAAATTATTATAAAAAAGTAGATTGTAAAAGTAAATCAAAAGAAATAAAAAGTAACGGTAGGGGTATCAATACTTTAACGGCAGAGATGTTTCGAATTATTTTAAAAAATACATGAATAAATGGACACTAATCTTAAAATATAAGGAATAAATAAATTTTTAGTTGTCCAGAAATTAGAAAGTACATCAATTATCAATTGACCGAAAATATAATGATGTTCCCAAGTGTCAGGATGTTACATCAATAAGCATTTTCTCCATAGGGACACAAATATTTAAGTTCCAGTCTGGTACGAACCCAAATCTTCAGGATTCGATCCCTTCAAATTGAAAAATTGACGTGATAAACTTCTTCAAGATTAAGCACCCGGTCGCAAAAGATCATCGCAGGAGACAGCTTGTGCAATGGATGTATCTTATTCTGATATATAAAGTGATGCTTTCATTATCAAGTCCGCGTAGTAGTACTATATACAAAGTCATAACTTTGATCAAGCTTTGGCATCTTCAATCTTTATAATTACCAATAATTGACCGCCTTTGCCATGTTTAGATTTAGAGCCTATATTATTAGGTCACCTATTCAATCAGAAAAACAGAGTGAACCCCATAAAGAAACAATTTAGCATCTATTGAGAGCTGTCGCAAAAGGAAAACAAAGACCGAATCTTTTCAATCCACAGTTTCCCATTTGATTTTTCTTGGTCACAAAATTTATCATTTTGTGATCAGATCTCTTTATCACTTAGCAGAAGACATCTTGCGCTGTTTTGAAAGAAATGTGAATAAAATGGAAGCACTGCGGCGAGTAAAGTTAATGGGGAGAGCAGTATGCAAAAGAATGTTTATAATAATCCTAATAGTATTTGATCATAAGCACCCAAGCAACAATGATTCCAAAGACTCACTTTTGACCACATCAATATCGAAAGAAAAGAATTAATATTAGTAACAGCTTCAATATATCCTATCATTGTACCGCTATAGATTATGAGACAATTAATCCGTAGGCTTATTGAATAGGTACCCCAGAAAAAAAGAAGAAGAAAAAATAATAAGAATCTCGGGATTAATTGCTAAGATGTTGAAAGGAAAATGAACGATGAGAAAATTTGTCGACTCTCAACTGTCTTTCGTGTAAAATATTCAAGTTGGTACGTCAAAATTCCAAGTTAAAAATATTTGGTGCTTTGTCATTCAATTATTAAACGAGATATGATAATAAAAGCATGCGCACGAATGGTTTTTATGATTGTTAAGTGGACTAGCTTTATGTTTAAAAATAAGTTCCATTGAAGCAGACAAGAAAGATCCCTATGTCACTCATGATGAAGCTTTTGGTCAAGGCAAAAGGAATCATAAGAAAAGGAAATTGGAAAAGGAAAAAAGAAAAAGAAAAAGAAGGAAGATGAAAACTTTGAAGGGTTTCGTTTCTTTAGAGAAGAGAATCAAGTTCTACAGTACTCAATTAACAGGTAGCAGCGTCCAAATGATCCAATTGCTGCAGCCAGCAATTTTAATAGAATGGAATATATATCTCAAGCAAGTTTTTACCGTAAAACCATCTCCACTAATAGTATATGTCAATGTCAGGATAACAATAGAAAGCAAGCTGAAATGTATGTCCATGGCACGTATAAAATTAAAAGAATTTTACAATTGTATTTAGGAAGTTTGGGTAATGTAAGAGTAAGACTTTGTTGTGATAGGCACACGGAGTCTTTATTTGCTGCTGCCTACTGGTAATAGTTTAGTGTGCTTTGTCTCCACCACTTGTGGGGATTAATCAAGAGAGATGTCATTTTCAAGCTACTACAAGTATTTTAGTTTGCTTTTACTCTCTCTCTCTCTCTCTCTCTCTCTCTCTAGTCTACTCTGCGTTGCCTTTTTCAGGACTTGAAGAAGTAAAATTCAAATGAGCAGTGGTGGTCTCTTAATTTTGGCTTGGTGAAGTGAATCTCTTTTCCCTTGCTGGCTTCTGGGAGAGAAGAGTAGTAGCAAGCTAATTTGCTTTTCTCCTTTTCTTTCTCCAACCAATAGCATTTTCTATGGAAGGGCCTTTCATAATCAAGTGCAAGCTAAATAAAGCAAATTAACCACAAGGGATGTTCCAAAAGCAGTCAAATGCTAGTCTCCTTAGGTCTTTGCTAAGCAAATTAAAATTTAAAAACTCCTCCAACGTGTCAAGAATCCATAAAGGCAACCATCAACTCCACTCTCTTTCTGTCAAAAGTGCTTGTGTTGTCCTGGGGTCACTTACCAACTCTCAGACTGTGACATCCTCTAGTTTCCGAGACCCAAAAAAAAAAAAAAAAAATGCTACTTTGTCCGAAATATATTGCGTCCACAAAACTATGAACAGTTCAGACCAAAATGCTTCATGTTTTATTGCAAATCAGTTATAACTCTTGTGAGAAGTTACAATTTTTCACTCCTGTTGTATTGCTGGCTGTTGCAGTTCATAGATACAGGCATTTCGGGTATCATATGTTTCATTTCGTGCTAAGTAGTAGCACTTCTCCTCGCTTCGTGTTGGCTTCATGCCTTGCCCTCCTATTTTTCTGCTGCAAGTTGAATCTGTAAAGCTGCTGCCTAACACAACTTGTGGTAAATCAAACGTCATTAAAAGTCTTTTTTTTTTTTTTTCATTTTTTCCCTTTTTTTTAGAGAGAAAATTTCAATGATTGTATATCAATTTTCTACTCATAATTATTACACTATTACCCTCTCTACCCCGGAACCCAAACCATAAAAAAGAAAAGGAAAAAGAAGAAACTACGCAACAGCCCGATGCTGGTCTCAATTTCCACACAAACATAATCTCAATTTCGATACAAACATAATCTTTTATCATATGTACCATTTAACAAGCGACATTAGTCGTTTTCAGCTCTACCTTAGCGCTAATTGCTGATAATACAGGGCATTAAAATTTTGAGCCACGATAACTTAAAGCAGTTCGATACAAGCCATTTTTGAATAAGGGAGGATCTTGACAATTTTACTTCAACTACTTGCAGTCTTAGAAACCGCTTTATCATCAATCACATATTCTAATATCTTGGATCACATACTTTTGCCAGCTAAAATTGAAGCAACATTGTCATTTCCGATTAATGTACATGATACAACCTCAAGTTTATAGTTTTGGTCCCATCTCAGATCTCTTGATAAAATTACAAAGATTTTATAGTCTCACAATCTATATCCATTGTTGGTATAAACCTGCTGCAACTAAGCAGATGCAAAATGCTACCTTCTTGTAGCATTGTGTTAAAGGCTCAACGAGCCATCAATCTGCAAGGCTGGCTCCAACATTATCTCACCCGAAGCGTCTTTTAAACAAATAGTGCCGCTTGGATGGATCCTTAGGCTTGCCCTTCTGGCCCAGACCGAGTTTCTTCTGTCCAGTGCTGCAACAGAGGAAAATAGAGTAGATAGTTATCATAAATTATGACTGATTATGCACTGAACTGCATAAAGCAATTGAAAACTGAAAAAAAATTGAGAAGAAGCTTTAAAGAGTTGTTTTTGCCAGGGATCATACCTGTATTCCATGTAAACCATCCCCTGTGCACCTGACATTGCACTCATGGATCCTGCAATGCGACGGGCTTTATGGAGGGCAATGTCATCAGCATCTTCATCTAATTGCTCTAAACCCACAGCATCATCACCGGCACTCAAAACCTGACACAGTCAATAAACATGTAAGAAATTGCTTATCCTCAATCACACGTTAAAAGCCAGGCAAAGGAAAATACCTTGCCAAGAAGTGCCAGTTGCTCATCCAGACGGTGGTAGCTCAAATCAGCACCCGAATCAGGGGGAGGCAAACTTGTTATTACCTGTCAAAAATATATTTTAGAAGCCAAAGATACAATTGTGATGCACATGTGGCTGTTGATACACTTCAAAGCTTATTAGGTTAAACAGGACCATGTACAGTTATAAAAATGTCAATGAACTCAAAAGCAACATGAAAGCATAATTTACAATTGCTATTAAGTTTGATATAAAAAATGGAACCGTTATTTCTGTAATATGACCTCAACAAAGAGGTGACCCCATCATGCATGAACTTCTAATATGATGTGCATTAAGCCAAAAAAAAAAAAAACACTATTTCCTAACAATATTTATGATAATAAACTTCCTAAAAAATTAAATTTGATTCTCAATTCCCACCGTGTAATGTGTCCCTTCTCATCAGTGAAACAATTCAAAATCGTCAAAACTTTATTTCTGTAGTTACAATGCACCTGGCTCCAAATTAAACTGATCCCCCTCCAGGATTGTGTGAGGGGAATTGAACCCTTGGCCTCTTGCTTCCACTGCAGGAGGCCAAACCGCCAGGTTGTCCCCTAGGGATATATTTAACTTCATCTAACAGTAAGATCTGACCACCAATAACATGACAAAATTCAGTCACAAATTTACACATGATGTACCTTAAAGCTATAACCTTGATCAATCAGAAACTGCTGTCTCTTAGTTGAGTAGAACATCTCCTGCAAAAAAAACAGGAGGACTAATTTGAAACAAGGTCCAAAAAAGAAAGTTTAGACACATCAGCAGTGGGAGGTTTATTGTTAACATTTACCACCATTTTTAGTTAAATATCGCTTGAATTTTAGAAATTGAAATGCAGATGGATGCACACCTGAGTATCTGTAGAAACGAGGGAATAGAAAAATGCGTTGTACTCCTCTTTACCTCCTGCCATTCTATCTTCTAGTTTACCCTGTTGCCTCAAATGAAAATTTTTAAAATTCGAGAAATATTGTAAAGTTAAGCAAAAATGATCATTTTAATATCAAAAACAAGAATCATAACATTCATAACAATCTGATCAGTTAAAATCTTTTTATACCTTGTCAACATTGCCTTATCTATCTGTATTCACTATTCACTATAAAACTTATCATCACATAACATTCTAAAACTCAACTTCACCCATAATTTGTAAGTTTTCAGTATGGTTAACTTTGGGTAATATAACATGCTTAAAATCCATCACGTTGCCAATCGACAAAGAATACTCACTACAAAAGCCTAGCTAAAACTAACCTTTGCCCTAAGAATACGACCCAGACGTTGAGCCTCTTGACGTCTTGACCCAGCATGAGACGAAATCTGGATGATCACATTAGCCTCAGGGATATCAATCGAGTTGTCACCCACCTGTAAATGGCAGAAGTAATAAAGTCTCCTCCATTAGATTAGGTGAACCAACTTTCACTTGCAAGTGCATTTTCAATACCCCTTATTGAACAAGATCATATCATTTTATAGTTGTCAATGAGAAAAATAAAATGATGATGTTCACATCATAAAAAGTACCTTTGAAAGAAAGATAGTATTCAAATCTCGACTACATTTGAAAGCCTGAAGAATCTTTGTCCTCTCAACATGGCTGCACGTTAGGTGATTATTAATTTGAGACAGAACAAGTTAAACAAAGCTGTTAAAAAGCAACTGATGTCTATAAGCAACCTGGTAGCACCATAAATCATGGGTTTGCGAAGTTTCATAGCATACTCCGTGAGTGCAAATAGATTGTCCGCAAAAACAATTATCTTATCGCCACGCTGCTGTTCATGGAACCGTATGAGAAATTCACACGCCCTGAACTTGTTAGGGTTCATCACATAAAGTGCCTGAAAATTTAAGAGACACAAACCTAAGAAAAGACAATTGATAATAACTGACAACAAAATAATAAGTAAACAAAACTGGGTCGGTTGTCAACTACTTATAAAGCATTGAAAAAATTAACTTTATCCAATTTCACCATTAGGAAAAAAAATCACAATTTTAAGGAAAACAGAAAGTGCTAGTATGCGGAAGAAAAATAAGAAGTATTTCAATATTTGCAACTTATATATAGCATTAATTCAGAATTTTCATGTGGACACACCTGCTTTTTCTTGGAGTTTTCTTTCTTCAAATATTCAGAGAAGAATTCCTTCGTCATAGGACACCATACCTCAGCACACTGTACATTTGCAATAAATCCTCCTTTAACTAGATCCAACCAGTTTGCTTCATACAATTTTGGGCCAATAAGGAAATTCAAATCTGTAATTCTTTCATCCTCTCTCACAAGTGTAGCTGTGATTTAAAATAAAATTTGCAGTCCTAATTAGAGAGGATGAAGGTCGATTGCTGCAGATCATCAACACTAATTTCATCATAAACATACCAGTAAGCCCAAGTTTGCAGTGTGATTTAGTAAGGCTGATAACTTTACGAAACATATGAGCAGGAACCACATGAACCTGAAGAGGTAGGTGTCATGGATACATTAACCCACAAAAATTCAATACCATTAAAATGTTGAATTGAACTTACACATGACAATGGATCAGCTATGTGATTACCTCATCCATGAGCAGCAATCCCCATTCTCTATTTCTAATTTCTTCAATAATCTTTTCAGATTCTTCAGACCTTTTACCACCAAAGGCAACCATATTATATGTTGTCACAACCACCCCAGCATTGCCGCGAAATCTTTCTTTGCTATCAGAAGTAAAACGACAAATTTGATCATCTTGTATGGTAGACCATAGTTTGAATTGAAAGGCCCATTGATCCACAGAAACAGCATTTGTTGCTAAACAAAGACAGCTCTTCTTTATGCGGCATGCTGCCGAGACACCAACTAGAGACTTTCCAGCACCACAAGGAAGCACAATAATGCCAGATCTTGCCCTCCCTGAAATTCAAATAATCATATTATGATCCCAAGATACATTTGTTTGGTTATGGAATCAACTTGAAGCCCAAAAAAACAAAAATGCAAATTAATTGTTCAGTGCTCAGGTCCCTGAGACTTGTGGAATGATATAACGAAGGAAACAAGATGCAATCTTGGTACAATGTAGCCTTATGTATGAAGAAGAAAATTACAGTTGACGACACAATAAATGTAGTGAAAGATAAATTTCCTTTATTCTATTCCAGGTGGCTGAAGATTTACAGATAATATGCAAAGGATCATATAACATACTTATCTGACAACGACACAGCACCAATATAGATTTTGATGAGCAAATTACACAAATATCTGCAGTCAGTGATAAACTTACCATTTCCAAACATTTTACTGAGGCTCTTTTCTTGATATGGTCGTGGTTGAGCATGAGGCTTCAGTTCCATATTAAGATCAGGGTTGACCTGCCATGACGAAGATATTTTCAGCCAAAGGATATGCTAAAATGTCTGTTAATTAATGATCACGGCTAGACCAAAAATCAATCTTCATAATTTTCATAGTGCAAATCTATAAAATTGAAATATGCTACTCACATTATCATTTCTGAAATCATACTCCTCCAACATTGGATAATTTAAAGCATTTGGCAAGCAACGTTGTTTTACATTCTCAACCTGCCAACAAAGAAATAGGAGTTTTTAACTTATTTATACCTTTAATCACAGCAGCAATAGCCTAACTTTCTGTTCCTTCTCTTTTAACCAAAAGGAAATAAGTAACTGCACCTCAAAGTAACTTGACCAATTCAATCATGAACAGAAACATGTAAGAATTCCTTCGTCAAAGGAAACTAGAATTCATCACAACAGTACTCTAATCTAGATGGATAACCAACTTCTTGAATAGACCAGTATATACTCCTATGTGCTCTACAATATAAATTGACAAGATAATCAAGTCTCAGACTAGAATGACTTTAGTTGGGAATCATAAAAAATGAGTGGTCTCGACATTTAAGCGTCCAAAATAGAACAAAGTCAACAGTTGGGAGACATGTCCAACAAATGAACCAGCACAGTACATGTATGATCACTGTGAGGTCAACTTAAAAATATCACACACAATAAAACCTGCCTGGGAAGGATCAATCTCAAATGAATGAGTTTCTTTCTCTTCTGCAGCAGCCGCCAATTCTGCTTCATTTAGCAACCCGTCATGACCAGTTGCAATTTCACCAGCAGCCTTGCTGACTGTAAATCCATCACTTCCATGTAGATTCTGAACAGGATAAACATACCGACACAATCAAAACAAAAATCCTGCTATTCTCGTGTGAGAATTGAAGAAATACTTTCATACAATATGTTAATTGAATTCTATGTAATGATCAATAAATTAAGTTATATTTTACACCTACACGTGTCAAAATCCTAACACTAAAACCAGATATTCTAGAAACCTAATATAATGAAAAAGTTTCAGTCATAACTAGTAACAAACCTCAGAAACAATCCTTGCCCGAGATATAACATCATCCTGAAGCAACCTCTTCAAGACCTGCACGCATCAAGATTAATACCAATACTTAATGAACCAAAGGACCTTCCACCAAATGCTAGATAAGCATAACCAACTTGCCTCTGGAAATGGTGATTCAACTAAATACCGATTCTTCTTAAGCACAAGCTTGACTTTTCCATAATTAGCTGTTGAAGCATGAATGAAATCAATCATTTCCTTCGGTAATTTCGTTTTCGACAACTTATTCAATACAGAAATGATAGTTTCAGTCTCAAGTCCCACTGACACAGCCGCATATAATGAATGCGGAGTCAAATTATACTCGTGCATAGACTCCGGCCTAGAACATTATAAATCAACATTGTCAATCATACGGAAAAAAGCATTTTAACTTGTAAATTTACTGGAAATTTTTTTGAATTAAGTACCTGCAAACTGGTTCAGCTATAGCAATGAGAAAATCATATGCTTGTTTGTATAATGGAGAGAATGTTTCAAGAAATATTCGTCCATCAGCACAAGCCCACAGAGGCCGATTAGCATGATCAGGTTTCAGTTCTAGTTTGCTAAAATCACGTTTTCTCTCTTCTTTCTCACCTTCAATAATTGACAAAGAATCACTCAATTGTCACCAAAAAAGAAAAAAAATGTCATAACAAATTGGAATCTCAAAAGTTTAGTAGTAAACTTAATAAGAAAATTCAATACCATCACGATAATCATCCTCAGCATCTTCATTGTAATAGGCCTCATCGTCATCCACAAATTTACTACTGTGATCATCCTGCAGAAATTACTCGATTATATAAGAACCGTAATTTCTTCAAAAGGAAAATGAAAATTATGAGGAATTAATGATAACCTTATTATAAAATTTAGGCTTTTTGCTAGGTCGGCCCTTGTCGCCTGAAAAAAAAAATTTCTATCAAAGATTTAATAAAATTATAATCCAATAATGTAGAAGGGGAAAAAACGGAAACTGTACGCACCGCGGTGGTGGCTTTTATGGTGATCCATGTATAAGAATTTTCTTTAAGGATTTGCTTATAAAGCTTTTAACAGTATAAATCTGCGTTATTGATAGGAACGTAAAACACAGACATCAGAAAACAAACGCTGCTACTTCAATAAAAGAAGAAGATGGTTAAGAAGAGGCGGTTAATAGTTTTTTTTTTTTTAATTCATTTTTACCAGTCTTTCCAGTTCTCCAGTCCTTTTAATTCAAAAAATGATAATAGATTAACTTTAAATAGTTTCTGTAAATTTTTTTTATCATGAATATCAGTAACAATTCTAATTACAATATATGTACATATATAAATATATATATTAATGTTTTCGAAAAAACAATAATATTATTGCAACATTTTGTGTTTTTTTTTAATTATATATTATTTATATGAAAATATTTGTGACTGTAAAATATCTCTTTAGTATTTATTACTGAGTATTGGGTTGTATGCTGTATGCCGTATGCATGCCCTCGGTAATTATGATTTATGAAGTTTAAAAAAGATGCTTCTTAAAAGTGTTGCCAGCAAGTTTCATTGAGAGGCGGCAGTAGAGAGATCGGTTCTACAAAGCCCATAAAGGGTTATTTTTAGGATCTTCCCAGAGGTTTGGTGTATTAACAATCTGATAGAAAGTATTCACGTAATTACAAAGACCTCCCCTGACATTTGTATTCTGTTAAGTGGACTGTTAGTTGACTACTGAAAATCCAAAAATGTCCTTCGTGCCAAAATATTTCTTTATTCACTGATGAACTGATGGGTAATTCGTGCCAAAATCACAAATTACTTAAGAAAATGAAAATATCCATTGGATAAAAAAATGAAATTGCTTAATAAAAAAATTGACATTGCATAATAATAAAAAAATTGAAATAATGTGTGGCGGCATAGCTGCATCCTGCATGCATATTATTATTGTGATTTTTTTTATTACAAACTACTTCATAACTAATACATGCCACAAGAGCAGAGCTATTAAAAAAAATGATTTTCATATTTTAAACTTGATAGTACAGCCGTTGGCACCGACCATAAAACCCTTCTGATACCAATCTTTGCTCCATCCATATTTAAACCCAAATCAAGTAAATATTAAATTGGATTTCAGGTCTTGAAAATCCCATTCTATAATTGATATCTTCAAGTTTTGTTGGTGCCTCGAACCTGGATCTAGAGCATCATCTCTGTCATACTCGGAACACCTAAAGCAGAGAGAAACAACATCCAGCACCATTTTCATTAATTAAAACAGACTTTCATTAATTAAAACAGACCCATTGTCATTTTTAATCAATAAAATAACAACAATATCTTGTAAGCCACTGATTCAAGCATGTAACCTGTGTTTTCGAAGACTGACCTCTTCTTGCGATCTAATTCCATTCACGATAGACGCTAGATGCCGGCAATACTCGCTTCTTGGAAACTCTGGACCACCGCACGACGTCATCTTGTGCAGTAGATGAAAATGAATCAATGATTTCAAAAATTATTTGTGAGTTGCAGACGCTTCTTCTCCATGGATGAAAATGATGGTGAGTTTTGTTCAAGTGTAAGCTGTGTTTACGAGGAGAAGTACACTTTGTGAAAAAATCATTTTCTTTCATCTACTGGATAATGACTTTGGACTGGGTAATGGTGTGTTTAAGTCTCCATTTCACAGACATTGAAGCATATTTTTCTTGAATTTTGATTTTGTTTAGATTTCAAGTTTACTTTTACTTGTTTACCCTTTTATACTGACGCTTACGTATTTTTATACCAACGTTAAGGGAGGTCTTTGTAATTATATGAATACTTTCTATCAGACTGTTAATACACCAAATCTCAGGGGAGGTCCCTAAAAATAACCCAGTTTAAAAAAGATGCTTCTTAAAAGTGTTGCCAGCAAGTTTCATTGAGAGGCGGCAGTAGAGAGATCGGTTCTACAAAGCCCATTTTTAAAACTTGATCCATTGGCGTTTAGGCCCACGATACAGGTGAGTCAGACAGGCCCATGTTTTTGACTTCTCTTCTGCAGCACAAACGATACGGTCTTGTTCTGAAGATGGAGGGCAGTGTGGTTGTATTTCCTCCGGTGCCAGAAAGGGCTAAAATTTAACAGATTAAGAAAGCGGGCGAAGACTCGTTACAGGCGTTCTGAAGGACCGCCCATCCTAATTCTCTCTTTCACCATTTTTCGTGTTGTTATTGTTCATCGTCGAAGTCTCTAAAGCGGAAAAAGAGAGAGCTCACAGGAGGAAGAGAGAAATTAAACAAAGATGAGCGGTCACGATTCGAAGTACTTTTCCACGACCAAAAAAGGAGAAATCCCTGAACTCAAAGAAGAGCTCAATTCTCAGTATAAGGTAATAGTTACGTTTCATATTGTGGCTTTTTTTTTTAAAATCCTTTTTTCATGTTGATCTCTGATCTGCATTAACTAATGCTTTGATTTGCGGCAGTTTAGACTCTCCTTGTTGCTGATTGATCACTGTTCTTAGCAGATCTATTCATTTGTTTCGTTGTATAGACTAATTTATGGATCGTATGCTGATGTGTGTAGTTCTTTTGAAGGAAATTTCGTTTTGTTTGTGTTGATCAGAAGACGCTTGGATAGAAAAAATACAAAACTTTACTTGGTGGAGCGATTTGACTTTAGTCGAATTGGAATTGGACTTAGTGAATAACTAATCTGTTAGGATACTGATTTATGAGAACTTTAGAAGAAACTATTGAATGTTTTTGAGTGTCACCCTGATTAGAAACCGTTGTTGGATTTGAAGTTAATAATTAGTGTATAAAACTGTGTTAGATCTGCAATCCAATGTCACTGTTATGGAACTTTCATTCTGGATTCTAGGTAGTACATGGAATTATTTTTACCATGGATGGATGTGGAATTGATGTCCCCATTGAATTTGTTTGGATTTTGCTTCAAAATAAGTGCATACAGTCATTGTTCATCACTTCAACATCACTAACATCCCAATACTTTTATTGATTGGAATGCCGGGCAGTATTAAGGCTTATTGTGTCAACACTACCTTTAATAGGGCATTTCTTTATATTTTCTTAGATTTGCATGTGTTTATAGATCATATTTTGAATTTTCCCCCCTCTTTCTATGTTACATAGGATAAGAGAAAAGATGCTGTGAAGAAGGTGATTGCAGCTATGACTGTTGGGAAGGACGTTTCATCATTGTTTACAGATGTAGTGAATTGCATGCAAACGGAAAATTTGGAGCTGAAGAAGCTAGTTTATTTATACCTTATAAATTACGCTAAAAGTCAACCAGACCTAGCCATTTTGGCAGTAAACACATTTGTGAAGGTAAGAGTTTCTGCAATGAATCTTGTGTCTAAAAGTATGTTAATAATCAACATTGCCCTTCAGCATCTCTAATCTACCTTTATGGTATGCAGGATTCTCAGGACCCAAATCCTTTGATTCGAGCTTTGGCTGTGCGGACAATGGGATGCATTCGTGTTGATAAAATCACAGAATATCTATGTGATCCTCTTCAGAGGTGTCTTAAGGTTGATACTTGGGCCTTATAAAATAATTGCATATTCCCGGCTGCTGGAACAATTGTTGAGTTCTGATATTCAATGTAGTATTTACTCTTTGCTTCTTTATCAACTGTTGCAGATTTATTGTAATTGGCTTGCACTTTGCTGCTTTTTTTTTTTTTAAGTCATTGTGTTGTAATATTCTGACAGGATGATGATCCGTACGTACGCAAGACAGCAGCCATATGTGTTGCCAAACTCTATGACATAAATGCTGAGTTAGTTGAGGATAGGGGCTTTCTAGAATCTCTCAAGGATTTGATATCTGACAACAATCCAATGGTTGTAGCCAATGCTGTGGCAGCACTTGCAGAGATTCAAGAGAATAGTAGTAGACCTATTTTTGAAATCACTAGCCACACACTCTCGAAGCTCCTTACTGCTCTAAATGAATGCACTGAGTAAGTTTACATTTGAAAACTATATGCTTTTTCCTTCCTTAAACACTTATTTAAATTTAAAAAATTTGTGAATCACAACATTATAGGCAGGATATTGTAGCTCACTATGAGCTGTCTGTTTGATTGTCTGAGTGTAGCTGATGTTCTTTCACTCTATTCCGATTTTGAATGTCAAACTAGTTCTTGAAGATTTTTCAGTCTTTCTTGGTTAAGGCTTATAATTGGATTGACTATGGTGATTCTCTGTAAATATGTTGTGGTGGTTTCATGCTTATCAAGTGTGTTGAGATAGATATTTTGCTTTCTATCTTGTGCACACGACTGTCTATTTATGTTGCTGTGAATCCGAATATGAGGAGTATTTTTGGTTATGATGTTTTTATATATCCCATCTTAGTTTAAAATGTGCCTTTACCTGTAACCCTCGAAAGGCTGTTCATTTGCATTTGACATCTTTTAATGTCACAATGATGCATTGTTTTGATCAGTTATTCACTAATCTTTTTGTAAGTTTTGGCAGTGAACCTTTAGTTTGCTTTATTAATGTTAATTGTTACATTGTGTAGGTGGGGTCAAGTTTTTATATTGGATGCTCTCTCCAGATATAAAGCAGCTGATGCTCGTGAAGCTGAAAATATAGTGGAGAGGGTTACTCCACGACTACAACATGCTAATTGTGCTGTTGTACTTTCAGCTGTTAAGGTGTCTTTTACTTTTCTGTATTGATCAGTATGCATCTTGTTTTACTAGTTTTTACATCAGTTATTGTATTGCTTAGTTTCATCATTTTTGACCCTTTCCAATTTTCTACTGGCCACTAGATGATTCTCCAACAAATGGAACTTATCACCAGTACTGATGTTGTTCGAAACCTTTGCAAAAAGATGGCTCCTCCTCTTGTGACATTACTCTCCGCTGAACCTGAGATACAATATGTTGCATTAAGGAATATCAACCTTATAGTACAAAGGCGCCCTACAATTCTTGCCCATGAAATTAAGGTGATCAATAGATTCTTCCTTGCTTCAAGAAGACTTTTATGCTGTACATGAAGACTCACTATTATACTTAGCCTTTTAGGAATGATATGAGAGGGGACACCATACTTAATCAAACTCTTTTGCTGTTGTGTTAGGTGTTTTTCTGCAAGTACAATGACCCAATATATGTGAAGATGGAAAAGTTAGAAATCATGATAAAGCTTGCTTCTGACCGAAATATAGATCAGGTTGGTAAACTTAGTAAGAAATCTCCTCTATTAGTTTGTCTTGAACCTCCAATTTCTTAATGAAACAGTATGTATCATCTGATGGTCTTGTGGTGAACCCTTCTGCAGGTTCTATTGGAGTTCAAAGAGTATGCCACAGAAGTAGATGTGGACTTTGTCCGAAAGGCTGTTCGTGCTATTGGCCGCTGTGCCATCAAATTAGAGAGAGCAGCTGAACGGTGCATTAGTGTTCTGCTTGAGTTGATCAAGATTAAAGTAAACTATGTGGTTCAAGAGGCTATTATAGTTATTAAAGATATATTTAGAAGATACCCTAACACGTAAGTTACAGCTTTCTGATCCTTTATTATAAAAACCGGGAAACTCTCAAAATTTGATTTTGAATCTTTTCACTGTTTGTAGCTATGAGTCCATTATTGCAACACTCTGTGAGAGCTTGGACACTTTAGATGAGCCTGAAGCTAAGGTAGGGCACTTGTCCTTTCAGCTGCTGAGTGATTTGTTAAGATATCTCTTTCCTGAACTCATGTTTGTGCATCCTTGATGTGGTATCTCTCCCCTCAGGCATCAATGATTTGGATAATTGGTGAATATGCTGAAAGAATTGACAATGCTGACGAGCTCCTTGAGAGCTTCTTGGAGAGTTTCCCTGAAGAGCCTGCACAAGTCCAGTTGCAATTACTAACGGCAACTGTCAAACTTTTTCTTAAGAAGCCTACTGAAGGTCCACAACAGATGATTCAGGTAACTCTTAAATATTATACTTGCTTATGTTTCAAATTGCTTGGGTAATCTGGTTTTCATGCTCCTTACTTTGCCTTTTCGCTTTCTTCTGGCTTTTAAGTGACAAATGATATAGAGTTTTGCCTGTTTGCCCTTTGTTATGGAAGAACAATATCCTACCCTTTGTGTGTTTCTTAAAATTTGAAGCTTTTGAAACAATTCATCAAGTATTGACATTTGTTAATAAATTGTGGGTATGTTTATAGATGGTTGTTTTGGTGATAGTGTTATGTATATTCGAATTATGGAGAGATTGTACTTCTCAAATTAGAGTATAATATTGCCCAGTAGTAGTCATAGTCTGCTAATTTGAGGAAGCAAATCCTAGATGATATATGAAATAGTTATATGATTGTCTGTGTAGGAGCAATTACCATTTTTGTGAGGTGTTTGGGTAACATATAATTCCTCTTCCATATCTACAAAAAGAACGGTTTTCCTGTATTATATGGATCATGATATTCTTGATAGACTATTAACATTTCATCACTGTAGTTGTACGTGTAGAATCTTCAAACATTCCAGCAAATTCTCACTATATGGATTCATGCTTGCAGGTTGTTTTAAACAATGCTACCGTCGAGACAGACAATCCCGATCTGCGGGATCGTGCTTACATATATTGGCGTCTTCTATCAACTGATCCTGAGGTTTCTATTTACTCAAATCATCTTTTTATATTATTTGATATAAGCTATTATTCTCTCTGTCACATTTTGGTGGTCGGGTTTTGTTGGAGTTGAGGTGGGGGTGGGGTTTGTTAAAAGAGTGTATGTAATGCCACTGGAGTCCATTAGTTAACCATGCTTGCTAGAATTTGTCTAGCACCACCAAGGGAAGTAACAACTGAACTGAATAACTATCTTATTTCTGTTAAATTGAGGTTATTTCCATGAGTCCTGAGTCCAGCCAGTCATCAGCCCTGGGTCTGTAAATAAATTGCTAGTACTGAACCCTTTGGCTCTTTAGAGACCTGTGTGGCTGCTTGGACATGGAACACCATACATTTTTAGAAGCTGTGACGGACCCATTTCTTTTAAAATAACCTTTCAGGCAGCTAAGGATGTTGTGCTAGCTGAGAAGCCTGTGATCAGCGACGATTCAAACCAGCTTGATCCTTCTCTTCTTGATGAGCTTCTTGCAAACATTGCTACATTGTCCTCTGTGTACCACAAACCGCCAGAAGCTTTTGTAACACGTGTGAAGACCACTGCCTCAAGAACTGACGATGAGGACTATCCTAACGGGAGTGAACAGGGTTATTCTGATGCACCTACTCATGTTGCTGATGAGGGAGCATCACCTCAAACTAGTTCAAGTAATGCCCCATATGCTGCAACAAGACAGCCAGCACCTCCTCCAGCTGCTCCTGTGTCTCCTCCAGTGCCTGATTTACTTGGTGATCTGATAGGCTTAGATAATAGTGCTGCCATTGTCCCTGCTGACCAGGCTGCAGCTTCTCCTGTGTAAGTATGATGGAATGTGCAAGTTCCTTGCCTCTCTTAGTTGCAATGCAGTCTCATTTGGCTATATTATTCATTTCATTGAATGTTATTATTATTTATTTTCACAATAATGAATCTGGTATAGGGCTTGGAGCTCTCGGATGATTATGATAGTGATCATTTTAACCAAATGTGCATTCCTACTAATACACTTAATATTCTGTCCTTGATGGCAGCCCTGCTTTACCTGTTGTGCTACCGGCATCAACTGGACAGGGTCTGCAAATCAGTGCAGAGTTAACAAGACAGGATGGTCAAGTATTTTACAGCATGCTGTTTGAGAACAATACACAGACTCCACTTGATGGGTTCATGATTCAGTTTAACAAGAACACATTTGGTCTTGCAGCTGGTGGAGCCCTTCAGGTAGTCAATGTTTATGTGGTTTCAAGTTGGTTTTGTTAATGCATCATTTGGCTTTAAATTCATGTATTCTTGTCTATCAGGTGCCACAATTGCAACCGGGAACTTCAGGCAGGACACTGTTGCCAATGGTAGTGTTCCAGAATATGTCTGCTGGTCCTCCAAGCTCACTTCTGCAAGTAGCTGTGAAGAATAATCAGCAGCCAGTATGGTACTTCAATGATAAGATCTCTCTTCATGTGCTTTTCACTGAGGATGGGAGAATGGAGAGAGGAAGCTTTCTGGAGGTAAAAACTTGTTCATTTGTCACTGCATGATACAAAATGGAGGAAATATTACATAACAGCACCGTTGCTCTGGTAAAGTAGGAACCACCAACCCACCAATTCAAGCTAACTGGAAACTTGTGTGATCTTAGTATTCTGAAAGAGTAATGCTAGAGATTCCAATACATGAGTCCCAATTGATTCGGCATTCATCTATTAGATGGTAAAATAGAGTAATAGATCGTTTATATTCATCATCCAATAAATGAATGATAAATAAAATTGAGACTCAAATGTTGGGATCCCTAGCATTATTGATTCTGAAATTCATGTTATTGGAGCTGAAATTGGGTGATGAATTGATCAAGCAGTTCAATATATTTTTTAATATTGTTTGAACTTGAGTGCCCTCCAACTTAAGTAAGACTTCTAACTTGAATTTCCTTCCCATTTTGTAGACATGGAGGTCCCTTCCTGATTCCAACGAGGTATTGAAGGACCTTCCAGGGGTTGTGGTGAGCAACGTGGAAGCAACTCTGGATCTGCTGGCTGCATCAAACATGTTCTTTATAGCAAAGCGCAAGAATGCAAACCAGGATGTTTTTTACTTCTCTGCTAAGATCCCTCCTGGTGTACCCTTCTTGATTGAACTCACCACAGTTATTGGAAATCCTGGGGTCAAGTGTGCGATTAAGACTCCAAATCCTGACATTGCACCTCTTTTCTTTGAAGCCATAGAGACACTTCTCAGGGCTTGATTATGTTTGCTCAAATTTTTTTTAGTGTATGTAAATTCTATCTTGGTGACTAAGTTTTTGGGTGGTCATTCGGCTGTTTCTATTTTTAGACCTTTCCTCCGCTCCACTAGCCGCACGCCTGCTGTCAGTATTCAACTAAACTTGAGATTACTTTTTTTTTTCCCTCATTTTGTTGTAAGTCTCCGCATTTTGGTAGTGTTTTAATTGAATTGTATTTTTATTGATTGCAAGTGTTGTTAAGGTTTCTGATGCCTTTTTTACCATTATTTAAAACCTAGCCAAGAAAAAAAGTCTTTGATGCCTTTAATTAAATAAATTGTTTAAAAGAAAAATAATGTTAATTAAAGTACTTATTTTTTTGTTTAATAAAAAATAATAAAATATAAATTAAAGAGGACAATGTAATTTTATAAAATGAAAGAGAATTATTATTTTTTAAAATTTTAAATGTTAATATGGTTCTTTAAATAAATAATAAAATGATTTTTAAAGAGATTTTTGAATATACACTTCGTTGAAAGTCGTTAGGCGATTATTTAAAATGTAGCCACAGGGGAAAAACAAAATTAGCATGGAAGGTTGTTAATTTTGTGGGCATAGATAAGAGAATTTTAAAAATCTTTATAAATTTTATTTTTTAAAATTTATTTATTTATTTATGTGATAAATAACAGGTGAAAAAATATAATATTTTTAAAAATTATTTAAATAAAATAAGTTAATATTATTTTAATTAAATAATTATTTTAAAAAAAAGTAATAATAATTAAAATATTTTTTTAATAAAAAATAATAAAATATAAATAAAACAGTGAAAAATTAATTTTTAAAATTTAAATAGAAAAAATAAATTTTTATTTAAAAAATCTTAATTAGAATATTTTTTAAAATTTAAATATTAATATAATTTTTAAATAAATAATAAAATTTTATTTAAAAATTTTTTTTAGTGATGCTCTATCCAGAATATCTCAAGGAAAACAAAAAAAACGCACGACTACCAAGCCTGGGGAGCCAAATGATATTGTCCTGCGGCCCGCCGTGTTTGCACGTGCGGGACACGTGTCGGAAGACATATCTTTAGTCTACCGGGTTCCGTTTCGGCGTTTCTAGTATCATCGAATAATCAGTCTAGGCAGCACCGCGTAACCGTGTTAGGTCATCGGTGTGACTCCAGCGATTTCACTACCAAAGGTATCCTTATGCTATCAATCGCTACTTCTATGTTAATTTTTTCTCCGTTCAAAACGTGTCTCCATGTAGATCTGTTTTGATATGTATTGAAAGCTTGGTGCTCCATGGAACCGTTGGATTTGGCGTGTATTAGGTTTGATTTTGTTCTGTTTTGTTCCCAAGAAAGTGCCGGAATCTCTTCTAAATCAATTTAAGAATTAGACAAGTCTACATAACTGAGTTTCTTGTTATATATAACCAACTCTCTGTCTCCGATTAATTGTCGGATTGTAGGTTTATTTCTATTTTCTAATATTCGGAATTTCATCTTTTGTGCATAGATAGATGTCATCATATTCAAGGGAAGGAAGGTAAGTCAGCTTTAAAGCCTCCCTTTAATAGGACAATGTACCATTTTTCTGCAAATGTATATATCCTATTATGGCTATAGGCTTCTTTTTTAAAAAAAGAAAAAGAAAAAAAAGAATTTGTTCTGTTGATTATTCTCTCAGAGCTGCTTCACCACATAATTCTGTTTCACCTCGTAGAGACCGGAGGTCAAGATCATTATCAAGGTCCAGGCGCAGTCGATCAAGGTATACATTGGTAATATGTGTTGAGTGTCGGTAGCGTGACCGTCTAATATTTGGGGTGGTAACATTCCAGGTCTAAGAGCCGGTCTCCTGATGCTGCGAATCCAGGAAATAACTTGTATGTAACAGGCTTATCCACAAGGGTGACAAATGCTGATCTTGAGAAGTTTTTTGGTGGTGAAGGGAAGGTATGGTTGGTTAACTTGCATTTTTGCTGTATTTTGTAAGACTATTATGAATTATTACTATGATTGCTTGGTTTTTTAAAAGAATGTTCCTTCTTCAACTCGGCTGTAGCAACTGCTGTCAGGGGATATTGTCTCCTAACTGCAGTCAAAAACTTCAATTTGATAGTTTTTGGCTGCTTTTTTTTTGTTTTGTGGAATAATCCTTTGCAAATTTTGTTTCAGGTCACTGAATGCCACTTGGTCACAGATCCTCGCACCAGAGAATCCCGTGGTTTTGCATTTGTTACTATGGAAACTGTTGAGGGTGCTGACCGCTGTATCAAGTACTTAAACCGTTCAGTGCTTGAAGGTCGACTAATCACCGTGGAAAAGGTATTATTTACCAATATATTTGTCTTACAGTGCACTGTGGTGAGAGTGACTGATTTAGAGTTTTCTTTGAAAGTTCCCCTTCAGAAATGTTGCCTGATAAATTTTGGCAGCAGGTCTTGTATGTGTAACTTCATCGAATTCAGTGTAAGGTCTAAACAGTTGAACCTTCCTCACCACGACATGTGTTCTGCATCGACATTTGAAACTCATCGATTCAAATTCGACTGTTTTGCCGGGGGTTGTACGCCCTTTTTTCCTATTCCTCATTAATAATATCTTACCTGACTGTTTATTTACATATTCATGTATCTCTTAAAGGTTGAAGTATTTTGGAGACAGGTTGCATTGGCTTTTTTGGGGTCTGCTTATGCTTATTCCTTTGAAGTTTTATCTCTTACCTTAAGTACTCACCTTGAGTGTTTTACGATGTTCTGTTTGCCTCAAGTCCAATAATCAAATAATATATCATCTGACATATATATAAAGTCATTTGCATCCATGAACCAACGAGGCAATTCACTTCTATATTCTTGTAATGTGAAAGTTTCTGGATAGCTATGTGCTCAAAGTAGTTCTATTCAGTAAATGATTAGCTTGCTCTGTCATAATCTTATTTTGCACTTAAAATGTAATATATGCAGGCAAAGAGGAGTCGTGGCAGAACACCAACTCCTGGCCATTATCATGGCTTGAGAGAGAAGCAGCGAGGTATGAATTAGAATCTCACGTTTATGGAAATTAGATAGATACCTTGGTTCATTATTTTCTAAACTTGGGCTACAGCTGCACTGTATGTACACTTGACTACTTGAGGATGCAACATGAAAATAAAAGAACCATTGATACTTGCTTGTGGTTTGTGATATCTCGATCTATCGCTCAGGACTAGCATAGTGGAATGCCATCTGGTGCATTGAACATCACATCTTCATCCTAGGTCCCCTGCCTTAGGCCCTTGCATTTGTGTGGACCTACAATAGAGTCTTCACAGACCCATAATCGTCCATGGCACATGCTACCTGAGAGCCCTTGCTTTTCTTCTTATGTAGCATTCTGGCATAAACATAAAGTGTAAGGAACCTCTGTTATATTTTTTTGATATTTGTCTCCCAACCTGGTTGGTTGGCGTTTGTTCAGTTTTGTACTCATCCTAACCAACTCAAAAGGTGGATTGTCGCAAAGCTATGATAAATCCAGCCTTTTTGAGGCTGTGCTAATAACAAATACAAAAATTTAATTAACTGACAAGTTTACTGATACCGAAGTTTTAGGAGATGTCATGTGTACTTTGTTTATGTGCTGATCAAGCACCCAGCTAGCATTGCACATGTTGGGGCAACTGCCCCTGCTTGATAAAAAAATCCCTTAAAAATCATTCATTATTTAAGCTCCTTGTCCCTGTGATTCGTTATTTAAGCTCCTTGTTCCTGTGATTTGTTATTTAAGCTCCTTGTCCCTGTGATTTGTTATTTAAGCTCCTTGTCCCTGTGATTCATTATTTAAGCCCCCTGTCCCTATGAACTTACTTGAAATGCCCCCATGAGTTGAAGAATTTAAGCCTGTGAGTTGAAATTGTGATCATTCTTAAGTTATCCCCTGCAAACTAGATTTGTGTCTCTGTCCCTGGCTGCTGATCCTTATTGGTTATGGATTGCAGGAAATGGTCGAAGACGTTCTCGTAGCTATTCCCCCTACAGATATAACAGAGATTCTTATTCAAGGGACCCGCGAGGAAGATCACGCTCCCCATATGGTAGAGGAAGATCACGATCCCCATATGGTAGGAGGGACCATGACTTATTTAGGAGACGCAGGGAACGGTCGTTGTCTGCTGATGGAGCAGTGGTTACCGTAGGTAGAGCAAATCAGCTTCATTACAGTTCTGATAACCTCTGATTACTGGTTATTTAATTTAGTGCGGTCCTGTATCCTGGTGTAACTTCAGCATTTGTACTCTTCAAATTCTTTTTGCTTTAACCTGCCATCTTGTTGTAACAGTGACTGTCCCTGTGATTTTAAGGATATGAAACTACTGTATTTACAGAAAAAATAATAATATTATTAAAATAAGAATTATCAGATGCTCTTCTTATGATCTTATCAATTTGTAAATAAATATAACTAGTAAAATTGATGTAGGTCAATTCAGAAAGTGTCTCAAATATTTATGTCAATTTTTCTTATTTTAGTGATCTGCCTTAATTATTAGCGTGACGTTTTTCATGTCTTAGTTGAGTAGGATTTCAATAATGGTGCAGTTACCAATTAATTACTGGGCTGGAAGGAAAATAAAATCAAAATAAATATTTTACTTGAGTTGTAGAAATTGAAATTGAAATAGTTGTATTTCTATGTGTATTTATTTTATTTAGAAATTGAAATGGACAGTTACCAGTTATGAAAATGTGTCTAGTTAATTAATAATAATAATAATATTAATAATGAAGGAATTTTATTTGTTACCACAGTAATGCATGTGTATCAAAAGGCAGCTCATCCAGAAGCGTCTCCCATTTAGTGCTGTAGGATCAAGAATTGTATCAAGGCCAAAATTTGAATGTGGCCTGCGGAGCCGTTGGATTTTGAACTGTATGGTTACAGCTGCTTATTTTGACCGTAGTTCGCCACAAGGTTTTAAGTTTTAACCCAATCTTGCTTCATCTGCTCAGAAGAGATCCGGATAGATAAAGCATGGGCGTATGGTAAAGTCCAAAAAAGTACAAGGCCAGAATTTTGAATGTGCATATGCCGTGCGAGATGCAACTTTTTATCGTAGGACAAAATGTACTGGATATAGCCTCTTTAAGGGAAATTTTTATTTTTAAATAGGAGAGAAGAGGCACGAAATTGAAAAAAGAAAGTTCGGAGGAGGGAAAGTAAATAAGAGGGAGCATGTGGGGAAGGGGGTCCACTCTTTGAATCCTAAAATCTGATTGCCGGGTGCGCTCCAGCTGCAAGAGCGGACTTGAAACCAAAATTCAAATTTATGCAATTTTCTTTTTTTATCTTTCTAAATTTTCTGCTACATTCTACTTGCTTGAAACTGTTTTGATATCTTCTTCATACAGGGACATTTCATTTGCCAGGATAAGATCCGACAGCTGGGTCTCGGACACGTGTATGTCTCTTTGGCACTCTATTTCGGGTAACCGGTCACTAGCTCGTCTCCAGCTCGGCTTGCTTTGGCTTCACAATCATTAAGCTCAATAAATAATTAAATGGCAAGATTGCCCCATGCTAATGGCCTGATCTGTGGAATTGAGATTGTACATATATAATTTAAAAATTATTTTGATATGATTTTTTATTTGTATAATAAAAAATTTATTATATATTTAATAATTTTATTAAAATTATTATTTAAAATTTATATTTATTAAATATTATTAATTTTTATTTAACAATTATAGTTTTTTTCTATAATAGTTATATCTTTAAAAGTTAAAACACCTCAAATATAAACAAAATCTTAGTGAAACAAGGGAACATATATGAAAGAGTCAACAAACGAAGATGAATTTCAAGTGTATTAAGACGAATTACAATTTACTAGTAAAACACAAATTTACATACGATTAAAATTCATAAGATGAAAATAAAAACGCTGACGTAGCTTAAATCTTATTTGCCATAGCATGCTATAGTATAATCTCTATAAATTATTAATAATATAATTATAAAAATTTATTAATTAAAAGAGGTGCAATTAGAAAAATTAAAAATGTGATTTAATAAATATTCATATTTCAAGAAAAAAAAATATATTTAATAAATATGATAATCAATTATATTTATAATTTTAATGAATTATTAATTTTATGATATGAATGGACCACATTATTTAATAAAAATGCGGCAAATGCTAGCATCAAGTCTTGAATCAGTGAGATGTAATGCGCCTTATTTGAATGGCCAATTATGAAATTCGTTTCAATTAATATGGAGCCCACCAATTATTATATGCAACGTGGCATGCCAAACATGGCCTAAATGAAATTTAACAAAGGATTTGAACAGAAACTTGTTGAATATTTTTTAAAATAATTTAACATTAGCTTTGAGTGACATTAGAAAGGCATAAAAGACAAAAAGTAGGGTACGGTACATCCGTGTCCCCACGGTCGGATCCTTAATTTGACAATGGCGACTTTTGTCATTAAGACGATCACGTGAAATTCGTCTGGCTCGTGACACCGTGGATGCTTAATGGATTGGACCACGCACTAACCAAATAACAATAAAGAAAACACGGCTCGCACAAACCGAGCCGAGCCGAGACGAGCCGAGACGAGAAGCATGTAAACAGGGAGAAGCCGGTAAAAAAGGTGTGAGTGTACGGCACATGGCAGGTCGTCTAGTATGTAATTGGCAGTTGGTAAGCATTTAGTGTGCTCCCTTCTCTTACCTTGCTCCCTCTTCCTCCTGCTTATCTCTGCTACTGCGTCCTCCTCTTTTTGTCCTCCCTCTCTCTCTCTCTCATATTTCAATCCGTTACTTCGTATATATTCTTATTATTGTTTTATTATTTATTCAACAAATTTGAAAAAAAAAAAGACAATAATAGTTCTCCCTCTACCACTCGCTCGCTCGCTCTCGAAATCTGTGCATTTTCTATCTCCACTATTCAAACAAACAAACAATCTCTTAACGATTCATTTTTCATCAGCATTCAGTCGTTCGTCCCAAGATCCGATACGTAAATCCGGTTTTCCGGTTCTTCGACTCCAATATTAATGCTTTTCTCGTAAAGGTATTTTTCGGATATTTTATGATTATTATTATAATTAGTTTTTGTCTTTCTTTAACTAATGCTTGTCAACTTATATTATTATTATTTTGTCGTCTCAAATTCAACTGCCACTCCACCGAGGTTCTAATTAACTTCTTTTTTTTTTTTTTAATTTCTAAAGCTTCTTCTTCAAGTTTTTGCTTCTTTTGTATCAAGTATTTGCATTAAATTTCTGATTAGTGAGTTAGCAAAGTCGCTGACTTTTCTTTGAATTTAAATTTCTTAGCGCTGGAATTATTAACAGTAATTCATTTTACGTTGTGTAATTTTAAGCTTCAGTGTGATGTGATGTCACTGGTAACTCAAACGAGGGCTTTATGATACTCAGCTTACTAGTATCGTATCATTCATTTATTATGATCAATCTGACTCCGTGACTCATTTTATTTGAATTTCTTCTATTTCTTTTAGCATTTCATCCAAATATTCGTGTTAGATAAACTCTCTCTCTCTCTTTCTCTCTCTCTCTCTCTCTCTCTGTCTCTGTCTCTGTCTCTCTCTCTCTCTATGACATCACTGTGGTATGTTGAATCTCTAACGACATTTTTTATTTATATATTTTTTACTTTTGGCTTCAGGTTCTTCAGTTGAAGCTTGGGCTAACAGTCGTTCAATAACGAAACGGTTCATGAATGGACAGGCTTTAGTAACAGAGTTAGATTTTAGTGTAACCCATTAGTTTAAAGGATTTGGGTTCTCTTAATTGGGTTTGATTAACAAAGCAATGTTGGAGCCTGAATTATGCTCTAATCGCGGGGTTCTCTCGCCTTTCCGAGAAGAAAGCGGCGATGAAGAGCTCTCGGTTCTTCCTCGGCACACCAAAGTTATTGTCACTGGAAACAACAGAACAAAGTCCGTTTTGGTGGGATTGCAAGGTGTGGTTAAGAAGGCTGTTGGCCTTGGTGGTTGGCACTGGCTGGTATATTATTAATCTTTCATTTATTTATTTTTTTCCTGAAAAGAGAACACTAATTTTATTGATAAAACTCATTAGAAGATTATGTCATTTATGTACCTATAGAGAGATCTCTTTTAATGTTTCGGTTGGCCAATTTATTGCATTGAGTGTGATGTTAAAGTTGCTTTCCACATAGGTTTCTTTGTGTTTGGCTTGTTTTGTTTTCTTTCCTATTTTGAATCTGGGCTTTAGCAAGCCGGCAAAGTATATAATTGTCTTTGAATTTGATGAGATCTGGATTTTAGGTCTAGACCTTTTTATTTATTTATTTATTTTCTTTTGGCCGCCAGAGTCGTAAACAGAACCAAGCTATTACCCTCTTTCTCATGTCTAATATTCCCAGCATGAATGACAACGTAAGTTAAAGTTTTTTGTTTCCTATTTGTAACTATAAGATATTGATGATTGTATCCTGTGCTGCAATTTTCTTTTGTTCTAACAAACTAGTAGAAAGAATTTTTTGAAAATATTATGTGTTTTGATGTGTTTCATGAATTGACGCCCATGTTTTTCCTTTGAGGGTTGTTTTTGTGGCTGTCAAAATAGTTGAATTCCCTTTTTCTTTGCCCTTTTTTTGGGTTTAAACTTGTCAAAATTAATTGCCGGACTATGTTCTTTGTAATTGATCTGGGATATTGGATTTCTTTATTGGGTATCAAAAAAGAACTCTTCTCTGGTCAGTTCCTTTGTTTTTCATCCTCTGTTTGGTTTGGTGTAGTTGTATAACCTTTTACGTGAGGGGCAAATACCACATGCCTATATTCAGTCAAGTTATTGGCTGTTTTTTATAAAATCATATTGCTTGGTTCACAAGGTTCTTAAAAACGGGGTGGAAGTTAAGCTGCAAAGGAATGCATTGAGTGTGCTGGAACATCCCACAGGGAATGAAGTGGATGAAGATCACGATTTTGATTCTAGCAGTGGCTCGGACATTGGTGAAAAGGATCATGATTTCTGTGAGTTATATTATTTCATACCTGATGAAATCAGTGCATGTTTCGCCCTATTACATTTGATTGTTGATCTAATTTTTTTGTCTGCCACTAAGGCTGTTGATCTTTTCTTCATGAGCAGCTAGTAGCATTGAGTTTCATAAATTGAGCAAGCCAAGAGTTCGTCAAACGAGGCCATGGGTGTCGTCTGCATCAGCAAAGTTGGTTAATCGTGGGAGTTACAGAGATGTTCAATCCATTATCCACAGATCTCAACCGGTGAGAAATTTAAAGAGAGAGATTGAAATTAATGTAGTTAGGAAGCATGTTGCAAGAGTTTGGAACCAGAACGATACGTTTCTGAAATTTTTGCGGTATTGTTTGGATATAGTTGTTAAATTTGTTTCTCTAATAAATTTAAAAAAAAATCTACTTGAGATTCTTTGATGCTTGATTATTTGAAGCTCTGTTCAGTACCTAATGATTTTAAGTCTATGATTCTTTTTCAATAATCAGAAGGTGAACTTGGCCCGACTTGGAACAGATTCGTTAAGGAGATACTGCAGACACTTCAACCTTGTATGTCCTACCAACTTTCAGACTGATAGACTTCAATGTTTTCAACAATTATTGATAATTTTCATTTAAAAAAATCTTTTGCACTCATTTAGGCAAACATCAGTTCTGATTCATCAAGGGAGCAAATGCTCAACGCTGTGCAGCGGCATTTTACATCACAGGTCTCTCTTTCCTCCCACAATCTTTGTGCTCACACATACATAAGGCTTTACAGTCACAAAACCGCAGATATCTGACATCAAATCCTATTTTCTTACAGCCAAAACTCTCGGAGGTGCATGTGATTTCCGAATTTGTAAATGCAGTCATGAAGGCAACAAAGAGGCGGAAACCGGTTGACAGACATATGGAGTGAGACTAAGAATGTTGATTGCCTTGTATAATAATTATATACATATATTAAATCTCTAACCTCTAGATCAGTTCTAATTTATATGTAAGGGTCGGTGGTTCACCCGCTGAACGATATACTTCTTCCCTAGATTCTAACCTTTTTAGAATCGGGTCGTTGCCCTAGTTTTAATTTGAGAGCAGTTGCCTTGTTATTATTTTATCTCCTATTTTAGCACATAATCAATTTTGTACATTGCAATGAGAGGGATAATTTTAATGTGGACTGGTGACGTTAAACGAATGTCCTCAATTATATGATGGTGATTTGGTTAAGGGGCCAGGCTGGCGTTTGTTGTCATGTATCTGCGCAACGGCAAGCGATGGGGACGTGTGGATTTCAACAGAACGTGGGTGTACAAAAATGCCCTCGCAAGTGCAGCCAATGGGTTTCTTTTCTTTACACTCCTAAGCCGTGGTGCCTCCCACAAGGCCCCAAATTTCAAAACGAAGGTCACCGCTTCATGATTACAAGTTTCCACTGTTGCAAAGTCAAAGAGGGATGACATACTGGAGATGGGCAGCAGCGTCGTCGTTTAGCTAATGTTGGCTACATCAAACATCTGGAGCTAAAAGGGACGAGCCCGATTGCCTTGCCTTTTTTAATTTCGTAAACTAGTCGGTTTTTGTTTTTTAATGAATGATTGGACCGATGCCCAAGCGATAGATTTTTCTTTCTTTAATCAAAAGTATGGATGATTTGGTCTGTCTCAAATCTCAATTGAATTCATGCGTGAAAATGAACAATGAAAAAAATCATAAATAAATCCAATGCAAAGCTACCAGCACATTACCCTCATCGAATAAAGGGACAAATGTGAAATTATTATTTATGCCAAACTTAGCTTTTGAGTCCTATAAAAATAATGATTAATGACAATTACGATCTTTTTCTTTCTTTTAATGTCGATAAATTATTAGTGGATGAGATTATTTATGCACTAAAAATTATTTTAAACATTCATATTTTTATAATAAAAAAATTAGTATAAAAATATAAATTATTATTAAAAATAATTTATCATCAACAAATATAATATTATTACTATAGACACCCCAATGGCATTCAATTCTCTAAACTTTATAACCTATGCTTTTTACTTCCCAACACCTTAAGCAATGTTTACAAAGCGGCAATAATTGAAGCGAAAAATAGGAGATGTATCTCTAGGTCATTAATTGATAACCTATGCTTTTTTTTTTTTAAGGAATCCATACAAGGATTAAAACAAGATGTATCTCTAGGTCATTAATTGATCGATTTTTTTAAACTTTGTTGGGTGTTTCCATCTGCTCACTCTCTTCACTGTCGCTGCTCTCTCTGCTGTTTCGACTCTTCTCAACTGCTGCTGCTACTACTCTGTAATTCAATAATTATTTTATTTAAATTGTTGTAATATCATCTTAATTATAGTTGAAGAAAAATGACGATGTAAAACTTTTTTGCAGTAATGCTAATTGTAAGTTAATTAGGGTCCCTTTGTCTATGTAATTCTATGATTTAATAATTTTAAAATTGTTTAATTTTAAATTATTTGTTTAGTTAATGGAGATTAAATAAAAAATTACAGTATTTTTTAAATATTAAATATTTAGTCTTAAAATAATACTACCGAACACATATTAATTGTTTTTATCATTCTCAATTTTGTCTACTAAACATATATTATTATTTTTTAATTTTAAAATACATAATACAGAAAATGATATCATATGCATATTTAAATTCAAAATATTGTAATTACAAACATCATTTTCATTTTCATTCTCATTTTTATTTTAAAAAAATAATTCAAAAACAATACCAAAAAAATCCTTAAAAATTATTTAATTTTAAATTATTTGATTAAGAAACAATACCAAACAGGTCCTTAAAAATTGTTTAATTTTAAATGATTTGTTTAGTGAATTATTGTTTAATTGTTTAGTGAATTATTTGTTCAGTTAATGGAGATTAATTAAAAAATTACAGTATTTTTTTAAATATTAAATATTTAGTAAAAGTTGTTTCTTAAAATAATACTATTGAACGATTGTTTTTATTCCTCTCAATTATGTCTATCGAACATATATTATTATTTTAAATATTAAAATATAGAATACAGAAAATTATATCAAATCCATACTTACTATAAGACATTATTTTCATTTTTATTTAAAAATAATAATAATTCAGAAATAATACTGATCATGCACTCATAGAATTAGAGTGCAAACAGTACCACTCATGGTTAGTCTATTGACGGACGCTTTCGTTGCTTTTCTGTTTGATCGTGTACAGTTGTAATGATATTGATTTATTATTTAGAGAAATGTAATGACATAAATGCAATGCCGTTTGATTCATTCAGTGGCTCTATTTTCGGTTGAAAGTGTCTAGTTTTTTTTTTTTTTTTATGCTCCCTCAATCATCGTCAATTAAGGGACAAGAATAGAAAAGAAAATTGGAGAGATCAACGATTTGAAAATAATAAATAAATAAAAATAACCTTAAAATTTTTAAACTGAGAGTGTGGTGGGAGCGTAGGTATCGGCCTTGAGCCAATCATGAACTTTGAACCTGGGCTCCGCTAATTTGGTAGTATCTAAGTCCAATATTCTGTGTGAGCCCAATTCGGGTCCTAGGTTTTGCCCCCTTTATCCATAAATCGGTTCTCTCTCCATCGCTTGCGGTTCGTCTTGTATTCGCCTGAAAACAGAACTTTTTTAATCTGTTGGAAACTCCAGCTTTATACCTTTTATACTAACTACTAGAATACCAAATGACAAAACTATCCTGTATGGATGGATGGATGGATGGATGATGATGATACATTGTGGGATAATTTAAGAAACACAGCCGGCACCCCACTTTCTTCTGTTCTTCATACTTGCTGCTTCGTATTATTAGCAAGCTCAAGCAACCTAGAGCCGCGTAATTCTCAACACAAAGCTCAATCGTACTAGCAAACTAGCAAGCTCAAGTAATAAATACAATTCCTAATAGCTCTACCAAGATCAATCGATTAGTACACTTCAATTAAATTTTCAAACCACGTAGGCTGTAGCAGCACATGCCTCATGCCCTCATGCCTCTGCTAAATCAATTTAGTTGATGAAAGAGAATTTTAGCTATAACCCATTGAAAATACTGATTCATATTTGATTTTTTAAAATTTTATATGAGCTTTTACGAGTTTATCTTCCAATATTAATGTTATACGTATTTAAAATTAATAACAAAAGAGGTATGTGAAAATATAAATAAACTTGTCATATAAATATAAATCCCTAAAACCTCAAGCAATGTACCTAAAATTTACCCTTTATTGAGCGGTTATAAAATTAGTGGGAAATAAGATGATACGTTAAAAAAGCTGTTACAACTTACAATTAAACAAAAAAAAATGTTAAAATAAGAGTCAAGCTTATGCACCAAGTATTGCAGGAAAACCCTAAAATGTAATTTTTTTTTTTTTTCTAATTCCAAGCAAGTATGCGATTATCCCACGCCAGCGAACGATCTTCTTGGCGTTCCGGGTCATAGTGAAATTTCTAACAATTACGAACCCCACTTGCCGAGCCACATGGCCTACAAATCCCGCGAGTATAGCATTTCAATACCTTGCAGAGGGTGGCGGCGAAATAAAAAATAAAAAATAAAATTCTATAATCAATAAAGAGAGAGAGAGAGAGAGAGAGGAAGAATCGTCATTTTACCTTTTCCGCCTAGTGAAAGTTGTTATTTTGTACACGGGGTCCGCTTATGAGTGTTAACAAACAAAACACATAGCACGCGCATATGCATACACTCACAAACAAAGAGGGAAGCCTTTTTAGCTTTTAGGCTTTCGCTTCTCGAAAGGCTTGAATGGCATTAAAAACCAAAATTCATATAAAAATAAAATAATATTAGCCAAATACTAACAAATTCTATTTTCGCCTTATCGAATTTCAATCAATAAAAATCAGCTGTTTCTGATCACCGAGTTGTTTGATAAACAGGTAAAAATCGAAACTCCGTTTTGTTACTGTATTTTTGTATCGAATTCGAACTCCTTCGTTGAACTAGAATGATCACTTGCTTTTTGGCTTTTTTAGGTTTTCTTCCCTTGAAACTCTGGAATTCCAAGTATTTTTAATTGTAGCTTCACTGTTTTTTTTTTTCTTTTCATTTAGATGTTATTTGTTTAGCTGTTTGTTTTCTATGAAATTAGTCTTTAATTGAGTTTTTTTTTTTTTAATGGTTAGATTTTATCCACTGTAAATTTTTTTTTCTGGTCTAGATTCCAATTTTTCATATATTTTAGCTTTTGGTTTATTTAAGAATTATAGTTAATTTCTTTCTGTTCCTCATTTAAACCATTTGATTAAGGATAAGTATTTTTTTTTAAAAAATAATTAATTAGTGGAGTTGGTGAGAAAAGTGTGCTTTGATAGATGCTCACAAGTGTATGATAGAGAGATCGAATTGCAATAGTAGATAGCTGAATGAGAAAATACTTTTTGATCGTATTATCGTTTGGTCTCTTGACTCTCTTTTAGCTTTAGGATTTGATCTGGTACTTGGCTTCGTGTTTCTCCTTGGAATGCTTGACAAGTTTTCCATCTTATCCTCGTTGTTTTTTTATTAGTCTGTTACTTGCACTTTTACCCTTTTAGGTTTGTGTTTCACAATTCACCTATTATGCAGGGGAGTATTTGGCTGCATAAGGCAATTAGTTTATTTTTTGCACTAACCTGTGTGGCATTTGCTTGCAATGAAGACAGAATATGATGCGTCAGTTGCTTGTAAATTTTGGTGCAAATCAAAGATAAGTGAAAGGAAATGGGAGGTTGCTGTTGTTGTTCTTCAAAAGGCGTGGAGAGAAATAGTACTCCAGCGTACTATTATGTCAGTGTAGTCTTTTCCTTGCCATTAGACATCTTTCTAATCCAGGCTTTAGTAGAATGTTTTTTCTTGTGTTCATTTTGACATTCATTTTATTCTTGGAGCTTCACTATTTCAGCAGTATCCTAGAGCATCGGAGGAGCGTTTGCCTTTGTCATCACACCATGGTGCCGGCTCTGCACTCTCCAGAGGACTCCTGGTTGATACAAACCTAGAAACATCAGTTCCCGATGCTTATAGACCACCTCCTGCACCAACGCCATTTGATGCGAATGTAAGGCATCCTCAAACTCCACCAGTGGTTCAAGAAATTTGCAGCAATAAGAGTGATCCTTCAGTGCAAACAACTCCTCTTCCTGTGCAAGATACGCTTGGTGGCAATTCTCAAGAAACTTCATCTAAGTGTGATGACCTAAAGGAACCAGAATCTAAAACAGTAGCCAATGTTGAACTTGAATCAACTAAGGAGCTAGAAGTTGAGCTTTCAAAGTCTGTTCATCATGTTGTTGCAGTGATAGAGGAGGAGGATGTTTGCCCAACATGTCTGGAAGGTAGTACTGTTTCTGAAACTCTAAAACTGTTGTCTCATTGTTAAAGAATACTTGACCATTTTATCTGCGTTCTTGTGGGTGCTGTGACTCACATTTTATTGTGTTTCTGGTGTAGAAAAAGTTTAAACAGACATTTTCTGTTCTCTCTGCAGAGTATGATGCAGAGAATCCGAGAATTATCACAAAATGTGAGCATCATTTTCATCTTGCGTGCATTTTTGAATGGATGGAAAGAAGTGACACCTGTCCCGTTTGCAATCAGGTTCGATTGAAAATTTTTGCATCTCTTGTGATTGTATAAGCCACTAAGTATAGATTGTCCACTGACATGAATGTTAATTAGATTTTTTATATTTACTTATAATGCAGGAAATGATGTTTGACCTTCCTGTGGATTATTAGCTGTCCAGTGATTTCTGCAGAGTTCAGCTTCTTAGTTATTTGACGTTGGGTTTTGGAGTTCAAGTTTATAAATGCTTGGAAGTTGTTCCTCTTTTGGTTCACAGTTCATCATCTGCTGCGGGCCCAGCTGCCATTTGATTTAATCTCTCTTTAGATTTTATCAAGTCACAATCCATTTCAAAAACATAGTGTCTTTCTGCTCTTGATTCTGAGTTTGGGAATTTTTGTACAGGAAAGAGTCGCAGCCTATTTCAAACGCATAGGGAAAGTTCCAAATTCATAGTGTGACACCATTTCCAAGTTCTATTTTTCATTGCCAATAATAATACATACATCCTTAGGGCATAGGTCAGCATTTTAGTATTGTGTAACATTTCAAGTTTGCAAAGAGGAAATGATTTATACAAGTTACTTCATCTGTCTAGAAAGCCTGGTTAGCTTCTCAAACAAAGTAATTGGTAGACTTTTTTGTTTGCTCTTTAAAGTGCTGCTTTCTTGAGTCTGTTAGTGATTGCATTTTTAAACCACCCCCCCCCCCCCCCCCCCCGGAATTGTCCTGTGGATGGCATGCCGTTTAAGGTTCCATTTTAACACTTCTGGCATTGGGCTGTCATTGAGGATTTCAAGATTTGGTAACGCTTGGAAGGATAAAATGAATAGAATTCTGTATTTCACTTGTTCATGTATATGCTTGTTCAATTTTTTCATTTAAAGTTTGATAGAGTTTGTTGACTTAACAGACTTTGAAAATTTGTTTTCTTTACTTATAGTAAGTTTTACGACTAATTGCAGCTGTTCTTTAATCGACTGTTGAGATCACATTTCTGGTATTATGGTGCATGTGGTCGCTCGTTCAATGCTGTAACCAGTGGGTTGTCCAAAATAAATTCTTAGCGCTAGAAAAAACTGGCATGGTTGTGGCCTTCTGGGCTAGACATGCGACTGTGAAAGCAATGCAAGGATAGGTAACACATTTATTTACTAAATATGGTATATCGATTATTATGGTATTAATATGTCATTTGTTACAGTATCTATGTGTCTATTTGATTGTGTCAAGCTAATTGTCACATTCTGTTTTTACTTGATTATCAATTGTAGATAAAAAGTCTAAAAAATTAGCTATGGAACTAACCCTTTTAATTTAACTATCAAGAGGTCGACGCATGGGTGGCAAAGCGCTTTTCCTTGTTTTGTCTTGAAGACTTCGGTTTAAACCTTCAATAATCCTGATTCTATTATATATATTTTTTAAAAGGGAAATATAGAGAGGAATTCATAATTCAAAATTTCTTCGACCATATGAACTTGGTGTTTGTATAACAATCTTATGAACCATAGCAAATGAAATTGAATGGTCAAACTTGATAAAGTATTATTCGAATTGAGCTTGATGAAGAAATCTGACAGTTTAAAAGTCAGATTGAGCCATTGAGGGCCTGTTTGGCTTTCGGCTCGGATTCCGGTGGGGGCTACAGCCCGGCTGCTGCTGGGTGTGGCGTTAGCCGGACTTTTATTTTTTAAAAAAAATTATTATACGCATAAAGTTTTTGGGCCATCAGTATTTACTCATCCTTAAAATTTTTTATTATTTTTTGGTTTTATTTTAAGTAGAGTTTTTGAAATCAAATAAGTTATTTTACTTTTATTTAAATTTTTTTTATAAAATTAAATTATCTAAAAATACTTATTATCTATTTTACATTTAATTCATTTATTTTATATTATAATTTTGAAAACTTGTCTCTTAAAATAATTTTATAATCTTCAATGAAAGTTCTCATTCACAACTAAACAAATATTTTTAAATAAAAATTCTACTTGTAAAAGTTCTATTAATCAAATTTCTAGTTCTTTACTTAAAAGTCATGATATTTTACTCCTATTAGATCATATATATTTTTTTAATTTTTTTTTACTAAGCAACAGAACTGAACTGGTAATTGATGGTGCTGTGTGGTATTTGATTATTGACAATAGTTACAAAATGTGATAGAATTATAAAAATGGTGAAAGGATTGGTGTTATCAAATTATAATTGGGTGATTTAAATGTTAATCTCTTTTACGGTAAAAGAATTGGCATTATCAAAAACTGATAAATGTGTGTTTCCACAAATTTTAATGTTTACAAGGAGAAATTTATCTTTTGCATTCCACAATTTAGACTCATTTAATTTTTAATATGATAAATATAATTGAATTATAAATTTTTAACCTCTGCATGCCTTAAAAATCGCTAGTAAAACTTCTCTTAAAAAAAGATTTGCTGGAGCATCATGTGAATTTTTTTTTGAAAAATTGATATATTACAATTAGAATTTTATTAATATTTACAATAAAAAAATAATTAGGACTCTTCTTCATAACTCTAATATAATACAATCCAAACAACAATCCTCACTTAATATTAGAGTAAAATATATTCTAACTAAGACGGGAGCCAAATAAACTATTACATATTTGTCCTTCAACTTATGACTGCCAGTCCCACAAAAAGGAAAATTCTTAATTAGGGTTTGGTTTGGTTTTTCCAAAGAAGATTTTTTTTGAGATTGTTGGATTATTATCTAAATTAAAATCAGTTTCCTAAAATAAATATTACCCCGCTATATCTACAAAATCTAAATCCTCAATTGCAAAATTTGCTCAGACAAAAAGTCCTGTCCGTTTCTTCATTCAACCCAAATAATCATTTTGAGTTCGCAAAAGACCGAAATTCTTAATGTAAATCTTGGAGCCGTCACCTTGTCAATCTCCTCGCCAACTCCCAAGTTAAGTACATCCAACACTTAGAAGCATCGAGGTAAATGTCTTGCATATACGAAATTGCATGAGAGCCTCTCATCCCTCCCTCCCTCCCTCCCTCCCTCCCTCCCTCCCTCCCTCTCTCTATCTGTCTATCTATCTACACACACACATGTAAGCTTTGTAGCTCTTTCTGGTGTATCATTTTTTTTAAATCAATCTGTAAGAAACAAAATATGAAAAATTAAAAAAAAAAGACTTAAGTTAATGGCAGGATGGTCGATTTTAACAAATGGGTCTGCTTTAGATTGTGGCAAGACAATTGGTAGTGTTCAAACTAATAATGGTTGTTGCCCGGAAGCTGATAATCATATGAAAGATGATGATAGTGTGGAAGATTCTGGAGGGTATGAGGATGAATTAAAATGCATTTTTGATAAGGTTCTTGAGACTGTTTTGAAAGAGGGTAGTGATAGGAAGGGTTCCATTAGGCCTATTCCGGCAATGCTTGGTGATGGGAGGTCACTAGATTTGTTTAAGCTTTTTTGTGCTGTGAGAGAGAGGGGTGGGTTTTGTATGGTATCAAAAAATGGTTTATGGGGTTTTGTGCTGGAGGACTTGGGGTTGGATTTTGGGGTTTCAGCCTCAGTTAAGTTGGTATATGCTAGGTATTTAGGTGAGTTAGAAAAATGGTTGATGGGAACTTCTGGTTTGAGTTTGGGGAATGGTGGGTGTGGTTTTTGTGGGAATTCGGGTCTGTTACCATTGGAGCTAGAGACACGGTTTAGAGGTTTACTAATGAACTGGTCAAAAGGGAAGATCAAAGATGATCGACTTGCTCTATTGGAGTATAAGAAAAATGACAACCATGTTGATACGGAGATTGAAAAGACTGAACTGGATTTGCTGGACACCAAAAATAGGCATGAAAGATGTAATTGCTTGGGACAAAAGTGTAGTGATAATAACAGAAAAAATTATGATAATGACGACAAACTATGTAATGATGACCCAAGCATAACTCAAAAGGAATACTGCTACCGTAAGAGGAAGCGAGAATCTTTATCAGGAATGTTGAACTGGGTTACCCAGATAGCAAAGTATCCAGATGATCCTTTGATAGGTGTAATTCCAGAGCCATCTAAGTGGAAGAATAATGAAGATAAGGAGCTTTGGTTGCAGGCAATCGGGGCACGTGATGCATTACTACAAAGAAAGCTTGTTAATTCAAACATTCATCGGTCTCTCTTTCAGGTACAATTGATACCTTTACGCGTTTCTTTGTCACCAACCTTTTGGTCTTTGTAATAGGTGGTTCTGTTATTTCTCAATTACTGACTGTGTGTTTAATTTAATTAGTGAATATGATTAGATCTGTTTTCTGAGGCAGCCTGATGGCTGTTTAAATTTGAAGCGTTTGCCACCTTGTGGCTTGCACCCAGCACTCTGTCAAACGACATGAAGGTCTTTGTATTTTATTCATTTCAGTTTCTTAGTGTTGATTCTCAACCTGCTTCCAGCATACATATATTCAGTCACAAGATGGTTTAAAAGTGGGAGGATAATCAGTAGGCTATTTATGAGTGGTATAAAAGTGTATAACAGACATATCTTCTGGAAGTGAGGCTCGATACATTGTGATTGTTTACTCACATTATTGATACCATGATTATTGACATCAGTGAGGTGTCGTTATTTCAGTTTAAATGCTCCGAAATTAACATGCCATATAAGATTTGATAATCTAGCCCAATGGGCCAGTTAAATAGGTAGATTTACCTATTGCATACTTTGGTCTCATCATTTTCATGGTGAATTGGAAATCCCTTCTAGTTTAATGAAATGTCAGACTCTCCCCTAACTCTAGCTAATCTGGTTTAGATAGCTCATTGAAAAATTCATCAAGCTAATACAAGTAATTGCGCAGCCGGTAGTTGAACCTTCATTCTCCTATATAGAACGGGTTCCTTGCCTTTTGTTAATTGACAGGGTGTTAGCTTTTGACTTGGATTGTGTATCTGTAAATGAAGTTGCTATACGATATGGGAGGATACTCAAATAGACAATTTATCCAGCGAACTTAAAGGGTTCCTGAAACTTGCTTATTCTTGAGGCAATTATACATGCCTAGTCATTTTTTAAATGTATGTTGGAGGGGAATTTTTTGTTGGCCACTTGAACAGACATTAATGCTAATGGAAATTCCTATGAAGCCTAAAACTTTGTATGAATAAATTCTCAATATCTACTTATTCACATATGTAACTAATTAATTGCAGATATCCTAAATAGATCATGGTTTAACTTGCAGAATGGTCAAAAGATGCATCCGTCTATGTATGAGGATGTTACAAATCAACGTCACTGGTCTACAGAGAGGTTAAGAAGCAGTGAAAGGCTTCCTACTATAATGAAATCTCGTGTATGCTCCTGTTGCAGTTCATGTTCAACCACTGAGAATAAATTAACGAGTCCTCACAATGCAGAGTTGGAGACTGGGCCTAAGGGGGAAACACCCATGACTGTCACTTCATCAGCCATGAATATAGCAGTCTGCTCTTCTGGGGATGAGCCCCAAGAAAAGCAGGTTTCTGTGGGTCCTCTCTTTCAAGCTAGTGTCCCTGAATGGACTGGTGTGGTTCTTGAGAGTGACTCTAAGTGGCTAGGCACAAGAATATGGCCCTTGGTAGATGGAGAACACAATTCAGTAGTTGAAATGAATCCTTGTGGGAGGGGAAGGCAAGATTCATGTGGCTGTCGGCTGCCAGGTTCTGTCGAATGTATTAGGTTTCACATTGCTGAGAATAGGATGAAATTGAAGCTTGAGCTGGGTTCAGTTTTCTTTCACTGGAGATTTGATCGGATGGGGGAGGAAGTGTCACTTGGGTGGACAGTTGAAGAGGAAAAAAGATTTAGACATGTGGTAATATTTAACCGTTTTCTGAGTGCAGGCTTCTGGGGTAGTGCTTGTGAAAGCTTTCTAGGGAAGAAGAGGGAAGATTTTGTAAGCTATTACTTCAATGTATTCCTTGTCAGCCGCAGAAGTTATCAGAACCATGTTACTCCAAGAGACATCAACAGCGATGATGATGAATCAGAGTTTGGATCTGTAAGTGATAGTTTTGGCAATGCAGCAGTAACAGTTCATGGCTTCGATAAATTGACCTGTGCTCAAAATAATCAGTGCACTGATTTGGAATAGACAGTAATGCAGGTCAAGAGTGTGTTGCTTTGATTGGCAACCAGGACTAATTGGGTACGAAATTTACGTTGTTTTAACTAGTTTCCTTTCTCCAGATATATCGATAAAGCATCACAAAATGGCACCGAAGATTTGATGAATGTTGTACCCTTGGCGGTGGAAGCCATGTTTCTAGGCTGAGCCAGGGATTAAATTTTGCAAAATGTAATTAAAACTTATTTTCTGTGGCCATGGAGTTTTTTCAAGCTGTAAAATGCTACAATTATTTTAGGAAGCTCTATGCTATTGATGAAAATAGGATGGTCTCATTGTAGATACGAGTACTCTTTTACTTGTTCTCAAAGAGTGGTTGTAATTTTCTTTTCCTTTTTTTTTTTTTTTCCTTCTTCTAAGATGTGCTTTATATAGTACTTGCCATTTTGTGAATTCTTTAAGTATAGTTCCTCTCTCTTCAAAATGCTTTGTTGTTTTGACCCACAGTTTTGGAAAATCGGTATGCAAATTGCAAATGATGTCGACATTCTTGAATATTTCGTCAAAATAGTATTTTCATGTGGGTGTCGTGAATGAGATGAGGGTACATTCTCAGTTCTCATGAGATGGCATTTGTCAATTTATATTCAAGTTCTTTAAAACGGGAAAGCAAACTCAATATTACTTTCTAAGCAATCAAAGTAACTTGTCTCTTTCACAAGAAATTGAAACTATTTTCTTTCCTTCCCCTGTATAATTTCAAGGTGTCTCAAATTTTTTATTATAGATTAAAGGTAAGAATAAGATTGCATTGCGTACCGGACGGGATGAGTTGAGAAAGCATGGTTAAGGCATCTTTAACGAGAAGAAATAAAAATATTTAAAATAGAAATTAACGTGGGAAACGGGTTAGGTGGCGGCAAGATAGCCAAACAAGAGATAAAGAATGTGAGATGAATATTGTACTTGCGTACAGAGAAGCTATGTATTACGGAATCTTGATGCTTCCAGTAACAATAATTCTTGCCCTACTATTTTTATAAATTCATTTTACTTTTTAAAAAATAACTATAAAGAATTAATAAAAATTTTGTATAACTAATCAATAAAATATTTTTATTAACTTTTTTTTAAGGTTCCTCCGACTATCTTTAGTCACAAACTTTAATATAGGTTTTATTTATTATTTTATTATTATGATATAAGGCGATCAAATTACCTAATAAATATGAGTTATTGTATTTGATAATTTAGGTATTTTATTCTGTGACTTATATTTTAATGTTTTTAAATGAAATCTAATTATTTTCACTACTTTATCCGTAAATGACATAACTTTGACTATCCAATAATTTACATGAGTTTTGTGGTATAAAGACACTATGTTAGCTTAATTAAAGTTTACTAATTAGACTAATAAAGTAGTAGTAGAAATAATGAATTTAGTATAAAATTAAAAAAAAATTGAAGTTAAAGTAAATTATTTATAGTTTTACCTTGTAAGGGTAAAATAGTTAATTTAAACTTATGTCATAGCAATATTTATAATCAAATATTATAAGAGACTCTAGGTCACAAAAATGTAAATTAAGATAGATTTAATTAATTAGTTCTCTAAAGCTTTTTTATTTGAAAATTTTTTAAAATAACGTGCACCTTTTTATAATTATTTTTTAAAATAGGATGGGTTTACAAAAACTATGGGGTGGAGATATCATCGCTCATTATTTTTTACTATTATTTTAATTATTACAATATATTTTAACCACATTTCTCCAAGAGTATAATAATTTAAAAAGATTAATGAAAATACGATTATCAATGTGTTTATAAAAAATCTAATTGATAATTCATTTAAAAATGATGCTTATTACAAAAAATGGTAAATTATATAGTAGAAGAGTGGGCATATAAAATTTCACACAACAAAAAACTTATAAATTAAAAAAAAAACACTACTTTAATTGATGAATGTTACAATTATATTTGATAGATGGATCTATAGACTTCATTAGCCAACCTTTCCTTTTTTATTTTTTTTTATTTGTAGTTATGCATTTTTGTTTCCTTTTTTTTCTGTGATGTCAATATCACATGTTTGTTATTAAATTCTCAATTTAAATTAAAAAGGTAGACACCTTATATTTTGTTTCACTTTCTAAGTTAAGTATATAGCCACCTAATCATTTTTCCTTGGAACAATTTATGTCACTGTAAACCAAAATGGAATATATGAGAGGAACCCAAACCTTAAGCTTGCTGTCATATGTTCACTTTTACAATGTGAAAAATACATACTAAAGACTTCAACTTTCACATCAACATAATTTGCATACTCTAATTCATCCTCATAAATAAATATGGACACCCAAATCTTTAATGCTTGTCTTAACATATAAAGAACCCATAATATTTAAGAAATAGGCACGTTTATTATCCCTTTTAATTTTCTTAAAAATTTTTGAAATATCAAATGTACCATGTGTACTTAAACCCAAACTAAAGGCATATGTGTATATATTTCTAAGATGTCATGTGTCTATGTATAGATACGTCATACACGTACATTAAGACAGTCTACGTCATACATGTAGGCTCAGACAGAATACGATAATTACTAACTAGTACTTACAGAATCGGAAATTATCAAAAGTTGCCTATTATGGTAAATTAAAAAAAAAAAAAGGATAAAACTAGAAAGTTACTGCGTTTATTTACTGTCGCCGGCTTAAATGTGGTCAGACATATATATGTGAATATTCGTAATTACGCACTTTTCTTGTCTGAACACCTTTTGCTTGTCTTCGTTTCTCAAGGAGGAAAACCCAAATTTTCATATCTCTCTGTCACCAAATTCCCAAAAGATAAAATGTCTTCTCCAAGCAAACGCCGAGAAATGGATTTGATGAAATTGTAATTTTTCTGAATTCATATGAATAAAAGTTTATTTTTTTCTGTGCTCAGTCTTATATTTTTTTTTTTGGGTTTTTTTTTTTGGTTTCGTGGGTTTGATTGATGTGAACTAGGATGATGAGTGACTATAAGGTGGAGATGATCAATGATGGCATGCAAGAGTTCTATGTGGAATTCAATGGACCAAAAGAGAGTAAATTCATCAACGCCGCCTTTTCTTCATTTTTCTTCTTTTATCATCTGTTTGTAACTTTTTTATGGTTAATTTTACTGTATTTGATGTTTTAATCTCTGGGTTTTTCTCATATCGTGAGTTTATTGTTTTTATAACTTTGTTTTGCATATATAGAGATTATTTTAATCCTGAATACACTAGCAAACAACATGATTTTTCCTTTTCTTATCTTCTTAAGTTTTTCAAATTTTTAGCCGGTGATATATGCTACCTTTTTTTTTTCCCTTTGATCTATAGTTGAATGTAATCTACCTTAGTTATTTCAATAACTAATGAAATGAGCTGCAACTTTCTTGTTCACTGAGAAAAATCAGTGACAACCGAAATACCTTGTGAACGATTTTTGTTTTTGAACACAAAATATGCAATTTTTTTTTTAATACAAAGAAACTTCATGTGGAATGCGACAGGTCCTTATCAGGGAGGTGTGTGGAAGATAAGGGTGGAACTGCCTGATGCTTATCCCTATAAATCTCCATCTATTGGCTTTGTCAATAAGATATATCACCCAAATGTTGATGAATTGTGAGTTTATTTTATAATTTTCACTTAAATGTTGGTGTTGTTTTATGAATTGGTGTAGAAAAAACTTTCGATAAGTTGGTTTGAAGCCTTTCATTCTTTTGTTGTTGTTGAGTTTCAGGTCCGGTTCAGTTTGCTTAGATGTTATTAATCAAACCTGGAGCCCCATGTTTGGTAAACCTTCCATTTTATTCTCTTCTATGCACGTAACTATTTGCTAAATGTTGCAGAGTTCCTATGATTAATTTATTTCTTTTAACTATTATTTCTCACTTGGTTGTTTATTAGTGTTGCCTGTCAGGAATTGGCCACCAATTTTCTCTTTCTTTTCCTTAAATGCCTTTGCAGATTTGGTTAATGTGTTTGAAGTATTTCTTCCTCAACTTCTCTTGTATCCTAATCCATCCGATCCATTGAATGGAGAAGCTGCTGCCCTGATGATGCGTGATCGGACAGCCTATGACCAAAGAGTGAAAGGCAATAATCCTTCTCAATCATATGTGCCATAGTTACTTACACCTTCTCAAGTAGCAACTGTATTGAATTCGGATACTTTATTCTGTATTCTCTACCTTTTATGGCTACTTCATCTAGGAGTTTAGTGGTAGTGACTTGTTATATTTTCATTTATTACTGATTTGTTATATGAAACTAAATAAGAAAGCCATGTGCGTGGGAAGTTGGCAAATTGAAATTACTATAGATGTGGGATAAAACAACTTACCTTTTAAATTTATGATCTTTTTAACATTACTAAGGAGGTTTGAAGTACTTAGTTCTAGTCTTGTTTTCTGAACAATCAAGCTAGATGTGGTAGGTACAGCCCCTAATTGAGCAGCAAATAGAGGGAATTTGATTGGTTGGTTGCAGTTTTCTGGTCTTGATAGTTTTCTCAAGAATTTCCCTTGCTGCTTGAGGAACCGTGCCTTGTTGTATTTCTTTGTCAAGCTAGTGGAATGTGTATGACATATTAGCTCAAGGGCCAGCAGTGGGAGAGATTATTAGTTTCCATGCAAGTAGATTGTACCACCTAACCAGTTGGAGTTCATGAACCTCAATGGCCCAATGCAGATGCCTAAATCGCAATCATAGCCATTGTTTTGCAGCTGTACTCCCTTGTTTTTTCTGTGCGGCTACAAATCTTGGTTCTGGGATTTGAAGAGTGTAAGGAACACATGATTTTACTAGGATTTTTTTTTCATTGGTCCATAGCATCTGTATTTAGTTGAAAAACATAGATGCCAGCGAGTATGACCTGAAATTGGAAATCCAAGGAACTTTTTCTTAAAAGAGGTCCAATTTGACTTTGAGTATTACCATGCCATACTGAAGTAAGCTTACACAGAATGTAAAGATGTGTTTCACTTTTGATTGATTTTCTGTATTTTTCAATTTGCCTACATCCTTCAGTGAAGTCATTCATTTGTTATTTGCATGATTTGATTTTCCAGAGTTTAGTGAGAAGTATGCGAAGCCAGAAGATATCGGTGGAGCCATGGAGGAAAAATCAAGTGACGATGAGGAGCTGAGTGAAGATGAATATGCCTCCAGTGATGAGGCAGTCGCTGGCCAACCTGATCCTTAGGTTAAAAAAAAAATGAATTAGTTGTCCGTCTGTACATTAAATTTCAGCTCCTGGAAAATGGCACCAGAACAAAAACTGAAGGGCATTTGAAAAATTTCCTGCTCCTCCTGTCTTTATTTTCCATGGATCATGTGTAAATTAATCAACTGTATCTTAATGTTTGAAATTCATTTACTATTGGGACTTGAAACGTTCTTGATTATGCCATTGCTTTGCGTGTTGATGTGAATGCCTATTCCTATTTTCTTAAATTTCTTACATTTCATCCACTGTTACTAACTTTAGCCATGTTAAATCAATTTTCCCAACTTTAATATTTTTAGCTCCGAAGGGCAATTTTTTAACCTACCCTTTTTTAATCTATTTGCTGAAGACAGCGATTGAAATAGACGGATCTCAAAACTGTAGCAGCTACTGATTAACTGTAAAGGTGGGTGGGTGAGCTGTGAAAATGCTTTCAATTAATCAATATATTGACAAAGTGAAAGTCAAAGCAGGCCGCCCTTATAGCTCAGTGGTAGAGCGTCAGTCTTGTAAACTGAAGGTCCGTAGTTCGATCCTGCGTGAGGGCAGCCAACTGCTTTTAACGCCCGCGTAATAAAAAATTCTTACAATTTTTTTAGATAAAAACGCAATTCTTCTATTTGTATCAAGTAGGTCCCCGAGTGATCATAATATCGGCATCCTTAATTTCTGATAAATTTCCGACGAAAGTTGACTGAAGTGGAAGTAAAACACGACCTCGCAGTCCAAAACCGAGGCGCGCCATTTGCTTAGCAGACTTTGCAAAACTAACAACCATTATCATTTGGCTTTTATGAACGAGTTTTAATTTCTCAAACATAACTTACAGTTATTATTATTTTTTTTTTAAAACCATTTATAAGGGTTTGGTAGGAGCAAGATGGAGTAAGGATGATAATTTTTTGTATTAGAATGAGATTATGTAGGATTCCATTCTATTTAGGACGAAATTGATACATGTTTTTATCTTAGAAAAAAATAAAAGGATGATAATAGAATTTTGGGTTTGGTAGAAGTAAGGATGATAATTTTTTCTATTAGGATGAGATTCTGTAGGATCTCATTTTATTTATGACGAAATTGAGACATGCTTTTATTTTAAAAAAAAAAATGAGAATGAGATTTTATTTATTTATTTATTTCAAATCATTTGAAGAAGGAGGGACAACAATTGAAGCAAACAAATACCATTTGCTAATTCGATTGATAACCGTATTGTTGGAACATATTAATATCTAGACGGGATATTGAAATTAGATAGTTTTTGGTTAAACAACAGTACGATGGCAAGTATCATCAATACCACGAGCATCAAATACCGGTAACTCAAAATACATCGCATTATTTCATTTTTTTTTAAAAAGAAAGAAAGAAAGAAACAAATTCAACCACATATAAAAGTCAAACAAATAGAAAAGAAGATGATAAAAACGGCGTGCCCCCATTGGTTTCACTGACAAAGGGCCAGTTGGTTTCACCCATAAATAGAGGCAATGACTTCTTGGTAGAGACAACTAGTTTGGAGCAATACAGCACGGCACACAGGCGAGGTGTTTTATTATAGTTAGGTTCATTGAAAACGATTTGAATTTTGAACCACGGCAGCAATTGACAACGATTTGAATTTTGAGTTCCAAAGAAAATTGGACAGCTTGAGACCAACATATGCTGAGTGGAAACACAAGCTAATCACCAATGCAGTCTCATCAGCAAAAATTAAGAAACTAAAAATTCATCTTGCACAAATCAGTGAAACTTTGCCAAATACTACAAAAATATTCGAGCCATTGTCGTATGAATAATGAAGCTTCAATTATTGCTTTGGGCATACTTCCAAAAATTCAAACATAGAAGTGCGGTGGTTATTCTTTTTCAAGCTCGAGCACAATAGCACAGCTCATCATCACAATTTACTGAGGATCGTCGACTTCAACATAAATTGAATGGAAACAAAGAGGTGGTCCCCAAGTTCCTTGGAGCTTTCCAAATAGCCAGCTCTTGCAAGTGCTTCACCAACTACAGAAGCAATGTGAACACAGACAATCACTCAACAATTAGCAAGAGTCAACAACAGGGTTAGATTTTTTTGGAGATAAAAGAATCAGTTCAGTGTCTCAGTAACTCTTTTAACTAGTTCTTTTGAAATTTTTGAGCTGAAAATTTCTTTCTTTTATCTCGTAATTTTCAACTCACAGTGCATAATTGAAAGTTAATAGTTTATTTTTCTTGCAGGGGGTTTTTGCTTTGGGGTTGAAAAAAAAAATGGAGCTTTCTTAGTGTTTTTAACGTTCTAAAAAACCAATCTTCATCAAGCAGACAAGTTAAACTTTGAAGTTGAAAAAATGAAGCTTGTTCAGATTTGAAGATATTTTTTGAGCTTCTTGCTTTTATTTTTACGTGAATTTGAGGTATGTGGCTTCATTTAAGGTGCTGTGGATAAAAGTAGTTGCACACCTCAATTTGTATGTTGAAGATTTTCAATGGAAGGCTTGCACATGAAAACTACTGCTACCTGAAAGAGAAGACCATCAAGACTTGTAGAACCAATTTCTGCATCAAGCCATCAAGATTACTTCAAGACACCATCCAGGTTACATAAAAGATGTCAAGACAGGGGCCTTGGTAATCTACTGCTCCAGCAGACATCACAATTTATGTCACAGCAAATGCGAAAAGCCATTAGGAATATAAATCATTGCATATGCTACCTACTCAGTTCTCAGGTGTTCAATAAACATCCACCATCAAATAAAGTTGGTTTTTTGCAGATGAGGAGGTGATGATGCCAAATGTGAAGGTTCCAAAACTAACATGCCCACCTCCAACAACAAGCATCCATGCACATTATGCAAGCCATGCCCTAGGTTCTCTTTAAGACAAACATACCTTTGAAATCGCAAGAGCTCCATAATCAGTTGAAGAAACTTATGCAGTCATCGGGCGGGCGCGCCACCATACTCTGAAGCCTCCATCATAGTCACCAAATGAATTGCTTATCTTCCCATGTTCTGGCAACGTTCGAATTCTTACTCCAGAATTCACTACAGAACAGAGATAAAAACCCACTTGATCATCAATAACTCTTCTTCATAGCCTATCCAGGAAGCTTTAAAAGAAAGCCTGGATCAGCTTAAATAAATGAGTTACCGGCTTTTCATAACTTGTGGAGTCCCTGCATCATATCTGCTGTTACTGCAAACTTTTTAATATACTCTCAGGCGCACGAGTCTTTAGATAGAGATTGCTTGAAATTAGAAAGTGTAATTTAAATCTAAACCGATATTAATGCTAATTTAGATGAACAAATTAAGTTTTAAGAGAAATTAAATTAATTAATTTAAGAAAGCAATTAAAATAAGGGAGAATTCAATTTTTTATCAATGTTTCATTATCTAATTATTATTAATCCCAAGTTTAGAAGAATATCTCAAAATCAATTTATGTTATTTCATGGATATAACAATTAAACCTAATAAATTAAATCTAACGTAAGTTCTTTTTCTTCAAATTAAGATTTCTAAGCATTATATGTATCGTATTGGAAAACAAAGAACCAAAGTTTTCTAAGTATTCTATGTATACAATTATTGAAAAACATATAATCAAAGAAAATCACATTAATCATTATGTTACCCAGCTAAAATTTAATCAAATAATCTCTTAACTATCAAGAGTACACGATATTAAAGATGAAAAGATAATTATTCAACCAATCATTTTAAATAAGAACTATAATTATCAAAGAACATATGTAGGGAATTAACTAAATAAAAGATAATTATTTTATCTGTATAAGAAAATTAATTAGGCATACTTAAATCGAGAGCAATAAAATAAATAAAACCAACCACAAAAAAGTTCGAACGACGTTGCTGCTACTCTTTCTCTTTTGCTTATTTTTTCTGCATCTCGCTAGACATGCTTAAATCGAGAGTAATAAAGTAAATAGAACCAACCATGAAAAGGTTGGAACGACATTGCTGCTACTGTTTCTCTTCTTCTTTTTTCTGCATCTCTCAGCTTGTATCTCAAGGGTAATTTTTAGAAACCTCCCTTGAGGTTTGAAGCTGTTGCAAGTAGACGGTTAAAATTGTTTTATTTGTAAAAACCCCCCTGCCGTTAGTTAAATTTTTTGTTGACTGATAGTTGACTTTGAAAAGACTATATTATCCCTAGTGACAGTGCACTGCGATAACAGAACATTATCTTGGCTTTGTGACAGCCGTCTCAAAGACGTTCATGATTCTCTGCATGAAATTCTCCATCTTCCTCAAACACAAGACTCTCTTCGCAATCAACACGAGTGGGTTGAGACGCTTCTCGAAGACTTTCTTCGCTTCGTCGATGTATTTGGAATCTTCCAAACATCTGTTATGACACTCAAGGAAGAGCAGTTTGCTGCCAAAGTTGCTATAAGGAAAAAAGACGACGCAAAGATAGCTTCGTATTTGAAATCAAGAAAAAGATTGGCCAAAGAGATGCTTAAGCTTGTCAGTGCAATTCGGTGTATCGGCCAATACTAGGTACCGCCACCAATGTTGGTGTCCGTTGTAGATTCTGAGATGTTGATAGGAGCTTGAAGATATTAGGCTTTTGTGTGGATGGCAACGTGGAAGATGCAAAAAGGTGCTTTGATCAAATGATTGAGGGAGGGGGGATCCAAATGTTGTTATTTATGACTGCCTAATCCATGCATATTGCCAAGAAGAGCGAGTGCGCGAAGCATCTGAGCTAATGAAGGAGATGACCGGCCATGGTTATTTACCTATTGCATCAACATTCAATGCTGTTTTAAGTGGGTTTTGCAGGCAAGGCAATCTTGGGACTGCTTTGAAGCTCGTTGAGGAGGATATGCGTGGGATTGGGAGGGGTTCTTTACCTGGTAGTGGACATTACAGCCCTTTAATCAAGGCTCTTTGTGAGAAGGGTGGTTTTCAGAGTGCGTCAATGCTCCTTGTGCAAATGGTTGGCAAGGGCATCCTTCCTGATTATCTGACGTGGAATTCGTTGCTTATTTGTCTTAGTCAACAAACAACATGGTCAGTCAACATGTCCCATTTCCCTAAATAAATAATTGCGATTGATTATAAAGACCTGAACCGTTGCTGCCGAAGGCTTCTCTTGCTCTTGCTGAATGAGATGGTATTTTTGTGATGGTGGTTCACGAGCTGTCGGCAAGAGAAAAGATGCAAATTGCGATCGTTAAATCATTTGCGCCGGAAAACGCATCTCAACTTCATGGGATGTTTGCTAATTGACTGAAGAGAGTTGCAAAGGATCGCAGTGCACTGTCACTAGGGATAATATAGTTTTTTCAAAGTCAACTACCAGTCAACAAAAAATTTAACTAACGACAGAAATTTTTTTACAAATAAAATAATTTTAACCATCTACTTGCAACCTCAAACTTCAGGGGAGGTTTTAAAAATTACCCTGTATCTCAATTATGCAGCTTGCTTATCTTTTTATAATACACATGACAGCCTATTAAGCTTATATTCTTCATTGATTTCTGATTACAATTTTGTAAGCCAAGCCACTGACTTTAAGTTGTAAAAGGCTCAAACCCTTTTTTTTTTTAATTCTCTGTTTCCTCTTCTTCACGTGACAATAATGGCAAGAGATAATGCTTTAATTGGAAAATATTAATCTCCGAATCTTCAATTCTGGATCTTTTATGCACCTTTATTTTCCAATCTTTAATTATTTTCCTGTTCAATGAAATAATTTAATTAATTAAAAATAACAGATAAAAATAGTTAGTAAATATATAATTAATGATAAAATATGTATATATTATATGCTCTGTCATCTACAAATGTGAGAAAAAAAATTTCTGATTGGGAAAACAAAATGAAATAGATACGGAGCTTAAAAGCTAATATATAACGGAGATTTGAGGAACCGAACCTGGCAAGAAGCCTCACGACAAGTCTCCAATGTCGATACTTATGACACGACTCAATTTTCGCCCATGAATGCAGCAAACAATAGCATCTAAGAGACTATGCCGGTGAGAGTTATATCTATTAGGTATATTTGAAAACTTCCAATCCTATGGGATACCTACAGCATGATTTGAATCAAAAGTCCCTTTAATCCACAAATATCCTCTCAATTCAGCCTCCACAATCAACCCATGAACTCCTCCAGCATGGAAATAGAATAGCTTAGTATAGAAATATATCAAACCCACTCTTAATAAATGTACAATAGCAATTAATGACCTGAGACAACTCAAATGCAAGCATCAACTATCACGAGTAAACCATTCTTATTTAATAGAAAATGCAATACAATGGACAAAACACATGCATACAGCCAAGCACATGCATGCAGACGTACACGCACAAGAGTGAACATCTTAAAGTGGTACTTTTTCAATTACAGTCTAAATTCGAAACACAGTTTAACTTATTTTTGAGTCTGGAGGATGCAGATTATTTCAACTTTTTATTATTTAGTAGTTGTATAGAGAACTTTTTGAATTCCCAGTACTTCAGTAACGAAAATGCCTTCAACACTGCCCAATATACTTTCCAAGGATTTTTACGAGTACATTTTATTAATATAGAAGTACGTTTCTTTGGTCAGCATAGGAAGACTGGAAACTTTCAAAATTGGTTTCTAACTGCACTTACAGTGCCATTTGAAAAATTCAGAAACCAATCAACAGAAAGTTGGCTCAAATTGATAACCAATGGTGTAATTAAGTTGGTGCAAATTCATATGATTGATAACAATGTAACAGAAAAAGAATGAATTCAAAATGTAGGGGCTTCTCATTCAGAGAGGAAAATGGTACGAAAATTCCTCTGAATTGTTTACAGCAGTCTTATTTGTAAACTTTGTATAATTCTAATGTGAATTTTGCTAAAAAGAAATATTGAATCTATGGTGAAGTATGAATTTGAACATTTGCAAGAAGCCGGGTGAGTTTGCTTAGGGTTTCACGAGCAGCAATGGTGTCTGGATGATCCTCACCAGAAATTGAAGTTCTAATAAAAACAGCCTTCCTAATTAGATCATCCCCTATGTCAAATTGCCCTCCTCTTAGCATTAACTTGGCCCTAGTTTCAAGGACTGTGGCTCTTGTTAGAGCTAATTCCTGCCAGAGGGTTGGATTCAACTGAGCATTAGTCTGGACGGGCCGCCAACAAAGTGATTTGTCCAACAATTTTTCAACTGGAGTAACTAATGCATGGTCCGCTGCTTCCAGAGCATTGGTGCATAGACGCAGGAGTTCTAAAGCAGCACTACACCGAGAAAACGTAATGAATGTCCTGATTGCAAGAGGCAAAACCACCTCTTTAACAAGGTATAACAACTCTGACACTTTGATCTCGACAACTTTTAGGTCATTACCAAACCCAAATAGCAAGAAACATGCTGCCCATATATGTCCTGAATGATGGGTTAAAGATCCACGGCTGATGACAGCTTGAACCATGGCATGAGCAACACCAGTAACTCCTCTTTTGCGAGCATAAAGCTTCACAAGCTCGTTGAAATGGATGTACCCTTGCCTGGTACTACTTCTGGCAATGTTGAATCTCAACAACATGGAAGATGCTTCCGCTTCTGATCTCTTGGTGTATGAGGAAGTAAATCCACAAGTTAAAGACAGTAATAATTTCCTCCACAAGTGGGTACCCTTGTGCTTCTCAGGTATCTTGTGAGCAGCAAGGGCTAATAGGGAAACTGGAATAGCAGCCGGTGCAAACCACCCACCAGCAAGCACCATTCTAGTTGCCAGGCTCCTTGGCCCATCTGCATGATCAAATATTGAGAAACAAACCTCGAAGAGTTGAAATAGGAAAGTGTTTCTTCTCAATGAATGAGATTCCCTACCATTCCAAGACAAGTCCCTCAAGGGCATTCTGTTAATGGTATCCAAGAGCCTGCTAGGATTTATGGGTAGCTCAGACAAAATGGCACCCACTACTGCAAGGCCCATGGTTAACCTCCCAACTTTCTCCTCAATCACCCTGAGTGCATTGACTTCTGTGATTGGGTAGTCCTTTACACTTCCCTGCATTAAAGACATTGCCTCAACCCCAGACAAGTAAGAGAGCTTTAAAGGTTCCAAGTTCATCACGCGAGGAAGGCGCGTGGAGATTATAATGTGGGTCTCTCCACCAAAACGGGGAAGAAGATCCATTACAAGTTTGTCATCCCACCAATCCTTTTCACTCTCTAAATTATCAATGATCACCAAAAATGGTATGTTTCTCATGAGTTCTTTACGAACTCTGCAAATGGCAGCCTCTTCTTGCTCTTCAAAGCTTTTTATCCTGCTTTTATCTGAGCAATTTTCGATCCCCACATCAACGTCTAAAAATGACCAGAGATTCAGATAGTTCTGTCTGATATACCTGCTTTCCCCTCCCACCCATAAAACCATCTTGTATCTCTGGTGATATCTATAGGCAAATTCCAGAAGAAGTTCTGTTTTTCCAATTCCTGAGTCTCCCGTCACACAAGCAATACCCTTGCCATACAAAATCTTTGTTGATCTTTTTCTCCTTGGGTACCGTCCACTGCTTTTCGTCTTTTGCCTTTGAGGAGCTTCTGTACTCTGCATCTCAATCTCCTTTTCTGATTCCTTCCATACTACAGGTTCTTTACCTTTCCTGCTGCCACCCTCCCATTGTCGTTCCTTGCGTCTTTCCTCCACTGAAGCGCTCTTACTCCACCCGATTGTCAAATTCTTTCTCCTGGTTCTAGCCTTTAGTTCAAAATAATCTCTCTCTGAATCTCCAGTAATATCGCCAAAAAGTATAAATTCTAGCTCAGATAATTCTTTCTTCCTGCCGATAAAATTTTCATTTCGAGGGAAAGGGAATTCCTCTTTATCTACCTTCTCTCTCCACTTGGTCAACCGCTCAACAACACTTCTTCTTCCTAGCTTCATAGCTAATAGTGTGACAGCTCTCAGTATACAATCTCTGCAGTTTCCTTCCTGTGCTTCTAGTTTCCATTCATCAACGCGAGAGAGGCCATTAACAGCTTCCTTCCATTCCTTCTCCAATCCTCCGTACAAAACCCAAAGCTCACCCCCATTTTTTTCCCACAGCTCCCCCCTCTTCTCTACTATATCCCTGACAAGGCAATCACCTGGACTCAAATCAAAAAATATTGGAACTAAATTCTTCTTGCCAGAAAAATATCGTAGCTCCTCAATGCTATATGGATTCCTGAAAGACTTTCTTGTGAGGATCACAACTCCAAAAGACGAAATATCCATAGCTCTTTCTACAATAGCATGTTTCCGAGAGTTTCTACATCTTGCCCTGTCAGATACAAAACAACTCATCCCTTGAACTTCCAACTCTGCACGAAGCCAATTAGCAAACCTCATTAAAGAGGGTTTGCACCCATGCAGACCTATGAAAACATCACAACTCCTCAGTCTGTTACAGGAAAGAGAAACAGAGACGGGGGTATATGACATGCCATAGCTTCTACCATGCTTTCTATGATTCTCTCTTAGCCCTGCATAACCATTATCATGGGCAAGGCTGTAACTAGATATATTGCTGTTAGAGACGCCAGCTGGGGAAGATACACGACCAAACTTCTGGAAATCACTAGCAGTACATGCAGCAGCGGCTGCGGAAATGTCTGACGTAGTAAATCTGACATTTGCAATAGATTCGGGCTCCGGAATCCCCGAACTGGAACTAAGTGGATCAGCACTTAAATGAATGCCATCACACCGAGCATCAGAACGTGCTGATTCAGAGAGTTGACATGTAGGTGATCTAGGAGAGAAGAAAGGGGATTGATTTGCTGAAAGGAACACCGAAGATGATGACGACATATTTCTTGAAGTCGTGACAGGTACTGACCCAAACCTCGAGCTGTCTTCTCCTATATCCATATTTACAAAATTTCCTGCCTCCCAAAGAAATTAAATCTGATGCATAGATTCCAGAATAGTGGAAGCCATACTGAAAATAGAGAGAGTAGCATTAATTAGTAACGAAACTCCCTACAAATAGAAAATAACGGAAAGTTCCGGTAAAAAATGAAAGTTTATCCATAATGATCAGTATCAACAGTTACAAAAGTGGCATTGTCATTCTAGTGACAAATTCCACTATGACTACAAAGGGAAGCATTATCACATTTTCTCCTTAGCAAGAATGAAAAATCAATATACAGTTACACATCTATATAAGCCATAAGGAGCAAAGTTGGGGAACCAGAAAATTAACTGATATGGCTTAAAAATACTGCAAAAGAGGGAAAATTGACAGGAATGACAAAAAGTTCTTATTTATGGAAGCATTACAAATTCAGAAATCTATAAAGCAATAATGCGGAGAAATTTGTGCAACTATTATGCTCGTAAGATCCACAGAACCTGATTCAAATAAGTCATAAACATCAAAAACCATGAAACACATATACTAAACTTGAACTAAAACACTGTAACAGCCATATCTTAAGCATAAACACAGAGCATTACACAGATCTAAAGAAGCTATTCACCGTACAAAGAATGCTGAAGAACATCTCAATACAACAGAAAAAACATAACATTCCAACGATAATTCAGATCTGAGAACTTACGAGGCTTCAAATCTTGAAAATGGTAGCATAGATTCAAAGTTTGCCTCTAAATTAACCAACCCAGTTGCTTTAAACCAATGATAAACCGAAAAAGAATTCAAATTTCGACGAAAAAAAATCAAATCTTTGGAGTGCCCTTTGCAGTCAGTACATTGAACTTAACCAAACTGCAAAACAAGAAATGATTTTGTCAAAACATATAATTACCAAAAACAAATATCAGAAACTCAAACTTTTGAGCTTTAAAGTTATGGAAATGAGAGTCTCTAAAACAGTGGACTTGGAAGTGAATAAAATTTTACCATTTAGAGATAGATTTGATGGAGACCCCTGTTTCAAATTTCAACTTTCAAAAGAGACCAGACAAAGCCACGATTTTTATGGAATCAATTTTCAATCAACGTCAAAAAAAATAGCTAACCTTCTAAAGAAAAAATTCCCCCCCAAGAAAAAAAAAAAATCTAAGGCTTCAAACTTCAAATCCCACGAGCTGGCTTTTGGAAAACAGAAAACTCACGCACTTGTGATGAGAGTGAAAACACTCCTTTGTTTTTCTTTATTTTTTATTTAAGAAAACAAAAACAATATATATATTTTCTTGTTTTAGCTTCTCTCTCTAGATTTTGTGAACATTATTCTAAGAATTGAAAGAAAAAGATGGGACCCAAATGAACGGATCTGACGAGGCATGGGGTTTGGCATTTGGTAGGCTCACTAGACACTGGTCACTCCACTCCAGTGGACAAAACACAGTTACCCTTTTTACAACAGTTTGAAAATACTTTAGAGATAATTGCACTTTCGGATTTTGGATTCACATGGATACGTTTGGTTTTTTGTCACTGTTCCTGTGGGTGGGGGTGTTGTTGTTTTTAAAGTGTATTCTCTGTTGATGCCCATTGGCTAACATAACTAACTACATGGGTTTCTGGTTTTACTCTTTCTAAGAAGATTTCTTGCAAGTACATTTTCTTATGTCACACCACATCATCCATCATAAATATAAATTGTAATAATTAAAATGATTTATAAATCTCTTTTTTCTGTTATATTATGGTAAATTTGAAAAGGTATCTATATATAATGGGTTATTATGGAGTTCAAAAATTAAAAGGGAATGATTAAGTGCATACATATATTCTCTTTCCCGTTTCGAATAAGCATTGAGCTAAACATATTGCATGCAATTGAGAAGTATGATGGTTCCTATCATTACAGTGTGCCAAATCCTGAGTGCTCAGCTGGGAAAATGATCGTGCACGGCTGAACTGATTGAATGAAGAATGAAACATCTGAATCTCGCTTTTGCTTGACATTTTTTGTTGAGGATTCACCAAATCTCATTGTCAATAAATTATATTGGATTCTACTTTTTCTCAAACACAATCAGTATTTGGTATGATTATCTTTTAAAGCTGCGTTGGATAATTACAACTCATGGTTTACAGGTTCTTAAGCCACACCACCATAATACTAACTGGAAACTTTATTAACTTGATTGTTCAACAACCAAAGAATAAATTAAAAGGTTATATATCTTCTCTTAATTGGCATATAATTGACATGAACATCACTATTTCCATCCATAACATTGATCTAATTAATTAGAGGGCCGAAGCTCACACATTATTATTCTTTTTTCCCTCCATGAACAATCATTGGAGTCAATAATGCACCAACCAAACTGCAACGAAGTTGACTTAAAATGATTTCTTGGATTGGCTGTTTGAACATCAGTCCAAAACACCCTTTTGTTAGCACATGCTTTCATGTGATGCCACGCAGCTCAAAATTTTTACGGCTCTGATACATTCACACTTAAAACTTTTTGCATGCAATTGCAATGAATGGCTTTCGACATTACAAACGACACACACTTGTTCCTTAGCAGTTATTATACTGATTTGAGTCATTGAGCCAGAAGTTTCCGAAGCAGCCAGTTTTAAATGCATTCCCATTACCCGCACCAACAGCTGGACATTTTCTTGTCCCCTCATTTTGCTGACAAAAACTTCCTGAGTACGAGTATGTAAAAGCCTTAACAAAAACAAATACTAAAATTTTTTTAAAGGATTATGATTCAGTGTTGAATTTATTTTCTGTTAAATAAAAATTCATTAATTAAAACATATTTTGTGTTTTATTTCTTTATTTTTTTTATTTAACAGTTATTAATTTAGTACTCGGTAAAAATTGAACTCAACATTATTAACCCACCAACAAGCCCAGATTTTGGTTTCTTTTATTTACGTCATATCTACACAACTTTTAACTGGGGGGGTCTGTGAATGGGAAATTTAAGGGTCAGTGACTCAGTCAGCATTCAGTAATACCCAGCTTGCAAATTGAGGGAGTGGGGGCCGAGGGGGGAGGGGCCAAGAGGAAGAAAATTGTCAGCACCATTAGTTTGATGGATGGATCGACGTCAAAGCATTGATTTGACAACTGCCTACTTTTAGGAACAAGAAGTCGTGGACCCGAGCCGGTAACCATTAATAATTTAGAAAATATTTGTCAAAATTACCAAGTTCGTTCATCAAATCGGGAATTTGGTTGGGATACAAGTCGGGTTTCATGATAATTAAAATGTAATCCAATGAGAGAAAATTAACAGGCTGTATAATAATATAATCAATTCCCCGGACTTGGATTTGAAATCTCAATTTTAAGATTAAGCGTTCTGCCGTAAGCGCGCGTGAGGAAAGTTTATCTGGAAAGGTGTTTGTCCCAGGCACGGTCTCTGACTGCCTCATTGTTAGGCCTATTACCAGGAAGCTGCCTAGCCGGTAGCCGCCTAGGTTCATTTTTCATTGTCATATATAATAATAATAATAATAATAATAATAATAATAATATTCTTTTCTTTTCCGAAATATAATAATAATAATAAAGTTTCGTAAAAGGAAATTACAGGAGATGATACAATTCTAACATCCTCCATCTCCATACTATCTTGAAGCTTAAATGTTGATATCAGAGAACATCAAATAACACTTCGACACGTACAATATTGCACTCTCTAGGAGTAGCTCTTACAACAGGACACTCTACCTTTAAAAGAAGCTTAAATTAAATGTCTGATATCATCCACGTAATTTTTCAATATGCTCCCCATTAAAGACACGAAGTCTAGCAAAAAACTCAACTTCTCATTTACTCGAATCACACTAATGTAAGTAATAATAATAATAATTAATTAATAAGCATCTTTATTAGAGCCTGTGCTCTCCTTTATTATTATTATTATTATTATTATTATTATTATTATTATTATTTTCTTTTGAAAAAGACTATTAGCGTCCAATATTTGGAAAAAACGAACATTAAAGTCTTAAAAGTTAAAAAAAAAAAGACATATAATTTCATTTTTGGTTTCATTTATTTTAATTGAAAAATGGGTAATATTGCATATTTACATAAGTATACACAATATTTACAAGAAATGAAGTGAAAATTTTTCAAAATCGTCTTCTTCCCTAAAATCACAGTAGCTCTTGCTCTAAAATTTAACAAAATTTAAGAATTATATGTCTTTTTTAAAACACTAAAAAATTTCCCCTTTGTTTGGAGAATTAGTTTTGCCTACTACAAAATTGCTATTCTTAAAATATGGATTTCATCATTGCCCAATTGAAGCATCCCAGCTAAGCAGGCAATTTGGGACATTGTTGTATATATAACGTGGCAGCTTTTGATTGGCTCTTCTTAACTAACAAATATAATTTAATTTATAACCTTGAACGTGAATTATTTGATCCTTGACAGGTGGATTTTGTGATAAGAAAATGAAATTGAACATGTTACATTGCTTCGAACGTTGTGCTATTGATAAGGACAAAGCTTAAAACGCTATGGCCTTATCTGTTTAGCCATTATTATATTCAAAGGAGGGCGTACTAAGTAAGTTCTAATTAGCATTGTGTAATAGTAAATAGTAATTTTATATTTAAAGAGTTTTTTAAAGAATAATATAAATTAAATGAATATTAAGTTGTCATTGTTGATAAAAATTGTTGAATTATATGAATATTATCACATACAGTGATACGGCTATCTAAGCAAATGACCAAATAATTGAAATGTGGTCTCTTTGACCTCTAATATTAGGCGAGCAAATTGAAAAATGGAATAGCCGTCAAAGCAAAGTTGACGCCAATTAGACCGCTTTCTATTTAATTGACTTTTAAAACTCATTGTGTTTGTGTACAGATCAAACTGTAGAAAGTTTGACCGCCGGCTCCATCCCTCCCTATCAAAATTTGATCGATCACATCGTAAAAAAGATCCAAAACGCATGAATGTGGTTGTCATGTTTTGAATATGCAATCGAGATGTGGAGCTTTAATGTTGGGTTCTTTATATATTACTATTATTAAAATATCAACATGATCATTTCATTATTGGTCCGGCGATAACATACAATCAATGTCTCCCATCTTGTTTTCACTTCTTTCTTTCTTTTTTTTGTTTCCCCCCTAAAAACTTTCGTTAAAAGAGTAAAGAAGCGAATAACTTATATCACAAACTTTTATTAAATAAATAAAAAATAATAATAAGTTATATCACAAATCCACAGAGAAGTAACTGTCACTATTTAATATATATATATATATATATAAAGTTGAGATTTGAGAAATTGATGTGGTATCACTATTTCTCATCTTTATATATTCTCTATTATCTAATAAATAGAGAAATTTTCTTTTAGATTTAACTTTTCATCTTCTCATAATTAATTTGATTGTTATTACACAATAACAATTATGTAAAGATTTTAATTAGGCATATTCTTTGTAATCAACATCCAAGGGGAGTGTTATGAATTTATTAAAATAAATGTAGATGTTCATAACATATATTTCTTAGTCTCCCCACTATCTCCTATTAGCAACCTCTAGCTCCCTATAATTCCCACTATTTCACAAGGAATTATGATCCATAATTTTTCATTAATTTCATGGAGTGATTATGTAACTATAAAATGAGAGCTCATCTTTTTGTTTTATACACACACAATTGGAATGAATAAAATCACTCTATAATATATTCTCTCATTTGATTCTTTATCTTGCGTTACTTCTTTATTTGTATTGCTGGCTAATATCATTTTTTGTTTTTTATAAGACCGTCTCATCTTTAAAAAATATCAATTTATATTTTTTATCATTTTTATCAAGTGTAAAGTAAAAAAAAATGATAATATTAATTTTTTTTTCAAAGCTGCGTGAAGCGCGGTTCTATTTTCTAATTATTTTATAATTGAAGGGACTTAAATTAACTCTCACAATACGTTTTATGAAAATTTAAACTTTTTCTCTTATACATTGCGAGTGTGAGAAGACAATACTTTAGAAAACTTGTCAAGCCTCACTTAAGATAATGCCTAGCAACATAAATTCTAACTATCTTCACGACAAATCTCTCGTAATGGAGAAGAAAACAATTATATCAAACATTGATTGAAACAATAAATATTGACAGTATACAATGAAATCAAATTATTAATTCTTTATCGTACCAAATCCTTTGTATTCTCCTAGTTATATGTTAATGATATGAGGCCAAATATATTTAGAACACCCACTACTAATTAGAATTTTATTCGTAATTTGTAAGATAGAATTAAATTTGATTTTTTTTTATTTTTTTCTTAAATCAATCATAATTAATTTTTTTTAGATATTATTGCATTAGTCCCTGTAACTTCGCCCATGCATAAGTGAACATAAAATTTACCCAATATGCCACCTAGGCGATTGGCATGGTGGTTCATTACGAAGGTAATGACATAAATCTTACTTGTATTGGGTGCAGACTTGAAGTTGTTACCTCTATTAATATTTTACAAAGAAAATATTGACTAATTATTTATTAAATAAGAAAATTATAAAATAATGTACTATATAATAGAAACGATTTATAAAAAAAAAATTTCGCAATGAAAAATAGTAATTTGTTGAGATTTACTAATTTCATTTATCTTAATATAAAAATAATAAATAATACAAAATATTTTAGTTAATAGCAATATAAAAATGTGTTTTGTAATAGTATAATGAATATTGTTACGATAATAAATATTTAATTATTTTATAATTAAGAAAAAAATTAACTTTTACATTTAATGATTTTTTTGTTTGATTAATTAAATATTTCATAAACAATTTCAAGAATAAATTATCGTTACAATCCAATCGGATCATAAACCACACCAAACAGATGCCAATACTAAATAGTAGAATATTGGTGTACCAAAGGCACCCATCAAATTGATTTTGACTCTCGTTCTTCATCGGCTAGTACGCTTGACCTTAGATGTAAGCCCAAACTGTTTTTGGACTTGAGCCCATGACTAAGGTAGGCCGAAATGAGAGAAAGCCTACTCGGGTTTAATCGTGGGTTGGTCGTGATAAACTTGGCCTCAATCATATGTGAGAAAGTGACAGGCTTCGATGGATAATATTTAAAATTTGCTAAGAGACCAGGTCTCATTAGATTAGTTGGTCAATTTAAATATTCTAATTACGGGTAATCTGTAATTAGATTTTTCTATTTTATTACTCGTTATAAATAAGTATCTTCGATGGGTGTGGGTCACTCATGTTTTGTTCCATCCAAGGTTTTCAAGAAATCAAAATCTCTCTATCTTTTTCGCTACATCTGATCATCAATCTGGGTAATTCAATCACTCTTAGTTTCCTCAATTTCGATTTAAAGTCAGGCTTTATTTATTTAGTTACCCTTGAATTTTCTTGGCCATATTCTGAATTATCCATATCTCATTATATAAGAAAGAAAAAAACCCAGAGTGAGAGTGGGACTCTCTGTTTTATTTGTTTCTCTTTAGTCTTTTGTTAGTTAGGGTTTTTGGGTTTTGGTCATCCGAGTATCTCTTCATCTTCATAAGAAGAAAAATCCTTTTTGATTTTACTGTAGTAAAATTTGGTCTTTGTACTAATCCAAATTCGGTAGCTTATAGGGTTAAATGGCTCGGTTGATTCTTCCATGCAAGAATTCGTGTTTGACAAAGACCGCTCTTTTGGGTTTCATCTCCTCTTCTCCTGTGATTACTCCATCCCCATTTTACTGTTTATTATACGAGTGTGCTGCTGTGTTTGGTTGCTGAGGAATTGTTGAAAGGATATGGAAATTGACAATTTTTTATGTTAGAATGTAGTTCATTTAGTTATTTGTTACAAAAGTTTGTTTATGTTCACCTTGGTTATATGGAACTGAAGTACTGCTGTTGAATATTTACTGATTTTCTGGAGATTTTTCTGAGTTTGAAATGCAATTTGAAGTTTTCTTGGGCTCTAACCATAAGTGTGCAGACACACAGGCATCTGACCACACATGTTAGTGGTGACTGTAAAATGATAAATTCATTTGGTAATCTGGCATCAACATATTCCTTTTGTTGTCTGCAGCGTCAGGCTACTGGTCGTGTTAGCTTCTTCCAAACTTCAGCAAAACATAGCTATCAGAAAAAGTGTTTGCTTAGTTCCGAGGTTAGTGCATGATCACATTGGCCATGTATTGATCTCATTCTCAAAATTTATGTAAAACGTTTCTGATTTGTCTATGTTTAAAATTTTAGGTCTCTTATCAAAAGAATTACAGGTTTCCATATCCTTTTTTACTGGTAAGTGGTTATCCATTGTATATACATATTTTTGCTTTGCTATATGTCTGTACATACTCACTCGACACTTGTATGGTATGTAAAATATGTCCTGATCTTCTTTGTTCAATTTTGTTGATCTCGTGGTGTACTTATTTTTTCTTTCAGAGGACTAAGCAGACCAGCAGGAGACAAGTTTGTTCAGTTGCCACAGAAAGTGTACCAAAGGAAGCTCAGGAATCCAAAATGGATACACCCAAAGAGATATTTTTGAAGGACTACAAGATGCCAAATTACTATTTTGACACGGTTTGCAAGCATGATTAAATTAGAATACTCTTTATTTATTAATGTGGATTCTGCTTGTGTTACTGCAGTACTAATGGAACTACTTCTTCAGGTGGATTTGAAATTTTCCTTGGGCGAGGAGAAAACAATTGTTAGTTCAAAAATAACAGTGTTTCCTAGGGTTGAAGGTAATTTATTGGTTTTTACTTATTGGTATCAATTTTTTTCATGGTCTTTTAGCGTTAGATAGCATAAATGGTAATTCTTTGTCAATTTCTTGAAAACTTCATTGGCATTTGCATTAATCTATTATGGTTGCCACTTGCGGATTCTTCCTTAGCTAGGATTTAAATGTTCACTCTTTTTATTTCTTTTGGAAAAGCTGATACTCAAGTATTACGTTTCTATAATAAACAGAACAAAGTAGGAAAACTGCACTAGTCATCTAATGTTGTTGTGGAGCAGGTTCTTCTTCTCCACTGGTTTTGGATGGACAAGATCTCAAGCTTGTTTCAATCAAGGTTAACGGTATAGAACTGAAGGTATGTGCTTTTTGTTAAACCTTCCTTTAATAAACTTAGGGTTATTAAATCTTTAAGCTAGAGATCCTTGCTTTTCACACCCAGGTCAGAATTATCAGTTGACATCTTCTAGGTGGGCATGTGCTTTCGGGATTCTAGTGCAGTTTTCTTATTTTGTTCTCTTTTCAGGAAGGAGATTATCACTTGGACTCACGTCATTTGACACTCCAATCACCACCAAATGGTACATTTACCTTGGAAATTGTCACTGAGATATATCCTCAAAAGAACACCTCATTAGAAGTAAGTCAGTGCCCCTTCATTTTTATGTTCTACTTGTGTATCAATTGTATTTCTGATCTAATGAACTTACTAAAACTTTGAAATTTTCATGTAGGGGCTTTACAAGTCATCTGGGAATTTCTGTACACAATGTGAAGCAGAGGGTTTTAGAAAAATTACATTTTATCAGGTCAGTATCTTGAGATAGCTGAAACAGCTAAGAATTAAGTAACCTTTGCAGCAGGTTATCAATCTCACATAAAATTTGTGGGCCCATTTAATGCACTAACAGGACCGTCCTGATATAATGGCAAAATACAAGTGCTATATTGAAGCTGATAAGTCATTGTACCCAGTATTGCTGTCTAATGGAAATCTCATAGAGAAAGGAAACCTTGAGGTGACGCTTGCTTTTGCTGCAATGAGGCGTATTTTTCACTTCCTTTTGTCATGTGTTATTTATCAGCTAGTGATTCTTATTGTAGTTAATTTTGTCATCCATTGCAGGGTGGTAGACATTATGCCCTTTGGGAGGATCCATTCAAGAAGCCTTGCTACTTGTTTGCCTTAGTTGCCGGACAGTTAGAAAGCAGAGATGATATATTTGTCACCCGCTCAGGTCGGAAAGTGTCTCTAAGGATCTGGACCCCAGCACAAGACCTACCAAAGACTGCACATGCCATGTATTCGCTTAAGGCAGCAATGAAGTGGGATGAAGATGTCGGTATTTTCATTCTTAGCTCTTATACTTTTGAAAATTTTGCTTCATTAGCCTTTGGTTCTAAAGCCTATTGAATTTAATGGTTCTACAAACAGGTTTTTGGTCTTGAATATGACCTAGATCTTTTCAATATTGTGGCTGTTCCTGACTTTAACATGTAAGCTGCATTTTATTATGTTTATGCAAACATACGTATATTCTCTTTATTTTTCCCCAAATCCAAAACACCATTTTAGTTCAATCCTGTTGGCAAATATTGTGTTTATTGTTTACAATGCTGATACTGTTTGTTTCATCAGGGGAGCAATGGAAAACAAGAGTTTGAATGTATGGATTCTGACTTACTGAATCATTGTGGCTTTTTTTTTTAAAAAAAAATTTCTGTGAATTTTTTATTACAATCATGCCTGAAATGCTCCTCTGCAGATTTTCAATTCAAAGCTCGTCCTAGCATCTCCAGAAACTGCCAGTGATGCAGATTATGCTGCAATTTTGGGAGTCATTGGCCATGAGGTTTGCTATCACTATTAGTTTTATTAAGACATACAAAGCCATGATTTTTCTTTTTAATCTGATCCAAACAAGGTTGTTCTAACTGTGTTTTCATTTTTACTTTGCAGTATTTCCACAACTGGACTGGCAACAGGTGAGCTTATATTCCGTTAAGGTTCTTTCTTCTTTTAAAAAGACATGATATTACTTTGTTCTTCTTTTTCTTATTATGTATTGGATGTGTATTTGAGTGGTCTCAGCATTTTAAATTTAATGTATCAAAACTCTTGGGTATATATTTGAATGGTTTAGGCATATACAGAGGGCTGATCAGGTACTTGCAGTTGCGCTCCTTATGGGCTGACTGTGAGCATGCCAAGCTCTCAAACAGGGAGCCGTGGGCCCTACAGCACAGCTCTCTATTTGAGAGCTATGGAGCGCGACAGCACACCTGATCAAGTTTTGGCATTTATATATGTTCTTGGAGGTGGTTATATTTGTTAGTGCTATCATGTTATTTTAGTTACAATTTTGTGCTGGCACTAGAATTTATGCTAGCTAAATAACTGCAGAGTGACATGTCGTGACTGGTTCCAGCTCAGCTTGAAGGAAGGTCTTACCGTTTTTCGTGATCAGGTATAAGGACTTCTATTTTCAGTAAGTTGATGGTAGATGCAAATCTCATGGTTCATCTTTCTTTGTTGACTTAAGTGTATGAATCAAATCTTTTATTGATAGGAATTTTCATCTGACATGGGAAGTCGTACTGTAAAGCGGATTGCTGATGTTTCAAAGCTACGAAATTATCAATTTCCACAGGTGCTTTCCTTTTGTCTTTTGTCCACAACCTTGGACGGTTCCCTCATTTTGTTCAATTATTCCTATTGCGTTACAATTACTGTTTAAAGCAATTTGCAGATTTTTTCGATAAAATATATATGTTATTTCTGCATTCATGCACCACAAATGTATAATATTCTGCACGTTAAGCACCCGTTAACTTGCATTTTCTACTTTTCAAGGATGCTGGTCCTATGGCTCATCCTGTTCGGCCACATTCTTACATCAAGGTCAGTGAGTGTTAACCGTTCTTGTAAAGTGTTATCAGTTCTCAGCTAAGGAATTTTAATTGTTTTGGTTCTAAACACAGTTAAATTTGTTTCTTTTTCCTCATGCAGATGGATAACTTCTACACAGGCAAGGTTTTTTTTTTCTTTAGTTTGACATGAGCTGAATGTTACATGGCAATGTTTTCTTTGGTGGCTTAGAAATTCTCATTCAATGGTGACTCTGATATGTCTGCCTTCTTTCTGCAATTTTCGTTGCACATGATACTGGTATTGGGCTACCTACCAACTTCAAACTGCAGTGACGGTATGGCCTAGCAATTTGTTGTGTCTTTTACCTGTGTTTCTTTTTTTGGTTTCTTTTGATAAGATATTTAATTGCTTCTTGTTGTCTTTGTTTGTTTTTTTCTTTCTGGCAGGTTTATGAAAAGGTTTGACTTTGTTTTAGTCTCTCTCTCTCTCTCTGATTCTATCTGCTTGCATGTGTAATAAGAAACTACAATCTGTCCATCAAAGATTCATGATTGTGCCAACTTGTCAGGGAGCTGAAGTCGTTAGGATGTACAAAACCCTACTTGGGAGTCAAGGGTTCCGAAAGGTAAAGTTTAAAGAAACTTATGACTTGGAAACTAATTGTTATATCATCAGAAATTTGAGTTGTGCTGAAAAGCTGCGCTTGGAGTTGCCATTTGATTTGATCTCTGCACATTTCAGGGCATGGATCTTTATTTTAAGAGACATGACGGGCAAGCTGTAACCTGTGAAGATTTTTTTGCGGCCATGCGAGATGCAAATGATGCCGAATTTGCTAATTTCTTACTATGGTATGGATCTGTTATCTCCCATTTGAGTTTCCATTAGAGAGTTTTGATGATTATGCTTTTATATGTGACGAAAAATTTAGGTACTCCCAAGCTGGAACGCCTCGCTTGAAAGTCACTTCGTCCTATAGTGCTGAAACTCATACTTATTCTTTGAAATTCGGGTACACATGCTAAGATTCATTTTTATGAGAATTTAGTTCATTTGTTTTGTTTGAAGATAATGTCAACAATAACTGCATGTTTTATGGGGAAATTTCCAGTCAAGAGGTACCATCAACCCCGGGGCAGCCAGTGAAAGAATCCATGTTCATCCCTGTGGCAATAGGTCTGCTGGACTCAAGTGGCAAGGACATGCCACTTTCTTCTGTGTATCATAATGGGAAATTGCAATCTCTTGGAAGCAACAATCAGCCAGTCTACACAACAGTTCTTCGAGTAACCAAGGTATTTTAAAACCTTGTTATGAAATGCTTGCTTTATCTTCATTTTTAACTGCTGCCTTCCTTTTTTTTTTTTATTGGGGTTTAATGTTGAAACTTTGGCAGTGTCCCTTTTCAAAATAAACTAGCTCATAGTACTAATTGACTTTCTGTTGTTGAAAAGCAGAAAGAAGAAGAATTTGTGTTCTCTGATATATTGGAGCAGCCAATTCCATCTATCTTGCGGGGTTACAGCGCCCCTATTCGCCTTGAATCTGATCTCTCCGATAGTGATCTGTTTTTCCTCCTTGCTAATGATTCGGATGAGTTCAACCGGTTTGTCTTTGCTGAAAAATTGGTACTTTCTTTTACCTGGCGTTGAGTGGTTCATGCAGAGTTTAAAGATCTTCTTTTCTTTTTAGTTGGGAAGCTGGACAGGTGTTGGCAAGGAAACTGATGCTCAGCTTGGTGGCTGATTTCCAACAAAACAAACCACTGGTTCTGAATCCAAAGTTTGTGCATGGCTTCAGAAGTATGCTTGGTGATTCAAGCTTGGACAAAGTATGATGAGGGCTTCCTATTCATATCAGATTTGGGTGGGGTGGTGGTTGTGGAGGAGGATGAATGTACTAATCAACTTGAGTTGTATTTTCTTATCCAGGAATTTATTGCAAAGGCTATAACTCTGCCTGGTGAAGGAGAGATTATGGACATGATGGAGGTTGCAGATCCGGATGCTGTTCATGCTGTTCGAACTTTCATCAGAAAGCAGCTTGCCTCTGAACTGAAAGCAGAGTTTTTAACCACAGTATGCTGTGTTCTGTGGAGGGACATTGCCCTCAACAAATGAATTTACTTTATTTCTTTTTCTCTTCATCGTGATTGATCTCTCTTGGTGCATGAACTTTGGAACTTTTTGTATTTTACAGGTGGAAAATAATAGGAGCACAGGAGAGTACGTGTTTAATCATCATAATATGGCCAGGCGTGCTTTGAAGAATATTGCACTTGGTTTGTCTTACACAAAGTTACGTGTTTCAGATCAATTTGCTGGAATTTCCTACAACTAAATGTATTTTTGTTTTGTATGTAGCCTATCTTGCATCACTTGAAGATGCTGATATTGTGGAGCTTGCATTGCGGGAATATAAAACTGCCACAAATATGACGGAACAATTTGCAGCTTTGGCAGCAATTGTTCAGAAGCCTGGTAAAATTCGAGATGAGGTGTTGGATGATTTCTATGGCAAGTGGCAGCATGACTATTTGGTAATTTTCCAATTCAATAGCCGCTTGTTGACTGAATAAACCTCTCACTAAATCGCCCAATAAAATGTGCTGTTTGGGGGATGCATACCTCTCTCTCAGATGTGATGTGATTCTTGTCTGTTACTGGTGTATTTATTAACTATATTATTAGAGTTGTTACCAGCACAGTTCCTTAATATATTTCTAGTACAATTTCATTTTTCCTCTTTTTTCAGGTTGTGAATAAATGGTTTGCTCTTCAAGCCATGTCTGACATCCCTGGTAATGTTGAGTGTGTCCGGAGGCTATTGGACCATCCAGCGTTTGATCTGCGTAATCCAAACAAGGTAATTTTCTGTGCTCGTGTGGTCAGGTGTAAGCGTTGCTTATGTCTTCATGTGCATCCCTTCAGTGTTTTCCTTTCCAAAGGGTACATTGAAATTTGGATTCTCTTTTTGGGACAGGTATACTCGCTCATTGGAGGATTTTGTGGTTCCCCTGTGAACCTCCACGCAAAGGATGGCTCCGGCTATAAGTTCTTGGGTGAAATGGTGGTCCAATTAGACAAAATTAATCCTCAGGTTTGTTTAAAACATGTCTGGGATTCTTTCTAATAGTCTGCATTTAGTGTAATCAAAACTCATTTACTTTTGATGCTTCTTCTCTAAGCTTAGTCTTATTTATTTATTGCAGGTGGCTTCCCGAATGGTGTCAGCCTTCTCTAGATGGAGGCGTTTTGATGAAACTCGACAAAACCTTGCCAAGGTATATATATAAAACACAATATTTGGGAAAGGACAGTTTCTGAATATCTAATTAATCGCTGATTGAAACCAACCAATTCACTTGACTCCAATGATAAATCATCTTGTTCTATTGTGCTACTGGTATTGAAATAATAATAATTGGCACGGTGTTCTGCAGGCTCAGCTGGAGATGATTATGTCTGCCAATGGACTCTCAGAGAACGTGTTCGAGATTGCCTCAAAAAGTTTAGCTGCATAAATTCATTTGGAAAATAAGAAAAAAATGTTGCTTTGGCTAGTTTTGATGTGAAAAATAAATTTATGTTAATGTGGGAGCCATTACTGTGTTTTGCTCCCCTACAGAATACGGAAACCTTCACGCACTGGACGTCCGCTGATATTTTCAAACTTTCAATGTAGAATCTCTTCAATGTGGGATTATTGATTAATTATCCTAGTCTCATTATTATTGTTAATTTCAATTTTACAACAGTAATGTTCATGCAAATTTTTATTTTTATCTTTTAAAATTAAAGAGATTGCATGTGTGTGTTGTATGTATGACATTCAAAATGTGTACAGCCATATATACATGTCATGGGGGAATATTTGACTTGAGATGGGGGAATTTTTGACTTGAGAGCTCGTTCATTGATTCATCAATTGGAAAATGACAATCTCATCAGAAAGGGGCCCTAAGTGAGGCGCACACGACACTCTGTGGCCTAACGTGTATGAAGGTTAAAATTTTTAGTTGAGCTTCCTTGAAACTTTGATGTACGAAGTCAAACATTTTTAAAGCTATGACGACTTTGATTCGTCGCTCAATTGGGCACATAGCAATCAGTAATGACGCACATATTTATATATATCAAGCGCATACCACAATTCATTCTGTTGCCTTTTTGATATCCAATAATTCCTGACTTTCCAAATCATTCATCAAATCACATGTGAGTCCGCATGATTTCACAAAAGCCAACAGGCAAAAAAAGCCTTGCTCTTAGGGTGTGTCAAATGTCCAGTAGTGGACCCAAAAGCTATGCTTTTGATGATTGAGCTCTATCAATTTTTATTCAGGCAAATAACCGAACCATAAAGTTAAATCCTTTAGCAATCAACTAAAGCAAAAGGTTAAAAGTAAACAAATCTTCACAAAATCAAAATCTCCTAGTGTCTCAAATCTAACTCATAAAGCTTCAAAGATATGTCGAAAAGCCTCCTTTCCTATGTGGGTTGATTATGAGATGCATTTAAGGAATGGGGATTAAAAAGGGGGACAATCACACCCAAGTCCCTAAGGTTTTTCAATGTTTAAAATTTAGTGCACAAGTTCCTTCTGTTGGTGCTTTTATGCTCATATCGAAGCATTAAACATATTATCTAAACCTATCTACGTTACAGTAAGATCAATTTTGTAAAAGGAGTGATTTTTTTTTTTTTTTGTTTGGGGCATAAAACATTCTGTCAGAATCAATTTTTAATATTTGTATCATATTAAATCAATTTTAGAGATAAAAATAATAAACAAACTGCACAAACAATATTAATTATAGCAACCCAAACTTAACCGAGACACGTGTGTCCATTCCCAAAGGATTGGAGATTTAGCATATCTTAGAAGTGTGTGTGCTTCCTTTTCAAATGACCAAGGTTTACATATCCATTTACCAAATACTGTGGTCTAATTATCTATTTAAGGCGAACCGCAGGGGTCCCGATGTTAAAATTTCTAAAATTAAAAAAAAAAAAATTAAGTGTGGAGAAGGCTGGCAAGCAAAGTTCGTTGAAGTGGCGGGTAAAGGGGGAGAATTTTTGGGGGGGTGGGACCTGCGATACGAAGTTGGCTGTGTGCGCACGAAAGTCGAGAGCCATCAAGAAGAGGATGCGCACACGTGCACACCTTTGACAGTACTAATTTTAAATGCTTTCTCGGTAAACCCCAAAATAGTTTTTCTTTTTTTAAAAAAAAAAAAAACCCACGACTTAAAAAGTATCACAATTATATCGTTATCAAATTCTTGGGATAACAGTTCTTATCCCGCTAAGTAGACAAAACTACCCTCAATTACCTCCAAAAGTCAGATTCCATTCATGTGAATACAAGTTGATGGGTAGGTCATTTATGTCAGTGTGTTGGATAATCAATCCCTCGCACAGTAGCTAAGTCACTGCCGTGTTTGACCTCAAAAGCGCTAGTTAAAAAACACAAAAATGTATTTATGTGTACGCACAAGTAAATTAATTTATTCATAAATCAAGATCACATTAATATAAGAAACGAGATTTGATTTAATTTTGTTTTGATTATAGCTTCCTCTGTGAGTCTGAGTTCCTCACTTTCGCGAGAAAATTTTGTTATTATTTTCCGAGAAAATTAGAGATGAGAGGCGTGAATGGAGGAGATTCGAGAGCTTTGAACAACAGTTTGGAGACTATAAACGCAGCTGCTACTGCGATCGCGTCAGCTGAGAATCGCGTTCATCAGGCTACGTCTCAGGTATAAATCATTTGATCGGCTTTGATTTGTCAGTGTCATGAATTTCTGTGATGTATTTGTTTGATTGGTAGATTTTAGATCTGTTGCTTATATTAGGTGCTTGTTTTACTTGAATTTTGGTTATGGCTTTCTCGGAAAGCAGCTATTTTTGCTTTCATAGGTAATGGAGTGTTTCAATGAGAGAGATAAAAGTTGGGATTGGCTTTTTGATGTTTGACTTGTATTCGAAGAAATTATGCAACTTTAACTTTTTCTTAAATTTCAAGTTCAATTTTTTTGTTTAATATTTTCTCTCTTTGCTTGAGACTCTATTTTGGAACTTATGATTTGCTGCAATTTCTTGTTGAAGTATGTAAAATTTTGATTGGGAAGGAATAGCTTCTCTGATAAATTTGAAAATCCGCAAGCTACGATGCTGCAACGGAAATTTTTTAAAAATATATATCTATATATATATTAAATATTTAATTGCTGATTAGAAGGGCACTAGGCTGATTTATGAGTGTTCTTTAGAGGACATTCAGATGCTGATTTTTCTCTTTTAATCATTTTTAAATGAAAAACTTTTGGAATTTCTTTTTAGATGGCAGGCAGGTGTGGTCTTTTCTAGATTCAAAATTTAAAAAATCTTTACAAGTTGAAGTGAGGAATCCAATGGATGAAGAAATGGCATATGGAAAACTTATAGGAGCTTGTTCATATGAATATTAAAACAAGGAAACTGAAAATTTATTTGTAATAGAATTGATCAATCCTAATCTGACTGGAGGTATCAATACAGAACACAAAGCTATGAAGTACCAAATCAGAAGGGAAATTCATCATCTTTGAAAGATTTTGAAGCTCCCTGTGTGGGGTTTTGAAGACATACTTGCTTTAATCTGTTTCATTTCTTGATGATCTCCAAGTGAGAACTTTGATAAGCAAATGTATAAGACATACGAGCTTCCAGTTTCTGATGATTCTCAGAAACAGATATCATATATTTAATTGATTAGGTAATGGCACAATATGCTAAGTTGACAATACGAGGCAACTTCTTTTTGAATTGTAATATGGCTGAGTTGCTATTGTTTTTTCTTTTCATCTTTGCGGCTTATAAATATATTAAGACATTCTGAAGTGAAATACTTCTACTCTCCCTGGCTTTTATAAATGTATTAGGTGGAATTATTGCGTCAGTTGCTCTTTGACTCTTCAATACATGATCAAGGACCAAAACTTATGTTGTCATGCAAGCATATCAAAGTAGATATGGTGTTCATGCCTTCATTCAACACCCTGGCACTTAATCTTTTGTTTTTCAAGGAAAACAAAACGTGGCTCCAATTGGTCTTTCTCATAGCTCCTGCAGAATGCATGTAGAGAATGCACAATTTGATTTTAAATGTTTTTAGAAATCTCAAGTTTTTATTTGAATTCTTCATATTATTTCAGTTTCTCGATGTCTTTCTGGTCACAAAATTGGATTCCTGGTATAATGTTATACTCTCTTTTTACAGAAGAGAAGATGGGGGGGTTGCTGGAGCATATCCTGGTGTTTTGGATTTCAAAAACACAGAAAGCGAATAGGGCATGCTGTCCTTGTTCCTGAACCAACAGCCTCCCGAAGTAATGCTTCTGAAGCTGTAAATTCTACCCAAGCAGCTGCTATTTCTCTTCCCTTTGTTGCACCTCCATCCTCTCCTGCATCTTTCCTTCAATCAGAACCTCCTTCTGCAACACAATCACCTGCAGGTTTAGTTTCTCTCAACTCTATTTCTGGCAACATGTACTCTCCTGGTGGGCCTTCCTCAATTTTTGCTATTGGCCCTTATGCCCATGAAACTCAGTTAGTTTCGCCACCTGTCTTCTCAACCTTCACCACAGAACCATCAACTGCGCCTTTCACTCCTCCTCCTGAGTCTGTCCATTTGACTACACCTTCCTCTCCGGAGGTGCCATTTGCTCAGCTTCTTGACCCCAGTCTCCGATTTGGGGAGCAAGGTCAGAAATTCCCGTTTTCCTATTATGAATTTCAGTCTTATCATCTCCATCCTGGAAGCCCGGTTGGCAACTTGATCTCTCCTAGCTCAGGCATCTCAGGTTCTGGCACCTCCTCACCTTTCCCTGATGGTGAGTTTACTACCGCTGGGCCTCAATTTCCTGATTTCCACAGAGGTGATCCGCCGAAGCTGTTGAACCTTGATAAGCTTTCCATTCGTGAATGGGGATCACGTCAAGGTTCAGGCACTTTGACCCCAGATGCTGTAAGGTCCACTCCTCGCAATGGCTTTTTGCAGAACCGTCAGATATCAGAGGTTGCCTTGCGTCCACATTCAGAAAATGGGCTCCGAAAAGATCAAATTGTTGATCATAGAGTTTCATTTGAGTTAACCACTGAAGATGTTGTAAGATGTGTAGAAAAGAAGCCAACAACGTTGGCTGAAGCTGTATCAGAATCTCTGCAGAATGGAACAACGGTTGAGAAAGAAGAAAGTTCTGGCGAAGTTGAGAATGTTCATCACAGCTGTGCTGGAGAAGCTGCAAATGATGAACCGGTGAAAACTCCAGTAGATGTGGAAGAGGCTCCAAGACACCAGAAGCAACCGTCGATAACACTTGGTTCCACCAAAGAATTTAATTTCGACAGTGCAGATGGAGATTCTCATGAGCCTACAATTGCTTCTGACTGGTGGGCAAACGAGAAGGTGGTTGGGAAAGATAGCGGGGCCATCAAGAACTGGGCCTTCTTCCCCGTGATACAGCCAGCACCAGGTGTGAGCTAACTAGTATGCCAAACTCCTGCTGTCTCCATGTTTATGGAACATTGTGCGAATTTTTGCGGCAGCAACTCGGGGACCCAAACTAGTTATTGACGGCAAAACAAATTAGATAGTTTTGGTGGTTTAGATAGTTGGACAGGTGTTACGGCACCTTGCTACACATGAAGGCTGTTTTTTGAATCCTTCGTGACCTGAAAACAGGGCAGGTTGGAATATTTTGTTTAGTTGGTTCGGATAGTGTAACATAAATGATGAATATAGCTTAGGCCGCCAAAAGACCTATTAACAGCAGCTGTTTTTTAGATCTGTTCCTTCATCCTTTCGGTATGTAATATAAATGATCATCGAATAGTGATAATAATTGATGGAAACGTACTTTCTGCTCAGCTGATTTTATCTTTGCAGTTATGCTGCCATTGAAATTTGAAACGATACGGAGAAAGCGTTCTACGAATATCTGCTACCTCAGCGGCCCGGCATTGATGTTTTGAGAGTAATATCGCAACAGAACCACCATAATATGTTTATCACACCACACAATACTCGAAACTCTTACAAGCTGGCACCTTTAATTTTAAATTTTTTTATAACTTGCTTATGTCATTTTTGGTGTGATTCGGTTGACAATTTATGCAATTAAAAAAATTGCGCCATCCATGTTGTACCTAACATGTGAACCATGCTTTTTAATTGGAGAGGTGGCAGAACTTTCCTCCCCAACTGGCTTTCTTGCCCAAAAGGATTATTATTTTTCATTGTATTATTGATATCTTTGGAACCTTCGGTTGATAAAATTTATATTTAATTTTTGTAAGCACATGTTGATGATAATCACCTTGATAGTGGCTTTTAATTTTTTTAAATATGCATACCCTTTAGATTAAATTCTGTTAACTTTTTTACTATTCATTTTTTAAAAAAATCAAATTTGAGTAAATTTATTTGAAATTCCTAGCAAATTTTTCTTAATTAACTTATTCGTGCATTATTCATATTGTCATCAAGTACAAATAATTCCAAGTCAAAGGTCTACGTTGGACGGCTATGCCAATCTCATCGTAAGATTTAAAATAAATAAATAAAAATAAAACGGAAAGAAGGTCAACTTCCAACAGCGGAGGCTGCGGAGCGCTAGCTCAGATCCTTCCATCATATACACTTTCAATAATTTTTTTATTTATTTAAAAAAGATTCTTCCTCCATGTTTGACCAAGAAGCTGAAAATTGACCTTCTGGAAATTCCGAATATAATCCATTTATAAATGCCTTCACGCTTCAGGCATCCTCAGCTCTCCGCAATTCAAAAGCTTCAAAAAAGAAAAAACAGTTGGAGTTTTGTTTCACAAAATTAAGGCTTTTTGAAAGGGAAAAAAAAATTGTAAATTATGCCCTCGATTGCAACCTCAATGCCACCATCAAAATCGAAATCGAAATCGATTGATTCAAACATTGTTACAATTGATGTTGGTGGTCAGATCTTCCAAACCACAAAACAAACCCTAGCCCTAGCCGGTCCCAAATCCCTCCTCTCAAAACTCGCCGATTCCACTCACCGATTCATCGACCGAGATCCCGAGTTGTTCTCCATCTTGTTGTCTCTTTTACGCACCGGTAATTTACCCTCAAAGGCGAAAGCTTTTGACATTGAAGACCTGATTGAGGAGTCCAAGTTTTACAACATCGAGTCACTTTTGATTAATTCTCAGTCGAACCCATCGCAGTTCGACGCTTTTAGCCTCGAGAAGTCGTTGATTCTTCCGTTAAACGGACGTGATTCGCCGTCTGCAATCGCCACGACCAATTATGGGACTCTTCATGTTAGTCACGGAAGCAAAATCACGTCCTTTGATTGGTCTATGAGGAAGAAGTCAACAATCTTGACCCATTTCACTGCCGTTGATTCGCTGTTAGCGTTATCTCCTGGCGTTGCTGCAGCTGGTGCCACCGATTTTTCCGGGTTGCAAGTTCTTGACCTCGAAAATGGGTATGTGAAAGAGACTTTGAATTGGGAAAATGTCACTAGGTCTAGTTCTACGGTTCAAGCGATTGGTTCGTCAGATAAACATTTGTTTGTTAGTTTTGAGTCTGGTCGTAGGAATTCGAATTCGATTATGGTTTATGATATTAATAGTTTGAAACCTGTTAATGAGATTGGTCAAAATGAGATTTATGGGACTGATATTGAATCTGCTATCCCAGCTACAAAATTGAGGTGGGTTTCGAGCTATAATTTGCTTCTGGCTTCTGGATCTCATAGTGACATTTCTAAGGTGACGGGGAATATTAAATTTTGGGATATAAGGTCAGGTAATGTTGCGTGGGAGGTCAAGGATGAGGTTGATTGCTTTTCTGATGTAACGGTGTCCGATAATTTGTCTGCCATTTACAAGGTTGGTATTAATTCAGGTGAGGTTTCTTATATGGACTTAAGGAAATTGGGAGATTCCAGTGAATGGATTTGTCTAGGTGATGGGAGGAAAATGGTTAATGGGAAAAGGAAAGAAGGTTTTGGATGTAAGATTGAGTGTCATGCCAACCAAGTGTTTTGTGGGAAAGGCGCCGAAATTGAATTGTGGTCCGAGATTGTGATGGGTTCAAGAAAAAGTCGTGAAGGTGGGCCATTAGAGGAGAGGGTGTTTAGGAAGAATTTGATGGGAAGAGTAACAGATATGGGAGGATCAAAGATAACCAATTTGTCGTTTGGAGGCAACAAGATGTTTGTGACGCGCAAAGGTCAGCAAACTGTGGAGGTTTGGCAGAGTTCAAGTAGAGGATTTTGATAAGAAGAGGTTAAGCTTAAGTAGGTGAGGAGGGAGGATGATAATAGATAATAGGATGATTCTATAATCATATATATTGTTAGGTGTTTTCAAGTTCTGTAATTATGTCTTAGCTCAGCATCTGCAAGTGGATGGCTTTTTTATTTATTTAATTTTTTATCAACCAATTCTTTGTAATATGGATTCAACTTTTTTTACCTCCTCCTGTGAAAATCAATTCTTTCTACATTAACTATTTACAATGTGTTGTAATTAATGTACAGTTGATTGCCATAGAAATGAAATCAACAACTTTGTTTCTCAACAGTTTAATAATTCCTCTGTTTCTGCTTCATGAATGGCTGACTTATAAGATCGTTGTACTGCACTGCAGTTAGCTGCTTTCATGCTTTTTTAATGAAGCTAAAAACTAAAGCCTAGATGTAAACGACAACGATGTCACGGACGTTGAGACACGTATGAATTTGTACGCTTGCAAAGAGAATTTCAAAGAAAATCCGGGGTGCTGAACTTTGAATTTGAAAAAATTTGGGTTTGGTTAATCCCCGCTGTTCAGGGATGCCCTCAGCGCTTTAGGCCCTTTAGCGCCAGTATGCTTTCGAAGAAGCCTGCACGCGCGGTTTAGGAAGCGGCAGCCTGTTCTAGCCCTGTCGTAGGCTGGCCGCCAGCCAATCATTATATCGGTCCTTAGGCCCCATATATTGAGGTCGGTAATGGGCTAAAACGGGCCTAACCAAGCCAATATTTCAACGGAGGCCCAAGTCCATGAAATGCCAGTCCAAGGTGGACGGGTCAAGTCGGCCAGTCCAATTTCGAGGGATAAATTTGATGTAAGCCCGAGTCTAAGCTCGACTAAAACACGGACCATAATTTTCAAGGCCTTCGGCCCGTACTGAGGGCCGGTTTAAATCATTGCGGGTGGGATCTGGCTAAACGGTTTGCTATCCCAAGCCACATTACGAACGGGGAATGTTGGGTACAGATGTATCTAATAGCGTGTTTACTGAGCGAAATGGAAATAATCTGAAATTAAAATGAGTCATTAGAATTATAATAAGTTATTTTATTTCAATTGTAGAATAAGAATCGAAATGAATTTTATTTTTATTTATTTTATTTTAGAATCAGAATCGGAATGAATTAAATTATTTTAAATTCCTAAAGAGTTCTTAATTAATTATCTTCATAATTATTATTTTGTATTTTAATTATTATTGATTATACTGTTATAATTATTGTTAATAATAATATTATTATTATTAACATTAATATATTAATTAATAATAATACATTTTATCATCATCATCATCATAACAACAACAGCAATGGAACCATCATCATCATCAAATTGGAACCATGGGCATCGGAGATGAAACGTAGACGAAACCAAGATGGATCAAATGGAGACAAAATCGAGATAAATACGAAATTGAGATGGCCCAAACGGAGATGAAACTGGCAACCAGCTGTTGCTTCACAGCCAATGAACCAGTGATGACGAAGATAGTGGTTGATTTTGGCGGCGACGAGGAGGTTTGGCTGTGATGGGCTTATGGCGTTCGACTGATGGATCTCCAATCCGAGGAGTTTAGACTTGTTATGTATATATATATATATATATATATATATATGTTTGTATTTTTCATTTAAAGTATAAATAACAATGGAACTCTTAAGAATAGAAAACTGATTCCCACCCCGCGTGGGAATCAATATTGTATTTTTCATTTCTAAATTAGGACATGTCCCATAATTTTAATTATAATTTCTACTTTTATTTAGTAAAATAAATGCTGACAATAATTTTAATTTCTCATTTTAATTCCCAAATTCGAAATGTAAACTCACCATGCACCATAAATGATGGTCCTAATTCTAAAGATAAAGAAATAGATATTCCATCAATGATAAAAATTGAAAAAAGTTGGCTCCAAGAATAATTCTCGAAGCACGCTTTGAAGTGACCTCATCACTTTGGATTCATTTTTGCTTTTAACAATGCAACAAACAAGTCTTGGCTTCATGTGACGATAATGAAGTTAAATTTTAAGAAGCACTTGTTTTGGTTTGATCCTTCACTGGTGTTGAGTACATAAAAGCACCAGGTCGGCCATGCTGCTATTTCCGCCCCGGCATGGATCACTTCAGCCAAGTGGCAAAGCAGAACATGAAACATACATGAGCCGACCAGGGAAACATACCGACCAGGGATATATGCAGAGCCAATACTCATTCCCAAGAAAGCGGGAGCACGATCCCGTAGAATCGCGGCAGTTACGCTTTTCCCATAACCGCTGAAAAACGCGCGGGATCCACGATTGCCCTCAATGTGGCAGTTAGAGCCCCATGAGGGGCTGTCACTACCCGAAAAAGGGGGGAAAGAGGGTAAACGGAAAATAAAACACAAGGGGCGGCTATAAAAGAAGGAGGGATGAAAGAAGAAAGGGTAAGACAAAAAAAGAGAGGGGAAACGCTGCCAAATTGCGATCAGGCTATTTTTTACACAAATTCCAAGCAATTTAGAAACCATTCTTAGATTTAAAGTGCATTGTTTTCCCGTATATGCCTTGAGCTAACTTAGGCATCGGAGGGTTTACGCCGGCAAAACCACCGGCGACTCTGATCCGTTTTTGGTGAACGCAGGTCTAGTGAGAAAAAGAAGGGTGATTCCAACCTCGGTATTTCGTGCAACAGTTGACAACCTATACGTTGGTGAAAGAATCTGGTCGGCCTGAAGGCGAGCTGATTTAAGCAACACAAGGCGAGCAGATTTTAGCATCAACAACTGGCATTTCGATCCAACTAACAAATGGACAAATTGTTTTCACACGACACCAGACTACATCATTCAATTTTGCGAGGCTAATCATATAGAACTCATTCTCCAATTGCCAGGCCCCATCATTCTGCCAAATGGACCCATTTCTTTGCTTTATTTGAAAACAGAAGATGATGCATGAACTACTTTTCTACTGACTGATTTATCAACCTCGTTTTAAATACGGTGATCTTCTGCTGGAGCCTGGACATATATTAGCCACTTGCAAGTCGCAGCCCAGTACATCCATCATGGCCAATCTCGTATTTTAAGGTCCTCGGGCAAAATAAGGAATTAGTGCAACTTTGACTTACAAAGAATGCTTCCTCCGATTAACTGAATAAAACCCATTGTTGCGGGCCTTCTTGGAACACTGTTATTTAATTTGTTTTGTCTTTGTATCTATTTTTCCACGGACTTAGCATGACCAATATAATAATATCTCGAGAGCTTGTCGGATGCTTCCAACTGGGTCCTGGTCCTGGAGCATTAAAATATCTCTCATGTGTCTTACAAAAATTCAAAATGAAGGATTTGTTATTACAGGATCTATCATCATAGCAAGGATCGAGAGGCTGTCGAATTTATACATTTCAGTTGGCAAACCACTGTATTCGCTCCAAATTAACAACTTATTTTCACCATTCAAATATTTGATTGGCAAGCAAAAGGCTTAAGGCATTGAAGTGGATCACTTTCAGTATAAGTTCAAGAGCTCCTGTAAACCTAACTTTTTATTTATTTTTTAATATTTTACTACTAATGTTCTTATCTGTTTGCAAGTAATTGGTTGGTAGTAATGAGTGTGTGATTGTGTTTGAGTTTCTTTCAGGACCGGTATTAGTATATTGTCCGAATTGCTGCTATAAAGATAACAGTTGAGCAAGCACTAGAGTAATAGAGTTCTCTCTTGTTCATGAGCTAAGGGTTCATTAAAATTAGGCTTAGAAAAGTTGAAGAACAGAGATGGCGTTGGCTCCAACCGAAAATGTGGTTCTAGGTTCATTTGCATTTGTAATTTTCTGGATATTGGCAGTCTTCCCAGCAGTTCCATTTCTACCAATCGGAAGAACTGCAGGGGCTCTCCTCGGAGCCATGCTCATGATCATCTTCAAAGTCATCACCCCAGAGGAAGCATTCGCTGCCATAGATCTCTCAGTCCTTGGCCTTCTTTTCGGTACCATGGTTGTGAGCTTTTACCTTGAAAGAGCAGGCATGTTTAAGTACTTGGAGATATTGCTTTCGTGGCGAAGTCGCGGTGCAAAGGACTTGCTCTGCAGAATCTGCTTCATTTCTGCCCTTTCAAGTGCTTTGTTCACAAATGATACCTGTTGTGTCATTCTGACTGAGTTCGTCCTAAAGATTGCTAGACAAAATGGTGTTTCACCTCATCCCTTTTTACTAGCCTTGGCCTCAAGTGCTAATGTTGGATCCTCTGCCACTCCAATTGGTAACCCCCAAAACTTGGTTATTGCCTTGCAAAGTGGCATCTCATTTGGGAAATTCTTATTGGGAATTCTACCTTCAATGCTTGTGGGTGTCTTTGTAAATACTTTGATTCTCCTGTGCATGTACTGGAGGGTCTTGTCTGTTAAAAAGGACGAAGAAAGTGCTTTTGCTGAAGACGACGACACAAGTCCGCACTGTTTCTCACCTACGTGTATGTCATCTATCAACGTTAATGACAGCAAGTGTGGGAATTCTAAAAGACGCAGAAGTTTAAGCGAAAATGATTTATGCAATTTGTCTGGTGGCGAGTTTGAGTCCACACAAAACTCAGTTGCTTCCAAAGATCAGGCTGCAGAGATGATCATTGCAAGAGGTGATATCGAACTTGGGGTGTCACCAAAGTTGGCGAAAGGAAAAAAAGACAACACTCAAAAATGGGATTGGAAGCGAGTGTCATGGAAAGCTTGCACATACCTCGTTATCTTGGGGATGCTGATTGCTTTGCTTATGGGATTAAACATGTCATGGACTGCGCTAACAGCTGCACTTGTGCTTGTAGTTCTTGATTTTAAGGATGCAGGGCCATGTCTAGACAAGGTAATTTTTCTGCAATTATGAATGCGCGCGCGCGTAAACACGGTGCACTATCTTAGTTAGTAAAGCCACGTACAATTAAAGCTACTAATTAATTAGTGTATACTTCTTAATCTACTGCAGGTTTCATACTCTCTCTTGATATTCTTCTGTGGCATGTTTATTACGGTTGAAGGCTTCAACAAAACAGGAATACCAAGCACTCTATGGACACTAATGGAGCCGCATGCACGAATCAACCGTGTTGGCGGCATTTCAATTCTTGCAATTATCATTCTTGTGCTTTCGAATGTTGCTTCAAATGTACCTACCGGTAAGTTAGTTTATAACTAACGCATATCATTCACTATCGGCTAGCGTCTCGCTTATTTTATTCTTTAACTGCGTACGTACGTATAATCATTATTAATTAAATTATCATTTTCAGTGCTTCTTCTGGGAGCACGAGTGGCAGCTTCAGCAGGAGCAATATCTGAAAGCGAAGAGAAGAAAGCGTGGCTGATATTGGCGTGGGTGAGCACAGTCGCTGGAAACTTGTCATTGTTGGGTTCAGCGGCGAATCTGATTGTGTGTGAGCAAGCTCGTCGCTCTAAGCCCTCCGGTTATACTCTCTCATTTTGGACCCATTTGAAATTCGGCCTTCCTTCAACGATTGTAATCACAGCTATTGGCTTGGCTCTTATTAGAGGATAACGGGTCGCTTTACTACCTAGGGTTTTGCTGCCTTGCTCCATGATCTCATGGATTTGCACGACAATTTACTTCTAATTCTAGTAACTAATAACAAGCAGCAGATAGATTTTCCTTTATTATCAACGTTAAAGAGTAGCAGTGATTCTCCTTAACCCTTATCCCAAATTAAAAAAAAAAATAGTATTAATTCTCTCTAAAAAAAATTTTAAAATACATTAAAAATATCATGTCAATTGTACATAAATGATATTATAAAATGTGTTATTCATTTTAAAAAATTATCATATAAGTAATGTTTATATTAAATTTAATTACATATATTATACGTAAATTAATTGACATATGCTAAAAAAATTTCTCTCTCCAAGCCGTGAGGAATCAAGCTAGAATGGACATTTTTCCTTTATTAGAATTCAGTTTTTGCAAAATGTGAGCTTTAGCTAATTGCTAATGAGCAGTGCTATTCGCACCCCTATAATTTCCTAAAACCATACCACCCCATTTCTGAGTACACCTTACAAAGAATTTTACAAGCTCAACTGCTTTTCCACCATAATTCCGACATTACCCTCATCTTTCTCTTCTCCACATTTCTCAATCGAATTGCTTTAACAAATAATGAATAAATAAATTCACGATGGTTCCCTTTCTGTGCATACGTTGGGTTGGTTTCAATCTCATTTTGAATGCTTGTGCGTTTAGGATTAATGCATGTTTCTGTCCATTTCTAGTTCAACCGTGCTTCGTCACATTCATCTATACTCTCTATTAAGAATTGTGGCACGGCTGCTGCAATGATACATGATAAATTAAATGGGCCAAGGTGAAAAAGTAAATATGTCACCATGCATTAGGAATCGGCAACAAAGGGATTAAATATGACTCAACAGTCAACACACGTACATTTAATAATACTTATACATATTATTTCTCAAAGAAGAACGCGACATGTGTGACTATCGAGTTGGAAAACACTTGATTTCTTCCATCTCCTATTGTGTGAATGTGACCAAAGTGATGCGTTGGAGTGCACAACTAAGCAGTACTATTAAGTTTGGTTGCATAGTATTTTAATACGTACTCTTGGCTACTATAACATAGCGTTATAATGGAGCACACAGGGGTGCGTTTTATTATGGTTTCTTTTCAATAAACTTATGTTATAACGTTATAAATATAAGCCGATCCGCACCATATATATAGATAATATAATTTATGATCTAACGTAATTACCTAACATAGTTCGGTAGTTGCCTTCTGAGTTTTCTCTTTTCTGGGTCACAAATTGAATTAACACCGATCATCGAATTTCTAATTCTATAGATGAGCAGCTGGTTCACAATTTAGCATGCTAAAGCATCACCAAAAGTCTCTTCAAATAAGATTTTATTACTTATTTCAAGAGTCACATTAATATTTAAATCTCCAAAAGACACTTCAATTAAAATTCTTCAAATAAGAATTGATTTTCTCTCTTCAAATTTGGAGAGTTAATTTCTCTTTCTTCAATTTGTATTTTATTACTTTTCATTAAAGAAAGAGAGAGAAGTGTTTTAATTGTTATTGACTTTTTCTTTAAAAAATAATTATTTGATTAAAATAATATTAATTTATTTCTATTTGAAGAGTCTTTTGGAGAATATTATATTTTTTTACCCTTTTATTTGCCACATAAGTAAGCAAATAAGTATTTGAAGAGTAAAATTTATAAAAACTTTTGGATATGCTCTAAGAAATAAATTAAAGCTGTCATATTCATCAGTGAAATCCTCCATAACTACTCTCTCTCTCTCTCTCTCTCTCTTTTCAAACTCCTATGTAAATATTAATTACACTAAGAAGTTTTTACTTTCATCCACGAATGGGTCCTTTTGCAGTAATTAATAAGTTTCAAGTGTGGTAATATATTATCCCTCAATTTATCTCGTTAACTCTCACTAGTTATTTTTACGTTGATTTTCATTTTGTTCTTCTATGAAATAACTGAAAAAAAAAAAGATTAATAGGTGGTGAAGTAATAATTAATTCTTTAAAAAAATTTAACCTCACGATGAGGATTGAATCTATAGTTAAAGATGTGAAGGACATTGATGACTAGAATGACGAAATCAAAGAAGATGAAGCTCAAGGTGGCAATTCTGGAGTTGGGGCATGAAACCTAAGGATTAAAGACAACCAAAAAAGGGTTTTGAAAGTGATCAAATTACGAGACGAACGTCATATTTGGAGAAGCTAAGGTAGGGGATTTGAGCTTCCAGCTGCAGACATAAGCTGCCGTGCACCAGACGCCTCTGCTGCTGCTGGCGCGCAGCCAGATGAGGAATAGGAAAAAGTTGATGACACGTGTTATTTATTTGATCGTGACGGCGGCTGGGTCCAGAGAAAGAACAAAAATTAAAACCCAATGCTGTGAAAAACTAATAACGTGAGAAAGAAAACAAATTAAAGAGGATGAAAAAGATAACAAGGGTAAGTTGGGTATTACGGGAGTTACGTAGAGCGTTAAGAGATGGGAATTTTTAAAAAAATTTATAGTGATTAGAAATATCTCCACTAATTTTGTTTTTTTTTTTTAAAAGAAATATCTCCACTTATTTACTTTTGGTAAGGATGGTAAAGAAGTTCGGATTTGGCCCAATAGCAAAAGGATAGGTCGGGGATTTAATGTGTAGGATCAGAATTGATGGGGTTTGGCCCATTTCCTGGCCCAGTCTAAGTTTTAAAGTTTTATTTTTATTTTTTTAAAATACACTCATTAAAATTCTAAATGTATATATTTATATCTAAAATTTTAAGGCCCAGTTCAAAAGTCACTAAAAACATTAAAATATATATATATATGTGTGTGTTTTCATACTATTGTTCAAGAATAAAATTGAAGCCGAATTTTTTATAAAGCTACTGTTAATAAAAGTGATTGAATTATTAAGGTCTTAGAAATAAATTTTAACCTTATACTATCATATCATATATATAGTTGCCGTCAGAAGTTTGTCATTGATAAAAAGAGGGATGTTCAATTATCTTACGTTTGCAAATATTTAAGATTTTGAGTTATTTGAAACTTGGAACACATTGTGATTCAGCCTGCGATGATAGCACATAGCGAACGAGTCAATGCAGCGGCCGCCAGAGCCGCAAAAATTGTTATTGCTCGTTACCGCAGGCTGCAGAGAGTAGGTATACGTATGGAATTGCATGTTCTGTGGGTTATATATATATATATATATATATATGCAAATTAATGCAACGGCGAGTAATTAGCTCATTTAATTTATGTATCAATAAAAAATGAAAAATAAAATTAATATACATACATGGGACATATGGCTTAAGTAGTTAAGTGTAGCACACTTGCATGGGCATGGGCATGGGCATAGTATGGGCTAGCCAGCCGCAGCTTTTATTTATTTTCATCCCGTTTGTCATAGGCCATAGGGTCCCCTTATCTACATGCATGTATTATTTTCCGACGGCTCTCCTTATGCTTGCCAACAGCTTTTGATCTTTCTGTAGACTGTTTAATATGTTCGATTAGATGTCATTACCGGATACTTTTTCGACCCAAGGTTCGATTTTTTTTTTAATTAAAAAAAAACACGAAATGATAATTGATTCAGACCCGATAGAAATGATGCTATTATTAAATGAATTGAGTTTCTTATCACTTGTTTAGTAATCGTGTTGAGTTTGTTTTTAGGGTTTCAACATGATCTCTCATTTATAAACAACTAATAACCAATTTAATTGATTAAAATACAACTTTTTTTTTTATTTTTGATAATTTAGAATGACATATTTAGTTATATTTAGAACATTATCCATATGAACTTGGGTCAGGATAATGCTACAAATATTTTAGAAAACCTATTAAAAACATGTTACACAAGAGAAATTTAAGAAATATTACAATTATTTTTTTAAAAAAAAAAAGTGACACAATAAATGGACAAGATGGTTAGTGTTAAGATTCTAAACATGATTAACAAATGGTCTAGATCTGAATCAGCTCAAATTAGATTAGTCACAAATAAGATGCAACATACCATTTTAAACTGTCATCTCTAACTTCAACAATGCTATCTATCTCCATCTCACATAACATAAGAGATTAAGTCGTCATTGATTTTCTATTTTTGAAGTTGATGGGTGTAGTTATTTGTTGGAAGAACAAATGAGTGGTCAGTTCGTTTGATGACGTAGATATATATAGAAAAGGAAGCAATCAGTTATGCGTTGTATTTAAGGCCGTCCATTATGATGATGATGGTGTTTTAGCTACGATTTGCAGAATAAAAGTTTATAAATAATTTGAATTACAGTTATTAACATTGACAAAATAATAATTGCAGTCTGAAACGGAATTTTAATTTAAGTCTGGTGATTCAAAACAAAATAACTAAAGTTGTGTGCTAATTAAAATTAACAGCAACCAACAAAGTGTTGGTTTCACTGGCAATGGAGTCCCCTTAAATGGCTTGATTGGGTTTGCTACCCAGTTCGAATCGCAGGGAAGTCACCTTTATTGGGAGAACTTGTGCCTTTCGGTTCGAACGAAAACTTCTAGTCTGGGTTGTGGTACGAGCTTAAAGGTGTCTCCCACAGTTGGGGCCCTCCCCAAGATACCTCGTGGTCAAAACAAAAAAAAAAAATTAACAGCTATGTATGTATAGCAAAAGAAATTGCGACCATCAATTGTATGTTGACTCAGCAGTATTAGTCCAAAAGAGAAAAGGATCTTGCAGACCTAAATTTGAACGTAATTAATTTCCAATTGACATATCTATCTATCTATCTATCTATCATTGGCTATAATTAATCATGCCATTGACATGCATACACCATATAAGTAACGAATATAGATGCACATACATATATATATATATATATATATATATAAGATTGGTGCTTTGGAACGCGATTAGTCACATTTTAGGTGCTTTACCAAATTGTATTAGATTTATTTAGGCTGAGCTCACATACACAGTACCAAATCCGGATCCCGGAAGTGGTGCTCTGAAGAAGGGGGGAGAGAGAAAATACAACTAAGGACAGAGATCTGGTCTCTTTGCCTTAGAGGAACGTAGAATTTGTATGGGAGATCTGATAGAGATCAGTCTCCGATGCATGCAGAAATTAAACGTGCATACGGGAAATTAAATTGCTTTAAATTTAAATAACTGAAATTAAATTGCGGAAATTTAAATTGCAGAAATTTAAACGTGCATGCTTTAAAATGTAAATTGCTTAAATGTAAATTGCTTTAAATAAATTACAATGCTTTGGAATTGAAATCGGATCGAACACTTACATTGTTCGTGTTCTTCTTTAAGAAAGGGAAATAATGGGAAAATTAATCGCAAGACAATTAATTGTCTTTTGATTCCAGATTTCCTATTCCCGGGGGAGAGAAAGAGAAATCTAGAGAGAAGGAGGAGAAGAAGAGAGAGAAGCTCTGAAATTTGAGAAAATGAAAACCTGAGGAGTCTGAGTCTTCCTCCCGGTTTATATACAAATGAACTGTAGCGGACTTGTAAGTGCACAGTAGTCTTTGGCACTGTTCACTGTAGCGGAGCTTCAAGTGCACAGTAATCTTTGGATCGTATCTTTGAATAGTAGGCTTTGTATACGAAGATACAGAATACAAAATACATACGTATAAAATACAGAAAACGGGTGAAGAGACATGTGCGCTCTCACTTGTGTCCAGTGGACCACCCGAAAGAAATTAAATGTTTTCTCATGCTTTTTTTTTTTTTTTTTTAGTACAAAACTGTACATACATAGAAATAGGTAGAACCAAGATTCTAACGTAATATAGCTTTAATGCTTTATTGGAGAGAAAATGCCGAAGCAGTCGTCTTCATTCTCATCACCGAGGGAGATGAATGGTTCTTCGTCTGCCGAGGTGCTTGAGCTGGAACTGGCAACAGACGTCTCGGATCTCGTGGCGAGAAGTTGTTGCATGACTTTGAAATATTCCTCTTCTGTTTTAGCACTGGCTAAAAGAGATTGGGCTTTGGATTTTTGGGTAAGGAAAGTCTGTTGGGCTTTAGTTTCTTTGATGGTCGGAGGTAGGAAACCTTTGGAACCAAGCCAATTTTGGACAAGGGTTTCGGTGAGCTTGGTTTGTTCATCAAATTTTGACCACCATTTGACTTTGAAAGTTCTTTGGATAAGTAGTTGTTTTTCTTGGGTATGATATCGGAAATTCCACATCCATACCCATGGGAGGAAGAAATTTGTACAGAAACAGAGAAATGGAGAAAATCTTTTCTCTGAGTCAGATGGGGTATAATGGGCTTTAAAAAGGTTTAGACAATGGGTGGCATTGGGAGTGAGGATTTGTGGTGTTGAACCAAAATAATTCCACCATTGTTGGAACCAGTTTGGAAGGCTTTGGACAGTTATCTTTGAATTAAAAAAGAATAACCAAGAATGAGACTTTTTAGGGTTTTGTATGAAAAAGGTATTAAACCAAGCCTGTTGGTAATCCCAATAGGTATATACCAAACAGTGTGGTAAACGCATTTGAAAATTTGGAGGGAAAGATTTGTATTTATGGAGTTGGTCACCCCACTGGTTTGGACTCAAAACTTTTAAAATTGTGGCCGTGGAGTAGGCCGGCTCAGAATGGGTTCCACTGAGAAAAAAGTGTTTGAATTTTACTGACTCAGTGGCTTCAAGAATGGCTTGATAATATGACTGGGGTTTTGTTAAATCCCATGGTTTGAAAAACCAGCCATGTGGAAAAAACTTTGAAATTGCTTGAAATGGATCAGAATGGTAAAACCCATGTTCCATGGTTAAAACATTTTGAAAATGGGATTTATCAAACCAATCGGAAGTTTTCTTTGAAGGTGTTGGCTGGGAAAGAACAATCTGAGAAGATGAGCTTTCTCCAGGAATAACAACATTTTGGCTTTGGGAAGATAGTTTTGTAATTTCTTTGGAAATGGATTTTTCTTCCTCAGAGATCTGAGTAAGGGCTTTAGATTTTGAAATGCCTTGTAAGGCAAGCATAAGCTCAGGGGACTTTGTAATAGATTCCATCCATTATTTGACTTGTTGGTCAGAGGAGATGGATTTAGAAAGGGCTTTTTGTTCTTCTTCCTTGACCATTTCGATCCAGGATTTTATTGGCATTACTGAGGATAGTAATTTATCTTTGGAAGGAGTTGATTGGGATTCTTTAGAAGGCTTTTGGGAATCAGTGTCTTTGGCTATGCCTTTGCCTTTATCTCGACGCTTTGCCGGCATTATCTGTTTTGAAGAAATTCACGAGTTAGAAAATCGGGAACAGAATTTGTTTCGCATTTAATAAACTCAATATCAAAATCAAAAACACTTAAAATAGCTTGCCAACGTGCAAAAATTTGTTTTGATGCAATGTTTTGAACATCTTTTTCTGAAACATGTTTTGCAGCTTTGCAATCAATTCTAAGTAAAAATTTTTGATTTAATAAGTCACTTTGGAATTTTGATATGCACAAAACAATGGAAAGAATTTCTTTTTTAATAGTAGAATAATTCTTTTGACAATCATTCCAATGTGCAGAAACATATTGAATAATTTGTTCTTTATCATTTTCCTTTTGCTTTAAAATACCTCCATAACCTAAATCAGATGCATCAGTTTCAACTATCTTAGGTAATGCAGGATTTGCAAGATATAAACATGAAATGCTTTTAACAGAATTCTTTATTAATCTAACAGTTTTTGTATGCTCATCAGTCCATGCAGCAGGTTTCTTTCTTAGTCTATCATGCAAAGGTTTAGATAACCTACTGATGTTTGGGCAAAAATCAAGAACATAATTCAAACTGCCTAAAAATCTTTGTAATTGGGTTTTATCCAAAATTTTATCGGGAAATTTATCCGCAAAAGCGAGTGATCGCTCAATAGGAGTAATGGTTCCTTTAGAAATATGATGACCTAGGAACCGGATTTTTGTTTGAAATAAAGAGACTTTAGAATTTGAAATTGCCAATCCAGCCTTTCTGGTGGCGAAATAAAAAGTCTTTAAATGTTTGAAATGTTGATCAATCGAATTTGAAAATATCAACACATCATCAATATATACAATACAAAAATCGGAAAAAGGATTATAAATGTCATTCATAATTCTTTGAAATTCAGATGGTGCATTTTTCAAGCCAAATGGCATAACAGTCCACTCATACTGTCCAAATGGAACAGTAAAAGCAGTTTTATAACGGTCATTTGGATGAATTTGAATTTGCCAAAATCCTGATTTCATGTCAAATTTTGAAAATATGAAAGCAGAATGCTGTTTTTGAAGTAAATCCTTTTTATTAGGTATCGGGTACCTAATCCATTTTAAAGCTTTATTTAAAGGTTTGTAATTTATAACAAGTCTTGGTGTGCCTCTCTCAATTTCAGAATTTTTGTTAACATAAAAAGCGGCACATGACCACGGTGACCTAGATTTAACAATAAGTCCTTTATTAATAAGATCATTAATTTCTTCTTTACAATGTCTCTCTAAATCCATATTCATTTGAATTGGTCGGGCTTTAGTAGGTATTTGTTTTTCATCAAAAGAATTTTCATAAGGCAAATCTATCATGTGTTGTTTTCTATTCCAAAAAGCAGAGGGTAGATCAGCACAAATTTCTTTTTCAATTAGAGTTTTGAAATCGGAAATTTTTCTTTTAATGAAATCTCTTTGTAAATCATTTTCAATTCTTTGTAAACTCAAATCTTTTTGTAGAAAAGTTAAATCATTTTATTTCGAATTAATAAGATTATTAATCCGGTGTTGATAAATAGAACAGGCTTTAACAATATTCAAATTTCTTGTTTTTGGTTTTTCAATAAAAGGAAAAATAACCTTTTTACTTTTTACTTTGAAAGAAATGCTATCATAATTTACAGTATAAGGGGTTATCAAATTTATAAAAGGAGTTCCTAAAATTACAGCATGATGAATATCATTTGTAAGAATAAAAGAAGTTTTAAATTCAAAACCATCGTTATGAATAGAAGCTTCTACTTTGGAATCAACTTTCAATTTTGAATTGTTGGCGGCAGAAAGCCTTTCTTTTGTCTTTTCATGAAATCGTTTTGGGACAATGTCTTGTCTTATGCAATTTAAATCTGCACCAGTGTCAAAAAGAGCAATGGCATCGATTGCAAAATCATTCGAAAAAATCAAAGTGGCTTTGATTAAATATTTTCGAGTAGTAATCTGCTTTAAAACAAAAAGAAAATCATTTGGAACAGACTCAATATTATCTACATTTTACTCAATATGATTTTCACTATGAGTAGACTCGTTATCTGAATCATCCTGCAAATGTTTTTGCAAAAGAAGTTGGATGGTTTCAGAATCACATTTTTGTTTTTCTTTTAAATCCTTGATTTCGGATTTAATATCCTTAATCTCTTTTTGGAGGTCTTGGATATTAGGAACCGATTTTTTTGTTTTCTTTTTATCCAAAATCTCAGTAAGGTCATAAGAATTCTTTTTTACAATTGGGACTTTGGAAGTCTCGGCTTTATTGAAATCCATGGTTTTCAAAAGTTTTTCAAGATATTCTTTTTGAAGATTTGGATCAGAAATATGTTTTACAAGCTCAAGAAAAGTTTCTTGGTCTTTAGTCAAAACATTTATTTTCTTTAAATAAGACTCTGATTCAGAATCACTACTATTAGATACAGAGGTATCCGAATCAATTAACTCATCAATTTGTAAAGAATCACTATCCCCTGACATAGAGGATTCAGAATTTGAAGACTCAATCATAAGAGGGGCAATTTTGGAAAGGATGTCGTCATCAAGACCAAGTTCATGAAGCTTTCTGTTCATTCTGCAATATTTTGCAGTATGGCCTTTTGTACCACATCGATGACAAATGGCTTCTTTGAAATTGAAAGGAGTTCTTGGAGCGGCTGTTCTAAAATCTTTCTTTTTAGGGAATTTGGATTTTTTATAAGGCCTAGAAGGTTTCTTATAAAAATTTTCCCTATGACCAAGAAAGGGTTTCCTATGGCTTTTAGACTTGTAATGTTTTTTGTAAGGTCTCGAAGAGCACTTACCATTACAATCTTTGGAAGTGGAAGCTTTAAAGGGGTCATAATTGAATTGCTTACAGAAACTACCAAGTTCTCGCTTGGACTGTCTAAGCTCTTGTTTTAGACGTTTCTGTAATTTCAGATCTTGACAAATCTTTAAACCTTCCTTATTGACGAAGCTGACAAGTTCACCATAGGTGAGCTCATCATAAGGAATACGATTATCATGAAGGACTTTGATGGAATTCCTAACCTTTTCACCTAAAAGGGTAGGTAGACCTGCTAAGAATTTTTCTTTCCAAGTAGTATGATTCGCATCATCTCTTAGAAAGAGTCTGGTGAAGAAGGTGGTTTTGTATTCTTGGAAATCACTAAGTTTCCTACATCTCAAATTATGTAGTAACTCAGCATTTTTGTCTCTGAGGTGAGAAGGGTCACCTATAAAATGGAGGGAAATGGTAAGGATCAAGGTAGCAACATCATCCTGAATAGGATTATTAAATTGATCGAAAATAGGGGCCCTATTTTCATCAATTTGAATGGCATTTAGAATATCCATTTGTTGCTGCCTAGTGAGAAGGTGATCCCACCAACCTTTAAGTTGACCAGTAAAACCGGCAATGAGAATCTCTGCAATAGCCATGTCAGAGGTTCCAGATTGAGTTTTATAGGCATTGGCTGCCATGGTCATTTGTTGTAAGACGCCTAAGATGTTGTATTCGGACATGCCATCAATATTCCATTCATAGACAGAGGATGCATTATATCGAGATTGATTTAATGCACTGGGCCTATTGTCTATAGTCAAATCAGGAGGGGATTTGACCGTAGGAGGGGCAAGTTCCCAATGGATTTTGTTGGCTCTAGGAATAGGTGCTTCATCTTTGAAGGCTTCTAAGTCAGAAGAGGCTATAGAAGTTTGGTCATCTTGTTCTAATACTCCAATCTTGCTAGATTGAGGAGTATCAGGAGCTATTTGGATTTTACTAGATGAAGAAGAAGCAGCTTCTATCCTATCTAGTTGTTCTCTAATGGCTTTAGCAAAATCTGATTTTGATTCATGGACAAGCTTTTGACTAGTTTTCGAAACCTGGAAAGGTTTGAAAATAGGTTCCTTAAGCTTTTTGTCATAATCCGATTTTGATGGAATAGGAGTAGTGGAAGAAACAGTAATGGTATCTTCAGAGATGGGCGATTCATTTCAAAATCTGGCTCTGATACCAGAAGGAAGATAGGACCGAAAACAGGGTGTGTTTTCAAAATGAAGTCTTTATTGATTGATCTTAATAAAACAAATTGTATCGTGGTTGATTGATTTTAATCCTCAGAGATCTGAGTAAGGGCTTTATATATATATACATATTTGTGTGTATGTATATATATATACATACACACACACAATGTGCATGGTGGTGTTTAAATTAATCTAATATTGCAAGTTGTGACTTGTGGGTAATGAGGGACTAATAATTAGGAGTAATAAAATGATTCCGTGTAAGACAGGCAATTAAATGTTCGGCTTCCTCACCCAACCTCAACGAGGGAACATCGCAAGCATGAAAAGACCGATTTTCATTAATGAAAGCAATAATAAAAAGTCACCGACGTCTTTTATATATATCTTCTTCTTCTTCTTCTTCTTATTATTATTATTATTATTCTAGAAACATACAAGTCTTTAATAATCCTACCACAAATTGCATGTCACACACAAATATGTGTTAATTTGTGTATATATACACACATATATTACCTTCTCAACTAATCTCATTTACCTGTACTACTTTTTCATTCAATGCTGGAATTTAAGGTGGTGGAGAAACTTCCTGCAAAATTAGGTGAGCCTTTTTAATTTTTGTTTTTAATTTTTTTATTATTTTTTATAGAAAAATCACCTATTGAAACAGAGAGATGAAAAAGGCAGTAGTAGTCTCCAATATTAATATTACTATGTGCATGTGTTACTTGTGTATGAAAAGATAAAAATGCAAGCTTTTTTCGTACTGACAAAAAGGATTGCGAGTGATTTTAGTTATTTAATTATCACATCAATCTATATATATTTCAAGTTTTCAACGACCCCAGTTGGCCATTAATGGCTAGCTGTGCCTGTGTGTTTAATTATATAAGCAAGCAAAGCTAGATAGGCTTTGGGAAATTTCAACAACAGCCCGTCGCTCTTATTTATTTTTTGTTTCACTCATTTTATCTATAAATCACTTTGCTTTTTCTTTCTTTGCCTCACACACTTCTCGTTGCTCCTCCCACCCTCTCTTCTCTTTCTTCTTCACTTCCCAACAGACGCTTTTACTTCGACAATTTCTTATCTGGGTTTTAATTCGTTTCTTCAATTCTTTTGTTCAAGTCTGGTTCGCTTCCCATTTACGGATCGATCCCTCATCGCTTCCGTTTGAAAGTTACATTTCAACATACACACTTTATATTTTATTTTATGTTTTTACGTGCTAGAGAGCATTTGCTTTTGGATTTTGAATTTGTTTAAATTGTCATTCTTCGGGGGAATTAGCGTTTCGAAGGAATTATCCGCGGTGATAACGTGCGAGCTGTGGATATCAATCATGGATACATCAACCGCGTTAATGATCTTATCTGCTACTGTGGCTTATTTACTATGGTTCAGATTCATGTCGGGGTCCCTGAGTGGTCCACGCGTCTGGCCCCTATTGGGCAGTCTCCCGGGCCTCTTCCAGAACTCTAAACACATGCACGACTGGATCTCAGACAACCTCCGCGCGTGTGGCGGCACGTATCAGACGTGCATATTTGCTATTCCATTTTTAGGCCGCAAGCAGGGTCTCGTGACTGTCACGTGTGATCCGAAAAATGTTGAGCATATTTTGAAGGCCAGGTTTGATAACTATCCAAAGGGTCCCACGTGGCAAGCTGCATTCCACGATTTGCTTGGTGACGGGATTTTCAATTCTGATGGTGACACGTGGCTGTTCCAGCGGAAGACTGCTGCATTGGAATTCACCACCAGGACTTTGCGCCAAGCCATGGCTCGCTGGGTGAGCAGAGCCATAAAGCATAGATTCTGCCCTATTCTTGAAGCGGCACAGCTTGAAGCCAAGCCTGTTGATTTTCAAGACCTACTGCTTCGAATGACTTTTGATAACATCTGCGGATTGGCCTTTGGGAAGGACCCACAAACCCTGTCCCAGGGGCTTCCAGAAAACAGCTTCGCAGTGGCTTTTGATCGAGCCACTGAAGCCACGCTTCAACGCTTTCTTTTGCCCCAAGCTATTTGGAAGCTGAGAAAATGCCTGCGGCTCGGCTTGGAAGTCAGCATGGGCCCAAGCCTTAAACACATCGACGAGTACTTGTCTGACATCATCAGTACACGCAAGCTTGAGTTAGCGAGCCGGGACCGGGAGCAAGGTGAAGCTGCGACCACCACCCCGCATGACGACTTGCTGTCTAGGTTTATGAAGAAAAAAGAGTCATACTCGGACGAGTTTCTGCAACACGTGGCACTCAACTTCATCCTAGCTGGACGTGACACATCATCAGTAGCGCTGAGCTGGTTCTTCTGGTTGGTCAGTCAAAACCCTAGGGTGGAAGATAAAATCGTCACGGAAATCTGCACCGTTCTGTTGGAGACACGTGGCAGGGACGTGTCAAAATGGGTGGAGGAACCGTTAGTGTTTGAAGAAGTGGACCGATTGATATACCTCAAGGCAGCATTGTCCGAGACGCTGAGGCTGTACCCGTCAGTGCCACAAGACTCAAAGCATGTGGTTTCGGACGACGTGCTTCCCACCGGAACCTTTGTTCCGGCGGGATCAACGGTTACGTACTCGATATACGCCATTGGACGGATGAAATTCATATGGGGTGAAGATTGCTTAGAGTTCAAGCCGGAGAGATGGTTCTCACAAGATGGAAACAAGTATGAGGGACATGATCAATACAAGTTTGTGGCGTTTAATGCTGGTCCAAGAATTTGTTTAGGGAAAGACTTGGCTTATTTACAAATGAAGTCGATCGCGGCGGAAGTGTTGTTGCGCTACTGCCTCACGGTGGTTCCCGGCCACCGTGTGGAGCAAAAGATGTCGCTGACATTGTTCATGAAGTACGGGCTCATGATGAATGTGCACCCAAGGGAGCTGAAGCCAATGTTAGAAAAGATCTGCAAATGTGGTGGTAATTACCAGGGAGTTGAAATGGTAGCTAGTGTGGCTTAATTAATTAGATAACCTACTATTATGCTTAGTTATATATATGATCTGTTACGACACTGCTTTTTCATCGTTAAAACGACCTTGATTGATTTGTAAAATTGATCATGACGGATTGAGGGTTTTGTCGTTACAAATCATATCATATGATTGAGTTATATACACATATAATTATTATAAAAAGAAGAGAGGGGGGGGGGGTGTGTCTGCTTCATATATTCATATTGGGGAAAGCTGAATTGAAAGGTTATATGTGTGTGTGTGTGTGTGTGTGTGTGTGTGTGGTTGTATAATGATAGATAAGTTATGTGTTGATGGTATGGTCTCTTGCATATGCTCTCTGCCATGCAATAAAAGCAGAGATTTGAGTATGTCTATGTACTGCTTTACTGAATAAGAATTTTAAACTTTAAAGCTCTAAAGCCATGTGTGCATCAACTTAGCAAAATTTGAATCAATGTAATTGGAGATTTAAGTCAATTATATTGCATTTTTCCAGTGCCCTCGTACAAGTAATGTTTTTATTAGTAAATTATGATCAAAATTTAGTGCTTTCTTTTTCGAGGTGGGTATAGAAAAACGCATGCTAAGAATTAAAATGTTTTAATGTCATCATCTCAAAAGCTGGAAGAGGTGCATAGCCAGTTTCATAAGTAGCCTCTTGCAATAGCTAGCTTCATAAATAGCCAGTCCTTTTTCAACATATTTTTTTTTAGCGAGAGAGTCATTTTTCATCCTTAGTCCTTAATAAAAAGAGAAAGGACACCTAGATTGCTACAACCCAAGTTTTTCTGTAATGTTTCGAGAATAGGCACATAATTTTTTTTTATTAATATTATTGGTTCCTTTCGGTTTTGTATGTTTATTGAAAATTTAATTTTAGAGTTATCTAAAAAGTAAATAAATTGAGATATAGGAATATTGACACCTGCGCATGTTGGGTAAATGCTAATTTAATTCTTATATTTTAACTTAAGTGTCCATTTAGTTCTTAAATTTTAAAAAAATAAATCAAAACACCCTTATTATTAAGTATGTTACATTCTTTCTATTATTTTTTTCCTTTTTTTAATAATATTCTTACAACAATATTCTCACTAATAATTATTTTATAAAACATTAATTTGCCAAATTAATCCTAAAAGTTAAATAATAATATAAAAGTTTGTGTAAATTTTATGTTATTTTTAAGTTTAATAAATTATATTTTTTCTTTTTATTAACAATAAGGATGTTTTGGGATTTTTTTAAATATAAAAACTAAATATATATTTAACTCAAAATATAAGGGCAAAACAAACATTTACCCTGCAAACATGACAATTTAGTCAATTAAATAATAAAGAACCCCACAAGTTTTCAAATGATCATCTTGATTTTTCTTTACTTTTCTTATTGTTATACAACATTTGCAAGTAACAATTTGATTATTGTTGTTGTCTTGTACCTTACTCTTTTTACTTTCTCCTTTTGCACTTTGAAATCAGGATTATTTACTTTTAGGATTTTGTAAAAATCATAAATAAATATGTATTCACACAAGAAGCAACGGCTGCTTTTCTTTTTATGAACTTCTTTTTCTCTGGCATAGCACAACCAAAATTTTGGACTTGCGGTACATATAAAATCGCGTCAAACTAAAATTCTAGGGACACCGTTAGAGATTAATACAGTAGCGGAGAAGCCTCACGAGTAATGTTGACCACAACTAGAGCCGGCAAAACGGGTTGTTGGACCATGTTTGTGTCGTGTTAAATTTAGGTCGACCCAAACACGATTCATTTAATAATCGTGTCAAAATATTGAGACCCAAACCCGACATAAAAAATAAACGAGTTACCCAATAACCCGTTTAATATTTATATATTTGACAAATGTTACCCACACTCCAAAATATTACATATTTACACTATCTAAGTTTTTACACACTTATGCTGTGTTTACTTGCTGGAGCGGGAGTGAGAAGTGTGAATTCCTCCCACTCCAGCGTTTACTTCCTCTAAATGGGAAGGGAGTGGGAATCCCACTCTGTGGGCCCCACCCATTTTTGGAGTGGGGAGTGGGAGTGGGACTCCCATTTCCCTTTTTTACCCTTTTATTTTTTTAATTTAATTTAATATTTTATAATTAATAAAATAAAATAAAATATTATTATATTTATTTAAATATTATTATTATATTTATTTGAATAATAATATTATATTTAACTAAATAATAATTTGCATTGATTCTAAGTTAAAATTATTTTAAAATAATATTATTATATTAATAGAGAATTAATAAATATAATATTATTATATTTATTTTAAAAATAATAGTACTATATTTATTTAATATTAATAATAATAAACAGTTTATTCTAAGAAATATTAATTTTGTACTAAATAATATTATATTATTATTTTATATAATAATAAATTTAATATAATTATATTAAATAAAATAAGGTTTCATTTTGTATTAAAATTAATAATTTATTGTTCATAATTAAGAATATTAATAATTATAATAAATTTACAAATATAATAAAATAAATATTATTCATTAAATATTTTTTTTATTAGTTTTGTAATTAAAAACTATAATTATTTAAATAAGAATAAAATTGTAATTTGAAACTATTTACTCCCAATCCAAGACAAAGTAAACACATAAATTGGATTCTGATCTCTATTCCATGCTTCCATTCTAGTGTAAGTAAACAACATACTCTCACTCTCACTCCCACTCCACACTCCCAATCATAGGATTCCTACTCCTCAAAATTCTCAATCCAATCCAAAAAGTAAACGCTACCTTATACTATTAAAATTCTAAATCTAAATAAAGATTTTATAAATAAGACACTGAGAATAAACCCATCCTTCAAATAAAAAACAAAAAAGAGAGAATCATGTCCAATATTTAATTTTTAGTAATAAGAACCTAGAAATTAATTTAAAAATATATAATCATATCATCGGTCGGATAAATGGGTGAAAAACTTTAACTTAATCAGACATGAAAAAAAATTGTGTTGACTTAGATCCAACCCATTTAATAATTGTGTGAAATTTAACAACCTATATCCACTTATTCGTATTGTTTTTATATCAAATAACCTGATCGTATCAAATTTTAACAGCACTAGCCACAGTGACGAACGAGAACGACTGAGACTAAAGGAGAATGTGTCTGTATTAAGTGGGAAAAAAAGAAAAAAAAATCTTTGCAGGTGGGTGTGATTTTCGTTTTAACTGAAAAAGTAGTAGTTGATTTGCTCATGATAGAGATGTATACCATTAGTGGAAAAGAAATCGGCCAAGAGGAGGTACCGAGATATAATGGGCCGTCGAAGTAGTTGAAAGAAATACGTGCAGAGTCTAAAGGAGAAAATTGGTGGCAGCAACTCATTGGTAAATATGATAGCTGACAGGAACACGGACCGGATCTTAAGCCCTGACACCATCCTCTCCTCTTCGTGACTTTTGAGCAAAGATCAGACAGTTTATATCAAATGATGACATTGATTGAATACTAAGTATATACACCTATATTTTATTCTTCGGGTCCAAACGCTATCAGTAATCAGCTGATCAAGCAAAGCCGCCCAGAATTTATGGTTAAGAGAAAAAAGAAATCCCATTAAATATGTGGAGAAGAAGTGACAACCTTTGTTTTCGTGCAAGAAATGAGTATTATCATTGCGATTGCTGAATGATTGCTTTAAAAGGAATTATATTTCACGAGAAGTTTCCATGTTCGAAGTCTTAAAAATGGAAAGGCCGTGTGTGTGTGTGTGTGTTGGCATTATATATTTTCGAAACGTAAGCTGTAGGTGAGCTGTTTAATTACGTCTCAGCGAGGACATTTTTCCACTTTTATTAATTTTAAGTCAAACCTAACCGAAAGGGGTAATTATAGCCCAAAAAATTTGTTCAGAAACTTCATTAATGACCGGACCTCATTATTAGCTGAGGAACTAAAGCTTCTAGCTTTAGCATTGTTCAAAGTTTCATTGACAAACGCTTGAGGTGCACATGCTTTGTAGAGGACAAGAAAGAGTTTAATTTTGACTTGAAACCAGAAGTTTAATGCTTCGACTATTTGAGTATAAGGCCAGTTCACGTGGGTCCATTACAGATCAATTCGAGTTCAAATTAATTATGCTCAAGAGGGGTCTCTTTCGTTTCAGCTGTGATCACTCCTAAATGATTTTTACAATATTAATTCTGTCAAAACTTGAATTCGGCAACCGGAAGAAAGAAAAAATGATTGTACGCGGGTGGGATGAGTTTTTTCTGCTAAGAGTGTAACAGTATTATGTATGTATGTATGGAAACAGTAAGAAAATAAGAGAAAATGGCAATCTTCTGCTTGAAAATTACTTCAAAATTCAATTCTCCACTTCAAAAATAAAGAGAGAAAAAAAACATCAATCTCTTTTAATTTCTTTATGATTCTAACCCATTCATTAGTTGTTACGTTTATGACAATACTAGTGGCTAGCTAGAGTCATTGAAACCAAATGGCTTGACTAGTTATTATTCCCATAATCCATAGCCAATATGCTTCCATCCTTTTAGATGATCATAAGTGTAACATGCATGAAGAATTCAGTGAAAAACTGGAAATCAATATTGTTGGCCATGATTAACATTTATATTGCTTTATCCTAGTTAAATTATAACATGTTATTAGATGTGTATCCTTCATTTATATTATTAGGTCTGATTAGTTAAAGATATGAGCATAAACAATTAACCCATCCTATCTTAATCTAAGGTTAATATTGCATGTCCTAAGATAGAATTAATACAAGGGAAAATATCCACCGTCCACCTATTTTTTACACCTTTTTCAAAAATACACAATTCCTTCATTTTTTAGCTGGAATCCGCATAAAGTTACATTTTTTTTCATTTTTCCACTTCCGTTTGGAATCCGTTAAGAAAACTAACGGAAACTTAAAAAATGACAATTTACCCCCAAACGAAAATTATAATTTCACCCTAAAAATGCCAAAAATAATAAGATTTAATAATGAATATCATTATTGGTACGTTAATGAGTACAAAAAAATCTTAACTACTAGAGATTATAACTCAATAAATAATAAAAACTTTACTTATCTTAAATTCAAATTGATGGTTTTTGAGATTAAACTATTTTTAATAATACTGTTATAATTTAACATTCTAATTGCCGACATATTTTTTTAAAAAAACTTGCATTTGATGGTTGTGAAATTAATTTCTTTATTGACAGATGGGAAAAATTATTAGATTTAATCTGATTATTTTTTTATAATTTTTAAGGTAAAATTGTAATTTTCGTTTTAGGGGTAAAATGGTCATTTTTTTTAATTTCCGTTAGTTTTCTTAACGGATTCCAAACGGAAGTGGAAAAGTGAAAAAAAATGTAACTTTAGGTGTATTTCAGCCAAAAAATGAAAGAATTGTGTATTTTTAAAAAATGTGTAAAAAACGGGTGGACGGTGGATATTTTTCCTTAATACAATATTAACCAATACAGCACATCGAAACTTCACAACCCCAATTATTGTCAGGAAGAATTAACAAGTTCAAGTTGAATAGATTTTTTTAATTTGATGCAATGCATGCACGAATTAAATTACAGCAATATCAGTAGCACTTCTCTAACAAGCTGTGGGTGCTGCTTTGCTTTCAACCCGATACAGAAGCAAAATGTTAAAGACCTCAGTCGGGATCTTGATACAGGTTGCTGGAACTAGAGTGGAAACTGTTTTGGGACCTTGGGGCCACTCCAATGCCTTCGTGTAAATAGGTTGATGCAGGCATGGGGTGATGAAATGGGATAGCACCACTTCCACCAGTGATAGGAGTGGATGAACCAGATGCAGTATGAGGACTAGAAATTGGAGAGGGAGATACCCGCCCGCTGGTATGCTGTGGTGACCTTGGATGTAAAAGAGGACTCCCAATGGGAGAAACAGGGCATGATACGTTTCTGGGAGTATGTGCATCACTGGAGTGGAGAAGAAATTGAACAGGGAAAGATTCAGAGGACTAAACGATAAATGTCATCATCTATGCATCCTTATATTTATCATGGAAGGCTGAGAAGGAGAGAGAGAACAACCTTGCTGAACCAGTTTGCAGACCCCTAGACTGAAAGTTTGGCACCCCTTCCAGGTCAAAGCCTGAAACAGTTCTTGCTAGTCCCATGCCCTAGTAGAGTGAGAAAAGCATGAGCCACAAAGCCAGCAATTAACAAAAACTAAAAGGCTAAAAGGCTAAAACAGCCTACTATTACAGAAAATATATAGAGAGAGTAATTCTGCAAAAAAATAAAAAATATCAATAACACAGTTTCAATCTATTACAGGCAAAAATACACTACATCGGGATGTGTATTTTTTTAACCTTTTAGCGTGTCCCTACTTTAATAAAGTAAGGATTCCCTTATTGTAAAATTCCTCATACACAAACGCATATCCCTTGTTTTAATAAAGTAAAGGATCCTTTATTAGAAAATTACTAATTACTATATATGTATGTATGTATGCATGCAGGGAATAATCAACAATCTTTTCAATTTCATAATGAGCAGATCAAATGCATAACATGATGGCTGAATATTCAGGTTACCAGTATTCTCATTGCAACGGTTAATGTAGGTTTTGTTTCTGAAGGCTCAGCACTCAAAATGGGTCTCTCCAATGGGGCAGCATTTCCAACAAAAGGGTGCTCTAAGAGCCAAGCTGCCGTAGGACGATGTAATGGGTTCCGCTGTAAACACTTCCTCACAAAGTCCTTTCCTTCATCTGAAAGATTATCAGGAATTGCAGGAAGTTCCTTACTGTTTCCGATCTTGAACATAGCAGGAACCTTTAAAGAGGCACAGGAAATAATATCATTCTAAATGCTAGACAAAGAACAGGAGAAACCATTCACATTTCCAGCATGCAAACACTACCTCCACGATAACTATTAGCAGCATACAATTATACAAAATAGAAGAAAAGCTAGTCCAGTTGAATTAAAATTTTACTAACCCCTTCATATTGGCTCCAAGGTGGTTTTGTAGTAGCCATCTCTATCACTGTACACCCAAGGCTCCATATATCAACAGCAAGATTACAACCATTTGAATTCTTTATGACCTGAATAAATCAATTTAATAAAATAAAAATTGTTACCAGAAAGCATAAAAAAAGACTGTTGACACTAAGGTACGATAATATAATAATGCTGACCTCAGGTGCCATCCAATAAGGGCTTCCTTTGAACGATAATGGACAAGACTGCCCAGTGATCTGCAAATATTTTTGGTAAACTATATCAGAAAACAACCTCATGTCTGCACAGATAACTCATTCAAGTTTGACTTAAAAATAGGTTCCTATCACACAATTATATTAAGCAAACTTCTAATTGTTCTATTCTAGGAAAATTAACCTACTGGTATCTACTAGATTTGTTTTTTTTTTTTTTAATTTTTATTTTCTTATTATTTATCTATTAATTATTATTATTATTATTATTTCTTTTTAACTGATTACCCAAACTTCACTGTCAACTACTCTGACAAATTATAGTAGCATAACGGTGAATGTTTATAGCTGTTGATTCTGAAACATACACTATGAATATCAGAAGAAAATCTTACATGCTTTGCCATCCCAAAATCTGCCAATTTCACACGGCCACTTGGATCAACCAATATATTTGCTCCTTTGATGTCTCTGAACAGGATTAAAACTCACGCATAAGCACAATAAAATTTAGAGGAAGAAGGACTCATGAAGCCGACATCTGATGATTGTTGTTTCTAATGTAACTAAACAACAAATATAAACAAATGGACTCACCTATGGACAGTATTTTTAGCATGTAAATATTCAAGCCCAGATAAAATTTGTTGTGTGTAACTGCGAATAGCACTTTCACCAAGGTGTCCATAATCTTGAAGAATTTTATAGATGGAACCACCAGAAACATATTCCAAGTAGATATAAAGCTTGTCATCTAACTGTTCAAGAAATAAAGAGCTTAATTGGGTTAGGTTGATACAAGGTGTTTGATCTAAATCTTATGTTGTGGGACTACCAAATACCCCCAACTTGTAAAGCACATTTAAATACATACATAAAAATATACATGGGGAAAAATATACATGGGGAAATCATTGAGAGTACAAAGGTGATCCACTCATGCCATGGCAGTTTGGAAGAACAGTCACAGATCACTTATCATTTCACACGCTCAAAATTGACAGCAGTAAGCTTGTCATGTGGTGAAAAATAACAACAAAGAGCAAAAAGAACTTACAGTTTCAGATCCATAATAACGTACTATATTCGGATGTCTTAAGCGACTTAGCAGTGCAATTTCCTGTCAGATACCATCAATAATGATAAACCCTTATTTTAGAAAGTATATAAGCTATATAAGACTGATACATTCTAATTAAAAAAAGAAAGAAGAATAATCATAAAAACTTACTTGGCCCAGTTGCTGTGCACTTTCCTTTGACTTTGCATCATCTGAAAACAGAGTAACCTCTTTCATTGCACACATTTCCCCGCTTTCACTATGGGCCAAAAGTAAGATAAATCAAATTAAAAAAGGAAGGGGGGGGACACCTAAGAAAAAATTATGCAAGACATATAATAGATAACTTCGAGTATGAAGCATTAACAATCACAAGGGTAGCATCATTTTGAATCGTGGACGTCCAACCTAAAATTCTATGGCAAAGACAATTACATGATGCCTAGAAGCCTAATAATAAAAAATTGCAACTGCTCTTCGAATTCATGTATTCCTGCAGCAATAGAGCTGTGACAGGAAAGTATAAATATTCATAGATGCAGAGTTTAGAATTCAGTATAAAAATGGAGTAGAAACATAAAATGATAATGGAAATTGCGTATACACCTCCTTACCTGTTAAAACCAAGATACACGTGTCCAAATGTGCCTCTCCCAAGAAGTCGTCCTTTCTTCCAGCGTGAACCAGGACTTGTTGGATTCTCTAATCTACCTGGACTTCGGGGGACTGATGGAGATGTCGCAGTTGAATATGAGGGAGAAAATGGACAAGTATTAGAGATAGTTAGGGGAGGAAGGGGCAATCGATGACTTTGTTGTTTTACATCATCAGGTCGGCTACTAGGTGACTCACTAACTCCCCCTCCAGCTCGTGGATGCAAAGGTGTGACAGCACCACTGTGTATTCTGGAACTGGGACCAGGGCTGGTCATTCTGGGGCTAGGTATTGGAGAACACTCCGGGCTACACCTGCTATGCGGCCAAAATAGCTGGCCCGACATATCCCCACCAACTGAGTTATGCCCAGAATTATGACCAGAACCTGGACTAGAACAATGTCCAGACCCTAATAAAGCTATATCAGAATAAGGCCTCCCGGTCCAGAAACCAGCATTCAGAACTTGCTCCTGACCAAAGGCTCTCATTGGACTTCTAGAAGGACTAGATATTGAGCTGTCTGGAGCACTACAGAAAGCACCAGGAGGAGGGATTTGCAAATTTTGCACGTGAGAGCTCAAATGCCTTTTCTTTAGTGAGGCAGACAGAATATGATTATTGATCAAAAGATTAGCTGGCTTTATAGTCTCTCCAGAGCTCTTCTGATTTATAACAGGATACTTCGCCTTTTCCATCATGCTTCAGAAAAGGTCAAAATATATATATATATATCAGAGATGAAACAAGATTCAGAGAGAGGAAGGCAATTCAATGTGTGTAAGTGAGTGAGTGTGAGAGGAATGGAGATATCATCCTGAAGAACACCAACACGAATTTCATTGGCAGAGATGGAAAACTTACCTTATAGGGCTGGTCACAGCAGATTTATTTCCATTTTCATAATCAGATGTGAGGGGAGTAAGAAGACGAGAGTCAGACGGGTCATCACTGTCTGTGGAGCTGTCACTAGAAACAGAAGCGGTTGCTAAATCTCCCTCAGCATCAATAGTATCCAGCCTATCAGGGACACATCCAGGTGGTGGAAGGGGCAAAAACATAGGCTTGGAACCTCTGTCAAATCTTGGTTTTGTTGATGCACTAATTGCAGACTCAGTTCGTCCAAGGGTAGCAAGGTGCACCCCAGGCAATGGGAGTGGTTGGGCACGAGACCTTTCTGCAAAACTTTGACAGCGTGATACATGTGTCGAGGGTGATGGCGATCTTGACGGCAGACGGGATAAAGATCCTCTTTCTGAAACAGTGTCATTACGACTTCTTCGAGTACCTCCTGATCTACTTTCATCAGATCCAATCTTAAATTTGCGGTGTATTGCATCAATAAAACTTTCCTTAGTCACTTTCTTCTTTTCTTCTTTAGATGAAGACTTCCCCCACCATGAAGGCATATTTATGTAACAAAAATGAATGAAGTACAGAAAAATTCCAACTTAAAGTTCCCTACTAAATTACATAGATAAAATATCACATGTATGCCAACATAACGACCAATCTTGAAAATCAGAAGCCTATTAATGAAATCAGGTCCCAGAATGCCAACCAGATAATGATGGTGACCAGAAAGAAACTGCAAAGAGCACTAACTCATGCTTTACTATTAACCTACACCAGAAATATTTCAATGAATGAACAAAATATCACATTTAAAAGATCTTGTCAAGGCAGAAAATAGCAAGGGAATTCATATAGCAAAATTTCTACCTATGCACACACACAATCTTCGTATTATATGACCAGCAAACTTCAAATTCATGGTACAAGCCAATTGTCTCAGGCCTCCAAACCATAATAGGATCCAGGCACAAAGCAGATATGCATGCAACAAGAACTTTTCTTTTATCCAAGCACATTTTGAACATGCAGTTCAACAACACGAACAAATGAAGCTGCTTTCATCAGTGCCCCACTACCCATCACTTCTCAATTAGACGTCCTACCCAAAACAAACCAATTTTCATAAACTCTAAAACATATTAGGAATGACCATATATTAAAAAAAGGGACATATAATGTATCAGCATAAGAAAACAAGTGAGATTCCCGCTTTAAACTCACATTATATCCCATATTGGAACACAAGATGCTCAAAGCTCAAGAACGCATAACACACTCTTTCAGCATGGATCTATAAACTCATCCATGCATATATCTAACTTAAAAAACACAAAACTCAACACGACAGTAATAACTAAACCAAAATCGAAGTCTTACAATCACCTTAAAAACAAAATCACATAACTGGAAATGCAAAATTAATCTTAATTAAAGCAATAAAACTCGAATAACCCTCTTCAAACTCATTCTCCACCAGCTCATGAGCTCATTAAAACTCACAAAATCACAAAAATTACGAGCAAATACAGTAAAGTTACCAATTTTGCAGCTCATAACTGACATTCAAGATAACAAAATAAACAAAAACAAGAATAAAAACGAAGCAAAACCCAAATCATTACTCACAGCGTACAAGTGTAAGTTTCAGTTTCCAAAACAAAGAGAAACTGAAAAGGCACAGGCTCAGACCAAAATCCAAAGTGGAGGAAATGAGGGGAGAGAAAGATATAAACTTTTAGAGAGAGAGAGATTGTGCATGTTTTTTATTTGAATTTTTTTAATTTTAAAAGAATAAAATAGTTGTAATCTTGTCTTAAGCGTTAATTGTAATCAGAGATTTAATTAATTAATATAAAGTGGATTAATCATTAATTATTGAAAAATGGGAAGACCCGCTCGTGAGATGTGATATGTGTGATGTATGATGTGTGATTGTAACTTATAACATGTTACGTGGAATCAGAACCGTTTGTTTGATGCTGACGATGTCCTAAACTACATTTCCGTCAACTAGCGAGAGCGCGCGGACAAAGGTTACGGTGGTCCGCGATGCATGAAATCATTATTTTTTTTATTATTTCTTTTGACGGCAACTTTACTCAAATATATATTCTCTTCCATTTATATCAATTATCCCATTTTGCTTTACGCAGTTGTTTTTTTTTTTTTTTTTGGCCCCATTTTGTCCTCTTGAGGTAGGCTAAAGATCCCTTTTACTGATTTATTTCTTTTTTGTCACACTGATTTTTAGTTTTTGCAAGGCGATACCTTGTTTGTTGTAATTTTTTTGGTTTTTAACCCTTATACTTGTGAGTCATTTGTGAATTGAAAAGGACTTCCAAAATAAAATAAATTTAGGGTTGATGAATTTTCTGCTTATTTATAGGTATATTTATTTTTAATATTTGGTTATTGAATGCTGTTACTCACTCCTTTTACATACAAATATTACATAGATGGTAGATAGAGAGCGCTAATATTAATTTTTTTATGTTAAAAAAATTACTCATTTGAAGTACAGTTTTATTATAATCTATTTGAAACTCAATCTAAAAACTTACTCTAAAAAAGAAAAGACCTATTCTCAAATAATAAAAAATCGTAGGCCTTGTGACGCGATCAAAATTTCTTATAAAACCCACTTGTAAATAAAATTACTTAAGTAACCAAGGATGATTTTATCCATTTCTTTAAATGAAAATTCAGTTAACACTTAAATAAATTAGTCTTTTTACATCCACCTCGTTTCACATATATATATATATATAAGAATTTAAAATTAAAGTTATGAAAATAGAAATTATATAATATAAAGAAAATTATTTGTAATTTTAGGATTTGTATGTGTTTTATTAATAAAAATTTTAAAAAAAATCTTTTAGGTTGAAATTTTATTAAATGATGGTTAATTTTAACATATGGGGTTATATTTACAAATTAAAATAAAGCATTTTAAGAAATAACTTCAAAAGAATTGTTATAAGAATTCTAAAGGGGTGTCAAAAACTCTACTCATTAAGAAAAATTATTACACCCACAACATACGTAATGAGGTTGAAATCTTTGACTACAGTGATAATTAAAATATAGAAGGTATTGGTTAACAATTAGACTGAAATAAGGTGTATTGATCGAATATATTGACACAATTTTTCTCATTATAAATATAAATATCGCCCACTTGGATAGATTTGTGAATCTCTAGTAATGATGAAAGTATGCCATCAAAGGTGACAGCACGAATTTGAAAATTAAAGTACGAGAGAATTTTATGATTGATAAGGATCAAACTACAATTATACCTTCCAAAATTTTGATAATAAATAAAACGCACGCCGTTTCATTTTTTATATTCAATCTTCAAATAAAAGTCTAGGCTGATTATGATAACCTCATTGCCCCATTATTTTAAGATTGAGATTACGTAAACCAAAGATTTAATTTAACTTAGAAATCTTAAACTAATACTGATAGGAATTTTTTTTTTATTACAAAATTGACCACTTTTGAGGGCCTTACAACTAAATTTTCAAAGATGATACAACATGCGCCAATAAAATTATATAAGAGAACAAAAATTTTTAAATACACGGAGTGAGAGTAGATAGTGAAAATAAGTAAATAATTATTGTGTTTTGAAATTTAGGTTGTAAAAAGGTCAAATTTCGATGGTAAAGAGTGTCCTCTTTAAAACTTGGGTTTTAAGTTTGAAGTTCATCAATAAGAGTGTATTAATAGACATAACAAAAATAAAAAATTGGGGTGAGTATAATAAGCAACCCAATCTAAATTTAAATTTGGAATTAGAAATTTTTATGGTTTGGTTGCACATCGAGGGTTAAAAATAAATTTACTTATTTATTTGAAAAATAATGTAATTAATAGTAGCTTATCATTATCAACTACATAATAGAGCATATAAAAAAATTATTGAAACACTGTAAAATCAAATATATGTGAAATAATTAGTATTAGGATTATGATGAGTTATCTATTGAGATAATTGAAAATGTTAATGTACTAACAAATAAAAATTAATGAGTTGGGTTGGATTGGGTTGAGTGGGTTAAGTTTTCTTAACCCAATGACCTGTTAAAAACGAGTGCAGCTATTGCCACCTTTTAAAATTCTCTTAAAGTTCCTCGTGTTCATACAAAAGCTCGTGCTATTGTTCAAGTCAAGATGAGATTTCATTAGACAGAAATTAAACTAAACTATACTAGAGATGAGCAGCAAATAAACTTATTGGCACGCCATGAATTCATACTTTCTATATTATAATAGCTACTACAAATTACAAGAGAGTCGAGACCAAATGACAATAACTGAAACCCAATCACATAAAGAGATAAGAAGAAAGGGTTTCCTTTATTTCCTTTTATCGACTGAATTGAACATGCAATAGAAGGCATAGAGAGTGTGTGAGTAGCAAGAATTCATTAGAATGTTTATATCTACTTGGATCGGTTGAGATTCCAGTATTTTTATATAACTTGTTTTAACCTCGAATTTCTTAGCAATAGAATCCATATTGGTATTGTGGTTTGAACAATCGAAGGGTCTGGTCAACCATATTTTGGGTCTCAGACAAATGATTTTAATTAGGTCATCCTAAAATTTGAGGTAAAAAAAATATATATTATAAAATTTACTTATTAAAATCAATTATTCCAACATCTAAAAATGTAAAAATATTAAATAAAATTTTATAATCTACTGCTGCTAGTATGTGAACATTTAATTCAACTATAACATTTTCACTTACCAATTCTTCACTCAAATTACATCCTTTTGACTAGTCTTTTATTAGATTAAACTAATTTTTCTAGTTTTCTTTTTTTTAAGGTTTTATGATACATATTTATTTCAAAATAAATAAAAAGCTACATAATAATAATAATAATTGAAAAAGAAATAAGAACAAGTAAATAACACACATATTTAAGAGAACAATAAAAAAGGTAAAATCAAGAATTTGAGATGAAATCATAACTAACTTTTTATCTTTAATTGTTTGAGAATTTGAGTAATGATTAATAACCATTAATAACAGAGAAAACTATCTAATTATTTTTTTCCTTGAGTGGAAAGTAGAGGAAGCATGTTTGTTTATTTATTTTTCTTTGTTTTCTCTCAAAAGCACCAAGAGCATATTGGGTCTTGTGTTGTAAGAGGAAAAAATTTAATGAATAAGTAACAAAATGTGGGCCTTTTATAGTGGTCCAAAAGGAATATATAACTTTTTAATTCGAACAATTAAATAGAGATTTTCTAGGATTGAAACTATTAATTTAATGGTTTTGTAAGAATTAAAACTATTAAGTATTAAATTAAATACAATTTGTAAGAATTTGATAATTTATTAAAGAAAAGATAATTACAAAATAATAATAATTTTCAAATTCACTTTTTCTTTTTATATATAAAATAATTGTCTAATACAAATGTGAGGCTTTCATATATACCAAGCTTTAGGCAACTGTCTAAGTTATCTAGTTGTTTCGAGTCGCTTTTAAACAACATAAGGATTTAATAAGGAAAAATAAATTAATATTGTGTTTACATTTCTAGAATGGAAATTGAAATAGAGGAATCAGAATAAAAAAACATGTTTACTTGTTAAATTAAAGATGGGAATAGGAACGGAATGTATGGATCCCACGCAGCAATAGGAATGAATACCCAGATTCTGAATCCAGTGGCAAGTATTAGAAACCCATTCTACCACCCCCCCCCCCAATGACTAAAATGTCCTCATTAACTTTTTATTTTCTAAAAATGCCCTTTATGTTATATAAAAATATAAATTAAAAAAAAAAACAGAAATCTCTAATCTAAGCAGTCGACCTATCTCATCGCTCTCACCTACAAACGAGAGCCCACCACTTGATTTCATCGTTTGTCACTGATCTTGCACCAGTCATTGATTGAAATCGCATCGTCGTTTATCATGTGACACTGTCAGTTTCATTTCAAGATGAGGAATAGATGGAGAAGAAGGAGAAACAATAAATAAATGAGAAGAAGTAACGAAAACTAAGATTAAAAAAAAATGAGTTTGAAGATGGAGAATAGACGGAGGAGAAGAAGAAACGATAAAGAAGAGAAAAATAGATAATAAAAACTAAAGGAGAAAAGGAGAAGAAAAAGTAAGGAAGAATTTGCAAGAGAGAGAAAAAAAAAAGAAAAAGGAAAAAAAGGAGAAAAAAAACAAACAGAGAGAGAAAATAATAACAAAAAACAAAAGAGAAAAATAATAATAATTATTATTAACAATAATTTATTAATAATAAATTATAATTCTATAATAAATAATGAAAATAATGGTAATAATAAAGTAAGGGTATTTTAATAAATTAAAATAATTCATTCAAATTCCAAAGTAAAATAAACACATCAATAATAGTACAATTCATTTCAATTCCAATTCCAATAGATAAAGTAAACAATTTATTCTAATTCTCATTTCTCATTCATATTTCAGCCCATTTCGATTTCTATTTAGTAAACACACCTTAAAATCTTTATTGGAATCAAATGGGTAAGATATGATATTATATATAATAATAATACTAATATAGAATATAGTTGAATTAATAATTCCATATATTTATTTGATAAGAAATTTTCAAAAAAAATCTTATTTTTCGATAGGACCCATTAATACATAAATTAATAATTAATTAATTTAAAACTAAATATATATGATATGTCTGTGATTTTATATCTATAATTTTCTTTGTTGTGCTAGCATAATGCTTTACACATTTCAATGGTCATTATTACTTTCCTCACACCTTTTAGATGAGAAACCATTATTGTATTTTATATGATATGTTACGAAAAAAAACAGCGAGATTAGCTTCACATATTGCCTAAAGAAAAATCTTCTTTGATGAGTTATCATATAATCATGGTCCAACCATGCAATTAGCCAAATGATTATTAAGTAACTAATTCACTCAATCAAGATTGAATTATAATTATATCAGATAACTTGAGGGAATCAATACATTTTTTAATTGTACCACCTTTATACTTCATAAAAATTTTCATTATAAATGTGATATTATCTTTATAATTAATAAATTATTAATTTATCATTAAATTACTATCATAGTCCCCAAGACTATTGATTTATCAAGATTTTACTGTTTATTTTAATGGGATAAATAAAGAAAAAGAGTCTTAAGATAGGGATAAATATTTAGTTCAGTTCTCAATCGAAATATGCCAATTCGGTTTGATTCAATTCCAACAAAAAATTAATTGGTTGACATTTTTTGAACCGTTAGTTCTTATTAACTGAAAACCAGTTGGTACAATGTTAAAATGAAAAAAAGAAAAGAAAATTGTTAACACACACGCAATAACATTTTTTTTATTAGTAATTTTATATAAAATATGAATAATTAGTGATTATAATTGAATTAGATTTAAAAAATCAAATTTAGGTGAAAATTATGGAAAATTTGGCTAAAATTAAAGAAAAATATTAAATTACATGAACTGAATCATATAGAACTGAATTGCACCAAATTGAAACAAAAAAATTTAGTTCAGTTTCATTACTAAGTTCAATTCATATTTGGTTCATAATTTCTTGAACAAATCGAGTTCGATTCGATTTAATTTTTGAGCAAAATCAAGCTGAATCGATTATTGAACATTAATATCTCTGCTCTTAAAAATTTAGGTTATAGATTTTCAACCTAACTTAACCAACACAAGTTGGATTGAGTTCAACTTGAAAAGAAAGACGATATTTGCCTCCTTAATTTATCTTGTCAACCTTCACTTTTTAATAAATATCATTCATTTCAAAAATAAAAATTAATTAAAAAATAAATATTTATCTTCTCCCTCAAGCTCTCAAAGGTAAGCTTCTCATTTTCATATATCTTTTTTTTTTTAATTTCATTCACCATTGGAACCAAATATTAACTCCTATTTGAATTTCAAATCTTAGATTATCACACAAAATGAAAATTAATATCACCAATTACCGTAAAATCCATCATTTGTTCATAAAATTTTACACAACTCAATATTTAAACTCATCGTATGTTGGTGGAAATGATGAATTAATGGTAAAGAAGATAAACAATGGCGGTGGTGATGGGCTTATCTCTCTCTTTTTTTCCTTTTTTTTTTAATTTCATTCACTGTTGAAATCAAATATTAACTCCTATTTGAATCTCAAATCTTAGATTATCACACAAAATAAAAATCAATATCACCAATTACTGTAAAACCCATCATTTGTTCATAAAATTTTACACAACTCAATATACTTATCGTGGAAATGATGAATTAATGGTAAAGTAGATAGATGGCGGTGGTGACGCACTTATTATCCATGAAATTGTGCAGGTCGCTAAGGAGAGAGAAAGCAACTAGAGTCGGATCAACTTAATGAAACATTATGGTTTACGGTTTAACAGCTCATTAGTCCATCAAATAAGAAATCAATTCTAAGTCCACACACCTTTATGACTCTTAAACATCTCATTAGTCCATCAAATGGGCGTCAACTCTTGATGAAACAACCCGGAGAAGAAGTTATGCTTATGCATTTAATGGGATGGACGCACTTTACAGAATTCTTATTTTACGACAGAGGTTTAATCAAACATCTTCAAGTCTCTTTTTTTGTTTCTTTTTTTCGCCCCTTTTCGGAGAGGTTTTAATTTCTTATTTTCCTTATTTGGGAAATTTACACCAATAACTATAAAAATTTTAGTTTTTTTCATCTTAACCCCTCAAACAAATTTCTATCAACATTAGCCATAAAAGAACCGTTGAGACCAAATTACCCCTCTCTCTCATCTCCCTTTCCTCTTCCTCTTGCCTTCTTCTCTCCAGTTCTCTACTAATTTCAGCATCCACCTCTTTCTTCTTCTTCTCTCTCCTATAATCCTCGTAATCGTTCGGTCTAGCGGGGTCGTGCCCCTCAATTACGGTCGAAGTGACGTCGACCAATACCGGTTGCGACAGTGCTACCATGTCGTCGGGGGAAGGTGCGATTGTAGGTGAGGAATGGGGTCTAGTCGGGAGAGAATTTTGGGTGGTTTTGGGTTTGGATTGGGGCTTGAGGATGGTTTGTGGTGGCGCGAAAATTGACCAGACAATGGTGGTCGTGTTGGTGGGTTTGTCCTCATCGGAGGGTGGAGGTAGGTCTCCGTACAGCCCGCCTAGCATTTCGCAACGTGGCTTTTGATGGAAAATCCTGGGGAATTTGAATTTCAAAATTGGATTTTGGAGAATTAAAAAACTGATTTTGTTTTGTTGTTTGGGTTGTCGGATGAGATTCGATCTGAGGTAGAAGAAGATATTACATACGAATAAGAAGAGACGAACAAAGACAAAAGAACTGGCGAAAACAAACAAATACTGAGAGATAGAAGAAGGCAACCTGTCGCACGAAGTTATGGTGCGACAGGCAGCCTGTCGCACCAAGACTTGGGCCTGTTGCACCAAACTTCTTTTCGTTTGTAAAGAAGGATAATTTGGAGAGAAAAACGTGTGTTTGGCTAATGTTGATAAAAAAAAATTGTAAGGATTAATTGTAATTATTTTCATAAATTTCTCATTTTACGACAGAGATTTAATCAAATATCTCAAGTATCAAGCCTCTTTTTCGTTTCTTCTTTTCGCCATTTTTCGAAGAATTTTTAATTTCTTATTTTCCTTATCGTTCATTTTCATTTTCTTATTTTACGACAGAGATTTAATCAAACCTCTTTTTCCGTTTCTTCTTTTTGCCTCTTTTCAGAGAATTTTTAATTTCTTATTTTCCTTATCGTACATTTTCATTTTCTTATTTTACGACAGAAGTTTAATCAAACATCTTAAATATCAAGCCTCTTTTTCCGTTTCTTCTTTTCGCCCCTTTTCGGAGAGGTTTTAATTTCTTATTTTCCATATCGTTCATTTTCATTCATTTTCATAAATGCTAAAGTTCGTCCGCACAACCAGTGAAGAATATAGTGCGAACATTCTGAGACATCGAAGCGTCAGCATTACGGCAACAATATGAAGCACGCTTGGGTGGTGAAACCAAGCATATTTCCGAACTTCAAATGTTTCAATGAATATCTAGACTCACAATGAGGACCCTTCCAGCAGAATCGACTGTAATAATCTCAAGATAATAACATAATAATGACTAAAAAAAGAATCCTCCAATCAAAAGCTTAAAAAAAAAAAAATACAGCAATGCTAGATAATTTACACACAATTAATTAACATCTTAAACAGTTAAACACCAAATGCACATAAACAAAAAGACACGACAAAGAAGATACCATTTTTTTTATAAAAAAAAAAAAAAACTAAGGTCCATCAGTGAAGTCTCTTAAGCCCTGGACTTGAAGGGAATGGCCCTGATGACTATCTGGTGATACACAGCAGCCAGTGCAGCTCCAATGAATGGTCCAACCCAGAAGATCCACTGCAATATTATATTCAAAGGGAAAAACAGTTCTAAGAATTTGATCCTCTAGACAGTAAAAACTACATACAATTAGGAGAATGTCAATTGGGATTGAAGAAAATCATACATGGTCATCCCAGGCATGGTCTTTGTTGAAGATGATGGCAGCTCCAAGACTCCTAGCTGGGTTGATGCCAGTTCCTGTGATGGGGATGGTGGCCAGGTGGACCAAGAAAACAGCAAATCCAATGGGGAGGGGGGCCAAAATCTGCAGTGAAGTTATACAAAGTGCAGCAGATGAGAAGCAAAATCATCAACCGCACTCACAAGAAAAGCACTTATAAAAAGCACTTTACATGTCACACAAACGACCAAAATAATCACGTGCAAGCATCATTATCAGCCCAGTCCAACCCAAAAGCCCATCTAAATTTACTTTTTCACACAACCGCACCACCAGCCAAACTGTCCAATCAACCATTTACCAAAAAACAGAACCAAAGGCATTGGATTCCAGATGATAGATTCAAGTAATGCTGAAAAGAATTTTCGAAAGTAAGCCTAAAGCAGAATTCCTCTCACTAAAGAAGAATTATCTACTATCTATATCCAAGAAAAATTGAAAAAAAGAAAACAAACAACACAATATTCCTAATGTAACTAACAATTCAACAAATTGAACACTGAGGATCTAACAATATTTGTACCGAAGAAATGAAGATAAAGAAGGACATGGGGAAAGAATGCTTACAGGGACATGAGAGTCTCTGGCGTTTCTCTTCGCATCAGTGGCAGAGAAGACAGTGTAAACAAGAACAAAGGTTCCAATAATCTCAGCACCAAGACCATCACCCTTGGTGTAGCCGTGAGCAACAACATTGGCTCCACCACCCAACCTCTCGTAGTTCTTTGAACCTTCGAATCCCTTGACAACACCAGCACCACAGATGGCACCAAGGCACTGCATGACCATGTAGAAGACAGCCCTTGTCAGGGAAAGCTTCCTCGCTAGCAGCAGACCGAAGGTCACTGCTGGGTTGATGTGTCCTCCTGTTGTTTAAACAGCAAAGAACAAACAGATCTGATCATCATCACCACCATAAGAAACGAACACAATAAAGAACCCAAAAAAAATAATTAAAAAGTAAAAATTAAAACTTTTTAACGTAGAGACGTTGAAAAGTATCAAATTTTTTTGGTTTAAACCACCCGATTTCCGACGACCGCATTGGGTCCCGACTAATTCGGATTCGGGGTGTAGTCACAGTTAAGGTTCTTTACCCCTCCCAAATAGTGTGTTTAGTGGGGATCGAACCCGAGAGCTCTTCCCACTTACCCAGCCTGCGCCACCAACTGAGCCACAACCGTTTGGTAAAAGTATCAAATTTAACTAACTAGGAAAGTCACAAAACTTAGTCCATAAAAGAAGCATACAGAGAAATCACTAGCCAGATCTAACGATTAGTAGACAAACCAATGAGCAAAGGCTATACATTTTACTTGTGCAGAAGCATAGAAACACCAGAAAAAGATTTGAAAAAAAATGCTTAAAACAATAAAAAAAACTGCATAATGTTTGCATTAATACTCATTAAAGATTTGATTTTTTTTCCGCCTCTCTCAAAAATATGTAGAAAAAAGTGAACTTACAAAGCTAGAACTGACCTGAGATACCAGCAGTGCAGTAAACAAGGGCAAAGATCATGCCACCAAAGGCCCAAGCAATTCCTTGGATACCGACAGTGGAGCACTTGGTGTTAGACTTGGAGACGCCCATGACAGTCAAGACAGTGATGTAGAGGAACAAGAAGGTAGCCATGAACTCTGCAATACCAGCTCTGTAAAAAGACCATGACTTGAGCTCACCAGGCTCAAACAAAGGTAGCTGGTGGTGGCTCCTTGTAGTCTTTGTCTGATTGAGCTGATGTCCCAATGGGTTGCCTCTCTGAGAACTTGTTAGCTCCAAGCTTAACATCCTCTTCTTTGCCCTCCATTGACGATGATGAACCTCTCTCTCGCTCTCTTATTCTCTCAAAGAAGATGCTGTGTTTGTGTTGTGTATGTAGCGTAGCGAGAAAGTTGAGGATTAAAGGGTGGTTTTATAGATCAGTGGTATCACTGCCAAGAAGCAGTACATTATGTGGCCATACGACAAAACTGGCTGTCTTTTTTATTTTTATTTTTAATTATTTCTTTTTGGCTATTATTTAATTAGTTTGATCATAATAATTAGCATGCTTTAATTGGATTTCTTTTCTGTAGATTAATGTGGAAGTATCGTCGTTAAAGATTATATCAGGGTTGGCAGGATTTGTTCTGGAAAGTGCCGAGAGATGTTGATAGGTACTGGTTGTTTTATTGTCCCCTCAGTCTTATCTTCAACAATATTGAGCCCCCCCCGCTTTGTTTTTTTTTGGACAATTCATTAATAAATGCCCAAAATATTTAGCCAATTTTTAAAAGTTAATTCAATTTATAATTTTCTTACTTGTATAGTTAAAAATAATTAAAAAAAGCATTTTAAACAATAATATCCTATTATTATTATTCCTATCACAGTTGATACAATGACCAATTGTGTAATATTATCTTTACTTAGGTGATCAATTGTGTTTAGCGGCAATATTATCTTACTCGGTCATTATTATCCAAAATAAGTATATATTTTTACAATAAAAATTAAAAAAAAAGAATTTTGAGCACTCGTATAAATAATTATGCTTTTAAATATGTTTTGCATTTGATTAGACGTTTCTCTGGGCACATCTGGTATTTCACGTAATCCGAATAAAGAATGAGAACAAATTCTTGTGGTCGTCGTTTGTAGACCCTGTTTGTTAAATTCTTATGATTAAAGAGAAATCGTTTCTTGCTTTATTGCGAGTAAAGAGAAACACTAGGACCGCTCTGGGTTCACGCCAAACTTGCCCCTACGGATCCGGCTCACAGAAGTCTTGCGCGATGATAATTGGTATCCTTAATTGCTTCAGGATTATTCACAGGAGTTGGCAGGGTAAAATGGTCATTTTAAGGGAAGAGCAACCGTTGCTTTTCTCGGTGAGGTCGTGGGAAATTTCTTCAAACGGAGTGCGAATCGCGGCCACAGAATTAAAAGTGGGGCAGGAATATGGCAGGCTGAGAAAGAGATGGCCGTTTTATGACCGTTGGGAAAGTGACGTCTTGGAGTAGGCACATGGGCAACGGCTATGTGTAAACATTATATGACCTAATAACCAAGTGGAATTACTGTTGCATCCTTATCACATCGTACTGACATATAGGGGGTCCATTTCCTTCAAGTAATCTACTGTTGTCCACCTATAAAGTATTAGGTTTAATTCTTTCTCCAGGTAATTAAGTGGGAGTGGTTTTTTTTTAAAATATAAATAGTATAAATATCTCGTATTATATAAAATTTAATATAAATTAATTTTAATAATTATTTAAACGTAAATTTTAATAACAGTCTGACATAACATTAATAATAATGTTATATAATATAAGTTGTAATACGAATAATAATATTAAATAATTTTAAAAAATTATTATGATGCATTTATGTAATATCTCACATCGTTAGCGAATGATTTTCTAACTCGTGGATCTTTCTAACTAAGTAGATGCGTTTTGAATTTAAGAATACAATAACAAAATGCAATTCATGTGTAAATGAATATATTTTTAGAATATAATATTTACTTATCATTCAGACATTTTTTCATTCACATAAAAGTCACAAAAATTTACTTTTTCTATTCAGACATAAATATCTTAACATTATACATAAGTTCTAAAAAATAAACAAATATATTTTAAAAAATATCTGAAATTAATAAAATTTCAGACTTCATATATTTAACAAACAACCTCTTATTCCTATTTTAAAAATTAAGCTCCATTTTTTATGATGGCAATATCTGGAAAGTAATCACAACACAATATTAATCAGAGTCATAAGGACTTCAACTCTTGTCCTCAATAACAACCACTTTGCAATTAAAGTTAGATTGTGAAAATTAAAAATTGGAGGGTGGTGCATAGATTTAATTAACATTCTAAAATGGGGATTAGGGCGTATGTTTTTATTTTGGCATGACCTAACACGATAATGATCGAACAAACAGCGGAGATAGGGACCACATGGTCTTGTTTTGAAAATCTTTGCTTTCTAAAATGTGCTTATTTGGTGAGCCCTATCTATCCTCCTTTCCAAGTTTTAACTTTTTGTATAAAAGGGGGAGCCAATGATGCTAGCCAACTCACACTGTTAGTCTTCTGCCCTGCACTCACATGCAAACCTAGCCCCACTCCGCCACCTACAGGGTTCATGGCCCATGCCAACCATCCCTACCAAAAAGAAAGAAAAAATATACAATCAACAGCAGAGGTCAGCTCAACCGCCCAAACCACCATAATCTCTCCACGTGGCACCAATTTGATATAAATGCTTGTATTTTTCCAAGGTACCTGACCGGACGCAGAAACCCAAGGATGCACCAAGTGGTTCGTACTTCATAAGCGAAGGAAGGAACCATGAAGTTCATGGCATGGACTCCAAAAGCAAAAGATCCAACAAGCAGCTCGCTCACACACAGGTGGTCTTCACCAGAAGATGCCTTGACCACGCTAAGTGATGGCAACATTTCTCTTATTTGCTTTTCAGCAAGAAATTGTGACCCGGCGTTTCATCTTGAATGAAAATGATGGGGATATTTCTTTTTCAATAGAAATTTAGCGCTGGAAACACAGCAATAATAAAGGAGCGCATCACTAATCATTTTCCACCATCTGAACCACATTCTGATCAATGAACAGCTGAACATATTAATCGTGGGTTTGAGTTGTTTTTCTTGTTCCCGGAAATAAAATTGGCCGAAATTTATTCCTAGCATTCGGGAAATGTTCAGTCCTTAGCTAGACGCCTAGACTCTTCTCAAGTTTAACAAAGACCTTTTCCTAGCTCCTGAAACTAGGGAATCCGAGAAAATTGCTTAAAAGGCAAACATAGTATTGCCATTGTGCCTTTCAATTCAAATGTTTCAACACTAGAAATAAGAGAAGATAGAATTTCACTTAAAAGCAGCAGCATAGGTTCATACTCGTAAATGATAAAATCACCTCGTTATGGAGACATGGAGGATGATGAATCACCGGAGATACCCTGACACCTGAAATTTGCTACAAATCCCTGAAAAAATTATAAGGTAATCAATGGAGATCACAACATGAAGATAAAGGAATAATGACAGCAAAAACCAAGTAGGCGTGTCATTGGGAAAGGAAATTTATTTATGTCAAAAGACATTACAATTAGGCCCCAGATTAATTGATGATCACTTGGGCTTTCATACAACATTCCAATGTTATGCTAAGATTAATTGATGATCACTTGGGCTTTCATACAACATTCCAATGTTATGCTAAGCTTGACAGGCTATTTTTTCAACCGATTTCCAATGATTAGAGATACACTACAAACTCTACATCATAATTACAACAAAAGAAGCCTTATTTTTCTACATTTAGTTCATGACTGTGTTGGAGATGGACATGGGGGCAGGGCCTTTCCGGTTCTCCTCTTGTCCATAGAACCCTGAGATCGCCTCTCTTCTTCCCCAATGCCAGAAAAGTCCCTGCATGAACATGTCAAATTTACCAGTTCATTAGAAACTTTTAGCCATTTTGCATTATCAAATGATTTCATACACATGGTTTGACTTTATTACCTAACGTGAATGGGACAATATAAAGCAGAGCAGGTTGGCCGTGGCCATCCATCAAGTTCAGTGCCACATATGTGATGAGAAGACCTACCATAAAAAAGATTAGTAAATTCAGAATGGAAAAACCTTGAGATATACATTTAAATATGATGGCAACAGGAAATAGCAAATTTGGGTCTTTTTAACATCTTAATTATCTTTCATTTCCAGAAAATTCAATATTGTGTCTTCAATCTTACAACTTGTAAGACAAAGATGATTTGTTTATTATCTCTCAACTTACACGAGAAACACGATTTGTTTATTATTTCTTACCTAATCCATAAGCCAACATTGCCCACAAAAAGTATCCAGCCTGAAGACTCTTATTTGCTAGCCAGTCGTACCTGTGATGATGAGCCAAGCACAAGCTACTATAGGTTTTTCATGTGCAACTTATTGATTAAGTTAAGAATTCACTCGCTGGAAAGCATATATCCAGTGGGATGAAAAATATTTGCAATAATAGCAGAGGCATTCACCAAAGTATTTAGGAAGTAAAAGCTTGCGAGTACAAAGCACTAATAGGGATGTGGTGTGAGGAAAGGTCAGAGAGCTTGAACCTGAGTGAAAATGCTATAATCAATCCAGGTAAAAGAATATCACCAAAACCGATGATGCTGTAACCGCCCCATGGGTCAAACATGCGAGGAATCTTCAATAGCATTGGGATACCATCCTCACCACTTTTATCGCCACGTGCCACCTATGAAATGAACATTGAAGTAATTCTTCAGCATATGAAGCTCCTTTTCTACCTTCACAAGGCCTGATAGTAGTCTAAATAGAAAAATAGATATAAATTCAAACAAGGAGGAAGAATATTTACCACAATCATCACACTTTCATGAAACAACTTCTTGGAAACAAATACCCAAAAGATGTCGTACATGAAGGCACAGCTGAGAAGAACTGTACCCACCTGATCAACAAACCACCTAGAATTAGCCAAATCCATTCTATCTAAAAGCTGAACATAAACTAATCAATATAAAATTACCAAAGAATTTAGATTATAAGCAAAATTTAAATGAAATAAGACCATCATCAGTTAAGGATTAAAGACGTGAAATTAAGGCAATGCAATCATACATAGAACACGAATGATGCCTTCCGTTATGCAAACTCTTGATTCTGATAAACAGCTCATAATTACAGTCACAAATAAAGCCAACAGTAAAAATGTAATTAAAAAAAAAATTGACAATAAACAGCACAAAGAAAATCTACTATTCCCTTTTAATCTCCTGCAAGAGTTCGAATGAGTAACAGAACTAGCAAGTCTAGCATAATCAAATTTCAAGGTGATCACCTTTGCACATCATATTCTTACATTCCCACAGAAAGCAAAGCAAGTATATAAGCAATAGGGACTTGAAGCAAGCCCAACCATTATAACAAACTACACAATGTTCAGCGATGCCAGATTAGTCAGCAGAAGTACTTTAATTTCAGTTTTCTTTTAGTAGATCACAAAAAAAAAAAAACATTACCGATGAAAAGAATCCAAGCATTAACATATTGCCATATTCTGCCAATGTCGCAATTGAGACATTACCTTGAGATTAGGAATATGGACAATTTGCAGGACTGTTATTATCAGCGCAATTCCCTGATTGAAGGAAAAAATTATTAGTTAACTCTGCCCATATAAGTCATCCATCTTCACCTCCTCAAAATTATTGTTAGATATCATGTGAGAGATGTTATACTTCATCCTTAAAAAGTGATCATTAGTGCGGTATCATAAATGAAAAATGAAATAGCCAGAAGCAAGCAAAGTGGATTTTCTTAAAGGTGTTCATCAGACAAGTAGCAATATTTAGCATCGTGTTTTTTTTTTCCCTTTGCTAAGAATCCGCAGAATGATTGCCAAGCCTTAATAATGATCAAACTTAAATTTCAACAAACTCAGAAAATAGTAATGACTTCCAGTAACTTTTTGCTAAGATAAGTGAACAAAACATATTATATCGTTAGTAAAAGATAGAGAAGTATATGCTTACAAGAATATCTTGACCAATCCATGCAAAGGAGACCTTGCGATAAATGGCCCACACAACAGCAAATGCTATGCAGAATGGAGTAACAGCCAAAGTAAGATGAGAGACAGCTCCAAAGAAAGGTACTTTGATGAATGATTCTCCAGCACGTCTGAACCACCTGCCCAAGTATGTTTACATTTAATGATTAACCTTATAAAGACAACAGTATGAAAATCCATAAAACTGAAAGAAGAACGAGTATGTGGGTCCATAAATCCATCAGGGAAGCCCATACAAACTACGAGGATATGCATGGAAACAAGGCCAGTAATGAACATTCCTCAGGCATGAGGCATGCTATTTACTGGACCCAACCCCCCCCCCCCCCCCCGGCTTTAAAGTGGCCACATACCAATAGAAAAGACCTTGATTGAGCCTCCCAAGTCAAGATAACTGAACTGTTTAAAACAGCCTATTACAAGACATGTAGCTGTTTGAGAGTCCACCACGAAGATTATGTCAACGTTGAAAGTTGTATTTAAAATGGAGATATTTTTACCTTGATAATAAAGCAACCAAGCAAGTTTGCAAGCCCTGCATGTACATGAAACAATGGAATTAGAATTGATTTGTTCTTATGTTTATATTGTAAGGGAAGATGTACATACAAGTTCAAGTATTTGTGTGAAAGGGAATGCATACCTCTACACCACCTATGCAGAAAAGAATGACCAATAGCTCAAGGAACCAGTTTGACATAAGTTTGTAAAGCATGACCAAGAAGCATGAAGCAACTAAAACGAATAGGACAGCAGATGCTGTGTTAATGTCCACAACACCACTAACACCTACTGCTTTGGCATCTGGAATTTCGTCTACAGCATCCTATATGAAGATTAAAAATTTGAATCAGCAAGTAGTTATAAGCTGAGAAGAGAAAAACAAAACATTAGGGAACAAAAATAGAAGGCTGATCCTAGTTATTAAAAATTCATTCAGATGACAACCTTCAATAACTTCTCTTGTTCAATAGCTGTTTCTCTGGCACTCCATGCGGACCAATAAGATGCACACAGGATGGTACCAACTGCCATCAACCATAAAAATACTTCAGCTACATCCACTACCGGTCGTCGTGGAGAATATAACTGCACAGAGACTGCAAAAAACAAAAAGTCTCAGAAACAAAACCGATGCCAATTCTTAATGATGTATTCTTTTGAAAGAAAATTGCTGAAACAAACATAAAATAAGATGTTAAAGTTCATCTTTTTCTGCATGCACAAAAAAAAAATATGCAAAACGTTTTACTTACCTGATGAAGTATTCAGAAGCAGTCTTTTCCAAGCTGGCACCAGCATCCTGGGGCATCATGACAGCTGGTATGTGTATATCTAGATCAGTTTCATCAGGATCACAGACCATCTTATACAGTTCTGCAAAGGCAGTAAAAGGAAAAAAAATAAGTTGTAAGGCCATGATTGATCAGTTAACATTGCATTCCATCTGCTATTCTGCCAGGCTATTGTGCTTTTATATTGGATGATGCTATAAAGTAGAATACTCTAAACAAGGCCCTATATCATGACCATGAAAAAGCGGAAAATGCGATTTATAATAAGGTCCTTTGTTAGTTTCAGGTGATATAAGGAAGCATTTGCTACTCAATTTTTGGTGCTTGCACGAGAACAAAAAAATGCTGATTACCTTTCTGGTTATTTATGATGAGGAGGGCTGAAGCACCAGCAGCCTCCGCAATATTTGCTTTAGTTGTAAATTTGCAGTTGCCTCGGTCAACCATGATGACATCTCCAGCATACTAACAGAATCCAGATAACACATTGACTTCAATAAACATTTACTACATTCCCCAAATGTGTATAACCATGGGTAAAATATTAAGAGTATTAAGGTATTTCAAAAGGAAAAACCTTATGCTTTGGCATGCTGCAACAATCCCGGGGATGTGAAAGAGTAAGGTGAATCTGGTTTGCATTTTTCTCCTTTGACACTATTGTGGTGCCAAATCTAGCACCCACACCAACAAATTCTTCATTCTCTATGCCATCAATCCACGTCTGAACTTTTACCTAACAAAATGCAATGACCATTAATGGTTAAATTGCACAGATAAAACATCATAAAGCTAAAGGAGGCAATCCATACAGTAAGCTAATCGATGCCAACATTTCTGTAAAAAACATATAGCTTACTACTATCTTTAACGTGGATCACATTGTGTGCAAAAGCATGTTTAACAGAGAATTTGTAGTTGTCATTCCAATAAAAGCTACCCAAAAGCAGCCGCAAACCAAAATGATAAACATGAAGAAAGAAAAGAGGTAGGTAACTGAATAATGACAAAAAGAAAGTAGGTGGCTCTCATCTTATTTTATTACTCCAACTAGTTTTAAACTTTCTCAAGACCAGATAACCCAAGTGAACAATAGCAGTTGAATTGAGAGATATAAAAGATAACACCATCTGCAACTTTACTGGTAAGCATCATGGTGATTGAAACCACATGCACCCAATACAAGTCGCATAAGTCCAGAAAACACAAGCGATCAAAAAATCAATCACACAAGCAACCCAATACCCACTTCACCTTTTTATGCCTATTTTATTTTTCCCCAGGAATCAAGTCCTCCGAAGATAAACAAAAATCAATGGAAAACCAGCTAAAGTACTTCCATAATCAGAATCTCAATCAAGATATAAATAGCAACAGTTAGCTGCAAAATACAAGAAATTCAAACTAAACACATATAAGATAAGCAAATTGATTATTGTTACCATCATGATCAGCTTACATAACTAAGCCAACAAGGAGGGCAGGTGAGAATAAAAAAGACTAAGAACTGGGTAGAAAAGAAGATACCAAAACGAAGTCGTTCTCACAACCAGGCTTCTTTGGAGCCAAATCGTCGTCGTGAACTATGTCACCAGCTGTGACAGATGCTGGATAACAGACAAGGGAAACTACAGCAACCGGAAAGAGAACCCAGCTTAATCTCTTGAAATCCATGATTTGAAGTTCTCTGTTATGTCCTCTTTCTCCGCATCACACAATCTGAGAGAAGATATGGGGGGATAGAGAGAGCGCGCGTGACACAGGCAGTGTTTTTTGTTTCTGCTTTCTCTTTCTGTTTTGTTCTTGGTTAGTTTAGTAGCGGCACTGTAACAAATGATTAAAATAGTAACAATTTAGAAATTATACGCAAGCTGAAAATAGAATAGAAATAATAAATGGGAGCAATACCAGTCAACGTCCCAACTTTTTATAATTTCGCAAGCGGGGTCAAAGTTTTTTTCATTTGTATTAAATAGATCCCTCACTGAATAGCAATGGTTGAAACACGGACACCCCCCATCAGAGTTCTTCTTGGTTGCACATTCATTCGTATTTCTTAACAAGAACAGGCCAACAGGTGAGTGAATGCTGACGCTAACAAGTTGAAGACGATTGGGGTAATTTTGTCATTTCTCCAGGAGTCAGGGACCTTTTTTTTTCCTTTTCCGTCTTGTTTTGATGTAAATAAATAAACTAGGGACTTTAATGTTATAAACCCGAATAATGAGAACTGTGCGGATCTACTGCTTTAATAAATGCGACCTGTGACTGGGAGTGGGCGGCACAGCGAATGCGATTTCGACCGATGCAACGAACCAACATCATATCGTATCGATTCAGAACGACGTCGTCTAGCGGGTGAAACACTGTATTTCACTGGTTTTGGCTATCAAAACATGTTTTTTTTTTCTTTTTAGTTTGATCCTATTTTAATTCAATTAATACAATCAAGTATGTACCTGATTAGAAAATTATTGGTAAAAACAGAAAAAAAAAAAAAAAACAAAATGAAGATGGGAAGTCTCTGAGAACATGATCGATGTTGTGAGTATTGTTGTTACATGAAGAAGAAGAAGAAGACGACGACGAAGGACCCCGACATGTACTGTCGAAGGCTGTTATCTTGTCCTTCGATGTTAGACCAAGCATGTGCCCATTAGCCGGAGAATGCTACGGTACAGAATCTGTACCTTACAGCACCCTCACAAAATGGCTGTGTGCCCCACTTGGGCCCACTTTTCATTTTACTGTGCAAGGGTGGCTGCAAGTAAGGGGTACAGATACTGTAACTTAGCCACAGCGGCGCCGATTCTTTACCCCTACTACCTGCAACTACTGGTCCTTGAATAAAGGATAATGGAGCATTCCAAATTGAACAATTATCTACCCCTAGAAAAATGGAAAAAGGAAAACGAATTCCATTATTTATTTACTTATTTTCCTTCTGTTGGGTGTGCAAGCAAGTTATCGTAGTGGCTTCAATTTCATTAGTTCATGATATATAATTATTAAAATGTTTTGTGGAATATAGTACTCTTATTATCCTTCTTAAAAGTAATATAAATTGTCTAATCGTTCGGTTGCTTTTGGACATGAGCATAATCTAAACTTAATGGCTTGTCTTTTATGATGGGCAAATTAAAACAGTCAAGAGCAATATCTGTACGCACTTACTTGGAAGCATCCTTTAGCCATAAAGGTACAAGCTAGGCATAATTCTATGAGCAACCAATGTTCGACTTTTATTAAGGTTGATCTGGTGAAGGTTTTTAAATTTTGAGCTGATCTTTCATATCTAAAGACTAAATTACGCCGTCGGCAAATTAAATCAAATTAAAAAAAAAAAAGGAAAATAAAATTATTAGCTGAAGAGAATCCAATGATGTTATATTTTCTTAGAAAATGAGTAATGTCAATTAGCTAACATAAATATTGATTTGATTTGCTTTTAGAACGTGAAGAAAGAAAGTAAACAGTAGGAAGATTTTTTTCCAGCAATCAATTCTAAAGCAGCTAAAGTCACATATGTCTAGGTGAAAAGCTTTCTGAGATGAGATGACAAAAATAAAGAAATTGGAAACAAAATCTAGTGGATTCTCAACACATGGTTTCGCTGTTCTCGAGAGAGAGCTGAAATGGCAAGGCAACAAAGAGAGAAAAACAGAGCATTAAATCCAACTTCTGATACCAATGGGACTTTGATTCAATCATAGATTGTAGTGTGTAAGAATTAGAGTCTCCATAAGAGTTTTATAGAAGTTAGTTTCAGTATTCACTCAATTATCAACTAATTGAGTAAAGATATTTTTTTTCTTACGAAATGTGAATATACTAGATACTCCTCAAATATTTGTGAGGATTTAAAGTATTTCAACAAGTACTTCAGTGTGTTAATGTATGACGTACGACGATAATCTCAATTGTATAATATAATTATAAATATTCATTATAATATTTAATATAATGTCATAAACAATTTATTTATAACAGAATTAAAAAAAAAATCCAACTTCAGATATTGCACAATGAAAAAGGCAGATGCCCAGAAAAAGGACAGAATGCCTGCCAACACCCCACTCACAGCATTCTTCACCGTGGGAGTTATTTCCATGTGCACAATAGTTTGCAAGATCAAACTAAATAGCCTTTTTCATTCAACATTATCTTCAAAACAAAGAATTCGTATAATTCTTCCAAGATAATACCTACTGCATGCTTCGCTGGTAAAAATTTGAAGAATCAAATCACAGGCCAAAACAATGTAAAGCAATATCTATTTAGTAATGAGGCATCAAGGGCATTATTTGTTTATAAAAGTTTGCTATAAAATCTAGAGGCGAGCGGTAACTACTTAGGGAATAGATAAGCATCTGTAATGCTTGGGATTTGACAATGCCTAAGTCTGCCATCAGCTCTATAATCTGTTTGGCTGAGGAGGTTGTTGGTAACAAAGTTTTCTGATGATGCATAGCTTCCCCCAGGAAACGTTATAGCTCCTCCGTTCATTAGCATGCCTAATGTGTTATTGCTCTCTTGGGGTATATTTTCCAAAAGAAACTGGCTGGGAATGCTAAAACCATTGGTATACTGATGAAGTGGGATAGGACATCCAATTCCAGTGCTTGAACTCTGGTTTCCACTGTGGTTTAAATAACTGGTGTCTATGGAACCCATTTGAGCAAAACTTGTACTCTTTCCTTCTAGCTGTATGTTTGGAAGATATCCAAAATGAGTGCTACAATCATGCATTTGCTTTGCCTCTTCTAAATTCACACTGGTTTTGTTCTCAGAAACTCTTGGTTGAATATAATTACTCAAAAAGGTGTCAAGCCTATTGTTCGAGTCATGGGACTTGGTTAAGACTGTAGGCAAGGTTAAATACATAGAAGAAGCTACCTGTTGAGTGGGATTGCTGGGTGAAAAGCTTTGGTCAACAGATAATCTCATCCTTTCTGCTTTGTCCTTTTCAGTTGATATCATGGATTCAACGGCTTGGCTGTAACCAACTCGATCTTCCCGTGCTTGGTACTGTTTATTGAAATTACCGGTCCTTTTTCCCTTTATAGACTTCTCTGAAGAGCCATCATTGCTATTTAGTGCTCTAATGGCCAATACAACACTCTTTGGATGCTGCACTTGAACATTCTGGTCGGAAGCACCAGAAGTGTTAACAGTGAATGCTAATTTCTTTCCTTTCTCCTTTTCTAGTGATGTTAGTGGCCCAGTGGGTTGGCCGCAGGCAACTTGATCACTAGTCTCTGATGATTTGTTGCTTTTAGTGATCTTTTCTAAAGATTCAATTCTGCTGTTTTGAACTCTCAAGCCTGATTTGAAGTTGTTCAGATGTTGCGCTCGGACATCCTCCTCATTGTCGTTGTGTTGCTGAAAATGCACATTCGTCTCAAAGTTGTTGTGCTGTTGGGATTGAACTTTCTTGCCTCTTGAATTGCGTTTTCTCCTCCCTTTCTTCAGAGCATTATCATCAGCAACCAACTTGTTCATTTCGTCCCTCATCCATGAAAACAAATTTGCTCTTTTAACTTGAAGCTCCTCTAATAAAGACTCAGTGAAGTTTTTAACACCATGTATTGCAGCAGGGTCATAAACAATACTTTTACTCTTCTTTCCATTGATTCCTTGACGAGAATCACTCTTCACTTCACCATCAGCAATATTCTGCTTACTAACCCTTTTGATTTTCTTTTCTTTACCTTTTGCAAATTCAGTTTGATCCCCAAGACCAGGATTGCTGCTGTGGTTCAGCTCAAGCCTACTAGCATTGCAAGTTTCATCATCATCAAGTGAAATCATGCTAGAGGCCAATTTATGCTTCTTGAGAACTAGCTGACCAATTGAACTTGATCTTGAATCGTCACTTGAAGAATCTAAGTCATTATCTTTCCTCCTGAACTCCCAGCGCTGCTGAAACTTCAGCTCATCTCTCATTGTAGAGTTGGGTGACATCATAAAACTAAAAACTGTACTGACCTGGGACAGTACGTTCACCAAAGTAATCTTGGATCACCCCCTATAACTTGATTCCAACACCTGGAGATTTTTAAAATTAATTATTGGACTCAGTACTAAAATCGACTTCTCAATAAAATGCTAGGGAATATAGCTAAATAACAAAAGAAAAGGGAATGATGAAATTATGGGTCAAACATTAGAGTATGTTATATTAATATAATTTTTCATTTGTACAATAAAAAATTTATTATATTTTTTATAATTTTGTTAAAATTATTATTTAAAATTCTGGGTTTGATATAGGACAACTTAGTATTTCTTCATTCATTCCCATCCAATCACAAAAGAACCCCTTTTGAGTGGATGGGTTAATTTCTTCATCAAGATGAATTGTAAGATAAAAGGGGACTCTCTTATTAATTGCATTAATTTTTTGATAATTATTGGACCCAATCCTAGTATTTTGATTACTGCTGGTACCAGTATCCATATCAACCCAGGCTTCCATTTGCCTTAATTTTAAGACAAAAATTAAGAATTCTCCAATTAAATTGTATTTATTATATATTATTAATTTTTTTTATAATTACAATTCTTTTTTCACAACAATTGTAGTTTAAAAGTTACAGCACCTCAATTTCAAACAAAATCTATATTAAATTAAGATTATAAACTTGAAAACTCTCTGAAATTCTAGCTCTACAACTAATACGATAATCATCGAAAAAAAAAGAGACAAAAGTTAATATGCATGCAGCCGGTATATATTTAACAATTACGGGGAAAAAAAGTCGGATATTAAAAAGCAAGAGCAGAACTAGCTCAGTGAAGATTGAGTACCTAAAATTCACAATTCGGGACACCAATTTCTACATAAACTCACAACCTAAACAATCAAGGAAGAAATTTAAACCTGACCCCTGTTAACTTATCTATCAGACATGCCACTAAATCCAATGAATTCATAAGCTTGCTTAACGATTCAACATACGTGATCAGTACATAAAAAATGAACATAGCAACATGTCCAAAAAATGAAAACAAAGCTGTTTGCAGCATCAACTTATAAACCCAGAAACCAAAACCATAAAAGCTGAAGTGTTTGGCAAACAAGCATTCAGTTCCGAAGTTAACAACTTCTGGCAAGATCACTCTCGCAAACACAAACCTTTAAACATGATAAGGCAGATAAACTAAACGATTCAATGTGGGTTGAAATGTGTTCTTACTTACTGTGAATTGCTGATGATAGGGATTGCTCCTCTTTTCACAAGTCCCACTTCTAACAAAGCTGTGTCTGAGTCTCACTGCATTTATGTTTCCACTTTCTCTCTGTAAGGAAACTGCCAATACGTTTTCATCTGTCTCCTGTTTTGTTTCCATATGTGCAAGGGAGAGTCTCTGCTGAGAGAGTGTGTGTATGTGTCACCGTGTCAGGGTGCATTTGTGTTTGCTAGTGTTCCTGTTTATGTCAGCGTGAGTTGGGTCTTAGGTGGGATGTGACTCATAGAGTTATGACCGATGGGGATGGTAACGATAATTAACCAACATTAAATCACAGGTTTTAATTTTCTTTAAAGAAATTAATTAGATAATTTCCTACCTTTTAATCAAGTTCAGAGCTCTTTTTTTAATAAAAAAAAATGATATATATTATCATCTGTTTCCATCAAAGCTAAGCAGATTTCTTGCCATGAATGTGTCTCTTTTGCCTTTACTGGAGATTTGCACCTTACTCTTATGCTAGTTTCCTCAAGTACTTTTTGGCAGCTGTAAAGAAGTCTCATTTCTTATTCTTTTGATTCTTTTTTGTTTTTTTCTCAAAGTAATAAAATCATAAACTTCTATGCTGTAAATTAGGGGATAATTTTCTTTGGATGGCAAGTTACCATATCATGCTAAATAAATGCTTAACCAGATTTGGTATTGTAGTAGGAAAAATGATAGAATATCTCTAAGATATCATGTTACCCATACAATATATAAATGATATTATAGTATGTGTACATTTATTTTCAAAAATTGATAATCAAGTGAAAATTATATAAAATAAAATGAAAATGGAAGTTATATTAAATTAATTCGTCTTGCAGTAATTATTGCATGCAAGACATACGGAGGAACAAATCAAGTAAAAACAAGCTGGTCAATTCATTGCTTTGCAAAAAGGCATGCATCAACCTAACACATCAGTTTCAAAAATTGATTGTTATGCCATATATTTCACAATCAAGGCACAGAAATGCATGAGCATTGCCCTTACGGGGAAAGACTTCTTTGACCATTTTCTTTCAACAAAATATCAAAGCTGCATTCATTTGAAGTTATGGCTGAGGCAACACACTTTTGTTTTTCTTTTTCACGTGAAATTAAATAGATTTTAGCATTGTCTAGGAATCCAGCTGGCACAAAATTACCCACAAAACGAAGGCAATTTGTTTGTCCAATTTGACTCCAATTTTGCTAGTGAAATAAATCCCTTATCCCTAAAACTTCATGTTTAACAAATAATACGCATCTCAAATCAGAATTTGTTACAAACAAACTTCGCTCACCGAAATGGGATACATCATTGGTTCAACGAAGGTGGTTTCGGTCATTAATTTACATTTGCATACAAAGATTGGTACAAAGTTACAGAGATATATCCGCTTACAACAAGATACCTTCAAAATTTGTTGTATTGCCTAATATCTCTGGAGCTTTTCTGGAATAACACCATCATATTAACCATGCCGAAAGAGCCCAAGCATCATCATTTATCTAGTGTAGGACTCTTAATGGCTTCACTTCAAATATAATGTGCCCTTAGAAATGTACACCCTTGGGGCATTTCTCTAACTCAAGGATTCAAACCATTTCTTTGTATTTAAGTGCAAAGATTCTGGCCTCTCTTTTAATGAGACTCTGGTAACCTGCAGCAGCATGAAGAATGGTTAATACAATGTTTGTCGAGGCATTTATAACCTAGGAAACCATATAAGAGCAGCAAATAAATTCCCACATCAGCAAACTGACACTGGGCGGTAAAAAAAAAAAAATTCTTTGGTAGAGCTGTTTACATCCTTAATCTAATGCTCAGAAGTATCAACCAAGAATTTGTAAAGGCGGGAAAGGATAGAGTTAACTTACCGCCATGGGAATTCACTAGTGTCTATTCCTGCTTGGTGAAGTTCATCAACATACTGCAATGCTTCCCTGCTTTCCTCACGGTCATCAAAGAACTCCTTTTTGTCACCTTCAATTTGATATGTTTCATGACCTTTGCCAGCAACTACCTGGCAACATTGATTATAAAATCAGATAACAAGGATATAAATAATTAAAATCACGATAACAAGGGAGGACGGACAAGGATAGGTATGATTAATCAATAAACCATTCAACAATGCAAATTGTATATACCATCTGTTTCCCAAATGTCAAACAGAGATCTGAAAGCTACATGCAAAATGATTTGTTTAAATCACAGAAAACTGCATTTAAATTTACTTTGCTTTACAAAACAGCTAGTTTTTGGAACATTTTCACCTTATTTGGTTAACCATACCCAAGTCCTTCGAGCTACTCATAATAAAAACGTAAATATTCAATATCTTATGAATATTTCAACTTCAGAAAAACCACTATGATCTGGAACTAACCTACTTACTTTCTGTGGTTCTGCATACCCTGTCAGTTCCAAGCGTAAACTTTATATACCCGTTTCTATTGTTGTTCAACATAAATCCAAACAAAAGAAAAGCATAATGGGATACAGAAACTTACAACCATATCACCTTCTTCACCCATGGCAACAGCACAACGCACTGCTACTCTTCTGATATCATGCAGAAAAAGACGATGACCATTTGGAAGAGGAGGGTAGTAATCATTCTCTCCATATTTCAAATACTCCTGCATTGTCCATCCTACACCAGCTAACATGTCATCCAAGATGTCCACTGGGGAGATGAAATATACAGGCATTAGTTCCAGAAACTGCATTACTAGTCATTTTAGTGTGTGTTTGTAGAACATTATATACGTACGTGGATCTTCATTCAATGGATTGTCTGATGTCAGAATAGTCACATCACTTTTATCCGTCGCAATTTTTGTCATCAGAGGTCTCTTACCTCTGTCACTCTCACCAGCACAACCAACAACTGCAGGTAAAAGCAAAACAAATAGGTTAGGAAGGAGTCCAAGAATGCAAAATAATGGATTTAGTCAACTTAGGGGCAAAATTAAAAGATGATGTTACTTTCATATGCAGAACACAAACGCATTTTATATATGAAGCATACCAGTTATTATCCTCCTTGGTGCAAGCTCCCTCACAGAATCAAGTAGTCTAGAAAGGGCATCAGGAGTATGAGCATAGTCCACAATCACCCCAAATGCTTGCTCCTCATCTATCAACTCACATCTCCCTGGAACTGCATCAACCTCTTCAATCCCTCTCACAATGTCCTCCAATGGTGCACCAACTGCTATTCCAACTGCAACAGCTGCAAGAATGTTGTAAATATTATGCCTTCCAAGCAATCCTGAAGAAATCTCCAGTATCCCATGGGGGGTATTAACCAAAACCTGAGTCTCAAACAATGAGAGTTCAAACTTCAAAGGATGAACATCTGCTTTCTTATTCTCCATTGCAAATGTCACAACAGGCACATCTGGGTTCCCTTGAGCAATAAAAAAAGTGGCATTTGGGTCATCAATGTTGACCACTTTCCTATGTCTCTCTAGATCCACCATCCTCGAAAACAACTTTGCCTTGGCATTCCTATACTCCTCTTCAGTCCCATGAAAATCCATATGATCCCTGGTCAAATTAGTAAAAACCGCAATATCAAAATCAACCTCACTGCACCTCCCTGATGCCAATCCATGAGAAGAAGCCTCCATGACAACAGCCTCAGTTCCATTGTGGAGCATCTTGGCCATCAAATTTTGAACCATAACAGCATCTGGGGTCGTTCTTGGTGATTCCAACTTATTGTCCCCATGAATGTAATATGAAACCGAGCTCAACATCCCAGTCCTCAACCCCATTGCTTCATACATTCCTTTAATCAAATAAGCAGTAGTTGTTTTCCCATTAGTACCAGTTATCCCAATCACTGCCATATTCTTCGACGGGTGCCTATAAAAAGAGGCAGCCAATGCAGGCAACACCAAATTAGTATCCTCCACAATCACCAAAGCCTTACAACCCAAAGTCTCCTCTATATCGATCTCTTTACTAGCAACGACAGCAACAGCACCTCTCTTATCAGCCTCACTCAAATACAAATGTCCGTCAGTTTTCCTCCCAACACAGCACACAAACAAATCACCAGCACTCACCACTCGAGAATCATGCTGTATTCCAGTGATCTCAACCTCTAAATCACCGTAAACAGAAACTGGCACCACCTTACTCTCATCTAACAACTCAGCTAAACTCATTTTAAACTTGGGTTCCACAATTCTAGCTCTACTCTTACCAAAACTATCAAAATCCAAATCAAAAGACGAATCTAACACTAACCCATTTCCTTTATCTTTATACTTATCACTAGTAGCATCAAGATTCACATCGAACTTACCTGATTTACTATCATCGTCAAGACCCTCATCTTCTTCATCTTCAGAAACCACCCTTAAGCCCTGTAACTCATCAATCTCTTCCAAGTCAACAACTTCCTCGGGCTCCAACTCTTCAATGCCTTGGCGAACAGTGTCATCTTCTCGCTTCTTGGGCTTTATAAGTCCTTTTTTAACATACTCATCTCGTTTCATCGCAACAGCTTTATCAATTTCACCAAAAAAATCATCTTGTTCAGAAACATCACCAGAATTGACCGGTGGGTCATCCACGTCAGCAATGGCGTTGAGGTAAGTTGACTGATTTGCCTTGAAGTCGGCCTCTTGACGCTTTCGAGCTTTGGCGGCTTGACGGTGGATTTGCTGGAACTTTGAGACTCCATGGGCGGTGTCTTCTGGGGCTTCTGGCGGGTCGTCGTCGGACGGTGTCGGGTAAAACTTTCCATCAGGGCCGATGGCCCTTAACGCACGGAGGGAAAGGAAATTGAAGCGCTTTGGAGGGAAAGAAATGAATGGTTTCGGAGGGAAATTGTGATGAAATTTGAAGGTGAGTGTGGGAATTGCGAAACTGAAACCCATTTGGATATTTGATTTTGAGTGTTTAAAACCGAGGGAGGGGTTTAAGCATGAAGATAGCTTACGGGTTTACGCGTTCGGTTTCCTGTTTCCAGCGTTCAAAACGGTGCGTCGTCTTTAATGCGCTGGAGCTTTGAAGTTTTTTTTTTAAATTTATTTCCTAAAGTACATACATGTAATTAACAAAAAATATAAATTTATATATCAAAATTAATTCTTAAAAAATTTTAACTAACAAATATTGTTTTTTAAATTACATACAAATCTTATAATATTAAATTTATCTCATATTTTTTATTATATTATGTTTATCTTTTAACTCTAAATTCTTATAATTTTTTAAAAATATAATAATATAAATTATGAAATAGAGTCAGTATACAATATTTTTTTAATAATTTATCAAATTAAATTTTCACTTAAAATAAAAAAAATAATAATTTATGTCAAGTTGCTTTAAAAAATAGTAATTAAAAATAAGTTTTGTGAAAAAATTTGGAGCTTTTTTTTTCATTTAAAATGATAAGTGTTGGATAGTAGTATTCTTGATGTCCACTTTAGTGCAAACTAGTTACTAAACATGGCCAAAGTACAAGAGTGAGGATATCATTAAAATACATATTTTAATACATTAAAATTTTTTTTTTGTTTGTTACTATATTAAAATTTATATTTTTTATTTGTCAGTAGCATTCGCACTAGAGAATGATATATATTTCAACTAATCATGATAATTTACATGCATATATGGAAGTTGTAAAAAAGTTAAGAGGAATGCTCCATGAGCACCTGACTTTCTTAACATTGCTCATTGACCATTTATTAATTATTATGTGTATACTCCAACTATTGAGTCATGTTCTACATTAGTTACTAAATAGGAGATACTTAGATTTATAAAAAAAAAAATAAGTCACTCTACCCAATATGTTAGTCTTTTAAATTGTATATCTAAAAATCCTAGACCAAACCCCCCCCCAACAATTGGTATAAGAGGTAGATCTAGTAGTCATAATGTAATGATGGAACAACTCAGGTATGTCGGACAAAAGAACCGGGATCCAACGGTGGTTTCGTCTGAGAGGAGAATTGTTAAGTTGTGTTCTACATTGGCTAATAAATGAGAGATATTTGAGATTATAAGGAGAGTAAATTACTCCACCTAATAGATTAGTTTTTTGAATTAGATACCTCGAAATCCTAAACTAAACCCCCCCAACACCAACCAATCATGATAATTTACACACATATATGACAAGCAGTAAATGATTGAATAGAAATACTTCAAGAGCACCAAAAACCTTCTCTTATTTAGTATGTGTAATTAAACAAGTAAGTAATCGGCTCTTTTAATCCACCTTGTTTACATATATAGAAAAATCTACTTTTCACAAATTCTATTGGGCTAATATGTATTTTCTTTTTGTTTTTCTTATTGAATCTACAAGTTTTAGGGTTTATTTCTCGTATTACAATAATTTTGAATTTATTTTGTAGTTAATGCAATAAATATTTACTAGATTAAATCATATTTACTTAATTAAATTAGTAACATACAATGAAATTTTTAATTGATGAAATATACGTTCATTGAATTGTAAATGAATGGGGTTTAATGGCTATAGTTTTTGTTTCAATGGGAGTTCATGTAGTGAAAGTCTAAGAACTTCAAGATGAACTCATGAACAACTAATTATATATGTAACATGAAAGATATAGGTCATTTGCCACTAGTTATTTGTATAATTTCATTTAGGCAGCTACATAGAGATGATTGGCTATCAGAATTGTGAAAAAAAAAAAAAAACTTAGTTTGATCATGGAATATATCACTACATTATGATATTGCTTAATTAGGCTCACGCCATTGTTCTTGTCGTTCTGTAATTGGAATTCTGCAACTATTCAATCTGCCGTCTCATTCACCATAGCTTATCAGATTAATTTTTTTTTTTTAAATTGCTTTATACTGGATTGATTGGTGGATAAATTTGAAGTTTCCTCACTGTTCTAGTCTTGGTTAGCTGTAACCAGTGGAATCCTTTTTATAGTCCAATTATATTGTTTGATTTGCATAATCTTTCTTAGTGATCAGGAAATCAAATACAAAGCAGAAGAGTCATTTAGAATATCGCCGGTTTAGTTCAATTTAATAAGCTATATTATTCTTATTCTTGTCAGTGTTTTTTATGTTCCGAATTTCTTTCTTTAACTAATTCATTTGTTGGATTTTATCCATGTAATTAATAAATATCTACTGTGTTTAACATCATTATCTGTTGGCTTATTCCCAGTTTTCGACGGAGGTTGCATGGTGGAGCAGAGACTGGATTGGTAGGGACAGTCCGAGTGTCAGAAAATCCAAATCTCAGGCCCAGGCTAAACCGGTATGTTCACTAATGAAATGACACATAGCACTTTTAATTTGGTCACTGAACATCCGTAATTGGTAGATGTGCACTCTCATGGCCTGCCTCCTCGTGATTGGCCATCTAACTAAGAAAAGAAGACGTGTTTTGCGGGGATAATACATGTACCATACGAGGAGGATTTGTGACTGGCCAAAGTATTTGATGAAGAGTAATAATAGGGATCTTATATTTTTTATTTTAAATAATATGTTATTTATTTATTAGTTAATAATTTTTTTTATAAAATTTAAGTGAATTAATTGTATTATGTTCACTTAAAGAATAATATATCATTTAAGATAAAATTAATGATATATCATTTAAAATAATTTTTTAAAATAAATAATTTAAAACGTGTAATATTATCCTATTTAATCATGTAATGAAATAGTAGATTTTGCTATAGAACCAACTGTGGATTCTACTGTAAAATTCATTGAAATATATGTATTAAAATATCAGTAAAATCTAGAAATAAGATTTTACTGCTTTGTTAAATAGTAAAACATTAGTTTTCAATAAAATTGAGGTGATAGAATAATGTCACACAAACTTTTTTCTGTATCCCGCATGATTAGTTCAGTCATCAGGGACGTTTCTAGAACAACTTACAACAAAATTGTCAGCAGAGGTCGGTTCTGTTACTATCAACATCATTATCTCCATAATTACTATAAAATATGTGCACTCGCATTTATTATTATTTTTTTTTCATGATTGAGGACGCCGTTGATTTTTGAAGTGGGATTTGGACCCATTAATAATCAATCACATGCTTCATTCACTCGCCGTCCCACTAATTATTTGCAATCATCCTCCACCACGCGTACTTATAACGAATTGTATACCCTCCACCGAAAAAAATCATGCAGAGGAAATAATTAATATGTATAATTGTGGCGGCGGCAATACACTATTATTTCTTAATTGATCGAATTCAGGCATAAATTACTACTACTCTTTCTAATTGAATTCAACCATAAATTACTACTATTCTCTTATTTCCGTCTTTCTTTCTTCAATCAGAGAAACATAATTTTGTTCAATAGTACCGAACAGTACAACAATTAATGTATATTAGTTGAAGGTGCTAAAATCATTCAATAATCGGACTTAAAATAACTTTTAAAGCTTGAGTAGATCATTATACTTCAAAGTGTACTTGTTATGTTCCAAACCATCAAACCACCAAATGGGGTATGACTGTACTTGCGAAAGGCATTCCAACACCGAAGCCATATAATTTGAAGTAGAATTTATAATTATGCTTTTGAATTCCTTTTTATTTGAAAAGAAACTGGCCAAAAGTCATTTTCTCGATCTTTTTAACTACTCTGAAGAGTGTAGAGTTGGCAGGAGATACAATTCGAGATCTAAATCCTCACCGTCTTTTTTATTTTTTATTTTGGATCGTCAAATCTATAACTACTTTATTATTTATTATCTCCTATGGCATGTGATTTTATTAATAATCACGTGTCATTCATTTGTTTAGTTTTTGTTATCATATCTGTTAAGTTTATTAAAGGTTACATAAGTAATCACATTTCTTCCCTTTGATATTATAATCTTATTTATATTTTATGTGTCTTAAGTCTAAGTTTTTTTTTGAATTTATACTTAAACCGATTTCGAGTATTTCTTAGGACATGTGGCATGATTTAAGTGGCGGTATGTTTTGGTACTTACATTAGTTATTGAGATTGATGTATAATATACAATCTATCACGTTTAAAAAATTGTACAAACCACTAAAATTGTACTAAAAATCAGTGTTGGTGCCAAAAAATTGATATAAGAAGGGCTAAGTTATAGAAAATCACAATTTAATATGTATATTTTTTTCTTTAAGAAGGAAAGTATCAAAATTTTAACATTATATTCAATCATGCGGTTTACTAGGTGGTATATTATTAATGATACTTAGTCATAAGTTAAGATTTTCTAAATGTCTCATTATTTATCTTATGATATATATTAAACCCAATAATTTATTTAAAATATTGAAGACTTTTAATTTTAGATCTAACGTGAGCTTGCAAACATAGTTAGTTGGTGAAATTGGCCATGGTGATAAATTCTTTAACAATTGAAAGAGACATAAGAGAAAGGAACCATGTCTTAATTTGATAAGGAGATTGACAGATAAGAGGAAGATATGGAGAAATTATTATGACATATAAATAATACTTTTATTTTAAAGAGAAGAAAAGAGTAAAATAGGAAGTAAGAAGAGATAGCCTTTGCATTTTAAAAATTTCATAAATTTTGGAAGACTTTTAAGGCGATTAATGATAAATGGATTATTGAAAAGAAAGGGTGGTGATATTTTTCACCGTGAAGTTGTGTAAATCCACCCAACTTTTGAGAACTAATTATAAAAAATTCACAATATTCTTAGCAATTTCAAATTAAGAATAAATTTGAATAATTAACCTAATTAAATCATCATCAATATGATTATTAAGCTTAACTAAACTAACAAAAAACAAAGTAAATGTATTTGTGACATGATATCTCATGAAATTTATATGTTGTTATGAGATTGATTGGCACTGAGAAGGATGTAATTAATTAACTGTTTAAATTTTTTACTTATTTTAAATTTTAAAAAATATTGTGAATTTCTTATGAATAAGTCTTTAAAATGAAGTGATTTTACACAAATTATCAGACGGAAATATTCTTCACTTGAACAGAGATATTTTTACCATTTTTCTATTTAATCAACCCTTTCGCAGCACCATTTGACGCCGCCCATATTAACAGTCATATAGAAAATAGTCCATTGAAAGATACGCTTCACACACAACATACAATCTCAGCTCTTTCATCACCGGATTTGGCGATTTCAACAGATCTTTGGCAGTTGAATAAATAGCTCGACGAACCACTAAAAATTTTTACGGCGATAGTGAACATGTAATAACCGGTTCACATAACCGTACGCGCGTCGAAGTTTACTAAAGATATTTTAGATCCCTTCAAATCATTGTCCTCTTGTCAGATTCGACACCTTTTTTTACCCCCATTTTTTTGGACAGGATTCGACACTTTCAAGTCAACCAACAATAAAGTAAAAGTTTCTGCGGAGTCTAATTCACTGTTTGTAATTTTTCAAATCTGAAACCTTGGTGTGTTGTTGGTGTCTTAGACGTTACATTATTGCTGGCTTGCTGTTGATAGCACCCGCGGTCCCCTCCCCCTAGTTTTGTTATTGGGCCCTATATGATTATTAATTCAGACACAGACGGCCGATTCAATTTCTGACCAAAACTAGCATTTTCTTCATCTCTCCATTATTTTGTTGTTGTTACCTTAAAAACGTAATCTATGATATGAATAGAAATGGTCACAAGCTCAGTAACAATAATCTCTCAGTCCACGAATTTTTGAACTGGAAAACGAGTACGACAGCAATTTTGAAATTTTTACTCGAATATAAAACGACATGGGGCGAAGGCACGGGCTTCGTTTGCGGATATGGATTGACAACGATGATTATTATGCCACATATCTTACACGACAACAACGTTTCTACAAACACAAATCCCGATATCAACTACTAATCCCAAATCTGTTACAGCGAGAGAGGGAAAATATAAGAAAGACAAAAAGTTTTGCTTCGTTTGAAAGTTATTTTTGTTCTTGGTCGTGCCGTGCCCGTGCCCGTGCTCATGCCCACCTATATTACTCATAACTGTGTGTATGTTACCTGCCGCCAGTGTCTATTATAATTACTATTCAGATTCACGTCATTTTCTTTTTTATCTGTTCTTCACCGAGTCGCACTTTCTTCTTTTCTTTTCGTTCATGGCCACTCTTTAATGGCAAAATCTTAAAGTTATTATATTGCAATAGAAAGAAAAGAAAAGAAAAGAAAAGGAAACCCAAAAAAAAAAGGAAAAGAACTGGCGACTGGTCATATGTTGACCAGCCGATGGGACAAGACAAGCCCACTGTTTCGGTTTGGTTTTTGTCTTTTGGAGCTCTTCGAACCAGCAGTCTAGACCAAGCCTCAGGTTTGTTGGGTTCTTTTTACGTTATTTTTAAGTCTCTCTCGTAAGTTTCATGACATTAGCTGTTGATATCCTTTTTTGTTTTCCTATCTTTTTGCAGGTTAGCAGATGCAAAGTATGTACCGCGTTTAATAACTTTTTCGGCATATAATGGAGAAGATATCGCCTAAAAGTCCTGTGGTGTATGAGAGATACAAATCTAGCTGTGCATGGAGTTTAATTCGGTTCTGTGACTTTGGCCAAGGTGACTCTAATAACAGGAAGCTGATTTCTCATGGGAAAGGACTCAACTCACAAGTTTTAAGTAAGTATTTTATAATCGAAGATCGGTTTCTGCTGTTTCATAAATTGCTATATAAGAATGGAAGCCATTTTTATTGATCTATTTGTCAAGTCTGAAATGTTTTTAGATCCTACAGCTACGATGTTCAACTTGGTTCTGTATTCTGTTTTTTCATATGCAGGTGGATTGGATTCAAGGAATAGGCTTGATTTGCTTTCCAACTCCAATGTAAAATGCCAGTGTATTGATGTAAGTATCGGCAACCCACCTATTTTTGGGTTACCAACTTAACTTATTCGGTTATTCCTGTTATTGATCCGTTCCCCCTAATTTCTGTAAAAAAAATTTTTCCCTAAATGTAAGTTTTACGGAGAAGCGCCATCTATGCCAATTAGCATCTCAATTTGTTTCAGGATGGAGTAAACAACAAGTCTCAGATGATTGATTCTGCTAAGGCAGATGTAATGAGAATGAGAAAAGGAGAAGGAGAGATGGCCACTGAGTTGCAGGTCAACAAGAAGATCACTAATACTGAAGGGCAACATATACCATCTAATAATACACAGCCCGTTGGTCGCTTGCCGACTAACCATAAAAGAAAGACAAGCAAGACTTTTCAGATGCATGGTTGTAAGGACATAGCAACAATGGGGCAGAGACAGCCTTATAATGAAAGTTCAGCAGACAGATCTTCAATAAAGTGTACCAAAGCGATACCGACAGAAGCATCCGGCACTAAGGCACATCCTAGGAGGGATTGTGACTGTAGAAGTGTCAGCCATCCAAAGAATAACCGGGTTAGTGAAATAAATTTGCAAGTTAAGATGAATGAGGCAGCGGAAGCATTCGTAAATCAGAAGTTCACTAAAGGAAAATTCCCCTGCAAAAACAAGGCCAGCCACCAGTCTAAACATTTCTTGGATGCACTAGAGATATTAAATTCCAACAAGGAATTATTCATAAATCTGCTACAAGATCCCAATTCTTTGTTAGTCAAACATATCCAAGATTTGCGTCATTCTCAGGCAAACAAACAGGAGATCAACTGTAGCTTCCCAGAAGCTAAATTGTCAGAAAATTGTGGAACGACAGTCAGTAAAAGTAAAGAGCATGTCTGCAATCAAGTATCTTGTGACAGATACCCAACTAAAGGAAGTTTTGATCCTCAAACTTCAGAAAGAATTGTGGTTCTGAAGTGTGGATCAATAGCCGTGCAAAATGGTGCAGCTGACACCAGTGATTGCTCCTCTCCAGAGTCTCTTTATAGATTGAGGAATGAAGTGCAGAGTGCTAAACCTGCATATTTTTCCTTAGGACATATGAAGAGGAAGTTGAGACATGCTATTGGGTTTAGCAGAAAAGAGAAGAAGCCCTCGACATCAACTGATTGTACAAGACATAAATCTCCTATTGACATTGAGGACTCGGGAGATGGTGGTGGAGGAAATTGTCCGGAGACTGCACAAAGCAACTCATTGAGCAAGTGCAATCTTGGGACTGGTCCAATGGCAAAGTCTTTCTGTGTCAGGAAGGGAGCCAAAATGGGCAAACTGAAGGATTCTGCGTCAGGTACTAAAGAGCCAGTTGCTGCGAATGGTGGAAGTGACCTTGGAAACTCAACATCGTCCATTGTCGGGCATCTTAAACAAATTGAATCTAATATATACCTTGAATCCACGAACCATCTCTCTGAGGTTTTAAGGAAGAGAAATGAAGATTTTTCAAGAAAACAGGTACTGACGAACTCCAGAAGGATTGGTTCTCTGCCTGAATATGACTTCTTGGGAAGGTACCAGGACCATAGCTTTAATGCTGCACAGATGAGATTTTCTTCTTATAGCTATTACCAAATGGTCAATGAAAAGAAACAACATCAGAAAGAGAAGAAAAATGGGTACTTAAGTCCGGTGAGGCAGATCATAGAGGCTCCATCCTTAGCAGATTATAAGAGATTTACTGATCAATTGCAAATCTTTGATAGGAAGCCAAATGACTCCGGCAATCATTTTCCTGATATCAAAAGGTACAAAAGGTTTAGTTCCCTAAGCGATCCTTCAAGCTCTAGAGGTAATTTTTTGTTGCTTTTCTAATTCTCGTGGTTCTCAAACACTTTATCTTGTCTAAGCAGCTCAGTTAATATTCAGGTTCTGTGCATAATTCTGTGAAACGTGGAGAAATTAGTTCTTTGGGAGTTCCCTTACAATCAAATGAATCACATAATAATGGTGCAACTCAAGGTTCTGGTCCCACCTACACGTATGAGGACAATGAACATTTGGAGTGCTCAAAATTGGTAAACTTTGATTCCCAGCTCTGTCAAATTAATTAGTAGTGCTTGTGTCCATATTCTTTTCTATTACATTTTATTCTACTGCAACTCTGTGACATACTTCAGTGCATTGTTTTTTGCCACCGATTTTGGCCTTCTTCAGGATTTCCCTATGGAAAGCTTAACATCTCCATCTTCAGAAGATGCTTATTTTTCAAGCCCTTTGAGCATGAAGAAACTGGAAGAGTCTAATGGCATGAAAGATAAAGCAGAGCATGCAAGTCCAGTATCTGTTCTGGATCAGTTCTTCGTTGAAGATATCCCTAGCCCTCTAAGCACCATATCTCGATCTGGTAGGCTTTCAAGTCAGCAATCACTAGTTATTTGTTTTTGTTCTTCCAAAATGTTGCTGACTTTACCAACTTGAACTTCTGCAGCAGAGCCAGTAGTCGAGCCAAAACAAGATTATTGTGAAGAAAACTCTTGCACTGCTCCTGTGACATCTCCTGCAGATCTGAAGATCAATTCAAGCAATACCACGAATGAGCATGAATCCTTGTCAAAATATGTAACAGCAGTGTTGCAAGCTTCCGGTACAAAATGGGAAGAACTTTCAATGAAATGTCATTCGTCAGACCAACTTCTTGAACCATCCTTAATTGATGAGGTGGAGCTATTGCCTAACCTCCTCACTGTTGATAAGAAGCTCATCTTTGATTATATCAATGAAGTCCTTCTAGAGGTATATCAAAGTCACTTCAGTTGCTGCCCCCGGCTATCATTTCTTATACCACAAATCCGACCAGTTCAAGCTGGAACAAATGTGGTTAACGAGGTGATGAAATGTGTCGACTTGGACATCCTGTTCCATCGACAGTTTCAAACTTTGGAGGAACTTGCTGAAAAGGACTTGGGAAAATCCAGAACATCATGGATGGACATTCGAATTGATACTGAAGTTGCTGTTACTGAATTGGTTGAAAGTGTTTTAGAAGAACTGGAATTGGAAATTTCAATCGATCTGCATACTTGAAGCCTTGAATTTTGCTTTGCATGCTTTCTCATCAAACAATGTTTGTTATGGGATGCAAACTTGCAACTGGATGAATCAAGAAAGATTATAGAATTCTTTTTGATGAGTTAGAGAGGAGGCTGCTGATCGGGGACTCATCGAATCAAAATTCATGGCCATCAAGTTTCTTGTTTACTACTGTTACTGTATAGTTTACAATAAATGTCGAGAAATCACAGGTATTATTTATTGTTTTCAAAATTCCCCCGATGGATGTTGTATGAAAGTTTCAACACAAAATAATTTTATACAAGAAACATAGCATTCTCCGGATCCATTTCAGGGAAGTTCACTAGCGTAGGAACGTATTTAATACATATTGAAAAATTATATCTCAAGTGAAAAAATTGTTAACAACATGGGATCTATATGTTATATTTTTGTATATTTTTTCAGTTTTAAAAGGTTTAACCGTTAAAGAGTGGGATATTTTCACCCCTAAGTTTTTTTTTTTTTTTGGTCACGTGTAGCATTTTTTGAAGTCACAATTTTATCTTTACGAATTAAGAACAGCGTCAAAACCTAAGAATAAAAAGAAAAAATATTTTGGGTTTCTAATTAATCGCCATTAATCTATTAGAAAAGTCCCTATGAATTTATAAAACCCAAAAAAAATTTAAACTTTAATTTTCAGAATTACTAAATCCTACACATTATTAAAAATAATGGTAGTTGTCGCACATAAACATTTTTCTATTCCCATAAACAAGATTAATTCTACCAGTTTCCATAATAATAGTTGAATGAACGTTTTGAATAACAAAATTCGTGAAGAATCGTCTCTGCAATAACATGAGATAAATGATATTTTAGTTATTTATGTAAGAAGTGAGATATTTAATAATATTGATAATAAATCTATTACATAATATTTTCAAAATATAAAATATATCGAGTATATTTATAAATGTATTAGTAAATATTTTATATATTCAAAATTTTAGTTTCTAAATTTTGTTATTATCTAATTTAATCTCTAGTAAATTATTTTTTTAGATCCGCCACTACTTAAGAACGCGGTAACTAATTTGAACTTAATATATTGATCTTCAGCCAAAAATATTTGTTGATATTTATTTTTGAGTGATGGGTTTTTTATACTAATTATTTGTAAGAAAAAGAACATATGTGAATGAATTTATGTGAATTTATAAAATTAAGGAAAGAAAGAAAAGAAAAGGTTAATTAATGATTTGTTAAAATTATATAAATAATAAAAATTTTAATTAAAAAAAGAATATAGAGAAAAAATTAATGAGATATTTTAATAGGGATTAGGGTGCACGTATTTAATGGGGGTTGCCATACAACAGATGGGTTGAAAATAAAATGGTATTTTAAAATCTGATTACGAATTAAAAATTATATTTCCATCCTTTTCAATAAATAATTTATCCACGCCCCCACTTCCCGCCAAACTTAACAATAAAAACCCTAATTCTCCCTCATTCCTTAAACCCTGCCATGCCAAGCCAAGCCACCCACCAAAAATCCCAAAACCCCTAACCCTACCACTAACCAGACTACCTGCACCAGCAACAAATGGAGAATAAACCAGAACTCGTCCTTATCCTCGACTACGGTTCTCAATACACCCACCTAATAACCAGACGAATCCGTTCGCTCTCCATCTTGTCTCTTTGCCTCTCCGGCACTTGCTCTCTCGAAGACATTACCGCCAAGAATCCCCGAGTCGTTATCCTTTCCGGCGGCCCCCACTCCGTCCACTCCCCCGATGCCCCTGCTTTTCCCGCTGGCTTCCTCGAGTGGGCCCTGTCTAACGGCGTTTATGTTTTGGGAATTTGTTATGGGCTCCAGTTGATGGTTCAGAAGCTTGGTGGTGTAGTTAAGGTTGGGGAGAAGCAGGAGTACGGGAGAATGGAGATGCTGGTGGAAGGTAGTTCGGGGATTTTTGGGAATAAGAAGGTGGGTCATCATCAGGTCGTTTGGATGAGTCACGGAGATGAGGCTGTTGTGTTGCCCGATGGATTCGAAGTCGTGGCGAGGAGTCAGCAGGGAGCTGTGGCTGCTGTTGAGAATAGAGAAAAGAGGCTTTTTGGGCTTCAGTATCATCCTGAGGTAGATGGAATTCGAATTTTCTAAAATTGTTTTTTTTCCTCTTTTTTTGGCACTGCCCCCCGCGGCAGGGGGGGGGGGGGTTATATATGAGTTGCGTTGGAGTTATTTGTCTTGATGTGTGGATGTGTTGTAGGATCTATGGAGGTTTTGATGCTTATTGTCCTAGAATTTTACATAGACCTATTTGAAATGGTTTGATATATCAGTTGTTGACTGGATGCTACTAGGGGTGGAGCCCTGTTCAGACTAGAGGGTGCCACGGCACAATCAACAAATTCCTAAATAAAATACTTTTATGATAATATCATTATTTTTAAGTGTGAAATCTTCATTTGGCCCCTGCAGGGACTCACATTCTCTCACAATTTTTAAACTTTAGAGAAAAATGTAGGTTATATGATCCCACAAACATTAATTCTGATAAAAACTTGTACCTTTACAATTATTAATTTATTGTTAACAAATTCTTTTATCTTTCTTTTGCTAGAAATGGGTGAGCTTACTTTTTTGTTGATGTTTTATGGACTTTGTTTTATTTAAATTTGTATTACCTATTTTTAATAGGAAAAGAACTTTTATACTATGAAAATAAAACTTTTGCATATTACTGCCTATTCAATTGAAAAAATCGTATTATTAGTTTTGAAATGTTTTAATTCGGTCTGAACTCTGAGCTCCGCCCCTGGATGTTGTGGTTTTGCCGTCGTTAGTGATTTAGTGTGGAACTATTGGAAGTTTATAATGGTATGCGAACTTCCAATTTTATTTGCTGATTATTGAATGTTCTGCAGGTGACACACTCACCTGAAGGGATGGAAACTCTTCGGTATTTTCTATTTGATGTTTGTGGAGTTAATGCAGGCTGGAAATTGGAAAATGTATTGGATGAAGAAGTTAAATGCATCAAGGATACTGTGGGGCTTGAAGATCATGTCATCTGTGCATTATCAGGGGGTGTAGATTCGACTGTTGCTGCAACTCTTGTTCATAAGGCAATTGGGGATCGGCTTCACTGTGTTTTTGTTGACAATGGTTTATTAAGGTAAGAGAGTGTGAATGTTTTTCTGAAACAACTAAGATTAGATTTCATGGAAAGACTTAATATTGGTTCTACACTTTCATTTATCTTTTGGTTTCTCTCTGTAAATTTTCAATCATAATTTTGTTTTACATAGGTACAAAGAGAGGGAACGTGTTATGGATACCTTTGAAAAGGATCTACATTTACCAGTTACTTGTGTTGATGCAACTGATCAGTTCCTTAGTAAGCTGAAAGGTGTGATAGATCCTGAAACGAAGAGGAAAATAATTGGAAAGGAATTCATCTGCATCTTTGATGCTTTTGCCCATGATTTGGAGCAGAAATTAGGAAAGAAGCCTGCTTACTTGGTGCAAGGAACCTTGTATCCAGATGTAATTGAATCATGCCCACCACCTGGAACGGGAAGAACCCACTCCCACACAATCAAAAGCCATCATAATGTTGGGGGGCTTCCTAAAGACATGAAGTTGAAGCTCATTGAACCTCTTAAACTTCTATTTAAGGATGAGGTTTGGTTTTCAATTTTACCGTATCATGCGTTCATACTAATAAAGATGATTTCCATTCTTGTTTATATTTGATTCTATTTTGGCCATTTTCTTTCTCTATTTATGAAGGTCCGTCAACTTGGCCGGATATTGAATGTTCCCGAGCAATTTCTAAAGCGTCATCCATTCCCTGGCCCTGGCCTTGCAGTGCGAGTCCTTGGTGATGTAACTGAAGGCAATTCCTTGGATATCCTTCGACAGGTATGTGTAGTTTATGCTTTGAGCGATAACCTTATGTCGTTGTTTACCCTTTTAAACCTTAGTTTTTTGACCTCTTCTTTTCAGGTTGATGAAATTTTTATTCAATCTATCAAGGAGGCGGGTCTTTATGATTTGATTTGGCAAGCTTTTGCAGTGTTTTTGCCTGTAAGATCAGTTGGAGTTCAAGGCGATCAAAGAACTCATTCTCATGTTGTTGCTCTCAGAGCTGTTACAAGCCAAGATGGAATGACAGCAGATTGGTAAGCCCCCAATTTTTTCACTTTTGATGGTTTCTGTAGAGTTGTGTATATGCATAAGCTAGCAAACGACCATATGAGCATTTGATGGCATGTAAACTAAGGTCTATATTCATGTTCCATCGGAAGTTTATTTTGATGAACCTTGCCTCCCGAATCCCTTGTCTTTACTGCTAATTGTTTTTTTATTCTTTTTTCAAAAGGCTGCTAATTTATAAGTTCATAATTTTGCAAATTTATTGTCATGTTTGTTTTCTAGAGCCGCTAATTATTTCTATGGAGTGTTGGAAATTACTATTTCGCTGTATTCTCTGTGAAATAGTGTAGGCTTTTTGGCTTTGATTTTTGGGGTAGAATAAAATTTCTTGCATGCAACTTGCTTATTTTTTCTCTTTGGATCTGTGGAAATTACAGGTACTATTTTGAACACAAATTCCTTGATGATGTAGCCAGAAAAATCTGTAATACTGTTCGAGGTGTAAACCGAGTTGTTCAAGACATCACATCAAAGCCTCCATCTACAATTGAGTGGGAATGATGCTCTGTTGAATGCCTTGTGGCTTATGAAAAGTACAAGACTCTCTAGTTGTTTAGAGTTAAGCTTATGCATCAATTATTACCTTTCCTCTGCTTCTAATCAAGCAGGGTCATGAGATGAAAGTTGAATTACACAAAGCTCATAGTGTTTTATGTCTGTGCCCTTATCCATATTACATAATTCTCATAAGGTAATATATTTTGGAGGGTCGATGGCTTAACATTTGTGCGGAGACTTCGTACTGACTTGTTACTACACTATATTTTTTACCATATTGGTTCTTATGAGCTTTTATGCTTTTGCTATATTTATCAGAAATTATATGTTTCTGTTTTTCTCAAGCTATATGAGAAGTGTGTATTTGTTGCTGATGTGAAGGCGTGACTTGAGCATAAAAAATTTGTTAGCAAGAACTGTGAAATGCTGAGTTCATGCTTTAGAAACCTATTTCCTATCTTTGCTTGTATATACATTTTCACAATTAAGCTTCAATGTTATTATGTTATTACCATTGTCAGTCCATTTTATTTGTTTGATGGTGGCACTTGCTGCTCATGGTCTGTGGTCTCCACCATAATTGTGATTATGGTGTAAAATAATTATCACTTATCTTTAAAAAGCATTGATTGAGATGGCCACAATGATCTGTCTCACCACCTCTTTATACCTGCCCAATCATAGTTATAATGGTGGGATTCAGATTATCATCGTCTATAGAAAACCCTCAATTAGTGTTCTCCATTTCTGATTATGGTAAAATGTATCAGAATTTTTTTTCAACAGTTGGAATATAAGTCTATCTTATAAATTCTGACAGTTGACCCCTTTCTACATGGAACATGCTTTGTATGTCAACATTTGAATCCAGCTGAGCAAACCATTGTATTTTTCAGTATAGTAATGCCAGAACTGCAGATTTCCGTTCAGCTACCTGTGTTGGATTTATCCCAACCAGTGTCTCCCTCCTTTCTATCTTCCCTTTCTGAAGCCTGTCGAGAATGGGGCTTTTTTTATGTAACTAACCATGGTATCTCCCAGGATATGTTTAAGAAAGTCTGTTCATTCTCCAAACGTATATTTAGCAGTTCCACAGATACCAAGCTCAAGCTTGGACCATCATCATGCATCAAAACGTACACTCCTCATTTTATAGCTTCCCCTTATTTTGAAAGCCTGCGGGTTTCTGGTCCAGATTACTTTGCTGCCGCAAAGGCTTCTGCATGTGTGCTTTTTGGCCAGCAGAGTTCCGACTTCAGGTAACATTTTCTTTAACATCCCACTGTCTTGGCACTAAAGTTTTGTTAATCATTTTTCTGCATTATGTTAATGTTATCTTGCTTTTCAATTTCGTAGTGAGTTATTGGAAGAGTATGGGATCAAGATGGTGGAGTTATCTCAGAGAATCTCGAAGATTACATTAATGAGTTTGGGAGGTGATTATGAAAGGAAATTTTATGAATCTGAATTTGGTAAGTGTCATGGGTATTTGAGGATCATAAATTATACACCGCCAGAGACTGTCAAAGAAGATAAAGAGGTTGAAGGGCTTGGAATGCACACTGATATGAGTTGTCTAACGCTAGTCTATCAGGATGAGATTGGTGGACTCCAGATGAGATCCAAGGAGGGGAAGTGGATTGACATATTCCCATGTGAGAATTCACTAGTAGTTAATATTGGAGATCTTATGCAAGCTTGGAGCAATGGGAGGTTAAGGTCATCTGAGCATCGGGTTGTTTTGAAACGATTCATAAACCGTCTCTCGCTGGCTTTCTTTTGGGGTTTTGAGGATGAGAAGGTGATTCGAGCACCGGATGAAGTTGTGGGAGAAGGATGCTCAAGGATTTACAAGCCCTTTGTTTGCTTGGACTATTTGAAGTTTAGAGAAAATAATGAGGAAGGTAAATTCAAGAGAATTGCGCATACTGTCAACGATTTTGCAGGGATACAACAGGAGGGAGGTATGGCATCAGTTCTGGAGTTTTAGCTGGGTAAAAATGTACAATATCCAGTTAATTAAATTTTATCCAAATGTGAATGTGTATTTTCTGTATACCCTGATCGGCTATCTGATGGTGACAAATCTTCTGTAAAGTCGTTCTCTGTTGGTGTAAGTGTGAGTTTGTTGTTATTATTGAATCCAATGACATTTTTGTTTTCTTGCCTTTACTTAATTGCTTTTGAGAAATGGGGCTTCGAAGACACGACAGGCATTCCAAAAGTTACATTTTAATTTAATTCAAATGAGTAACACAACTGGGTCAAAAGCATGATCTGTAAACTTAACAGTTAACAAGACCCAAATAGATAATGTCCTATTCCATTTCCGCGGCCAATTCAGTAGCATCTGCAGTATCAGGATTGAAGCAAATCCTTCATCAGTGCTTATTACGATCTAAAGGGGCTCGTGGTTTTCTCTTCGGTCATCTTTTTCTGTGGTCAATATAGTTATTTGAATCTAGCGGACGTATAAATAACCCACTGGAAGAATCCTTTTACTGTTTTTTGCATCTAATGCTAAATGATTGTTTTTTTTTTTTTTATTTTGATTTAATTAACTATTTAATCTTTACATTTTAAAAAATATCTCAAAACTCCCCCGTTTTAAATATGTTAATCTCTTGCCCTTACTTTTTATTCGCTTTTATAATAATACATTTGCTACAATATTTTTTTACACTAATTAATTTATTTGTTGAAAAAGTTAATTATTTATTATGAATTAATCAATAAATATCAATATAAAGAACTATTATTTTTTGTGTCTTTACAACAATCTTGCTAATTATTACTTATAAATAAATTAATATTGGTGAACTTTAAACAATGTTTAATACCCTTACAATAATCTTACTAATTAATTATTTACAAATAAATTAGTTTACAAAGTTAATCCTTAAAAAATTTAAAAAAAAATATTACACTAATTTTTATTTTACTTTTAAGATAGATTTAATAAATTAACTTTTTTTCTTGTCATTAATATTTCAAGAGTATTATTGTAAGGACATTATTATAAAAGTAAATAAAAAAATAAGAGTATAATATAATTAATAATAATAAGAGTTGTTGGGACAAAACTACGTTACAGATTCTGTAAGGTACAGACTGCAGCATCAGCCGTTGGATGTGGTTGGATGTGGAGTGAGAAACTAAACAAAAGAAAATCGGATGGTGGGATGACGGGAGATGTTTGTTACAGAATCTGTAACATAGACAGGTCCAGAGTTGTTGACTTTAATATTAAAGAAGCTACAGGGCTTTGGAACAGTAGGACTGTTCCATCGCAATACAAAATTTTCTCTCCTACGGGTTAACGACAATATTATTTCCGCCATTATTTACGAGATTACGAAAGGCCGCTGCAAATTCTAGAGCCGTCCTTCAAATGACAAGCCCAGACAGAACCCATTGTCATAAAAGAATCGTGTAAAAATTTGCATGATAAGACATAATAAAAGCAGGAGCTGGCTAAGTTACAGATTCTGTAACATACAGATCCAACTTAGCCAGCTCCTGATTGGTTAGCTAGCTACCAAACAAAAACATTTGCATGCTTTTTCTCCATAGGCAGGACAGGTGTGGTGCATGCATTGGGTGCGTATGTTACAGAATCTGTAACATAGCATCCTTCAATAAAAGCATTCAAAGTTTTCGAGGATCAAAACTCTTCCTGGGTTTCACTATTAATTGCTAGCCAATGATTATTAACTTTTGAGGACACCTTTTGCTTGTTGCTGTCACTTTTCAACGAAGACATGTTGATTGCCCATTGCCACTGGGAAAAAATCACTTTCTTGATATGGATTGGTAGGTTCATTATTAAGAAACCCATTAATTGCAAATCTTCATACAGATTCGTTTATGAAGGATTTAATTCAAAGGGTCCCTCGGTGTGTTTCACATGATTACTCAAAGTTGATTGCGATCCCATCAAGGGTTTGGCGTAAGATAGATGCTTTTCATTCGAAGAAAGTTACATTATCATTTATCAGAGTTTATTTCCCCGAACTATATTACTCTCTCGTACTCTTTTGAATTTCATTTTGCAAAATGCTCTCAACTACGCTACACTTTCTTTCTTGGGACAATATATATATAGGGGATCAAACAATTTCGGTGTATAAACCAAGATTCAACACTTCCAAGCAACTCTTTGTAGTGATTGTTTGATTATCCCAGCTGATGCGACATTTGATCCTCTGTACTGAATAAAATAAAACATGCATGGTTAAGAATAATTATGTTAGTTATAAAGGAAAAGATATTCTCAGTATTTGCTTGCAATTTCACGTACGTACCTCACTTTTGATAGTAAGAGATAGAATGCCTCGATTGGTGGATGATTGAACCGAGTGGGAATATAAATGAAGGTTGCTTATTGCATCCATAATCTCGAGCAACATTCCTTCCCTCCATGGGCACTTGATCTCAATTTGAACATCCTTTTCATTTATGCTCACATTTATATTATCTGCTGTCGCAAAACGTTCAAACTCTGGCTCCGACTCATAGATGTCACGAGATTTTCTCTTCTTTGCTCTACGAGTTTTGCTGTTGTCATAATTAGCCTCTAACTTTGCTCTGCAAGACTCCAATTCTTTGACTTTTCTCTCAAGCTCTTGTACGTATTCTATTGTGTCATCTAGTATAGATACTTTGTCAAACTGCAAACGATTTAAAAATTTTAACCAAGTGATGAATGTTTAGTGATCAATAATTGTAAGTAATTGAGTCTTAATTAGCTACCTTGCTGACTGAAGGTACCATGGATTTGAGAATAACAAATCTTTCATTTAGCTTTCCCCTTCGCCTCCTCTCCGATTTTACATGGTTAGTAGCAGTTTCCTCAGCCTCTAGTCTCGAAACATCATCTTTAATGTGATTATCTTCCGACGACTCAAGCAATCTGTAATTAATTATCCGAGGAACTTCAAATAAGATCTTCTTCAATAACTTTTGTGAAACTCCGTTTCTTTTTTTCTTGCAACTCACCAATCCACCTTTCTTCCAACTAGCAAAGCTGGATTCTTGGCTGTGATTTTGAAAATGTGGCCGCGAAACTAGCTGATGGGAGGTTTTTAGAAGAGATGAAAGAACACTTTGATAGTGCAAATCATGGCCTTGGGGATCCAGTGAGGTAAGCTCTGTGGGGTTACATTCTTCAACTTCTTGCAGACAATGGCCAATTTTTTTATCGTCTTTTGAAGCAGAGACACATTTCGCAGCATCTACAAGTGTTTGGGAAATGCTGTCACTAGAATTTACGGAATGAACACAGTTACTGAACTCATTATCCATGAATTGCCAGCTTTGTACTTGAGAAGCCACCCCATTTATGCCTTCAACCATAAATGAATCATCTGCTGGTTGATTGTGCTTGATGCCACTAGAACCGTTGTTATCCGGAGAAGCCATTTCTAACACTTCATATCCCACAACTGGAACCATTGTAGTGTCAAGATTCTGTGAACAAAGTGCTGCACAAGCGAGATCTTTGTCATCTCTCATGTTTCCAGCACCGCTACTGGAATTACCGGAAATCATTGGACATGGAATCTCCATGAATGCAGTCTTAATGTGCTGAATAAAACCAGGTTCCTCCAACACCTTAAGAAAACAAGTCATGAAATATCAATAACTTGAATTGGCACTGTAATGTGCAAAGCAAAATCCTGAGAGATTGTAGTCAAACGGGGATCTGATAGAAAAGTTACCAGCTCAGTTACCCCCAACTCAACCACACCATGCAAATGTGGAAAGCATACTACTGTCTGAAAAAAAAAAATAAATAAATAAATAAGTAAAGAGGAATTTGACTGCTCTTATTTGTACCAAAACATTTATTTTATATTAGATTTACTTGTACCAAAACATATATTTTATATTAGATTTACTTTGTTTCCATTTCTCATTTGTGCAAGATTCTTGACTTTAGAAATGGAAACTCAATAAGATGCTAGTAAATGCGTCATTGAAAAAGATATAGAGGGAAAGAGAAACTGCACCTGAATAGATGCACTCTGAGAAATGCAGTGCCGGTTTATGAAACAAAGACCAAACAGAGAAAAAAAAATATTTAGGTTCTTCTTACAATATGAATATCTTAGCCAATTGGTATCATTTTAGGCTGAAAAATTAATTCTCTGCATCCTACCTTTGCCAGCAGAGAACGACTGAACACTTTGCTGTCTGCATACTGAGCATTGCACAACCATATAGGCTGATTATTTGCAAGTGTCCTTCCTGGCAACCTAAAACCAATGTAAGCGAAAATTTAATACAACAGGGATTATTGTGTATGCAATTTCGAAGGGTTGAGTACAAAGATGTGTGGTCAAAATTACCCTTCACCGATGTTGAAGACAAATGACATGCAAACCAAGTAATACCACTCGGTATCAGCAAGATCTTCAGGGGACAATGCCGCTGATGGTCTTTTGCTGGCAGCTTGTGGATTACTCTCACCAGCCGAAAGAGATTCGTATAATTCTCTCAATTGCTCACTCCTTTGCAAACCCAATTGGTTGGAACTGAGCTCTACTGATTGGATTGTTTTCCTTGTCTTAATATCTCCATTGTAGTAGCCATCACCCCACTCCAAGACCCTAAAATATCATTCACAATCGAAAGAAGAGTAAAAAAGAAGTAAAAAAGTAAGATGAAAACAAAAACAAAAACAAAAAATCAACTTTTGAGCTCTCTAGTCCAGCAGGCCAACATGTCCCTAAATCTGGAACTAGATTGTCCCCATTTGTCTACGTCAATTTTGAATCTTAAGCAGACCCAATTGATAAAAAAGAACAAAAGCCAGAGCCGAAAATCATTTTCGCATATATTAAAACAAACTAACTTGAGTGTTTGTTCATTTTATATCCTTGCTCGAAGGAAAAATGTATATATTTGAGAAGAAACAAAATGTAAGCAGAACAGGGATAAGCCAGAACTGAAAGAAGAAGGAACTTTGAGTACCCAGGTTGTGTATCTGAAATGGTCCAGAAGATTGCATAGCTCCACTGAATGCTTCTCACAGCAAGAGCGAGCTGTTTCTTCAGGCTCTCTGGCACTCTCTTCTGATTTTGAATCTTGGTAGCAGCCATTTGATGAAATGCAAAAAGAGAGCTTAAGCTAAAAAGCAAGGTACTGAAAAACCAATCACACGCTAACAAATCTTGCTCAATTCTTGATTCCTCATTTTCAACAGACTAAAACAACCAACCTTTATGGGCTTTTGGCAAAACTGTTCTTGTTTCGAAAATAAAAAGCAAAAACAGCCCGGACTCGGACTCAGACTCTACAGAAGTAGCTAAACCTCGAGGGTTCGTAACTCAAAGATGGCCGGGAGTTTTTGGGTTGCCGTGTAAAGCTGGTATCATTAATCTTTATCAGACAGATGTACAGGACGTGAGTAAAAAGACTAACGTCCATTACTGTAATGGAATGGACCAGTAGCAATTAATTCCTTGTTGTAATTTATACATTCTCAGGTCACTCACTTTGATGAACGAAAAATAATAATAATAATGGTAAAGTATCTTAGCATCAATCTCAAAAAATGGCACTAATTAACCCAATAAAAGAGTAGGAAGCAAAGCACGCACACAAGAAGATAACTTATTGGTTCTTTTTAGTTGAATAGGGTAATAAAGATCTGAACTTTACTGACCCAGCAAACAGAAACACTTGGTCCTACAAGCTGATCACACAAACACCGCCACTATCTCCAGTCTAAAGACTAAAGTAGTTGCAATAATTTTTCACTCACAGAACCAAACCACCAAAAACCAGTAGCTCAATCAACAAAAAAAGGAAAAATGAAAGACAAGTACAATTGAAAACAATGAAGTTTGTTTCAAGTGAAATATGATTTCATGTATATGCTATGCAAGTGCTTTGCTTCGATTTGTGTTCATGGCTTTTGGAGATATCAGGATACATAAAGCATGCACATATATGAATTGAAGAGCTGCGTGAGAGAGGCTAATAGCCCAATAGGAAATGAAAGATAACACAAAGAAAGAAGATAGAAACGTGGAACTGGTGCAAAAATTACAATAAACAGTGGGTCACATGAACATTTAAGCAGTGTCAAATCGAAGCAAGGATTTGGTGAGAAATAATAACGGACAAAAAAACCAAAGTCATTTATTACAATGAATACTGCTTCTTCAAGCCTCTCTTGTTTCTGCTTCAGCATTCTCTAATTACGCTGAAAATAGAATTCTCCAATTTATGATTCCTGTAAATTCTGATTAAAAGTTTGATTTAAATGGGTTGTTTACTGAGTACATTTTTTTTTTTTACCATATTATATACTTAATATGGTGATAAAAATGTCAGCTGATATTGATGATCAATGTTAAAAGCATTTTTTTAATAGAATATTAAAAGACTTTATTTTAGACAAAGTGTCAAAATATGAGCAAGCCAACAAAGCAGACAGACGGACCCCTGAAACAATGCAATTCCTTTCACAACCAAAAAAAAAAAAAGTGCTTAAAATTGAATATTAAATTAGAATCTATTGGATTGTGTGGAATAGTGATAAATGTCTTAAATTTTTAATTTTAAATTTGATCTGAGATTATGTGTTAGTCATTGAATGATAAATAATTTTTTTATAAAAATTAAATGAATTAATTATATAATATCACCATCATTTAAAGTAAATCATTTAAAGTAAATTTTAAAATAAAAAAATTTAAAATGTATAACACAATTCGGTTGGGTGTACAAGATTTAAAAATAATAACTTAAAAAGCCAGACTTGCATGAAAGAATTCAGTAAATTACTGTCGCTGGCTCTTCTAATTAAGAGAATTGCTATTACATGAAACATTAATTCATTGGAGAATTTGCAGAATGCTTATATATATGTGTGTGTTTTTATGCGTGTGAAAATGGAAATAAAAATAAATGGGAATGGTGCTGGCAAGAAGCCCATCGTGTTCCCCCACCCCCACTCTATTGGAATTGATTTGGAAACTGAAATAGACAAAACCATTGCCATAAGCCATAGCCTTTTCAGAAGCTATAGCTATACTCACTATGAAATTAAATGGAGCTTTTGCGAAGCCGAAAAGCATCCACGTGTGGAAGTAGAGCAAAGGCTACATTTTGTTGAGAGAAATCAAGTGTGCCTTTTTTCATCCAAGACATTTTTTAAGTTCATGTTGTACCAAACTTCTTTTTTTTTTAGGCTTAAGGTCCCTTTCATTGGTGTTTTTAAATTAAATGGCCTTTTAATATACCTTTCAGTGCCATTTCTATGCACCAACTTATAACCAAATTTAATAAATTATGACACTCGAACGCCTCAAATTCCAGATTTCCTGTGGTTTTGATGGTGCAGTGTTCTTTGTTGCTGGCTATGGCTCCGGTGATGACTACTTCTGGTCGTTGTAATGCAGCGATGGCTCATGTTTTTGTAGTGATGCCATCACCATCTGCTACTGTCTCCTCGTGCAATTGTAGGAAGAATGGTGCTCGAGGAGATGCTGCTAATAATGCCGCCAAAAATTAATATTTTTATCATCAGTAGTAGTTAATCATTTGTACGTAACCATCCAAATCCAATTCTATAATTGCAATCCATGGAGTTGGAGTTGCTCCAGATCTGCACAAATTAGGGGCAAGTAATCAATTCAATTGGCTAGGAGGATAATATGAACTTTTAAATTATAATTTAACAGAATTTATTAATTTCGGTTAGTGTGAGGAGATTAAGTGTGATGTTCCTAAATTTAAAAGAGATAAATATCACAACCCATTTGAGTATAAATAATTTGTGTATATATATATACAAATTACTTCAAAAGACTTTAGTAAAATCTTCAATTCTAGACTAGACCAACACTAATATAATATATGTATCAAATGTCGATTGTATGAATTGTTGAAGACCGGAGGAAGTAGAAGGATGAATGAGAGCCTCCGGTGTCTTATTACTATTATGGAGTTCGGTGGTGAATAGTAGAGATAGTGATAAGACAGAAGGATATGAATAAAAAGATAATAATGTTTTCGGTTTTAACAGGGATTTATGAGGCCATTGTTATTGATCATAATCTTTAAGATTGAATTAGACAAATATGTTAAAATAGCAGCTGAAAGTCGATGGAGTTTTGAGTTTTTGGATGGGTTTTTAAATATGATGCGACAATAATTACTTTTGATAAAAAAAAAATTAAAAAAAAAAGAGAGAGAGAGGGTGGTTTCCTTAATTTATTTATTTTTTCTTTCTAATTTCATGAGTAATGTTTTAGTATGTCTAGTAAATCCTAGAACTAGAAGAAATTGGACATGGTGGTTGGTATTTTGTACCTTTTCTAAAAAAGCAGATAATCTCCTAGCATTCAGGATGAAAACGAACTCTTTGGCTTGTTCTACTTTAATAGAAATTGAAATTTTAATGTATATACAAGAAAAAACAATGATTCTTTGGAGACAGAAGTTACTTGAATTCACAAATCAGGCTCCCCGAAATCAAATTATGTGTATGTATGAAGAGTCAAAGAAAATAAAAAAGAAATTAATAATATAATACCATATAATAAAATCCAATGGAAATGAAATAAAATTTAAATTAAATTAACGAGATCAAGTCAACATTACTTATTCACAATCGGTGATGAAAGAAAATATTACCAAAATATCATCATTTTCACTACCAAGTTTATATAGAGATGTAGAGATAATTTCATAGCTTGACCCGTTGGATTACACTTATATGTCCAAGTAATTACAGTTCGATGTAACTAATGACAATTACTAAATCATCTAGAATTTACAAATAGTTGCGCAAGTTAAAAGAGTAAGACAACCTAATTAAAGACTCCATTTGATACAAATTTTCAAATTAAACTTATTTAAATAAAATTTTTAATAAAAGTTTTTATTTAAAAAATTATAGTTGTTTGGTTGCTAATAATTTTTTTATTAAAAATTATAAAATTATTTTAATAGATAATTTTTTTAAAGTGAAGTTATAAAATGCTTAAAGGCTCTATTAAAAAAAATTTCAAAATAAATTTTTAAAGGAATTAAATAAGATTAAAAACTAAATATTAATATTTTAAAAATTCAACCTCTAATCCCAATTTCTAAAATTTTAAAATGTGAGTTCTTATTGACAAAGATAAAATAACTTATTTAGCCTTAAAAAATTCTATTAAAAAAATATTTGAACATCAATAAAAAATTTTTTTAAAAATATTATAATTAAATAAATATTTATAACTATTAAATAGATCATTAATAATACCTGTGGCATAAACACTGACGATATTTCAACTCAATACTGACACCAACCTGACAGAAACCGCAACTTACGAGTGCCGCTTGACTTGTTCTTTTTTTATTTTTTAAGAAAAATAAATAAAAAATAAATTGGAAGTTTGAAACGAAATTAAAAACAAAAAAAATTCCAAATTGCAAAATCTTCAGCAGAACCCAACTTCTGTGTACGTGGGCCATCGACTTGGAGCTCAGAGTCAGACTGGACGTAATAAAACGTTCTCAAACAACAAACTTAATTCGAAAATTTATGATATGTTTTGAATGAAATTTTATTCTATTTCGTATCTTAAAATTTGTTTAGTATTGATGTTGGGTAATTATGATTTAAAAAGTATAATATTAAAGTGTTTAGATTAATTATTATAACTTAAAAATTATATTGATATATTTTTTTATTTATATAATAAAAATTTATTATATTTTTAAAAATTTTATTAAAATTATATTTACTACATATTATTAAATTTTATTTTATAATTATGATTTATTTTCCTCACAACATTCGTCTCTTAAAGATACAGCACATTAATTCCAAACATAACCTTACTCTTATGGATCTTCAAAGTTTTAACATCATTTAAAAAAGATGAAAAAATCTTTCATTTTTTGTTACCCTATTGACAGATTCGTCTGGTGACCCATTAATTAGAGCTTCTTCTTTTTTTTAATAAAAAGATTTGAATTATCGGTCATTGGATCTTTTTGCTCGCAATCTAACGGCTAATCGGCTACAAGACAAACAGAGGGGCTACTTTACCACCTGGGCAAAGTAGCTGGACCCATTCCTAAGACAATGGTGGATGACACCTGTCAATTGGACCTTACCCCAGCGTGATTGGAGCTTACGACCCGATGAAACATATAAATAATTAAATTTTAACTACACACGTGTGAGTTATTGAATACGGAAAATGTTATTTTGACCAGGAAAAAAAAATTATATTACAAAATTTTGATTTTAAAAAAAAAACGAAAGATTAAAATGTCTTGATAAAAAAATAAATTGATTAATGACTACCTGATATTTTTAGCCTCTTTATGTTTTTTTTTTGGTCAAAATTTTATAACTAAACTTCTGACTAAAGAGCCAATATTGATGAAAATATAGAATTAAGTCATGAGTTCACACACACACCCACAAAAAATTATAAGACGCCGAAGAAGAAACACGTATAATTGAAGGTCTGACGTTACATCCATGGAAATCAATTGGGCTCTTCATTCTCTTTCTCTTTCTCTCCAACCTGAACCTTCACCCATGCATGGTAGCTAGCCACGTAGCACGTGGATGTGGTTCTTGTTTGATCACACATTCAAACAAACCCCATTCACTAATAAACGAGTATACAGAATAAGTAAATTTGGACCTTTCAATTCGTAAAGAATAACGGATTGAGGCTCAAGGATCAGTAGCCAACTCAGCAATAATTGTAGGGTCTCGTATCTATTTATTCGATATGATTTTATGTTAATTTTTAACAGTTTAATAATTTTTTTTTTAATTTCTATTCAACAACTGAAATTTTTACTCCACAGTAGCGGCAGCTTAAAAGTTACAATGCCTCACTACCAAACACACCTTAAGAATCTCTAATAAATTGAATGTCAGATCTATAATAATTTCTAAAGTAAAATATATTTTTATATCTACACAATTAAAATTATAACGTATTTTTTTACTATTTATCATTTTATCTATGTAACCATAATTTACCCTCTACCTCAAAACTACTCCAAAATAGTCTTTTAACAATATAAGTTGTAATTGGTTTGCTCAGAAATTTCTTTGTTTGCGGTTTCAATGGCAAACGTTATTCCAATCTTTTCACTCTTCTAGCATTAATTTGCTGCTCCATAATGATCAACTAATAACAATGCTATGTGGAATTTAATATGATGGTGGGATCAATCTTTGTTTGGTGCTTTTATATCTTTTAGAAACACGATATGGTCATATGATTATATTGCGATAAAATTAATTAGTTACTATAGCATGATCAGAAGCATTCATCTTGTATCTTGTCATACATACGAGATTCAAAGTTTGAAATCAAAAAACAAATTTCTAGTGATTATATTTACTTATACTAATTAGCATCGACTAAAGAAACCTATTAATCTTCTATAAAAGATTTATAAAACCAAACAACTCCTCATCCTCAAGTCCCAAAACGGTAGACATATTGAATGATGGTAAACTTAACCCAAAAAAAAAAAAAAAAAGGGCATGTGTCATCCACATCCTTCTTTCTCTACATTACATATATTGATTTGTTGAGACAACAAGCTAAGAAATGCAAATTCCTCAATTCGTATTGTTAATTGAATATTAAATCCTATTAAACTAGTTCAATTGATAAAATCGAGAGATGTAGACTCTAGCGTTCCAATTCAATTTATGTAGCTGAAGGGAGTATTAAGATACTATTAGTCCATAACTTGGGGAAAAAAAAATATTAAACCCTATTCTTATCACATTTGTGATAACAACAACGAAACCCTAGCCCAAGCTGGGAACTTGTGGTCCTTCGGTTGAAGAAAGAAACAATAATTTTTTACCATTAATTAAAGAAAAAATAATTTAGTTCGTTCGTTATTCGTGCTGTGAGTTCAAAACACCAAGACAAGAAATCAATCATTGATTTCTTGGCTTCTTGCCAAGAAAAGCATCGAACATAGGAAGTTAGGTACCCACCAGGGCCACCCCCCCAAAAAAAGATTCTAAGAGATCTGCGAGAATATATGATATAAGGACAACACAAATTATTTCTAGTTTTGGACCAAATGCAGTAAATGCTAATTAATAACTCATTCTGTCTTTTTTTTTTTTTTTCTTTCTCATTTTCACTTATAAATCTCGAGAAATTTACATTTCTAATTACTTTTATAAAATTGTTATCAAATTTAGTCACGTAACAAAATTTCTTATTATAATAGTAAATAGTTACACACACTCATGGACAATGGAGTGTATGTAATAAATTTCTCATTATAATAGCATAATAGTTGCTTCTAATTACCTGCACAATGATGGCCATCACCCGGAGAGTTGAATTAACTCTCTCCAACACTCGTCCTCCATCTTCCGTGAGAGTTGAAAAGCTCTCGGCTAACTCTCATGGACGATGGTCTCCATTGCCTTAGAGATGATGATAAGAAATTCTGTTAAGTGGCTAATTTTTTATAATAATATTATAAAAGTGGCAAAATAGGTAAATTTCCCATAGATTTGACGATCTGCTTAATGAATTTATGCATCATCAATTCCACTAATTCGAATTGAAGATGATTGTATTTGTACGTGGGGTGTGATTAATCTGCACATTGTTTTCACAATGAAATTAAAATTCTAACAATCATCCAAAATCTAGTGCGTAATTAACCTCTCCAACATAAAATTTCAACCATTGTTAACCTATCGGGAATGAGAGATTCTTTTCACAAAAAAAACATGAATCTCACGGTATATAAAATGGCGGGTTCTCGTTAGACCTGTTTTCAATATACTAGAGTCGTAGAGATTGCGATTTTTTCTTTTAAAGAGTTGTTGACAGAGAAAGACTGAATTCTGAAAATGAGTATCAGTTGCTGTTATATTTGGCGGCGATGCAGAGTTTGCTGGTTTTTGTAATTAACATAGAAAACGTATTAAATTGGTTTTCAGGGAAATTATTACTTAATGGGATTTAACGATTATGAGCTTCCCCCTCGTACATGAGCTTTGTGGAAGTTGTAACAAAGGTGCTTGGTTAAATTTTCTTTTGAACGCCTAAGGATCCCAAAAGTCCCTCTCTTTGCTACAGAAAAGCCAACGTGGTTGATAATGTTCGGTGGTGTGTGTGTATATATCATATGGTTTGGTCTTCAATTTAAGTAGCTTCAGCTTTTGTATTGCAGATTGTTTCTGGATGTGTGTTTAATCCATATTACACGTTCTCACCAAAAAAATTGCAAGTCCTATAATACAATTCAAGAATGCTAGATCACGTGCAATGTTTGCCAAAAACTAACTCCAGAAAGCAAGTTTTCTCATTGAAGGCAAAAAATATATACACTCTTCAGAAATCACACTATCTCAATGTTTCAAAGGCCATCCCAGCACTTAATAATTAAGACATAAAACCAATTCATGATCAATACTAAGCTAAAAAAAGTTTATGTTCCTGGTGTAACTTACATTACGGAGGTCGAACAAGTCTGTTTACAGCTGTGTCCAGAGCATCTACATTCTTCCTCAGGAATTTTCTTCACAAGAATTAAGGAACCAAAATACCACAATGATTAGGGATAAGCCAATTAAAGTATCACGTAGTGCAATGATGAAAATTTTTAAAATCTGGAGAAAAACAAAACTAAATATGAGTTTCTCTGCCATCTTTATGAAATAGCAACAAAAAAGCCACCTTCTCATCCACCCACATCCATTTAAGAATAAAGCAGGATACACCAATGGATCCTTCATTAGTAGCTCAAAGAAGCAGAAAAAGCGCCAGAGCAATGTAAAACAAAATCACATATGACACACTAAGTACAGTGGAAAAGGATACAGTTGTGCAGCTAGATTGTCGATGCCTTTCATTTCCTCATTTAATCTGAAATTGAAATCAGAATGATGGATCAGATCAGGCTGTAATAACCATGAAAAAGAGTTAAACTTTTGGCATGCATGCTACTGGTGTGTGGTTCCCATTCAAGTTGAGGAAAAAAATGCATGCAAAAATCACCAATAAACCAAGTTACAATCAAAATTCATTTTATGAGTCTGCACACTGGCAGGTTTTCTCTGCCTTACAAGTCTGACCTTTGGCACTGTTATAGCAAAGAAGACTTTACAAAATAGTTTCTTTCTCTGATAGCATCTTAGGTGGCTCAAAATTTTCTCTGATGGCATGAGTCAGACACACACTTATATTTGCAAGAGCAATGGAAAATTGGCGATGTATGGTTTAGAGAGAATCTGCATATGGCACCAAAATTAATACCAGTAGACTTGCCTAAATTAGGAAATAAATCAGATAAAATATAGCTAAAATATGGTTCCTAGAAGGTAGCTTCAACTTATATCTATGAGAATAAGACAATACTCCAGGCCTATACTTCACATAAGACTTCTGAATCTCTCAAATCTCCAAGTGTCAGCTACAGCAATTACCCAAAGCTCCTTATTTTTGGAATATGAAAGCAATCATTAACAATGTATTAAGGTTTTTGTAGTCATTAGATCAATAACATGTTAATCAGATCATACGAAACTAAACAAATGGCAATGAAAAGATCAATGAAGCATTCCAATTCCACCACATAACTTCCTCCATCAGTGCAGCTCAAAGTAATAAGCAAGACCTCATTCAGATGCATTATAGACAACCACCAAAAATAAATAAATAAATAAACTCAGTTCTTTGTCATATGCATCATCACTTCAGTTCAGCAATTTCTTACTTCACTTTTTGGACCAAAATCTACATTTATTTCCAACATTTTTCAATTCATGAGTATTTTGCATAAAAGACTAAAAGCTGCAATATAAAGATACCTGAGACATGAATTTATATAATGATTTCCTTTTGTTGCTGCATCAAGGACTGCCAAGTATGAGGACAAGGAAGGTTTGTTAAAACATCATCATATCAAATGAAAAAAAATGTTACAAGCATCTGGTTTATGCAATTAATAGCAAGAGAACGACCCAAACATGACAAGTACTGAAACCAAAGAGGTTGCTTCGAACTGCCCATACAGAAATCCTACTGCCCTTCCACCTCATTTTGCAGCATAAGTACAGAGATTTAAACAATTAGTAGTGCTTCTAAATGTCATGGGATTTTAAGCTTGGTTAATTATGTTACAACAAATTGTGGGCTATGGGATTGATGAATCATTAAGGGTCCATTCAGTACAGTTGTTGGGGAGCTGTAGCTTATACAGTTGTGAAGTGTTCAGTAAACTCTTAAGCCAAGGTGATTTTATCTGACTGTTGTTTGATAAAAAAAACTCATAACAGCTTTATTAGCTTTGTCAAAAATATTACTCAAAGTCATATTTACCAAGGATAATGAATTTTTATTTCACTGCTAGAGGTTTTTCCCCCCTCCTCTCACAACAGCTGTGGCTTAAATAAAAATGTTTCAATTTACCTGATTCTTGAAGGCGGCCTGCAGCATCACTAAAGCATTGCATGTGATCAACTGAGCTGCTAGTAACCTACAATAATCACATTGCTCTATAAGATAAATTTCACATGCCCGAGTCCTAAATTTCACAAAGAAAAAGGAAAAAGAATTATGCACCACTGAGTCAGGTCTATGAACGTGAACTAGTAACAATTAAAAAAAAAAAGGCACATAAAGTTTGAAAAAATTCACTAAAATAACATATAATTTAAGCTTGAGGAACCAGAATCTAATATAAGAAAATTGTCCTAGGAATTTACATATTAACAACAACAACAACAACAATAATAATAATAAATAATTCAAAGAAAAGCAACTTTAAAATTCACGAGAACACTGAAACTTATGAATTCAGCAGAGGTCTGTGGAGGTACCTCAGATAGAGCCAGGCGGAGGGAAGCAAAGAGGGAAGAAAAGCTGTCGGCAATTGCGACGGAGTCTCTCTCCACCACCTCAAGAGCTTTCACGATGTCGTTTTGATTGAAGGATGGTTTCGGTTGGGTGCTCTCGAGTCCATCGGGATCCCGTGTGGGTTCGGCAGAAGTTGACTGAGGAGCATTATCGGGGTCCGAGCATGGGAACTCTGGATGCTGAGTAAACTGTTGTTGTTCTTCTTCCTCCATCTCGCCTTGCGCGATGATTAGAAATTAGAAAATATTCTTCAACTTCCATTTCACTTAAATTTTAACGGACCCGGTTTGGACCGGGTTTCCTTTTCTTAAATGGACCGGGACACTTAAATAAACGCCCGTCAAAATGAACCACCACCAACTATAAACTCGCTTACAAACACACACAAAACTCTCTCTCGATACTGTCGTTAGAAAGAGAAAGGGGAAAAAAAAACTTTACTCTTTTTGTCTCAGTTGTGGAGATGTCGAATTTGAATCTAACGGAATGGGTGAATCTCGTAGCGCGACCTTGGGATAGTGATTCGCTGACTGTTGCAGATCAAATGGAGCTCCTTATGCCCGGTTTAATTGATCATCGTCAAGAGTTGCCGAGTCGTCGTCGTGATGAAAGCAAACAAGCAAATACAAATTTGAAGAGGGTGAAAATTGAGGAGTCGCAGTCCTGCTCCTGCGCCATTTGCTTGGAGGAGTTCTCAGTTGGATCAGAGGCTTGTTGCGTGGGTTGCTCTCATATGTATCACGACCATTGCATTGGCCGGTGGTTGAAAAATAACAATTCGTGTCCCTTGTGTCGCCACACGTTGGCCGTGTCTTCTTGTTCTTGATTAGAATTGGGATTCCTCATTCCGAAGTTGTAACTATGGTTGGGTCTTGTAATAAATTTACCCTTTTTTTCGTATTAATGTCAATTAAATACAAGTTTTTGTATATTTTATTTTTATTTTTTTACCCTAATATTAATTAGCAGCTTTTAATTTTTTTTCTCCCTCATTTATTTTTGTATTTAATTTAATTTTCCTTTTTTTTTCTCTCTCCTCGTAGCCTCCGCTAAAAAAAAATTCCATATCTCGCAAAGTTCTAACATCTAAGAAATTCAACTCGAATTGCACAGAACCAAACTCAAAACAAACAGCAAACAATACGCTATTTTATTTGCTTATTGCTTTAATTGTTTGTGGAAGTTAATTTTTGCTTCGAAAAAATGGCTGCCAACAGTAACGAATGGCCAAAAACTAATGGCCTTGCCATAGAATGGTTCCTTTTTTGCTTTTGGAAAAAAAATCGCGCCTCTATCAATGACAATGAGATTTAACTTGATTTTAGAGTGACAATTTTGAAAGAGGGTAAAACTTATGTGATTGATATAGAGGTGAGATTTAGTTATATTTTCCATTGTACATAAGAGTAACGATGTAATTTTTTTTTTAATTTTTCCTCTTTTTTCCATGTCGGCTATGGGATCCTACCAGTTTATTTTTTTATGAAATACATGTCACTGATGGGATTCCACCAATTTATTTTTATGAAATATAAGGTGGAAGCTTATGGATGATAAAAGGGAACCATTCTTTTTGTGAGGAGTGCTAGCACAGTCGCTTATGCGAGCGACTCTTGCACTCGCTGCTTCCTAAACAACATGTATTTTAGAGTGTGAATAAATGTGTCAGCTCATTAAATTAGAAAAGCACTCATATTTTATTTTTTTACACCCTCCACTTGAGCTAAGCAAATTACAACGCTACCTTGATCTTCTTAACATTCACAGTTACGCAGGCGACCACAACAGCTCATTAAGACATCCTTCGCAGTTTTTGTTTTTCAATTTTTTTATTAATTTTACACTGATTAGTTTTCACAAAAAAAATATATTAATTATCTTAAATTTTGACCAAAGTCCCAACCCCCAATTCTTTTTTTAACCATTATTTTAGTTAAAGTATTTAACAATTAAAATTTTTTAAAATAAGATAAAATTATTATAAGATTATGATATGTCTACAAATTTATTTAATATTACAAAGGTCCTAATAATGATTAATTATGGATAGATTTTATGAGACTGTATTTAATTCAAAAGAAACTTACTTTTTTTCATATATAAAAAATATAGAAATAGCAAGTGAGAGAATAAAATTTTGAGAGACTAAATGATAAGGAGAGTATTAGATAAAAATAAAAAATGATAGTGATTGTTCTTATCATTAGTCGCTCAAATTTTTATTCTCTTACCTGCTTTTTCTCATAAAAAGTAAGTCACTTTTGAATTAAATACAATCTCTTTGTTAATAGTGTTCTAAAGAGGGTTAAAAAATAATTGTAGAAATGCATTCTTGTCAAGTAAAATTTATCTACCTCTGTAATATTAAATAAATTTTTAGACGTATCATAATGATAATCTTATAATAATTTTATCTTATTTTAAAAATTTAAATTGTAAATGCTTTAATGAAGATAATGATAAAAAGAATGTGGATTGTGACTTTGCTCAAAATTTGAGATAATTTAGAGCAATTTCTTTTGGTGAAAACTAATAAGTGTAATAATTAATAAAAAAATAAACCGCAAAAGATGGAAGCATAATTCAATCAACGAACCAATTAACCAAAGCTGATGAGCTGTTGTGGTCATCAACAAGCGTAACTGTGATTGATAAGAATGCAAGGGTAGCGTTGTAATTTTGTATCTCAAGTGGAGGGTGTAAAAAAAAAAAAGAGTGTTTTTCTAATTTAAGGAATTGACACATTTATTCACGCTCTAAGACACACGTCATCCAAGGAAGCAGCGAGTGCGAGCGACTGTTGCTAGCACTCCTCTCTCTTCATTGTTTATTGTGAGTTTAACTTCTCATAATGGTGTTGGAAACTTTTAACTATTGGCTTAAACTTTATTTTGAGAGCGTTTGGGACAGCGCAGCTGCTCCCCATGCTTTAATTTAGGGTGTTCCAAGGAATATTCTTCTAAATTAAACCATGGGGAGCAGCTGAGCTGCCCTTCATCTCTTAGATAAAATGATAAAATTTAATTTATATTTTAAAAGTGTGAAAATCTCAATTTATTCTTTATTTTCATTCAAAAGATTAGGACAAATTAAGAGTTCGTTGATGAAGTTTTTTTAATCTTATGAACAAAAATAATAGTAAGTTGAGGTTTTCATATTTTTAGAAGGTAAATTGATAAATAGAGGATAAGTTGAAATTCGCCCATATATAAATTGATTTCTTAAATTTTTTAGTCTGTGTTCCAAGTCTCAATTTATTATTGGTTATAACTTATAACGAGAAAGAGATTCAAGGGAGAGAGAGAGAGAAGAGAAAAAATTATAATATGCAAATGAAACCCACTATTTTTATTTTAAAATGAAATTTTCATATCTCAGTATAAATCATTGAAATGGGTGAAATCCAATGACTAAAAAATTGTGTTAAATTTGTGTTTGAAAATAAAGCACCTGGTCTAAGCTTTAGATTTTTATGTAAAATCTAACATGTCATATCATCTACCCTTATTCAGGTGAAAATATTCTTTTAGACTTGTTTCAAAGTAAACTGAAACCATGACTCATATCATTCAATCTTGACCCTTTATTATTTTCTAATCCAAGGCTTAAAATTTATGTTTGAAAGTTGTGTCCCTTAATTTATTCCAGTATTATATATATAGAAATTGTCAAGTGTGGGCACTTTTATTTTATTTTATTTATGAGAACAAGCTATTAAACCTTATGTCTTTATATGTAAATGAACAGTTGTAGCCATATAATTTAATAGTAAATTGAAACTGACTATATTAAATCATATGTCTTAATAACTTTCTCAAATACAGATGCCCTTAATTTTTTGTTCAGGCGGACATGTTAATAAGTTATATCGTTATTTAATCATGACTATTAAGTTATATGAAATATATTGTATAAAAAAATAAGAGTTATAAAAAAATGAGAGCGTCGCATAAGAAAAAAACTCATCTACATAATTATTCTCTTATGTTGATGAAATACTCTATAAAACGATACGACTTTAAAGTAAATCCATATTTTAACATTTGCACTTGATAATGATTAATATACATGTATATGTTTCTGTCATGACATCCTGATAAAAAGTTTTATCCTACACCTTCAATCTCATTTTACCAGATACCGATTAGAGAGTTTTTTTTTTTTTTGAATACTGTTATACAGGACTGTAGATATTACAATTAATATTTACAAACAGATTCTACAATTGGGACTTTCATCGTGGCATGTACTCCTCTAACGCGCTGCCCAAATTCTTCAAACCCTCTCAAATATTCGAGAGTTGTCCACTCTACTCACATTTCGTGAGAAATAAACTGTCTCCACTCAATTATTGGATAATTGAAGAAGGATTGTAAATAAGCCCCATAAATGCTTTTATGGAGGCTCGAACCCTTGCACTCATTATTCTAAGTGCAAGGGCTCTCCCACTAGACCAAAGGCCCATTGGTACCGGTTAGAGAGTTTTTACTTCCTCTAAATGGTTTTTACCCGAAAATTTATTAAACATAATAAAGGTGAATTCGTTATTTGTTTATTTGATATTGTTGCAAAAAACTATAGTGACATCATAATATTATCAATTTTTGTTTATAATAATTCAAAGGCAAATGAAGGTTGGTTTCCTTTAGTTTGATGGAACCACCGTACATTTGACCTTCTAAAGAATTATCTGAATAGAACTTAAGATGGTAAATAAATTCACTTGATAGAGATAAAATTTTCAGAAAATATCAATTAACATAGGTTAAAATGAAGATATCACATGTCAGCAAAATAAATAAAAAATATAAATTTTAATACATTAGAGATTATATTTTTTTTGTCTGTTAATGCATTAAAATCTATGTTTTTTTATCTTCACTTTATTAAAATAAAAATGTCCTCGTTAGAGAAACAACAACAACGTACAATAACAACAATAATAATAATACTTATAGTTATTGGTGCCTAAACACAGATTTTTGACAAATACATTATTATACCATATAGTGTTATAGTTAATTGAATAAAAACACTATAACTTCATAATAGCGAATTCATGTGAAATCTACATTTAGGCGTTCGTACCTAAGCCTTATTGCATATCAAAATAAATATGAAGAGCAAAGAAACAGAGATAATAATGCGATTTTTTACAAAATGATCAACTACTACAGTACTTGGTAGTGGAGAAAGAAACTAAAGAATGAGTGAAATAGAAGTAGGTCTATAGAAGGGTTTGATTAGAAGAATTATATAATACAAGAATTTTTGTAATTACAGCACCTAAATGTAGAGATGACGATGGTAATGACTTCTAGTATTTCAGGAAAATCATTTTCTTTTACCTTTTTTTTTTTAATTACAAGAGAAGATATCTTTATTTAGTTAACATTGTGAATAAATACAAAAAATGAGCCGGATGTTATTCAATCGTGAGACAGCATTAGCTTGTTCCAAAGCTATTTGTGCTAATGAATGACCTACTTCATTACAAATTCTCGGAGCATGATGAATTTAATTTGCTGCAAACTCTTCAAAAATTCTGGGATTTCAGAAACAATCCAAAAAATTTCAGTGCTTCTTCCTTTCTTGTTTAGCACCAGGTCAACTACCTCCTGAGCATAAGTTTCAGCCGCCAGAGGAAAACAACGTGCACTTTCTGCAAGCCCTAAACTAATCTTGTGGCTTCAGATTTAGCAAAAGCTACATCTCTATGGAGTTTAGGCCATCCTGCAGGTGGGGACTCCACTGCTGTCTTGTTTCAGATTTCTTTCCCAAAGTTGCCTAGTTCTTCTGCAAGATTGCACCTCTACTTCTGCCCTGGCAACTGATATTTGAGAATCTCCATTCTTATCTTTGAAGAAGAAGAGATTTCGAGGATGCCAAGGAATCCAGCATGTTGCAACTATTAGCTCCATATTAGATTTGCTTCTCTTCCTTGCTATCTCCAACACAACTAAAGATATCTATGCTTTCCGACTATTTACTAGCTACATTTCGAAATATGGTGTAAGCCTCCATATTTTACTAGCTACATTTCGAAACCAAGGGCTTTGCAGTTCCTCTTCTTTCAAGGATTTACTGTTGTAGGCAGTAAACTTCTTGCTGCTCTCCACACAAAGATTTTAACTTTTGCTGGTAAAATCCAAAGACTAAATGACATTCCATGAACATTGCCAATTGTTTGAGGTGCTAGGTTGATCAGGAAATTTTAGCTTTAAAGCCACTTTATACCACTCTTTACTGAGCACTCACCCTTTTTATCAAAAAGCCATAAAGGTTGATCAGGACTAGGAACTCTTGGTAATGGAATATTTAAAATCTGCTTGATATCTTCTTCCATAAAGCTCCGTTGAATCAGATCCTCCTTCCATTTGTTGTCATTTTTAACCATCTCAGATACGGTGGAGTCTAGGAAAAGTTTTTGGGGAGAAAAAGGCTTAAATGTATTAGTCTTCGCAGCCAACAACTCTGATAAGTCTAAGTACTCTTTCCATCACCAAATCACCAATCCTCATTCCTCCATCTCAAACCTTTGTGGATAACCTATCTCTCCCACAAGATGCTTCTCCAAACATAAGGTGGTTTTGTTCCTATTTTTGCCTAAAAAAAATCAATACTTTTTAAATATCTAGCTTGCAGCATCTTAGCATTAAAGATTTAAGGTGTTGGATGAATCTCCTATCTTGTTTAGCCACCATTTTCTTTTACTTCAACAAGGACTAGGAGTTGACCACCCACCATTTTCTTTTACTTCAACAAGGAGTTGACCACTCAACTAATAAGTAGTTTTTTCAATTTGAATTAATGGTGGGTTTACTTGGTGCATTGGAGAATCGGAATTCGAAATAATAATGATTAATGTTATTTACTTGCTAAAAATAGAGATGAGAAAGGAAATAAAACTTATGGGGCTCACATATTTTTTGGATTAAATAATGAGAACTTGATTCCCATTAGAGAGTTAGGGAACCAAGTTTCTATTACTTAAAACTTTCCATTTTACCCCACCCAAATTTCATAATTTCACTTTTGTCCTGATATAAAATTATATTATAGGAAAATTATCATTTTACTACTAAAGTTTTACTGACATATCATGTCAATACCAAGGTTTGCCGAAAAGTATATTTTACTACCAAAGTTTTGCTCCGTTATCAATTCACTATCATTCCATTAAGAAAAAGTTAATGTTTAACGAAAATTGAGTTAAAAGTCAATTTTACCCCCAAGAGTTTGGTAATAAAATGATAGTTCCCTTAAAAATTCGGTAGTAAAATGATAATTCCCCTAAAATTTTAGTAGTAAAATGATAATTTATCTATCAAATTAATAGACAATTTTACTCTTACAGCTGGAAATGTTTTTGATGCCCTTATGATATCAGCAAATTTTTAATGTTGTTAACGGAATGGTAGTAAATTGATAATGACGTAAAATTTTGGTAGTAAAATGCACTTTTCGGCAAACCTTGATACTGACATGATATGTCAGTAAAACTTTAGTAGTAAAATGATAATATCCCTATATTATATTGTTATTGTTATTGCTATTATTATTAATATCCCTATATTATATTGTTATTGTTATTGCTATTATTATTATTCTTTTTTAATTGTTGTTAGAATGGGTTATTTTAGTAACTGTAACAATTCGTTGCAATTTCAAGATAAAATAAACATATCAATGACAATACAATTCATTTTGATTATGATTTATATAACTAAATTAAATAATTTATTTTGATTCGTATTTTATATTCTGAACCCAGTTCATTATGACTACCGTTTAGTAAATGCACCATAAGTTAGAAGGGGAAAAATTCAAGTTGAAGATAAATTGAATAAATCTTTGGTCTCTTATGGATGATATGTCATTTATAACTTAATTAAATAGCTTATATGTCATACATACCATGGATTGTGTATGATATGTCAGTGATTTATTCATAGAGTAGATGACATGTTATTTACTAACTCTGAAGTAAGAATTGTATGATATGTCATAGTTCTACAGTAACATATAGTTTACTGTAGAAATATGACATGCTATGTGTATTTAGTATATGACATATTGTAAATATTTTACTCTAGAGTTAAATTTATCTGTCCGTCATTTATAAATTCATTGCAAGATTGGTTTATCATAAAAAAAGTTACGTAGTATGATTTGTCGTTGGTATTATGTCATATTATGCAGTAATTGAGTTATTTAAATAAAATTTTAAAGTAATTTGACTTATACACTATATATTAGTGACTATCATGAATCAAATATTTATATAATAATTTATTTATGTAAATTTTATTAATTGATTAAATCAAAAAATATTTTTTATCAATTGAATATATATTTTATTATTTATTATTTACATTATTAGCTAAATACAAAACTAAATATCTAAATTTTTAATAATATTAATATAAATTATTTTGTGGTTTAAAAGAAGATGCTATAAATAATATTAATTTCGACTATTTTGTAGGTAAATTTTAACGTTATATCACCGTCATAAAATAGAAATCCTTCCAAAATAAAAGAAGACGATTTTAATAACTCGTGGAGGCTGGTGTTTTGTTTGTTTCTTGTTACTAATTCAAATATTTTTAAAATCGGGGAACGCAAAAATTGAAGATGGAAAGAAAACAAAGCACAAGGCGGGAACCCTACTCCAAATTTAGAGGAGTGGGCCCACAGCTGCATCTTTTTTTCTTTCGACAGACCGTAAACTGCACTTAAACAGAAAACATCAACACAAGGACACTTTCTGTTTTTTTAAGAAAGCAACTAATAAAACAAAACCAAAAACGGATTTTCTTTTGGGAGAAAAATTAGGAAAAAAAAGCTCACGGTTACGCACGTCCATTTCATAATCTTACAATTTGATTTCCCAACAACAACAGCCATAACTTTTTTTGTTTTCTTCTTTTCCTTCTAAGATCTCAGGCGTCAATTGTTGTTTAATTTGACAATTCGAAACGTTTCGTTTTGAAAGCTTGTTGAGTTTAATTCATATCGATTTAAGAGTTATTCGATATTTTTTTTTATCTCAATTCTCGACGGTTCCTGGCTTTGTAAGATCTGAAACGAAGCAGCGTCTACTGTTATGATCTCTCAGGTTCGTACAACTAACTGCATTTTGTTTCTACTTGTTATTTGTATTCAAAATTTCGGGTTTCTGCGGAACTTCAATCATTTGTTTGAATTTGTTTGTTGCTTGTAACTCTGCGTGTGGTTGTTTGCTTTTTGAGGGAGAACCGTGTGATTTAAAGGATTGGTTTTTGAGTTCTTGTTAGGGTTTCTCATTTTCTTTTTCCTCGAATTATACTTAATTTGATAGCCAAAAAAAATGCTGAAATTTATGTTATACGTCCTTGCTAACACTGAAAATTTGGCTTAATTATGCTAAGTATTTATTTTTTCGGTTCACATGAAGTGTCGGTAAAGAAAAGAATATGCTGAATTTATTTATTTATTTATAAGTGAAAATCTAGAGAGTGTGGTTGTATGTGTGCGTGCGTGTCTATATATATATATATATATATATATATATATATAACAATTCTCAGGCACGGATGTCTAAATGTAGATTTTGTGTGCACTATCACGCAATATGATGTTGTAGTTTTTGTTCAATTAACACTATGGTGTAATAATGAATCCGAATTTTTGCATCCGCATGAGAAAATGACTTATATCTCTTGTGTTGATTCCAGCATCTTTTAAAATGCGGATTTGTTGTATACACCATATGGTGTATACAATGAATCTGCATTTTAAAAGATGTGGGCATCCGCACTTGAGATTGATTAACACACATATATATCCTTTTCTCATGTCGACACAAACATGCACATTTCGTATAGATTTGCTATTACATCATAAGGTGTAATAGTATTTTTGTGCAATTAGCTATGACACTGTATGGTTTAATAGCGAATCCGCATTTAGGCATTCACATCTGAGAATTGTTATATATATATATATATATATAACTCGTTGCATTTTAAATCTCATGTTTTGTTGAGTTCCACAAAATTGGTGGGGTTTGTTTTGAAATTCATTGGTGTGGAGGTGGTCCCTTGCTATCGTTGTTATTTGAAAAATTTGTGTTTCCCTTGAATTGAGTTAGGTCGTACATGACAGGAAGTGGGGTTAGACATATTGTACTTTGAGATGCACGCTTTATAGTAAATGGTAAAAAAACTGTTATTAATTAACTTGTAGATTCTGCAGCACTGTGTCCATAATTGATTGCCAATAGAGAATTCCAGTAATTCTCCTAATGAGCATATAGTAAAAATGGAATCGGACGAAAATGGGGTATTTGACCATTCAACTGGAACTCCTGCTGAAAATATAGAAGCTCTTGATAACATGGCTGAGGGTAAGAAATTTATACTTTCTCTCCCCACTCACAAACGCTTGCATGCATATGGCAGACATTATTGTGCTGATATTCGTTTTCATCCCACTAAATCTTACCTGTGAAATTTAATTTAACGTAGGTAATCAGCTATCAACGCTTGTGGAATGGTTAAATGAGATGATCCCTCATATACATTTGCCATTTGAGGCTTCAGAAGAGAAACTTAGGGCTTGCTTGGTTGATGGCACGGTTTTGTGCCTTGTCTTGAACAAGTTGAGCCCTGATTCATTTGAAATGGTTGGTTTCATATTATGTTGATATATTGTACTAGTGTGATTTCATTTCCTTTTCTTGTAAAGGTTTCATCGTTTAACCTGAAGCTGCAGTTCCATTTTGGATGCTGTTCTTTTCTACTTGAACATACATTTTCTTTTATAATTTAGGGTGCCAATTTTGAGCCTGGTCCTGCAAATGTCAAGAGGTTTCTTGCAGCTATGGATGACATGGGATTGCCCAGGTTTGAATTGTCAGATTTGGAGCAGGTACCTTAAAGTTTTGTGTGTTGAAATTGCAGCATATACCATTTCAATGTTTTCTGAAGCATGTCTCTTAGTTGGATTGCTGAATTGTAGAACCATTGTGAACCAATTTGAGTTGAGGTATGCATGGTTAGTCGGTTAGCCCTTAGCTGAGATGAGAGAGGTTCTGGGTTGACTTATTGGGCACATTTATTCTGCTGGCAATGATCCTTTTTCAGCGTGGATTCATTATATATCATTATTGAAAAAGATCCTTGGATGGGATGCGGCTTTGCAGGAAACTTTCATCAAAGACTTGTTGTGTCAGACTCTTGAAAATGGGGATACATATTCAACAATCATACAAATAGTAGTAGGAGAATGCACTGCTGTTTGCTAAATATGTATTATATTTTGAGAGTGGTATGCAGATTTGATATGAAACTTCTTTGGAAAGCTTGAAAATTATTTCTTACTGCAGTTTCACTACAAACAATCTTATAATATGATGTGTTTGCCACATTATCAATGCAAAAACATACTTTGACACTTTGATTTTGTATGTGTTTTGTTAGAAAGTAAAGCATTGAATGCCTTATGTCTTTTAGGAAAAAAAAACTTGTGTTCATGTATACAAAGTACACGTTGTAGCAAAAACCTGTCATTCAAAACCAAATTAGCTGAACCTGATTGAATATAGGTTGGAAGGGTGATTTTTTTATGAGAACCAACCCTCATGTTTGGTATTGGTTTATAGTGAGTTGTCCACATTGATCTGTACTTGGATATTTGGTACTAACTGGTTGAAGTTTTAAGTCTTGCAGTCCTATATTATCTCTTCTTTGGTTGTAACTCTTTATTCCTTCTAGCTCATCTCTATGATTATTTGAGATACTGTGTAGGGGAACATGGCGCCGGTTTTGCAGTGCCTTAGATCGCTTAGAGCAAGTTTTTCTTTCTGTGACGGAGAAGACACAATCCAAGATCATTCTAGAAAAAGATGGAATGTGTCAAGTTTAGATAAATTCCCTGCCACAGAACGGGAGGAGAGGCAGTGTAACTCTTTAGATAGAAAATTCCAGCATAGTTTGCATAGTACTGCTACATCAGGTATGGCTATCTTTTTAAATGATGGAGAAGAGTTGTTAACTGAATATGCATTTGTTTGTTTGTTTGTTTTTTTTGTTTTTTCCTCCTTTTCCTAGCATGTAGAATAGAAATGTTTTGCTTCTCTAGTACATCTTATTTAGCGTGAAACACCAGCAGTATTCAAGACAGAGACTGAAGGACTTGATATTATTTAATTTTTCAAATTCATAATTATACTTTCTCATGACTATGTTGGCAATGTTGCTTATAAGATTTCGTTTTTTAATAATATTTCACAGAGGAGTCTGCTTTGATGCATCATCTTGCACATACATTTCACGATGTGCTCCATCTGAAGGAAGGAGGTTATACAGATGTTTCTGATGTCAAAATTTTGGAATTTGTAAATTCAAGCTGCGTGGATGTAAGTTCCTCAGCTTCTTTATGTGTCTGCTTATGATCAGACCTCAGTCTCTGTTAAATTTTAGTGTTTCTACAGAATCTTGAGTCACAATGTTGTTCTAATGCAAATTTGCAATTTATTTATGCAGAATGCTTCCACTAAATCACTGTTCAATATTGTGAATAGAATCTTGGATGAATGCGTTGAAAGAAAGAATGGGGATGTACCTCATGTAGGGCAGTGTGCTTTCTAAGCGTGCCTTACTTTATACATCATTATATTGTTTTTTCCTAGAGCATATGGTATTTTGCACCTTCATTTGTAGCTTTTACCCTTTTTCCTCTCTCTTTTCTCTTCTCAGCGTGTGGCATGTCTACTGAGGAAAGTTGTGCTACTGATTGAAAGACGAACTGCGACTCAATATCAGAATTTCAAAAATGTAAATTGCTCTAAATAATTATGTCTAAAGCATATTTCCTAATGAACTGCTTCCAAATATTTCATGTTCTTATTGTTCTATCCTGCAGCAAAATAATCTTTTTAGGGCTCGTGAGGAGAAATACAAGTCAAGAATTAGAGTACTTGAGACCCTGACAGTGGGGACTACAGAGGAGAACCAGGTACTTCATTACCAGTCTGGGGGTGTTTGGCTCAGCTGTTTATTTACTTTGTGTTATATGTGAACTCCTCTTTGTAGGTTGTTGCCAACCAACTGGAGCGAATAAAGGTGTGTTCAACTCAAATCCCTTGTTGATTTCACAATGTCTTGAAACTTAATGCATGGTCTTGATATAGTTTCCTTAAATCCAAGCGGTTGCTATTGCAAAACTCCTGCACATGTTGATTCTTTTGTCTTCAGTTTTCAATCATGCTGCTTCTCTTATTATTGAGCATGATTTTGCTGCGTATTTATGGTGAAAAGCTTCAGAATTACTTGTATTTCTTGCTTGTCACGTGGCTTAATGTATACTAACAAGACTATATGATTTTGAGAATGAAATGCTTTCCACCCTTAATTTCACTCTTGAAGTATCTAGAGATTATTGACTTGTATCCTTTATATCTTCCATTTGTATTTCTCATGTTCCATAAAGTCATTATGGTTGATGATAACTTAATTATTGTAAGTTCTTACTATAAACCTTATCATTTCATTTACTGTGGTTTTTCATCTGCCTTTATAGATGAATAGACTGTCATTTTCTTTCATTTGATATTTTTTAGTATGCCGTGATATGTAAAAGTAACAAAAAATTAAATTAATAAAAAATGACAGTAATTGACATTCGCTTTCTAGTTAGTGATAACTGGGAACTTTGTTATGGTGAAATACTTCATGTTTTATTTATCTGTTTGTGTTGTATTATTTTGATTATTGCTTCTTGTTGCTGTAGACTGAGAAAACCAATATAGAGCAGAAGGAAAAGCTTGAAGAGCAGAACGCACTTAGATTAAAAAAAGAGAATGATGATCGTGATATTGAGATTTCAACGTTGAAACAAGATTTGGAATTGGCCAAAAGGACGCATGAATTGCATTGCTTGCAATTGGAAGAGCAGATTTATGAAACTAAAATTGAATCACAAAAGAAGCTTCAGGAACTTGAGCGTCTTTTGACAGTTTCAAAGAAGAAAGTAGAAGAACTTGAGTCATTATCTGAATCAAAATCTCAAAGATGGAAAAGGAGAGAGCATTCTTACCAGAGCTTTATGGGTTGTCAGCTTGGGGTTATACAGGTCTGTTTTAATTGTTTGTTCTTGCACTTTTGGTGCATTGATGCTTATTCCATTGACATGACAATTATCTCATTGATTAGGATTTGAGGGTAGCATTTGAGTCCACAAAACATGAAGTCTTGGAAACAAAAAAGAATTACTCAAAGGAATTTGATTGCTTGGGTAAGAATGATAACTATCTATCGTTTTAGCTGAGTTTGCTATCAAGCTGTTGTTCGGCTACTGGTTGGATATTCTCTCACGACGACCACCTTCTTAATTTAATAGGCCTAAACCTTAAACGGCTTATAGATGCTGCTGAAAAGTATCATGTAATTCTAGCAGAAAATCGAAGACTGTATAATGAAGTTCAAGACTTGAAAGGTACATCATGCAGTGCAAATTTTGTTTTGTTTGTTTAGAGACTAGCTTGATGTTTATATTTTCTTTTCCAAACAGGAAATATTAGAGTTTATTGTCGAATAAGGCCATTCCTTCCGGGTCAAAGTAAAAAGCAAACAGCCATAGAATATATTGGTGAGAATGGTGAATTAGTGGTCTCAAATCCCTTAAAACAAGGAAAAGACAATCACCGGCTCTTCAAGTTTAACAAGGTTTTTGGACCAGAAGCCTCTCAAGGTCGTAATTTATTGATGTTATGTGATTTTATGACTAGCTATTTCATTTTTGTGGTCATATGTTCAATTCAGTTGCAATGAGTAGGAAAAATTCTGACTTGATATCTTAACTGCCATATGATGACAGAGGAGGTTTTCTTAGACACTCGGCCATTGATACGATCTGTTCTAGATGGGTATAACGTTTGTATATTTGCCTATGGACAAACTGGATCTGGAAAAACCTATACGATGGTGTGTAACTTTTGTGCATAATTTATGTGAAAAGTTTTGATATTTAAAACATTGACCTGTTCACATTTTGTTCCTTTGTTATTTTTTTTTTTTTAATCCCCAGAGTGGGCCTTGCATATCTTCGACAGAAGACTGGGGTGTCAATTATCGAGCCTTGAATGATCTTTTCGAGATCTCAGAAAGTAGGAAAAATTCAATTCTATATGAAGTTGGTGTTCAGATGGTTGAGATTTATAACGAGCAAGTTCGTGATCTACTCTCAAGTGATGGTCCACAAAGAAGATATCCTTTATTAATTGGTCTTACTCATTCTTCTCTCATTCTTAGGTTTTCAACTCCAGACCTTTTCTTGGCTGGTTAATATGATTATTTATTTTTTGTTCATTTTTTTCTTGTTATGCATGTACACTGAAAGTTTATTTTCCATTGTTCATTTACGAATTCAATTTGTATATCATTTGTCATTGTCCAGTCAACTGTTATGGCAGTATTGTCTGTTTTGTTTTGTTTTGTTTTGGTTTTTGGCTTTGATCACAGTTTTAAGGATTTCTATGTTTCCCTTGACTTGCACACACTTGGGATTTGGAATGCCACCCTACCAAATGGGTTAGCTGTTCCTGAAGCAAGTATGTACTCTGTTCAATCAACCGCAGATGTTCTTGAATTAATGAATATTGGGTTAATGAATAGAGCTGTATGTTCTACGGCACTTAATGAAAGAAGTAGTCGATCCCACAGGTTGTATTTTCTTTATTGATTTTGTGCGCCAACTACTTCCTCTTGTTATTTGTGTCGAGGGTGTAACCACTTACTTCTCTGGTGCAGCATTCTTACCATACATGTTCGCGGCACAGACCTGAAAAACGGTGCTATTTTGCGTGGCAGCCTACATTTGATAGATCTTGCTGGTAGTGAACGGGTGGATCGTTCTGAAGCAACAGGTGACAGACTTAGGGAGGCACAACATATAAACAAATCACTATCAGCCCTTGGAGATGTAATCTTTGCTCTAGCACAAAAGAATCCTCATGTCCCCTATAGGAATAGTAAACTGACTCAAGTACTCCAAAGTTCTTTAGGTAATAATTGATTTCTGCTGTGAAGACCACATGGTTTTCTGCATACAATCCTAGTCATTTGCTCATGCCTATATGAACAACTTGCTTTTTGCAGGTGGTCAAGCAAAGACCCTTATGATGGTGCAGCTTAATCCTGATGTAGATTCCTATTCTGAAACCATAAGTACCTTGAAGTTTGCTGAGAGAGTTTCTGGTGTTGAATTAGGCGCTGCACGGAGCAACAAGGAGGGAAGAGATGTTAGAGAACTCATGGAACAGGTTATTTTTACAGTACTTTCTTCTGAAAAATTTTCTGCAGGGTCACTACTATTGTAATGTTTTTAATTATTGTGACTTAAACTTATCCCCCAGGCAAAATGATGACTTTTAAAATTTTGCTTAAAGTCCAGGAAGTCTGCTATACACATCCCAATATCAACAACAAACCCGTTATTCTGAATCCCTCAACTGCACATTAAGTTCTATACTTCTATTCAATTTGTCCATTTGGGAAGTATAGTGCAATCGATTGTCAGAGGGAAATTCTTGGGACTAAACTGATGAGTCTTGTTCTAAAATTTCTTTCTTTCATCCCATGTTATTTTCATTTTTTTTTTGTTTTGACTCGGTCTTGCAGGTTGGATCTCTTAAGGACATTATCACTAAGAAAGATGAAGAGATTGAGCGGTTGCAGGTTCTTAAGGCTAATATCAGTGGGGTGAGGCATCGTGTGCGCTCACTAAGCCATGGGCGTTCCTCTTCATCTCCAAGAAGACGTTCTGTGGCAAGCCCTCGAGCAAGTCAAAGATCACCTGTGGGCAAAGGCCTGGGACATAGTGACAAAGCAGCTTCTAATATGGACAATTGCTCAGACTACAGTGACAAACGCTCTGAAGCTGGTTCGCTGCACTCATTGGAGGACATCAAACACCAAAAGGAATGTCTCTTACCATCAAAGGTTTCCACTGGGGATTTGAGTCAGAATTTAACTGAAGACTTTGTGCTCTTGGGCTTTGGGGATGAGGTCTCTGAGGAGAGATTGAGTGACATATCTGACGGCGGTCTTACTATGGGAACAGAAACTGATGGTTCAACCAGCGTGGTGGAGTTCACTCTTTTCCCTGAACCTTCAAAACCAACTGAGAACTCAGATATCACCAAAAAGTGAGTATTTTCAACTTAATATTATAATTACTGCTGAAATTCTCTTTGGAGTTCAGTAGGATTTTCCACATTCTGGTACTTTGCATTATTTTATCAGTGCAAAAATTTCTTATTTTTATTTCACCCATTTGCTAGATCAGAAGAATTAAGTTTTTTTTGGGAGGGGGCAAACCTTGGGGCTTTCGATAGATTTTCAGTTATATAGTTGCAGTTTCATGAGTACTTTGCTATATTGTTTTATACCCTTTTGAACTTTCTTGACCTTTTGCTTCTTTTTTGGTGGATCATCAGCCAGATGCCTGAACTTCTTGAGTTTGTATGGCTGACATTGTCATCTATTTTTAATAAGCGAAGATAGCAAGTTTTTACAAATGCTCTTTCAGAAGCATCTGAAACTCTTAAGATCATGCTAATCAATGAGTTTGCATCAAATAACTCAAGTGTTGTTTAATAGATGCATGTCTTGAGGTATTGGGTGCAGCTCTTGGGTTGGATTAAGTGCTATAATGTAACTTAGCCACACCCACATTTTTTATCTTGAAATCAACTTTTATATATTTCAATATAATAGTACAAATTAAATATTTTTCTTTTTTCCATTAACACATGCAAACACACTATTAAACTGGAAGTGGCTTTATTATTGTTGACTTTAATGGTTATTGCATCACCTCATTTAAACAAATCTGTTATCTTATTCAGTTTTTGTGGTTGAATGCAGACCCAGTCTTCCATCCAAACATCCCAAACCCGCACCACAAAAGCCAGTGCCGAAAAATTCTTCACGCTTTTCATTGATGAAAGGCACCTCAAAGACTCCATCAAGTATGTGAGCTAGAATATGTTTTTGCTAAGACTAGGATGAATTAATTTGATTTATTTATAATATAGTGTCCCTTCTCCAATTTCCCTCCTAACTGTTTCCGATCGTCTTGAAATACGTCAGGTTCTCGAAAACCAGTTGCTGGCAGTTCCTCTTCAACCAAGAACCCCAGAGGATGGCATTAAAATAGAAGCATGTTAGTAGTAAAATGATAGTGAGTCCCAGTTTAGTGTGTAATTTTGATCAGGCTCATCACTCTTGACCTTCAATTCTTCAGCTTATCTCATACGATCTTTTCTATTGGTAGGGTTAGGTGGGAGTATCTCTCTCTGTAACATATACTGAAGACAGTTCAGTTCAATGTAAGTTTATGTGTAGCGTTTTGTTGATTTGCTCATATTCAGGGGGCATTCGGGGCAGCCAGCGCAGCGGCTCTCCACCCTATATTCTAGGGAATATTCCCCTAAAATATGGCATGGGAGCAGCTGCACGGTGGCAGCGCAGCTGTCCCAAACACACTATTAATCTGTTTTAGTCTCTCTTTTAGTATTATACTCTTGCCATCAAACTAATAGGACTTTTACGTTAAATTATATACATACTTTGACAACTAGAGTGTTCATTTCACAATAATTGTAACTTGAAAATTACAACATGGTAATAAATGTTAAATAAAACCTTAGTTTGCAGAGGATCTAACAAAAGAAAATACATTATGCTCCTCATAAATTGTTTTCAGTCACATTCAGGAGTGAAAATATGCATAAGGTTTTGGGAAAGGGCGGGCAGGCAAAAAAATAAATAGAAAAAGAAGATAAAGAGGGTTAAATTGAAATTTGAAAGTCAGGTCATTGTTATTTTGTTAGGTATTAAAATTTTCTGTTTAGGCCTCAGATTCACTATATAAAGTTTGTTACTTGCATATTACTGCCCTCTGAAAAAATCTTGAATGTGTTGTATGGTACAGTTTTGTGCATAAGGAAGAAGGATCCTTTTCTTATTTCTTTTTTCATTTTTTTAATTTCTTTTTGGTTAAATGAATGGAATGAATTTTAAATTTTAATATTAACAGTTAAATTATTTTTTTATTTATAATTAAGTTAATTTTTTCAATTAAATTTAAAAAACATAGAGAAATTAAGAGAGGAAAAAAAAACAGAGAATCTTAATCCTAATGAAAGCAAGCATAAATGATTCCAGGCATATAAAAGAAGGAATCATGTCCACTACACCCATGGCAATATCAGTACGAAAATGTCATCCTGGCAGACAAAACATACGATATATGTCATAATAGCTTAGTTACTCTGCAAGCCATGACATAGGAATTTTTTTTTTTTTTTTTGTTTGGAGGCGTCAAAAGGAGAGCAATTAATTTTTTATTGCCCAGTGAACACTGAAAGTCTGAAACTAAATTGAAGCTGAACGGCCACCTGTTTGCTGGTAATAACTTATTTTAATAATTATAAATACTTATTTAATTATATAAGTTTTTTTTAAAATTTTTTTTATTATTGTTTCATTTTTTTCTTTAGTAGAGTTTTCTAAAATTAAATAAGTTATCTTATTTCTACTAATAAAGGATCAAATTTTAGACTTTTGAAAGTAAAAATTGAATTTTTTTAAACATTAAAATGTTTAAAATATCATTTATTTATTTGACTATTTTATTTTATTTCATTCAAAATATAATTTTTTAAAAACTTATCTATTAAAGTAATTTTACAAATTTTAATAAAAACTCTCCTTAATAACCAAACAACTAAAATATTTTTTTATGAAATCTTTATTTGTAAAAACTCTACTAACAAAAATACTATTTAAATAAATTCTATTTAATAAATTATATCAAATTTATCATTAGTTATGGTGTTTTCCCTCATTGTTTCATACACATAGTTACTATTAAAAATAAATGAATCAACGAATTATTGTCAAATACTCGCAATAAAAACTCATAAAAACTATGTTAACAAACAATAGGAATCGTGCTTGCTGTCAACTTGCCAATCAAGAATCAAACAAAAAATAGCCAACAAATTATTAATTTGTGGAAATGGGTCATTTAAATCTTTAAAATATGAAGAGTTCATTTTTAGAGGCTTAAAAGTGATTTTATTTTTAAAGTTAAAAGTTAATTTTGATATTTGGTAATTTTTTTAAATTATTTTCAGTAAAATCACTTTATCTTACATCAAATTTCAAAAAATAATGAAAGAGAAGTTTTTTAAAATCTAATTTTTATAATGAGTTTTATATTTAATACAATTTCATATATATCCTAACATATTTTTTTAAAATAAAATATTCTTATTAATGAGGAGATAAAATCATTATATTTAATTATATTATTATTATTATTATTATTATTATTATTATTATTATTATATTGAGATAACAAAATAAATAAAAAATATTTATTTAAGTTATCAATTATTATATATACATGTTTATAAATGTATAAATTTTATTCAATATTATGTTAAATATTCTTATAACAGTTTAATAATTGAGTATTCTTTGGTTATTTCCATTCCAACAATATAACGTCAATGATCTTAATGATTTTTATTTTATTCCTAGTAATACTAATCGATGAATGATCTTCTCGCATTACTGTCAAAGCTAATTACCATATATGAGTGGTTTAACATCTCAAAATAGTTAAATCAATAAAATCACCAGATTAACATGCCATTTTCAAAATTCTAAGTAGTCAAATCAATAAAATATTCCCTCAAGCATACAAAAATAAAATTAATGATTCTAATTAACCATTTATGGTTCTAATATATTCTTCCCCATGAAGTACAGGCTAGAGAAGCAAACTCAATAATTAAATCAAAATCAAAATCAATAATTATGAGGCTAGCATAGCTAAAGGGGGTCGAGAAATTCTAAAATACATTAGAAATACCATGTCAGTTAGACAACAAATAAATAATATTATGATATGTATACATTTATTTTGAGAACCCATTATTTAAGTAATGATTATATTAAATTTAATTATATATATCATACATGCATCAATTGATTGTAGTACGTAATGAGTACTTTTAAATTTTTCCATTAGTTGATGAATGAATTTAAGAAGATGAAATGTTTGGCATGCATTGCAGGTGTGCTGTTTTGGACATCAACGCCAGCAGCTGGGCTAACCCCTTGTACGAGTGATGACGACTGCAGGACGATGCATGACCCCCACTGTGACCATCCCTTGCGCTGCAGTAATTGGAATCTCTGCGACTGTCCTCATGCTGGTACCGTCCGCAGCATATTTGTCATTATCAATGTCAAACTCGCACAAAATTTAAATTATTAAATTTACCCGCAGCTCGCAGTGGGTTTTAATTTTTTTTTACAAAATCCACCCGCAGCGGGTTTTAACAATTACCAAACCCGCAATAATATCCGACAGATTTTTTATGGGTTTCCGTATTTAAAATCACAAATGTTTAATATATAAATTTATAATAATAATCTCAAATTTCATATAACATACTCAATTTTATATTTAAACAATCTAAATGAAAAATTAAAATTTCCACATTAATTCAACACAAATTCTCAAATTTAAGTATAAATTACACAAATCTATTTAAAAAACACAAACTAGTATCTAAAAATAATAATTACATTTCATATTATCATTTAAAACAAACTTCAAGAGAAGATATTCATTTCATTCACCACCATAAACACCCATCCAACACAATGCCTATAATAATAATTAAAATTAATATTTTTAAATACTAATCGGAAGGGAAATGACTTCAGTTTTCTTTAGGTTATAACTTTAGAATAGAAGATGGGCCACATACACAATTTTGAGCCATTGACTATTTGGTAATTTGATTAATGATATTATTTTCTTTATATATTTTTAGATTAAAATTAAATTAAAAATATTTGAAAAATATATTGTTGGTTTAGTGGATATTCATACAGGTATCCACCGAATATAAGGTTAATACCAAATACACCCGCATCTATATGCGAGTTTTAATTTATAATACTAAACTCGTCCATAACAGATAAAATTACCCACAACGAACAGATTTTGACGAGTGAATTTGGACGAATTTATAAATTTACGGAAACAATTACCATCGGTACTCCTACTCTTTTTCGCATTCCCATGCCTTAATCTCGTCGCGCCATCTGTTCTTTTTACGTTATCTTAATCTTGTATTATCAAATCCATCATCAATAATAATAATAATAACGCACACGATAATGGGGTCCCCGCTTCGAACCTGGGCTCGGACAATTTTTCTTTTTCTTTTTTTAAATTGTCAAATATGGTTCCGAAAATGTCCTTTACTTTTAGGAAGCTTCAGTAGACGACGTCAACAAGAAGGGTTGATGCTATCTATGCAACCAGAGAGGCACCAGACTACCCACGCACGATTATACCAAATTCTCTAATCACGAATCTTGTCCCGCTCGATCATTTATCAATCACATCAAACGTAAAATCCATGCTGCTTCCAAAAAGAAAAAAAAAAGAAGGTAAAATCCATACGGTACGGCCTCTAACACCGGAACTTTCTCAGTAATTTCCGCACTTGGCTCTCTTTATTGAAAGTTGAAACCCTGTATATAATTAAACCCCGCACGCACGCTTAAACCCTCCGTAAAATGAAATACAATAAAAAGGCGCGCGTCAAAATTTTCTCGAGAAAATGAATCCCACCCATTCCCAGAGTTGAAAAATCGTTTTGAGTTTCAATTTATTTAGCGGCAATGACAAGAAGGCCTGAAGCTGCAAGCTTTGGAATGAAAAATGGAGAGAAAGTGAATGGTAAGTTTGTTCATTCGGTTTCTCTGTTACATTCTGGTCAAATGAAATTATTTATTCGCGTTAGCCTCTATGAATGTTGGAGCAATTACAGCTTAACTTCAAAATGCATGGCTTAGGCTCTTCATGTTTAATTTTAGCTGCTATCGTGAGCAAATTGTATGAATTAACAAGTTGTTAATTTTGAACTCATCAATGCAATTTTATTAATCTCATTCGCAGTTACTTTTCCAGTTTCAAGACTGTAGAAAGAGTTGAAATTATGGGTGGGTATAAGAAACAAGCTAGAACAAGTGATCAAAGTTCGATAAAATGCAGGTGTAATCCAGTCGAAGGGGCATCCTTTGAACTTGCTGATTTTGTCAGCAAAGAGGATGCTCTTGCTCTCGCGGATAACAGTAAGCAGATCAACAAAAAGGCTGAACCAAAGTCCCCCATGATACTGAGCACAGCCCAGCTAATTGCTGCTGTTGGCCAGATTTGGGATTCTGCAAATAGACTTGCTATTTTCCATCCCAAGGGTAACTTGATCGACAGTCATAGTGAGTGTAAGAAGGAGGTCTTGAGGAATTTGGATAAGGAAGAAAATGCCTGGGTACCTCTTTCAACTGACAGTAAATACTTCTGTGTTGATGTTAGCAGTGCTGGCCAATTTTCACCTATGGTGCAGCCAAACCTAGAGTTTCTCAAAGTAACACAAAAGATGTCTGTGTTTGACTCTTGTAGTAAAAAGTTTACTCATTCAACGTTCTGGACGTTTCTATGGAGTGGTGCCAGCTTAAGTAATGATACTGGTGGTTGGGGACTGGCAAGTGCAGGAATAACATATCAATTGGGGAATGTTCATCAATGGATGACAGAAAAATTTCCTGCTGGATTTAGATATGCTGACAGCATCCCTGAGAGTGAGAAAAGAGAAGCTGGTGAACAATGCATTCTTGGAGATACCACCAGCTGTGCAGGGGCTTCCATTTTGGGGGATACGCTTAGTCCTGCTTCTAATCTGGCCACCGAAGATAATAACAAGTCAGATTTAAGCAAATCCAAAGGTCAATCATCTTGTTTTAATGTAAAATTGATGATGAGTACACGAACAACGAAATCTCTGCTTTCAGATTATTTTCTCAAAGATGTCTCTGATATGAAGGAGGATTGCGACGTCACAAGGCAACTGTGTTCGAGTCTTTGTGCTGATTATTGTATTAACTATGTAGCTTCATCTAATGGTACATGTGAAAAATGCCGCCATCTGATGGATGATGATGCACTTCTTGACATCAAAAGGAATCAATCTGATAAGAATGTTGTTGAGGATGAAAATAAAATGGAGTTTCACTCACCGAAAAATGAGAAGCCTCATCTTTCCCTTGCTAAGCAAGAGCATGCTTTTGCAGGGGCATTGGCCGGTGTATTTGTTAGCCTTTGTCTACATCCTGTTGATACAGTTAAGACAGTGATTCAATCTTGCTATACAGAGCAGAAGTCTATTGTTTACATTGGAAGATCCATTGTTTCTGAACGAGGTATGATGTTTCTGGGTAACTGACTGATTTTTTTTTTCCTTTTCTTAAAATACTGGGATGATTTGAATTGCAATCTGTCGACTTTACTAAAAGGCCTCCACTGATTGATGGAGATATTATTCAGGTCTAACTGGGCTTTATCGTGGAATTGCTAGCAATATTGCATCGTCAGCTCCAATATCTGCTGTTTATGCTTTTACGTATGAATCAGTTAAGGGAGCTTTACTTCCTCATCTCCCCAAGGTAATCTGAACTTCAAACCTTTTACTTTGAGCATCTTCTCCTTTTTCTTTCTTTTGGATTGGCTCCGAGTGCTTGCATGTGCTTGTACGAAGCTCTATCCCTCCATCTTTTCAATTGGTGATCATAGGGTGTGGGAAAGAGGAAAAAGGAGAGTGTTGCAAGATAAAGAGAGTTTTGGATTTTTGGACATAGGTTGTGATATTACTTTTAGTATAATGCTCATCTGCTTTTCAATAGTTTTATTCATTTCTCTCACACAGGAGTTTCACTCTTTAGCCCATTGCACGGCAGGTGGTTGTGCAAGTGTTGCTACTTCTTTTATTTTTACTCCTAGTGAACGCATAAAGCAGCAGATGCAAGTTGGTTCCCGCTACCATAATTGCTGGTACACTTTTTTGAGTTCCTGGGTTTACCTCTGCCAATAAGAATACATTAATGTCAATCACTTATATTGATGTCTATTTCAAGGATTGTTTTCTGTTTAACTTTCTCCTCAACTTTAAATCCTCAATACATTGCTCATTTTAGTAGGTCTTTGTCAATTTCTGTAGATACCAATTTCAGTTTCTGCCATAGTTTTATAACTATTTTGTTCTGGTTACTTAGCAATCTGTCTTTGTAGGAATGCATTGGTTGGAATAATTAAAAATGGCGGTTTGCATTCATTATATGCTGGTTGGGGAGCTGTACTTTGCAGGAACGTTCCACACTCAATTGTTAAGGTAGGTCCTAATGAAACTAGATTGGTCTGCGTGCTATGTACTACTTTGTTCTCACTTGACATGCTGCGCCCAGGGGTCCACTAGAGCAAAAAGAAAATTATGAGAAAGAGAGATGTATAAAAGAAAAACACCTTAATAGATAGAATAGCAGAAAAAGTGGATTAAATCTGAGGTCTGATGTTGTCCTGATCAACTCCAAGGAGTTTTAAGAGAGATCCATAAGTGCCTAGTTTAACGTTTAACGAGTGATACAAATATCTATTTTGGCGGTCATTATGTTGGAAAATTTTATTTTATTTTATTTTTAATTTTAGTTTGATTTCATATGCCTTTCTTTTAGTAACTTTCTCTCTTGGGTCAATTAAGCATGTAATTTTGAAGTTACTTCACTCCTTGCAGTTCTATACATATGAAAGCTTAAAGCAAATGATGTTGCCATCGCTAAAACCTGGTGCTCAACCCAACACCATAGAAACGGTTTGTCCCTCTTCCCAATGTGTGATAATCCTGTTCCTCTGGCTTCGGCTAATATAAATTTGTTTCAGAATTCTTCAAAATGACTTATGCAGGATCTGCTAATCTATTACTGCAGTTAATTTGTGGAGGAGTGGCTGGATCTACTGCTGCTTTGTTCACAACTCCTTTTGATGTGGTGAAAACCAGATTACAGACACAGGTTTTGTAGTTTTAGGCATTAGTTCATTGATTCCCTTCATGTTTTTCTTGACTAAAATTTTTAGGTTCTGCCAATAAAGAATTTGATGGATACTGACTTTTGAGAGTAACTTTTAATAACTTTTAAACCTCATAATGGAGCTTTTGTCTCTATGCTTAGATTTTAAGGATACTCACTCACTTGAAGCTGTAATATTGCCCAAGCTGTCTATTTTAATGCTTTCTGTAAGTTTCAACACCTTAAAAATTTTAATGGGCGTTTCCCAAAAGATGGGGAAAAAAACAAATTACTGGAATGTAAAAAGAGTGGAGTTGAGAGCTAATGGCAATGCACAAGTTGTAAGGATAACTAGATTGGATTACACTGTTACTCTACTCCTTCATGATATCTGGTTATCATAATTCTGGATCATATGTCAACTTTACACATCGGTCATTCTGCAGATTCCTGGATCTACAAGCCAATACAGTAGTGTGTATCATGCCCTTCAAGAAATAGGCAAGCGTGAAGGTTTGAAAGGTCTCTACAGGTACTGCATCTGCGCACTCTTTGTTCTCGTGTGTCTTATAGTTACAATTGATCCGTTGAATAGTTTATATCAAGCTATCTGCTTGGTTTTTCTATATGTTATGAATTTTAGCAGCTTCATTTTGGGACTATCTAGTTCTTGCAAGGTGGTACTTTTCCCTTTTATTAACATAGTCTACTATGTTCCTGTATCTATGATGTTACAATAGCCTTTCATGTATTTGTCATCAGGGGATTGATTCCTAGATTGGTTATGTATATGTCCCAAGGAGCGCTCTTCTTTGCGTCCTATGAATTTTTCAAAGGAGTATTTTCTTTGGAGGTGCCGCATCTTAGTACACTGAGAATCCAGCACGAAAAAACCAAAGAAGATGATGTAGTGTCATCAGAATCTCTATTTCCTTCTACATCACCAGCACCACCTGCAGCATCACCATCACAACCAAGGCTGCACCATCCATATTCATGACTGTTTGAGAGCATACAAACACACATTTTGTTAGTGATGACGTCATCATATTAAAAAAAGGAGAAATTGGTCCACTGATCAGATTCTTTTTGCCCTGCCCATTCACACAAATGTGAAACAAAAGTACTCCATTTATCTTACCTTCAATGTAAAAAAAAGGAAAGGAAAGAAAAGAAGGAAGCAGGGTACCATATATCTGATTGTATCATTGATTTTTCCATAAAATTGAAATACAATTTTGCATAAAAATCTCCCATTTCTTGAATTTAGTTGGTGTCAACATATTTTTGGTGTGTTTATTTCATGGATTGTGGAATTAGAATCCAGAATTGGAATCAAAATTTTAGAGTCCACCTAAATTTGAGAATGAAAAATGGGAGACTAATTTTAAGGGGGGCAAAAATCAATTGCTCTTTCTTTAGATTGACTATTTTAACCTCAAAAAAAGAAAAATGGCTATTTTGTCTTCAATTGAAAAAAGTATTATAATTAATTAATTTTATAATTAAGTGATTAATTAATATATGATAATAAATTAATATACTGATTAACATATTTTAAATTTATTATTGCTATTATTATTAATGATAAAAAAATTTACAATTAATTAATATATTATTAACAATAAATTTTATTATGAATAATTTTTGAATAAATAATCACAATAATTAAAATATAAAATTATAATTATAACAAAATAATTTATTACAATCTAACTCATTTTAATTCTGATTTTAAAATAAAATAAATATATTATTTCAATCTACCTTATTTTAATTTTAATTTTTATAATTTAAATAAATAATTTATTTTAATTCACGTTCTATACCCTCATTTCAGGCCATTATAATTTTGTTTTTCTACACGCATCATTACAGTTTATAATAATATTATCATTGTTGATCTGATAAATCATGATTTGATCGTGCACGTGCTTTTCATTATTGGCGGACAAGTTGGTGCATCTCGAGGGCATTGTCAACTCCTCGAGCACAAGCAGTAATTATTATTAGCTACCGATAATGCCCCCTATATTTTGAATGATGGCAGACCCTTTTTTCCAATTTTTATGTTTTAAAACAAAATCAAAATACCGAATAACAAGAAGTCGTTGTAGTATAGTGGTGAGTATTCCCGCCTGTCACGCGGGTGACCCGGGTTCGATCCCCGGCAACGGCGTAAATTGTTTTTTTTTCATGGATTTCCGTGCATTTCCAAAAAATAGACGCAGCAAAATCCGTAGAATTTCTGATGATGCACACAATAATTGAAGGGAGGGCACGACTACAATAATGAGACAAAGGTCAAGGACAGAGAAATAACGAAATAACACAGGGCCATCATTATTCATTATTTCATCACCCAAAAAGGGAAAGAAAAAAAAGGAAAAGGGCTGTTTTGCTAACAAGGTATGAACTTCTTGGCTCCAATAAAGCAATGAGAACATTCAAGCACCATTCTGTAGGGTGTAGAAGCTACTTCTATTCAGCACCATGTCCTGGATATAATACATACAAAATGTATACCAAAGTTACTATTATGTTCAACAATTGATTTCCCCCCCCCCCCCCCTATAAGGTAACAATATGGACAATATTTTGTTTCTGTTCTAAACTCTTTAACTATAATGCAGATGGACAAAAGCAATTATACATGAAAGGATTTTGCCGGGGCAGTGTAGAAGCCCCCTCAGCTTTGGGCATGAATTGGCAAATTCTATCACCAAGCCCCCATTTGGGAAGTGTTCAATGAAGCCATTTAGCTTCAATGAGCATTTGTCGGGTCTATGTCAAAATTCAGTTAATGCCTACTTCCTCTCTTTCCTTTCAGTTCTCATCATGAGGAAACCTGTAGAGGAACTCTCCAGAGAAACCATATTAGCTTTTAACCCAATTAAACCTTCCAGGGCTAGGGACTCTATACTCTTGCAATTGGAGAGAAAGGAGGGTTAATCATGTAAGTCTGTGGGATGTCTTCGGCCCTTTTTGAGAATTTCTTCTTCTCCTCCTCAGTGACTGCTTCAATCAAGAATTTCACTTCGTCCTCGATAAGCACTTTCAGTGAATTGCAATGTGGCAATTTCGTACTTCTTTCCTGAGCAGCAGCAATAGAAGCTTCTGAACCATGCAATATCCCAACACAAATGGAAAATGCTTGTAAAGTGGATAACTGAGCATGAAAATCAACTGCATATAGCCCCTCCTCAAGGAACATCATAGTTAAAGCTGGTGTGCTCTCTTTAGCTCCCTGCATATAAATCAAAAACAAAAACTCCTGAGAGACTGATTTTATAAAGAATGCTTCCCAACTGCCTACTTCTGGATAGACACCAAAATGCTATCTAAAATTGTTCAAGACTACTCTAAGATGAGCATATACAAAATAAACGGAAATATCATATAAGTAAGCTGGTGGAGATTAAATGCTAGAGGACCAGAATACGATGAGCTGATTTCCATGGAAATCCAAGAGTACTTTTAGTAGATGCTGTGCTCATAATATACGCATTTGGAAGATATTATTGTTTATCTCAAAACAGTAGCATAAAGGCCATATAAATGCCACCCCATCCGATGCACTAGGTGCAGGTAAAACATTGATTTTAACATTCAATGATCTTCTTCACTTCAAGATTTCATGTTTGGAATCTTTCTATATACAAATACTATTTCTTTTTCTTTTACTCTAAATAATATGAAATTTTTACTGTATCTTTCTTTTATCCAATCTACAGAGGCATCAAAGCAAAAGCTTACCTGAACGAAGAGTTCAAAAGGCTGCTGATTGTCCAGGAGTGGTCTATCTTCAGCATCATGAATATTGGTATCGCTAAAAACAGTAAGAGGGCAGGCCATATCCCAGCCACCACAATCACAGCCTCCACCCAACCTCCATCGATCAAGTAATGAAGAAGGGCCCCGGCTTCCAGGACTTGGTAAACCATGGCTACCAGTTGGAATTACTACCTTTACCTTTTCCGAACATTTGATTTCAAGTTGGTCTTTTCGCCTCTGCTCAACCATAGAGAGGTTGAGTAGATTCGAATGCATTTTATCACTAACTCTATGCCCCTTGTATTTCAAGCTCTCTCTTTTCTCAAATGGCACTTGAATGACAATGGCTGCAATTTCAAGGTTTGGAGGCAAATCACCTGATGCCCATGGGAATGGATTTGATTTATTAGAAAAACCAATTTTTGCTTGCTCTTTGGACTTCACCGAATCAGACTCATTACTTCCCTCAACAATGCCTTGATTGGTATCCTTAGGAGGTGTAGCATCAGACGAACACTTCAGAAGTTCTTGAGCAGAGACACTTTGACTTGCATGTGCTATATCATACAACACAAACTCTGTAACCATAGAGTTGTCAAAAACCCCACCATCTCTTAATTCCGAGCATATATAGCAGGAAACCTGCATCTGTCCCACCATTGAGCACTCTCTGTTGCGATCATTTGATCCCCACCCACTGACGTTGCTTCTTTTTCTACCATCGAAGGAGTGGAAGGTATATACCCAATTAAAAGCATTATCAGCTTTCCATGTCCTAGCCACAATAACATCTTCTGGGGAACTCAAAGAGAACTCAAAAAAGGGTACCCCTTGCTTGTGTTCCAACTTGAGAAGGCCATGTAGGTGAACTGGTGAATGTGCCACAGCTGAACGATGCTTATCTTTCTCAACAATCTGAGAATTGAATTCTGAATTCTGAGCTGTATTAGAAAAATCATGCAACAAAGATTTCCTAAACGCCCTTTCCCTTCTCACATTTTCTGTCCCAATTTTTTTGACTTGATTATGTTGCACTGTATGACACGAAGGGCTTCGTACAGACTTGGACTTCATCAATGGATCAAACATCTTTCTGATAGGGTTAAAACGAGTCTTAGAGCTAGCTCTGGAGGAATGATCACATTCTGATGGAGCCGGTGGATAGGCCATCTCCAGTTTAGCAGAATGAGACTTCTGAAATGTCAAAATTGTGTCTATTTCAAGGAGGTTGTTACCATCATCCAGAGGACCAACAACCTCACCACATCTGAAATGCAAATCCTCAACTGTATCTCTCCTTGGAGTTTCAGCAGATTGTTTTTGTCTTGTATCCAACTTCAGACCGAATTCAATGAAGTCACCTGCTGGGCACAATTCTATAAAAGGCTTGCAAACAGACAACATATTTGAGGTTGAGTTTACAGACAACACTGAGTTTCTCTTCCCAGAGCTTTCCTCATCTGAACTACATAAAGAATCAAGAACTCTGAAGGGAAGAGAGGTATCATTACTGCAAGGAAATTCGATTTTTTTCCTTCCCTCAATAGCTCCCATTTTCTTCATCTTCCTCACCTCGTTGGATGTTTGATATATTGAACCTCGCTTCAGCTCTATGTTACCCTCCAGTCCAACAGGTCCAGCTGGAGTACTTTTACAAGAGGAACTACGGTAACAACGGAAGCTAATCTCTGTGAAGCCTTCCCTTACCCTCAGCAGCTCATCTTTACGGATGTGTTTTCCTTTGGTTTTCCTCTTTTCAATATTCGAACAATGTCGAGGAGGCAGAAGAACAGTGTTAGGACTCAGACCCATTGTGCTGATTTTGTCGCAATCCATCTCCATCTCTAGTCCCATAGCTAGATCCACAGCTCTGAAGTAAACAAGAAAATGAATAGATATTAAAATGGAATTCAGCAGACATAAATATCATATAGAAAAGCAGAAGTGATAAAAAATAAAAGGAACAGTGCCAAAAACTTCAGTTCACTAACTAGTAATGCAAAAACAAACGTAACAGCCGAAGATTTGTCCTGAAATTTTGATTTTATGCTATCAAATACGTCAGCAGAGAAAATGCAGAATGAGGAACAATACACTACCAAATATTTTATACCAACCAAAACTTCCCCCAGCCTATAACATATAGGAACTCCGTTAACAACAAATCTTCATATGGAGGTAAAAATCAGATCTTGACATGCAGGAGCCTAATAAATAATATGTGGCTCACGGCAGCTACAAGAGAAATTATAAAATTGAAAGCCTAACCAATTGTAGTACTCTAGTATAGCACTGGTTCAGAGACCTTAACTTTACCAAATACCATTATTGTTTGAAAAAGCAGGCGCCGCATAAGTTAATCCAAACTTTGAGATCACAAAACTTCAAAATAAGTGTGATCTCATAGAACTGAAACCCTTGAACAAACAAAGAATCCTATGATAAAGTGACAGATATAAAGGCTACAAAAAATAATTTAAAGAAAAAAAGAAAAAGAAAATAACTTTAGTTTCACTTGCATTCTAAGCTAAACAAAAGAAGAAAAAATAAAGGGAAAAAAAATGCTTGAGAAAATAGTCATAACCCCGCTAGATCTCAAAGAAGTAAGCTCGAAGACAAACCCAACAAACAGTAAGTGATCCAATCATCATAATTTCCAGCCTCTCTTAAACTTAAAAGTATCCATGGGACAATAAATCGACATCTATTAGAGACACAACCGGAGTCATGTTAAAAAAGAACAAAGTGCGCACTTAACATGCCAAAAGAATCAACACCAGTACAGTGAAAAAGCATAAGCAAACAAATTTGCTAGGCTTGGACCAATAGCAATAAAGCGGCAAAATGCCTAATAAGCACAAAAAGGCGAAGCAAGCTTTAGAGAGAGAATGCATGCCTGAGGTTAAAAGAAATTGAGTGAGGGGGTGAGTGAGAGAACTGTGAAGTGAAGAAACAGCACTCTTGTCTCTCTTGCTCACACGAAGATGAGTTGCAAAAAAGAGACAGAGAACTGATGAGTTTCTGTTCATGTCTAGTAAAAATAAAATTCATCTTGTTCAACTCATCATATGCTACTACGTTGTTTGTACGTGTTTATTTATTTATTTATTTTTTATTTTTATAGTAAAAGCTTTTTCTTTAAGGTTTGGTTGCACTTTAATGTTCATCGATTGATACGGGCAGGCAAGGTATGATGGGGCTGTTATGTGTAGGAAATGACAGAAAAACCCTTGGAGAATGTATTTTACGATTTTTTAGGCAGGGATAATATCGTCAACGAGCTTGAGGGGAAGGTTCGTTTGACTGGTAAAAGTGGGTGTCCAAATCAACGCACATAATTATTATTGTACATTAGTAGTGTTGGGAATAGCGAGCGGGACTGCAATCTTACAATTAATTTAGCTGGTCCCCATAATTAAAAAAAAAAATTAACGCGATATTAATGTAGTAATTGCAGATCGCGCCCCCTAATGCAATTACTAAAAACTGATCTTCTTCTGGGGGCAATTTCCTTGAGTGTTTGTAGAATTTGTTGACAATATTTCTTTTTTTTTTTTTGTCGTCAATACTAAGAATGGTAATTTACAGCACTAATGCGTATCGTGTGTATTGAATTTGAACCCAATTGAAATGAGATTTTGAGTTTCTTTATCTCGATTACCGGATGGAGGAGGAAACGAAAAAAGGGGTAATCATGTAAAATAGGAACGGGTGGCATATTCCCTATGAATGTGATGGACGCAACGGAGGAGGAGGAGACAGTAAACAAAGAATCATGTGATTGGTTTAGGCTGGCGGGGGGTAGCGAATTTGAGGCGGTCGGTCACATCTGACCCACGGAATCTCCAGCCTCTGATTCGTACTTTAAGCTGAAATTAATTTTAATTCTTGTTTTTAGGAAATTTGCGAAACATCCATATAAACCGTCGACTCACAAAAATAACCAACGCTTTTCACTGACCAATATTTTCGTGCTATTTTATACTTTTTCATCGACAACATAATATTAAAAATATTTTCTATCAAAAAACTAATATTAAAAATATTTTAATCGGCAAATAACAAGTACTGCATATAAATAATTGTAGTAAATATATATAAAAAAAATATATAAGCGCGTAAGGCTATCGTGCGCTTGGCTGCACATTTTGCTGGACTTGTTTTTTTAATTTTTTTGTGCAATAAAATTGGTGGAATCCGGCAAATTTGCTGCACATCTTGTGCCTTGTTCCACAATACAATATAAAAATCACAACGAAAAGGATAAATAATTCAACTAGTCATTTTAGCAAACATGCGGTGTGCCAAAAATTTTCAGTGTTTTCTGCACAGACCCGTAAGAACATCTTCAAAAGTCTTTATAAATTTTACTTTTTAAATATCTATTTATTTATCTATGTGGTAAATAGAAGGGTAAAAAAAATAATAGTTTTCAAAAAACTCTTCAAATTGAAATAAATTAATATTATTTTAATCAAATAATTATTTTTTTAAAAGAAAAGTCAATAGCAATTAAAATACTTCTCTCTCTTTCTTTAATGAAAAATAATAAAATACAAATTGAAAAGAGAAAAATTAATTCTCCAAATTTGAAGAGAGAGAATCAATTCTTATTTGAAGAATTTTAATTGGAGTGTCTTTTGGAACTTTAAATATTAATGTGACTGTTCAAATAAATAATAAAATCTTATTTGAAGAGTCTTTTGTTGATGTTCTAACCTAAATAAATAATAAAATCTTATTTGAAAAGTCTTTTGTTGATGCTCTAACCTTTAAGTCCACTACTGACACTAATCTAATAAATCGACATTATAAAATCAAATTTCACATCACAATACATAATAAACCCTACCCATTAAACTAATGATTCCAGTTGGTTGCCATTAAAATGAAAAAGAAAATAAATCTTGAACTCTAAACGAAATAAATGATAAATGTTGAGGGAGAAGCTCACAGAACGTCGGTTGCGGGAGAAGACAAACTCAGAATTTCTGAAACATTTTTTCTTAAAAAAAAAAAACGAAATTGGGCTAGAAACTATTGGTATAAGTGTTTTTTAAGTTGGATACAAGTGTTTCTTTGGCTGGGATGAGTACTCAAGAGAAGGGTACAATAGGTCCAAAAAGGTTGGAATTGGTTAAAAAAAAAAAACATCGATAAATGTTAGTTATTTTTTGTAGGCGGACTGATCTAATTTGTCCCATACATCACCACTCAGTCACTCACGACATAAAAAATTACTCTATTGTCAAGATAAATATTTAACAAAGTCATCACATCCTGGATAAGGTAATCAACCTGATTAGTGACGACGATGATTGTTCCAATCCTCCTATTTCATCAACAGTTTCGTCAGTGTGTATTTGAAATATGCACAAGGTGATTAGTTGTTATAACTCTGGGAAAAACATCCCAGCTTGACGCAAAAAAACAAGTCTATAAATTATTACAATAGGCTAAGCATAATAAGCTCCTAAAAGTCAACCTGTGCAGCGGTAGCTATTCCCCGAGAACTAAACTAAAACTAAGAAAATAGACCCCAAATTGACGCTATTTATTAAGGGATTACGACTGTACATCCGCTTTCTTTGCATTTGAGGCATCAGAATTCTCTTCGGTTTTGGACTTGCTGAATGATCTCTGGGCCTCCAACACAGGCATGTATGCTTCGCTTGATTTCTTAAGGACATCATTGCCTAATTTCTCAGACTCACGAGGGCTCAGCAAATTCTTCTCAAGGCTATCAAACTTGGCAGTGGCCAAAGGTACTATGCCTACGCTTTTTGCCGCAGAACCTGGTCCATCAATTGTTAGGGAGGACGCTTCATCTCTGGAAGCATACCAGGAGTGACCACAGGCAATACATTCCAACTGACACCAGACCAAAAACAAATTCAAATTATTTTTTAATGGCCAAAAACCAACGAAGAAGAAGAAGAAGAGCTAAATAATACATAAGCAGAGATGCTTTAGACTACTGCCATAATCATGACAAAATCATACAGATTTAAATCATAAATCATGAAAACATAGATAAAACTCAAGGCTCAGAATTAGATTGTCAAAATCCCTTTTCTCAAGATGGCATGCGTTATCTGAATGACAGCACCTTCTATCAAAAGCATCTGAATGATAGCACCTCGATCAAATATTGTTCATACAGTGAAGAAAGGAATTACTATCAGCAGGTAAGTTATAAGGTGCAAAAACCTGATATCGATCTCCGTGTCCTGCTTGGATGATGTCCCTGAGGCCCACTTTACACTCATTGCACCTTGAGCACCTAGCATCCGTCATCTGTTTTACAAGCAATGAGCTAACTATGAGCACATATCACAGCAAAAATAAATTGAACTAAATTTTTAACCAATACAAGGTAAAAGACAGCAACCTGCATTCGCTCCGACTCATCAGGCTCTTTCTTTGCCATCTCCTCTGCTGTTAAACCCTCCTAAAAGTAAGATAATCAGTTGAGATATATTCCCATTCTCACTCATACAAAACCACACAAAACATATACCAAATGTCCGCACTAATGATCCTAGTGGCTTATTGGCATATCACATTGAACTAAAGATAAGGGTTAGAACCCACAAAAGAAATCCAGTTTAGAACTAAACCAATAAGGACTTACAACTATTAACATATGAATATAAAAAGAAAATTTAAAAAAAAAACAAAAAGAAAAACATAAAACCAGTTTCAACTGAACTCATGGATGGCCAGAAAAATGGCTTAAAGGAGTCACTTGCATACATAGCTAAACAATTTTTCAGTAGTGAAAAAATAAAAGATTGAGCAGATATTTTAATATTTTATGCATCGCTTACAGCTGAAAATCGTTAACATAATATGTGAAATCATAATTTGAAAAGTTCCAAATAAAAAAAGAGGAAAAAAAAAAAAGGCCAGCAAATATACATACAATATAAAGAGCCAACAACAAATATCTACTAGATATTCCCTCCTTACTGAAAAACAATTACTAGTCAAAATACAAGCATAATGGAGACCAATCAACAAAATCACTATCAGTTACAGATTCCTAACTAGATTGACAAAAGCAATTACTCACAAAAATGCAGGGAAAACACAAATCCACAACTACCAATTATTACAACATAGTATCTTTTCACTAACAAGATGATAAATGAAGTGTCTTAGAAGGTTACAAGTCTCTACTTAGTAGATAAAAATTTTAATTGTAAATGCAGAAACAATTACAATAAAAAAAAAAAATACTACCAACTAGGATAATATTGTACCTTTAACTCATTAGGTGACATGTTCAGAATCTTAGAAGGTTCTAACTCCCCGTTTAGAAGACGCCGGGCTAGCAGTGCAGTACTCTGCCAAGAATACAAAAAATAAGTTAAACAATCAAAATAGTATCTTAAACACCCATATGAATTTAGGGATGGTAATGGGTACCGCCCGCAACGGGTTTGCTATTACCAAACCCGTACCTACATCCACTGCGGTTTTTAATTTTTTAAGAAAACCTATCCGCTGCAAGTTTTGATAATTACCAAACCCGCAATGATACCCGGTGGATTTTTTGCAAATTCTCACATTTAAAATCATAAATGTTCAATATGTAAATTTATATTAATAAGCTAAAATTCCACATAACATACTTAATTCTCAATTTAATCAATATAAATAGAAAATTAAAATTTCAACATTAATTTAATACAAATTCTTAAATTTAAATATGAAATATATAAATCCATAAAAAAAAATGCCATGAAAAACTCATGGGTGTGTGGCTGTGGCTCACGGGTGAAAGGGAAATGGGTGTGCGGCTGCTGCTCATGAGTGATAGGGAAATGGGTGTGCGCCGGCTGCTCACGGGTGAAAGAGAAATAGTTTGGAATGATAGGTTTTGCAGCTGCTGCTCATAGGCGAAAAAGAAATAATTTGGATTTCTTTTAGGTTAGGTTATGAGTTGCAACTTGTACACACCATCCGTGACATGTTTATACTTTACATGTATTTAATTTATATATTTAATAATTTTTTTAATTAAAATTACATGAAAAATATTTGAGATAAAAAAATTGCGGGTTTGGTGGATATCCATGCCGGTATCTATTAAATATTCAATTAATACCAAACCCACCCGCAACATAGTGCGGGTTTCAACTTCTAATATGAAACCCGCCTGCAACCCGCAAAATTATCCACAGCAAGCAGGTTTGGATGGGTTTGCATGTACCATTGCCATCACTATATCTAATGACATTCATAGCATTTAGTAGGTAAATCTGAAAGACATTCACAGTTAATAAAACCTATCTTCATTGTATAGTCATTCTTTGGGGGGAAAAATGGTAGTAAAATACAGTCAATCATCTTCTTTAATTAAGAAACCATGTAGTTGCATAACCCTCAGCCTTGTAGCCGACCACTGAGAAAAGGTTGACATGTAGGTAGGGATAGCAAAAAAGCTCGGGCTAGGCTTCGCACATGAGGGCCTGGACAAGAGCTTAGGCAAAAAGCCCAGGTCCGACCCAAGCCCTCTATTTAAAAAAAAATAAAATAAATTTATAAATTAGAATAATAAATTAAAATTTTAAAAATAATGGAACAATAAAAAAATAAGCTTAAATTCCTAATTTATATATCAATAATGAACCAAAAAATTTAAAATTATAATATGAAACTCACTTTTAAGTGTTAATTAGTTAAGAGTGTGCTTGAATTAGAGAATCCAATACTAAAAAGTTAAATCTCTAAACTTTTATTTATTTTATTTATTATTTTATTTTGAAATATTTATTTTTCTTAATTCATTGTTGATTATAACAACTTGATTATTATTAACTCATTTCAAGTTTACAACAATTTAAAAAAATTAAAAAAAATAACTAAAAGCCCAACCTCGGCCCAACTCCCACCCAGGCTCAGCCCTTACAGTTCTTATCTAATGGGCTTGAGCTTGAAAAAATCCAGCCCAAGTCCTTAATTTGCCAACCTTACATGTAGGGGTGTTCGCGGATCAAATTTTACGGATTGGATATCAATCCATATCCAATCCATGATTTTGGAGATTATAAATTTAAGTCTGCAGATCGGATGCGAATTTGACCCAATCCATATCCAATCCACCATTTTGCGGATTGGTTTGTAGGATAAAAATTTTTAATTACGTCTTATCCACAAACTAACTAAATAAAAAATTAATAAAAAAATAATTTTACTACTGATCAAATTTAAAATTAAATAAGATTTAAATAAATTAATTGTTTAAATAAAGTTACAAAATAGATTCAAAGTTTCAAAATATAACACACCAAAAAGAAAAAATCTCATTTATTTTGATCCCTACATGAAAATTAATTGCTTAGGAAGTTATATTTTTTTATTTAATTGTTTTTATTTTATATTATTATCGAATAACATACAATACGGTGTTAATATAACTATATTTTAACTTATTTATTTATTAGTAAGTATAATGCCACTATTTACACGTTTACTTTTTTATTAAATAAATATTTTTTTATTTTTTGTATATTCGTGGATTTTTACAGATCTACAAAAGTAAATTCATATCCAATCCACTAACTGCAGATTTTCAAATTTTCAATCCAATCCAATCCACCAATTTTACGAATCCAATTTCTGCGGATCAGACGGATTAAGCGGATCGAATTAGATTCTGAACACCCCAATAACGACATGTATCTATAGGCAGGCAGGAATGTAATGATAGACTGTATTCATTCAAGCGTGCAAATAAGTCTAGGTCTCTATACATGTCTTCTTGTACTTAATTATGTAAACAAGCCAAAAGAAAACCTTCTAACCTTGAGATTAAACAAAAGCTGCCGCAGTTTTTGGTTATACTTCTGAAAATCCGAAGAAAGAGTATCATGTGAAGCCTTCTCAAGAGCTGTAACAGCTGCAATGGCAGTATCTGGCCATATAAAAGACTTCCCATTCTGTAAAAGGCAGAATATTAAAACCGTCTGAATCAGCATCCATATGATACCCATTTTCCATTCAAATCAATTAGGTTAAAACCCTCTGAATCAGCACCCATATGATACCCATTTTCCATTCACATCAATTAGGTCAAAGAAAATAAATAAAAAAATTGGATAGATAGAAATTTTAGGAAAAGAATTAAAAACATCTAGGTAAATAAAAATAAATCGTCAAATTGGATAAACTTTAAGAAAAATAAAAACATGTAAAATCAGACCTTCTGACCCTTTTCTCGAGATCCATTTTCAGTTCCCACTGACTTATCCTCACTTTCATGGTCAACCCCCTTGCAACCACCTTTTCCATTCTGATCTGCATGAATGCTGTCAGCAGAATTGCATATGTATTGAAGGCCTTGGAGGAGCCTCTCTAACCATTTATCACGATGGGTTTCTCCAGTCAATGCCTTAAACTTTGATAAAATGTTGTAGTATTCCGAGGCATTGCTAGTACAGCTTCCTGGTGTTTCAGCCTTAACATACTGATCTGACCTGGTTGTGGAATCTTCCTCTCTTGAAACATCAAGAGGTGATATGTTCTTCTTCCGCAGGCTTCTTTTAGCCTTTAACTGATCTTCCTGCTCCCGAGCAGCAGTTTCTTCAGGCTCAATGTCTGGAAGGTCTCCTAAGCGTGCTCGAGTCTTCTGAACTAGGAGATCAATCTCATGCTGCTTATTATCTTCGTAGTCTTTATCAGTAAGCTTCCAGAGTTTCCGCTCCACAGTGTCATAAACCTTTTGAACAATAAAACCAGGGTGTTGTTTACGATTTGGAAGCTGCTTGTGAATGGGGACAAAATGCACAACACATTTATGCATCACAGATTCTGCTGGAACCTCATCCCGGTGAAAGCTATAAAAAAGCTCCCTTGTATCACGGGACAGCCAATTTCCACCACCTTTTCTGTCAGCCTCTTCAGGGCGATAAAACCACTGTCCAGTAACCATCATGCTCCCATCCTTGGACTGAGTAATTTCCTGTCAACAGATCAATAATTTCGTTATTCAAACAAGTGATACCAAAGACATTTAAGCATCCAAACAGAAAGAAGCAAACAAATTCATAAATACATGGCTGGTTTTACAGTAGAAAAATTAATCAATGTAAAGAAAATTTGTGCAATCAAAGGGAGGTGCAGGCTCCACTGTATATGACACATGAAGACTTCTAAGACTTAGCTGCATCCAACAATGCATTGACAATACAGCCATCTATATTAAGCAGAACAGACAACTAAATGTAACACAACCATCATAGTTTCAGAAGAGAATTACCTTAATGATTGCCACATAAGGCTTCTGATTTGTATCCTCAGGAGTTAAAAGTACAGGATCCTCCTGAAGAACAATCACAACAAAATTAAACATTCCTTTAAAGTTAAACGACCATAAATCTCCCCAATTAAAATTTATTAAAAGAATGCAAAACCATGAAATTCAGAAATGCAAGCCAAATCCAATCAAATTTACTTTTTTTCTACTCAGTTAAATACTAATTAAAAAAAACTCACGAGTTCGTATTTATTGCCGTCGAACTCAAAAGCCTCGTAATGGCTCCTTCGTCCTCTGCCTTTACCGGAAAATCGAACCGGTTCACCAACCGGTTTAGCGTCCTCCTGGGGCTGCTCTTCCTCCTCCTCTTCTTCTTCTTCGTCTTCAACGCCGTCGTTCCGTGGCTTCTCAGCTTCTCTGACCTTTCCTTTATCTCTCCTCTCCCTCTTCGATGCCTTTCTTTCTTCTTCTGGTTCTTCGTAGTCTTCTTCTTCTTGAAGCTTTATTCGCTTCCTCTTGCTTTGCCTCAATGATTGCTGTTCTTTATTTTCTTCTGATTTGCGTGTTCTTGAAGACGGTGGCGGTACGTCCTCGTCTTCGTCGCTTGTCGAGACCTGTGCGAATCGACGATTCCCCATTCTCTCTCTCTCTCGCGACACCTTAGTGTCTCTGAGCCCGCCGAATGCGCTAATTTATAGCAAATGCTTAGCGGCGCGTAACCGGTCACTTTCTTTGCGTAAACTACGGTTTTGCCATGGTTTTTTTTTTTTTTCCTCTTTTTCCTATCTATTCTAATACTATAGAAAACTACCCTTTTTCTTTCAATAAAAAAAAAAAAGAAAAAGAAAACTACCCTTTTGACATGGCTTTTTTTTTCTTCTTCTTCCTATCTCTTCTAATACTAAAAATTAAAAATTAAAAAAAATTCATATATTCCATATAACATTTAAAAAAAAAAAACTTAAAAACTGGATAAGTTAATTGTGAATGAAAGCGGATGAAAATTTCGATGAAATGAAAAGATTTGCCTGCATTTGGTTTCAGATTACATGTAAAGAGAGATTAAAATACACATTCAAAGATTACAGTCAAAATGCTTTATCATAACCCAAAACGTAAACGACTTTTTCACTTGCTATGAAGGTAGATAAATCAACTCTCTATTGCAACAAATCATCAAACTATTATCTTTCCTTTGAAAATTGATTTGGGGGAAAGGTTCTCGTTTTTACAAAGAGAATGGGATTGTTAAGTTAGTACTTTCACCATTATAATCCCCACTTCTGCCGGCAATTTCCTTTAGGCTTGTCCAGGATGTTCTTCTTCTCCTTCTACTTGAAACAATAGCAATTTTATCATCACTTATAGCCGAGCTACTCGCAGATTCAGTTGAATTTTTTTGTCTCGGTTTTCTTCTTCTCTTTTTGCATCCCAGAGTAATTCTAGTTTCCACTGGAGGAGTTACTGCACTGTTTTTGGACAAGGTGGCAAAGCTACATCGTCCACCTTACCAACTTCATCCTTGCTTCCTGGGTCTTTCGTGGTGTTGGCAGACCGTTCAAACGGTGAGTTATTACCACATTCAGGTTTCAAAGACGATCTTGCCTTCAGAGGACATATCTCTTTCATGTGCCCTTCTGGAGTCCCTCTTATAAGATTGCGATGCGACAAGAAATGGCACTTATGAGCCACTCTGTTCCGCATAAAAGTCACAGGCTTCTTCGGTCTACGTCTCGACTTCGCTTAGTTTTTCTCTATTCGAATGGTGTTTAGTCAAAGTCAGGACGGCAAAAATACCCGGATTTCCACGAATATCTAAATCCGCTTATTAAAAAATGAGGATTCGAATTCTTAAAATTAGGATTTGGATGTAAATACATTTGAAAAATTGGATAACCAAATTTATATTATTTTTTAATTAAATTATTTATTAAATTAAAATTAAATGAAAAAAATTATATAAGTTAAATGAAAAGACATAATAAGATTAATTAAAAATATAGAAGTTTAATTAAATTAAGAAATAAATTGGGATCCACATTATTTTTGTAATTAAATTGTTTATTAAATTAAAATTAAATAAATATATATATAAGTTAAATAAAATAATAATAATAAGACTAATTAAAAAATATAGAAGTTAAATTAAATTAAGAAATATATTAGGATCCGCATTATTTTTATGTGGATTTGTGGCGATGCTAGACTTGAATTTATATTATTCTTGATATTTGATTTATGTTGTGGTATTTTTACTTATGCCTTTATGGTGTTGTATATTATTCTAATTAAATTGTTGATTATTGAATTATTATCAGATTTTATTTGATATTATTAAGTAAATTATTAAATTTTAAATTATATTTTAAGTTATTAAATTTTAATTTTTACGGATCCAAATTTTTAGAATACATGCCTGTAATCGGTGCGGATATTACCTCCATCCGAATCTGTATTTTTTTTATTTTGTAGATTCGAATCCAAATACACTTACATATGGATCTGGATCTAGATTTTTCTATTTGCTGAAGAACTATCTCACATATACGAAAAATAGTCAGTAAATCAGGGCCATCATATAAAATTCAATCGTTGGTTCTTAGAGTCATCATAACAGGTCATTCTCTTTGAAGAGAATTAATGTAATCCATTTATACTCTAATACAATTGAAATTTCTACTAACTGTAGCCGACGTTACATCTAACTCGCTTTGAAACCTTAAATTCTTTGAATCTTGTTATAAAACTTAATAGAATATAATGAAATAACATCTTATTGTCCTGAAAGAACCCCATAACTCTCTGTAGATATTATCTCTTAGTGATGTTAAACGCTCTTTAAAATAAGCATAAGCCAGCAACCAAACAAAAAGCAATAGATTGATATTAAATAGTTGAAACTCTTTGTGTTTTACCCATTTTGTTTCATGTTGTTTAGGAAATGCTCCTCTTTGATCACATCCTCTGAAAGATAGAACGTTTAGCCAATTTACGTATTAAAATGTCATCCACTAACAAAGAATGGAACTTTGTACAAAAAGCCAAAAAGGAAGAGGTTTTGTGTACACTAAAAATGAGAGTATTTTTTTTTTATAATTAAAAAACACTAAAGGTTTTACCGAAATTCCATCTAGGTACATGAAATCTGTAGCCAAGAGAACATCCAATCTCTTTTACTAATCATTAATACAAACAAACTATCTTCTTAATTCAATATCTAAAACCAATTCAAAAGTTCAACAAAATACGATTCCAAATACAAACGAAATAACACGACTCAAATTTACGTGCTTTCTTCTTTTAATAGGAAATGTGGTTATATATTTTCTAATGACTATAACTTAAATCAAATTATATGTGTGTGCGCGTGCTCGCATCCTTGTTTGTGTGTTGAAATTGCATTACAAAATCAATGGTGCACACATTCACTGACCAATTGAAAGAAACTAAACTAAAGATCATCTATGTATACTGTATAATAAAACCAAATCATAGAATAACCTCCAGACTAGCTATAATCATTAGAAACTTGCAACTAAACTCATTTGAAATTCTTCTCAAGAAAAAAAAAAAAAAACTCATTTGAAATGATAAAGATAATCGAAATAACAATATAAAAAGTAGGGTCCAGCTATCGTGTAATACAGTATAATAAAATATGTATGTATGTATGTATGTATATGTATGTATGTATATGTATGTATATATGTATGTATGTAAACCCCATCAGGGAGGGTTTACTATTTCTCAACTTGCGTTCATCGTACACTGCTGTTGTTATGCTTAACAATCCAGAGTTTGCCACGTTGCAACGATGATGTGGCTAAAACTGGATCCGGTGAATTTCTAAATTCAATACGTAGTTCGGCCAAGCTTTGGGCCAGTGGCTTTCCAGCGATATCTCCTTCTAGAAGGAACAATGACAAATGGAAACACCTCCATCGCCGGACCACTTCTCTGTTGCACCAACTGCGGTCCAATCACCCAAAAAAAAAAAATATTGCTTTACCAAGAAAATTGTAAAATCATGGAAAAAAAAAAAAAAAGAGATATAAACACGCGTTTTTCGTTTTCCCGCCAAACCATGCAGGAAAAGTCATCCTCGCATAATTTATATGAGACCCCGTCAATAAAATTTTATAATACGTTGTATTTTTCATATAAAACTTTCTCATTGTGCGATGATCAATTCAATGGTCAGAATTTTATTACAGTATGTGATCAATACCGTTATGTTACAAATTTATTAATACATTTATCTATAGATTTGACTTCTTCTTCAGTTTTTCACTTGACCGATATCTAATTTCGAGTTTAACTTGCGGGGTGAAAGGGTGCCTTTTGATGGCTATCAACATATAATTGTGAATTGATTACTGATTACGACTTTTTGTTTAGTATATACAGAGTCCATTGTACCTAATGCTTGACAAAAGAGGAGCATTCACCACAATTGTAAAGTTAAAAGATAGAATAACAATGACTTACATGTATGTGTGTGAGAGAGTTCATTATCGTCTTATTACTACTAAATATTAATTAAAATGTTAATCGGATTTGATTATCACCTTATTTTTAATATTCCCAAAGAATACCCACACAATTGTGCTTAAGCAAAACAACTTGCATTGTTTTCGCCACCCACCAGCTTCATTCAAATGGTATTGGTCCCTGTCATTTGAAGCTTTCTCTCTTTTATTCGCATTGACTCTTCTTGTTAATTATTGGCTAAAGCCTAGAGGTCAACAAACCACTGCCAAGATTACGTTTAAATCCATTGTACTTTCTTTTCAAAAAAAAAAAAAAAGAGTAAAAAAATTGCATATACTATGGTTTTTGTTTTTTAAATTAAAAAAATTTGAAAATTAATATTTTAACATTTTTACCTTTATAAATTATAAATATTGAACTGAATAATAAACATATCAAAGAACGTGAATATCATAATATTATCTTTTGAAAATTTAATCTTAATTGATGTCTTCGAAATCAATTAAAAAGGAATTAAACAAACTATTTTCTAAATTATTTATCGTAGGGGCTCAAGGATGAGAATCATAATCCTTTGCCATCCTTCTAACCGGAGAAGACAAAAGGACTTCCCTTGTGCCTGCGAGGCTCGTCCTATTTACATCAAGTTTGAATCTATTCTTATGTACTCTCTCGAAAATAATTAAATTGGGATCAAACTTTTCGCTTGTCCTAAATTTTTTTTCATGCGAGGCTCACAGGTGACAACCATTCGCCCAAATCTCAAGTTCTCAACCATTAACGTCCGTGTTAAAAAGGGATCTTTTCCGTATAAGCAAATGGTTCGTTCTCTTTGAAATGCAATAGGCATTTGAGATGGCTACACGTTTAGGAGCAAAGTACTGTTTCGGTAGAGGCTGCAAAAGTGGCATCAAATCAACGTAAACTCTATTGACTACTTAATATAACCTCAAAACAAAACTTAAGTCAAGGTGGGCCAACGAGATGATAGGAGATAAACTTCATCTTCGAGAAAGAAATTGGTAATGAAGGAAATAAGGGCGCAAAGACAACCAAGAGATTAGCCTAGAAGCAACTGTATATTCTTATTTGAGATGATATTAAAAATGAGGGACCTAATCGCCATTACACCGATATTCATTTTTGCCTAGTGGGTAGACAACCGAAATAAATATCCAAAAATAAACGGTTCCCAGAGATGGAAATAGCAAGTAACAAAAGATTAACTTAGGAAGAGAAAAGTACAGAATAAAGTCACCCAGACCGGTTATCTACCGACACGTGCACACCAACCCCGCCGGCACGCCTCCTTTTTTATTCTGTAAAGATTATATACCACAGAAAAAAAAAAAAAAACAAAACAAAAAATAGGAAAAGAAAACACGAACGCTCACGCCTTCTTCTTGTTCTTCTTCTTCAAGCGACAAACATCACAAAAATCATTTAAAGAGAGAGAGAGAGAGAGATATTCACATACATGATAACTTTCTCTAGAGAATATTAACCCCCACCTCTCCCTCTATCCGTCTTCATTCAATCATAGCCGGCCACTTTTTTTTATCAACGCTTGTTATTTCTCCAGGTTCCTCATTATCGTTTCATCTTATTTTCTTTCTGTTTCCTCTCTCTCTCTCTCTCTATAATAATAATAATAATAATAAAACCCATACCAAAAGGATTTCTATTTCCAGTTTCGATTAGTTTGCTCACAAGAATTTGTAGTTTTAAGAGTATTTGCTGTATATATGTTCTTTGAATTTTATTGAAATTTTACTTTCCGGGGTTGACCTTTATCGGAGTTCTTAGTCGTTTATTTTGTCAATCTAGGGTTTTGGTTGATAGGTTATGCTTAATTTGGCTTGAAAGGTGTGCTTGAGGTGGTTTCTGGATAATAAAGTTGGGATTTTTGTTGCGAGGAGGCTGTTTCATTATTTGCCCTTTTTGTGTCTTTTGAGATTTGGGAATACTTTTGAACTTGAAGCAGCCTTCTCATAAAATTTGAACTGTGGCTGTGAATCATAAGTTGGGTAGTTTTTATAGTTGGTGGGTGTAGCCAAATTCCTGTTTCTTTTGTGTTCAGTCAGAGGGAACTTTAAACAAGGTGGGATTTTAGTTATTGCCACTTGGTAAATATGGTGGTGGATTCAATTGCGGCAACATCTTTTCTAGGCCATCCACCACTGTGTCAAGGAATTCCTGATAGGGACTTATCCAGCAAAAAGAAGTTTCCAGATTGTTGCCGGTTTCCGGTGATTGAATTTCTCGGTAGAAGGATTGTTAATTATTGTCCTCCACCGAGAATGAAACTTAGTAGGTCGATTAATAAGTCAATTAATGCTCTTGCAATGGAGTTGACAAAGGAGACATATTCATTTAGAGAGGAGGAGAAAATACCTCTGGATTGGAGGTACCAGATTGACACTGGTGTTGATCGAAAACCTGGTTTGTGGCCACCGGAGAATAAAGCAGATAATCCTTCATTGCACAATCCCTTGCTCCGACAAGAAAGGATGGGTTGCGGCTGGTTAGGTGCTATATTTGAATGGGAAGGAGTGATTATTGAAGACAATCCTGATCTTGAGAAGCAAGCTTGGCTGACTCTTGCACAAGAAGAAGGAAAATCTCCTCCTCCAGCTTTCGTTCTTAGAAGAATCGAAGGGATGAAGAATGAACAGGCCATATCAGAAGTTTTATGCTGGTCAAGAGACCCAGCAGAACTGAGAAGAATGGCTTCAAGGATGGAAGAGATTTATCAAGCTCTACAAGGTGGGATATATAGACTACGAACTGGCTCTAAGGAGTTTGTGAATATATTGATGCATTACAAGATACCAATGGCATTAGTTTCGACTCGTCCAAGGAAAACCCTGGAGACTGCAATTGATAGAATAGGGATTGAAGAATCCTTTACTGCAATTGTAGCGGCAGAGGATGTCCACAGGGGAAAACCTGATCCAGAGATGTTTGTTTATGCAGCTCAACTTCTAAAGTTTATACCTGAGCGGTGCATTGTGTTTGGGAACTCGAATCAGACAGTGGAGGCTGCTCATGATGCACGGATGAAGTGTGTGGCTGTTGCTAGTAAGCATCCTGTCTATGAGCTTGGAGCTGCAGACCTGGTGGTGAGGCACTTAGATGAGCTTTCAGTGGTTGATCTAAAGAACCTTGCTGATATTGAGTCAACTGAATTTGGGTCTGTGGAGCCAGAGATGGAGGTCGAAGAGGAAGAAGAGGGTTACCCGTCGTCTTTGACTGCAGTTGATGATATCTTCTGGTAACCTTCAATATTATAAGTTGTACAGATTTCTTTATGCTTCATCCGATTCTTGGTGAAAAATTAGTTCTACTGAGACCCTAATGTGTATGATAGAAAAAAGGGGGAAAAAAAAGAAAAAAAAATGAAAAAAGGTGGTCTGCATTGGATTGCCTTTATATTATCATGTATGTAATATTTGTACAATATATATATATCTTTGGAACTTCAAATCTGTGTCTGGTGCTTTTGTTTCCATTCAATTCCTTGCTTTCAGTTTTTACTTTGGTGATTCGATGTTACATGTTCATATTTGTGGAAGCTGTGCAGGGTATGATTCTTCACTAAAATTGGTTTACAATACAAACCTGAATGATGGGTTCGTTAATGTTTATCTTTGGGTCAATAATATCTCCAAGGATTGTTTTTGCTCTGAATTTCCATACTTAATGGCTGTTCAGGGGATTCTCTGAGTTTGAACAACTTATGAAAACTAGGGCTAGTGTCTTTCCAGATGATATTTGTGCAATTAGAGAATGATTAAACTAAGAAATTTAGCTGCAGGATGCTTAAAGATGAAGGTGATTCATGTGCGACCAAAGAAGTTAGCTAAATTCAATTTGTGTTGGATTTTTTATTCGAGCAATACGGTCGAATAGATTGGCTTTTCGGCCTTCAATATCGATTCTTGGTTGGTTGTTGTGTGCATTTTAGGAGTTCGATCAAAGGACAGTCCTGTATAAATTTTCTTTTGCTAACTCCCCTTAGAAGGTCGATGATGTGGGCCGAAGAGAGTCCATTCTTAGAAACCCATCAGTCGGCCATGATCAAAACCACAGGATTATTGCCAATCAAAATCAACACGTTGTTGAGTTGAATGAAGCCGACCATTATCGTTATCCCACTTGGGAACGGGCAACTCTTCAAAGCATCTTTTTAATGCGAGTTAAAAGTAGTAGCGACAAAATGTTGCATAAGTCAGATTCATTGTATCAGTCAGCCGCCACCCCACATAGTAAACGTAACCATAGTAATTAATCAAGATAAAAATTAAATGTTGAAATCGATGATGGTCGCAGGAAATTGCAAAACGGAACATCTCACTATCATTAAAAGAGCAGCCTCTTTCTCGTGGGCCCAGGCTGGGTCACGGCCAACAGGACAAAGAGACGTACACGTTTTTTTTAATAATTTGGTTTCCTCTGTGATGCTACATCAATAATGTATTAATTATGAATCATTAGATTTTTTTTTTAGAAAAATATGAAATTTATTAAACAGCTAAAGTTTCAATTAACCAAGGGGGTGGAACAAATCTCCACTCACCCGAACCTGACATAGAACTCCCCACCTGAGCTACAGTATGGGCAGCGGAGTTTACAGATCTACGAACAAAAAGAAAACTACTTCTCCTAGAGAGCGAGCCAAGACTCTACAATCATCAATAATTGAACCAAAACCATTAGGATAGCTAGTCTTATCATGTAAAGCATTGAAAACTTGTAAACTATCCATCTCTAGAATTACAAAATGAAAAGCAAACTTCTTAAGCCAGCTAAGGGCTTCCCTAACTCCAATCGCTTCAGCCTCTCTAGCTTTAAAACTTCCCGGAAAAATGTCCCTTTTTGCCGCAATGAAGTCACCCTGAGCAGATCGGATGACAGCCCCCAAACTAATCATTCCCCTTAAGTTAGCTATAGCTGCATCTATATAGACTACATTACACTTATACCACCCTTCACAAGGCTTAAACCAGCAAGCAAAACCATGACCAGGAGTATCAGGAATTAGGGGAACATAGGCATTCTTGCGAGTTTGCTGCCAAAGAAACAAATTCTGCCCAGCAATGTTCAACACAGTTTGGGCCCTATCGTTTACACCATTCCAAACTCTGTTATTTCTATTCAACCACAACCCCTAACATATCATACCAGCCATGCTACACTCCTCTATGTTACAGCGACTAAACAACTCCTCCAACCAATGAGTAAAATTCAAACAACTCCCATTAAAGCCAATCACAGAGGAAATCCAGCAAGTTTTAGCAAAATGACAATGAACTAGGACATGGCAAACAGTTTCAGGAGAATAATGGCAAATAGGACATGAAGCTTGTACCTCTACTCGCCTTTGCAAAAGGTTGTCGGCAGTAGGAAGGACATTAGACATTGCTCGCCAAAGGAAGTTTTTGACTTTTGCTGGGATAGAGAACTGCCATAATTTACGCCAAGCTCGGCTACTAGGGGGAGAAAGCATAGAGTTAAGCATTCTGTAGCAGCTTCGAACCTATGTAAAGGCCTTTGGAATCCGGCAGCCAAAACCAAGAGTCTTTGTCATGCCTTGTTCCTAGCGGAATCTGGAGAATAAGGTTCTGATCCCTAGTGTTGAAAACATCATTTACCACATCATAGTCCCAACGGCGCTGGTTAGGAACCATAAGGCTGTCCACTGATGCAGAGGCTATATTTGCTGGAAGTGAAGAGGAAATGAAGTCACTGTCTTTGTCTGGTAACCAAGGGGCATTACCAATAATTGTTTGCTGACCTCCTCTAATTTGAATACGACCACCGCGAAGAATAGCCGGTTGAGTAGCCAAGATTGATCTCCAAACAAAGTTAGGATTACTACCCAGCTGAGCCTCAGCAAAAGAGGAGGTGGGGAAGTACCTAGCCTTGAAAAGGCGTGTCACAAGAGCATTGGGGTTGGTTAGGAGACGCCAACCTTGCTTACCAAGCATTGCGACATTAAATAAGTGCAGTCTTTTAAAGCCTATACCACCATGAGTCTTGGGCTTACACATTCTTTCCCAAGTCATCCAATTAATCCCTCTACTGCCATTTTGATTTCTACCCCACCAGAAGGAGTTCAGCATCTTTTCTAGCTCTCTACAAAGATCTCTAGGAAGGAGAAGATATTCATCGCATAATTGGGCATACTGTCTTGAGAAAGATCTCTTTTCCAGCTCTTGACAGCAACTTTTGATTCCAGCCATGCAGACGCTTCCAAACTCTGTCTCGGATATATCTAAAAATGGCAATCTTGTTTCTGCCTATATGAGAAGGAAGCCCCAAGTAATTTCCTTGGTTGCCATTAGCCTGGACCCCAAAAAAGTTGCAAATTGAATGGGCAGTCTCATTGTTAACATTTGCGCTAAATGAAATAGAGGACTTATTGTAGTTAACCCTTTGACCCGAAGCAGCCCCATACATAGATAAAATGGACTTCATAACACGGGCCTCTTGGTCCCTAGCCTTAAAGAAGAGGAAGCAGTCATCAGCGAAGAAGAGATGAGTAAGGCTTGGGGCTTCTCTTGCAATTCTGAGCCCCTGAAGCAGACCAGCTTTCTCATGGTGGTGGATAAGTGAGCTTAGGCCTTCCGCACAAATAATAAGGAGATAAGGCGATAAAGGGTCCCCTTGCCGAAGACCACGGCTAGGGATAATAGGGTCAATATCCATTCCGTCACGAGAGAATTTATAAGAAACAGTGGATACACATAACATAATCAGCTTAATAAACTCAGGATCAAACCCCATTTTGAGCATAATAGCAGATAAAAAAGTCCACTTGATTCTGTCATAAGCTTTGGCCATGTCAATTTTAAGAGCTGCTGCCCCTTCCCTACACTGTCTTTTCCTCTTTAAATAGTACATAACCTCAACTGAAATCATTATGTTATCAGTGATACTTCTGCCCGGAATAAACGCACTCTGAGAATCCGAATAATAGACCCCAAAACCAATTTAAGCCGACTAGCTAACATCTTAACGACTATTTTATACAGAACATTACACAAAGCTATAGGCCGAAAGTCAGTTATATAATCCGGGTTGGGCTTTTTAGGAATTAAGATCACTAGCGTCTTATTCAAATTCGCAGGAAACATACAATGATGAATAAATTGCAAACATGCAGCAGAAACATCATCACCAACTATTGACCAAAAGTTTTGAAAGAAAGCAGGGTTCATACCATCAGGGCCAGGGGACTTGTCTGGGTGCATGCTGAAGATCGCTGCTCGAACATCTGCAGGACTGAAGGGCTCCAAAAGCGAAATATTCTGCTCAGCTGAGATTTTAGGCTCTACACACTGGAGGACTTCAGCACATGAGCCACCTTCCGAAGAGAAAATCCGAGTGAAGTAATCGACGATTACCTCGTTAATGTCAGTTGGGGTAGTGCACCATTGCCCCTGAATATTTCGCAGCTTCCTCATCTCATTTTTCTTCTTCCGAACTGAAGCCATGGTGTGAAAATATTTAGAATTCATGTCACCTTCTTTAAGCCAAATTGATTTTGCCCTCTGCTTCCAAAAGGTCTCGTGACTGCGAAGTAATTCGTTGTAGCGTTTTCGAGCTTCAACAAAACTATCTAGACTAGCCGAATCACGCTTGCCCCGAAGCAAAGCCATTTTCTCCTTGCAGGCTGCAATGCGAGCTCGATAGTCCCTAGTGAGGTGCCCCCCCCCCCCCCCAACGAATAGTAAATAGTAAATAGTTTGTTAACCGTTCAAGTGGGTGGAGAATTTTTGTAAAATAATTGTGACCACTCTTAGAGTTTGAAATAATTTCACTTAAATATCATATTTTATTTAAAATTATTTTTCAGCCCTCCTTTAAATTTGTAATATGATAATCGTTTTTAAATAAATCTTCCAAAATCAATTACCATTAAGTATAAAATATAATATCAAGTAGGTTATTTAACACAAAATCTTATAATAATTTGTATTGTATGAATTTAATTACAAACCATTAATATCTAAACAATAATGATAATAGAAGGCATTTTAATAAACTATTTTGTATGTGTTTTATTAATAATACTATATGAGTCACAACAAATGAGAAATATTTTATTCACCAATTATTATTGAAAAATATATATGTCTATATAACTATAGAGTGAGAAATATTTTGATTTAAATTTTTAACAAAAAATTAAACTATTTATTTTATGCAATTCAATAGTGGAGGATATATTGCTTTGACTTTCAATATCAGCCATTAGATTATGATATATTAGTGGCTCAAATATTGTGTCAAAATTTTAAGTTAAAGTATCCCAAACCATATCTTTATAATGGAAATATAAAAACATGCAATGATTTGTTTCCTCATTTTGTCCATTAAATATTATTTGATGTGATATTTTATTTATTGTCACTATTAATTATCATAATAAAAGTAATGACTCTTCGTAACATAAAAATTTTATAATTACTATCAAAGAATAACAATAAAATAATCTTTCATGATTCATAAACTAAAGTTAATTAGGAATATGTGTTAGATTTAACTTTTATGAAATTAACAAAGTGACATTTGAAAAAAAAAATGAAAACAAGCTTGTGAAAGTTAAATTTTATAAGGCTCATATAATTTTCTACCATGTCAATAAAAATCTAAAAATATAAATGATTTTCTTTCACTTTTTTCCCTCGTAAATATTATCGGAGACAATATTTTATTTATTGTCACTATTAACTATCATAACAAAAGTAATGACTCTTCATAACATAAAATTTTATAATTACAATCCAAAGATATCAATAAAATAATCTTTCACGATTCATAAACTAAAATTCATTAGGAATATATATTCGATTTAACTTTTATGAAATTAACAAAGTGATATTTGAAAATAAAATGAAAATATATAAGCTTATAAAGCTTAAAACTTCCCCATGTAAGGATATTAACTGTAAGATAAATATAAAGTACAGAAAATAAATATGTTAAATGAGTGTTAAAAATGATACATATTTCATGATTAATTATACAATGACCTTTAATATTATATAAAATAATGAGTATTTTAATATACGATATTAAATTTTATTAAAACATGTGTGATCAAGTAATTTTTATGTTACAAGCAATCTCAACAATGAGTTTATTGATGTAATTATGACATTTACTTAACTATATGTACTTAGTTGTGTTATTTATTAGTGTTATATCATATATAAATTTTGCAATTGCAACTTATTTATTTGATTTGTGTTAAATAACCTACCATTATATTTTATACTCAATGATAATAGATTTTGAAAGATTTATTTAAAAAGATTATCACATTTCAAATTTAAAGGGGGATTGAAAAATAATTTTAAATAAAATATGCTATTTAAGTGAAATTATTTCAAAGTCTAAGAGTGGTTATAGTTATTTTACAAAATTCTCCACATCTCCGTGTTTGTTAACAGTTTACCATTATTTTTTATTATTTTTACTTATAAATATTGTGTACCATTGATTAGATCCAATAATAAATAATTAAAAATATTATTGATGCTGTAAAAATATTACAGCATTATAGAGGAATTCCAATAATTTTTATATTTGGCAATTTTTGTTTTGTTTTGTTTTGTACAATTCATTTCTTCGATAATAGATGAAATGCGGCGACTGACTCCCGTTTATTTTTCTTCAAAAAATGTGCTTGCCCTGCATTTGCTGCATATAATGGGTCTCTGTTTCTGTCCCTCTCCAATTTCCATGTCCATGTACACGCGAGTCGATTGTGCATTTTTAACGGACGGCCGAGAATGGATCGCCGTTGTGAGAGAATCGTGACAGTCATGTCGAGATATCATCATGACTATTCCCTTTCGTCATTGAATGCATCATCATTTTATTCCAGGCTGTGGCCTACGGGTCCATTTGGAACTCCGTGTAGTTACCGGTAATTAAGAATCAAAATGTAGAATGAGGGTTTGTTTAAGTTATATATTTGTTGAAATTTATAATTAAATATTTCAGCGTAAAAGTAAAGTGTCATAGAGTTGTGCGATTAAATGGAGTACTGAATGAATTTTATTTTATTGTAACTTAGACAAAATAATATGTTTATTTTTTTGAATTTTAGAAAATAAATATTAAGTTTTTTTTTTCAACTTAAAAAGTTAAAAATATGTACTTTTACATTTGTATCCTTATTAAATTTGAATGTCAAATAAATAATATATTAAATACCTATAATATTTTAATATTTATAAGTAAAATTATATTCAAGTGAATACATAATTATTTTAGAATTTTAATATATAAAATACGATAAAATTTAAATTTTATCGTATATAATATAAGAAAGAAAAAATAATAATATTTTTATGTGGAGTAAATGTATATAGATGAGTTTTGGGATAGATATGAAAAATAAATTATAAAGTATAGATATTTTTAATATTAGTAAGTAATTGACTTAATTAAGATTTCTCTATTTAGTACCTGTTTGATATGGCTTATTTAAGAGTCATAAGTGTTTATTTAATCGCATAAGCTTTTTAAAAATTTTTATGGTGTTTGATTATTTTTTTAGTAGAGTTTTTTTAGTTTAAATAAGCTAATTTACCTTTACTAGCAAAAACTTAAAATTTGAGCTTTTGAGAGTAGAGGATAGAGAGATTTTCTACAAAATATAGAGTATAAAAAATATCACACAGTTTAATAGTTTAAAAGTATTTTTTTTATTAACAACCAAACACCTAATGACTTTTTATCTAAAAGTCTTATTGGTATAAGATCTACTATTATAAATTCTACTATTATAAGCTCTATTTAATAAGCTGTACCAAACGAAGCCTAAGTAAAAAGTTTAAAAAATTAGCTTATTTTATTTTGTCAAAATTATATAAAAAGTCTCATTAAATTATAAAAACAAACATATTTAATTAACTTAATTAATTAAGTTATATTACTTTAAGTCATTAAATTAAAAAACAAATGATACCTAACACAAAATAATTTTTAATGTTTAATCAACCGGTGGAACAATAGGATCTATCTAATCATGTAGAATAGAATAAATACGCTTAGAGAATCTTGATAGCGGTGACGTGGCAACAACCAAGAAAGGGCATCATCAAAAGGCACCATAGTGCCGCATTATCGAATCCCCGTCCCCAGCGCCATTTGAAACTTCAGCAGGTTCTATATATAATAAAACTAACGTCTAAGTGCCTGTTTGGTATGGCTTATTTAAGAGGCATAAGTGCTTATTTAATCGTATAAGTACTTTTTAAAAATTTTTATGGTGTTTGGTTATTTTTTTAGTAGAGCTTTTTTAGCTTAAATAAGTTAATTTACCTCTACTAGTAAAAGCCCAAAATTTGAGCTTTTGGGAGTAGAGGTTATAGAGCTTTTCTAAAAATATATAATATAAAAAATATCACATAGTTTAATGGTTCAAAAGTACTTTTTTTATTGCAACCAAACACCCAATGGCTTTTTGTTCAAAAGCTCTATTAGTATAAACTCTACTGCTATAAGCTCTATTGTTATAAGCTCTATTTAATAAGCTGTACCAAACGGAGCCTAACAATACTCACAAGAAAACCAAAGCCCCCCCCTCTCTCTCTCTCTCTGCATTCTGCAAGTGAGTCTTCGCTGTCCTATATATATATATATATATAACTCAACGAGTGTTTTATCTTCTACGAAATTCGAAACCCTAGTTTTTAAGATTCCAATTGTGGTAATTCATTCAGCTGTTAACCAAGGTAATAAATTTCATTTCCTCTTCGCTTCAATTTCTACTGATTTAATTTTATATTGAATTATAATTTGCATGTTTTGTTTCAGTTAATTTAAGCATTAGATTTACTCGTAACGATACACGGAAAGCTGGTTGACATGAGTGTGCATCATAAAATTGAGTTTTGAGATTTTATATTTGGTTGTCTACTTTCTAAGATAAAATGTTGAAACTTTGTATCCAACGGTTGCACTTATGCATGTTAAGAGCTAAAGAGTGAGCATTTTTGTGGAGGAAATTTTTATTGAGCTGAAACTTTTCATTTCAATGGTGAATATGTGTTTTTTGCAGCGGGAGCAGCATGACTCTCATTTCGCGGGCCAGTCCATCATGTCGTGTATTGACTGATGTAACACGATGTACAATCAGACGAAGTGGGGTTTGTGGCTTGGCAAAAAATGCTGAGGCATCTAGGATGAAGGAAACTTGTGTTAGTTTCTCTTCCTCATCACGCTGTTCTGCCAAGATATCACAAGTTTTACATCTAGACAATGCAGGGATAGGAATTCGAAGAGGACGTCGATCTATTGTTGCAGCTAGTCCTCCCATGGAGGATGCTGTTGTTGTAACAGAGCCATTGACCAAAGAGGATCTAGTTGGATACCTTGCCTCTGGGTGCAAGCCTAAGGAAAAGTGGAGGTGCTTGGATTAACTCATCATTGTTTTTGAATGGATTATTTGCTATAGTATATCATTTTACTGTGTTCGTTTATTATGTTTTAGATTACTCCCTTGTTGTCAAGAGTTCCTCTGTATTCATTTACTCTGCAAGTCAACTCTTTAATTTGTAGTTTTACTTTTTTCTGACTAATAATTTGGCTTTTGCAGAATTGGTACAGAACATGAGAAGTTTGGTTTTGAGTTTGGAACTTTACGTCCTATGAAATACGAACAAATAGCCGAGTTGCTTAACAGCATTGCTGAGAGGTTCGATTGGGAGAAAGTAATGGAAGCAGATTACATCATAGGACTGAAACAAGTAAGCTGAATTTTTATTTGTTTTTTTATCCTCAATTTCTCCCACCATTATTCAAGTTATATTCTGTATCACATTGGTTGTATATATGTTGAGTGATAAAGCTCAAGAGTTCTATTTCAGGGAAGGGGGGGGGGGGGGGGAGGGGGGGAGGGAGGGAGAAAGAGAGTAAAAGAAAAGACCATTTGTCTGTACTATAACAAATTAGCAATAGCAATTGTCGGAAAAATAGTTTCAATTATTATTGGTGGTTTTTGTTCGTTATTATTGGTGGTTTTTATTTTCAGAAAGCCTCTACTTTGTTGTCGTCCAGGGGAAACAAAGCATATCACTTGAACCTGGCGGTCAGTTTGAGCTTAGTGGTGCACCTCTTGAAACTCTGCATCAAACTTGTGCTGAGGTTAATTCACACCTATATCAGGTGAGTTGAATTCATCATACCTTCATTTATGTAGGAATATGCAAGCTTGTTGCTCAATGCATTTTTGTATATTTTCTAATTTTCTTGTATTCTGTTGTCGGTTGATATTAGTGTTTCTGGAGGAATGGTATATTTCTTTATCATCACCTTCCTTCTTGGACCACCAGATAACTACCTTTTAAGAATGTGCTCTGCTCCATATCATGAAATACCACCCATTTTTTCAAGTAACTGTTTTCAAGAACTTTGATGACCAAATAAACTCTTAGCTCTTGCCTTTAATGCTGTTCTGCTGAGTAATTTTTTTGTCTTTGCCATTTTGTTTGCATTGTCATTTTGTTGTTCCTGTCTCTACAAAAGTGAATCACCATAATGTCAATTCGGTGCATAATTCTTTTTTTTTTTCCAGTTTCATGACATATATGCATGCACTCACACACGCACATGCAATTAAGCTTATTATTTATATCCAATTCTCACACTTTCTCAGGTGAAAGCTGTTGCAGAGGAAATGGGAATTGGATTTTTAGGAATTGGCTTCCAGCCTAAGTGGGGACTTAAAGATATACCTGTTATGCCAAAGGTACTGATTGCCAATCTTTTCAAGTGTTCAAATTGGATTTGAAAGGGGTAATGCATGAATGCTTTCTTGTTGACCTAAACCATCTAAGCCTCCTAGCATTTTAAATGGTTCATTTCAGTCTCTTGTAGATTTCTTTTCTATTAGTTCAATATATTTTGCTTCTTCGGTTGAACTACCAATCAACTAGAATAAAAATCCGATACCTGAATGCTTATTTAAAAGGCAGTAGTTTGAAAAAAATATCCCAACAGTCAAATTAAACTTTTTGCAGTAATCTTGTTTCTTGATCTAATGAGAGTGTTCGTTATTTTCTGTCAAGCTTTCTTTAATTGCATTCTGTAAAATGGTTGTTAACAATTTGGTATTAAGGGGAAAGTTGAGAATCCACATGGTCTGCATCTACCATACTCTGTTGTCTGAACTCTGATTCCAATCTGCTCTGTAAATGGGACAAGATATTGATTCCCTCTGTAAGACTCTGCATAATGACATGAGATTTTGGCTCAGGGAAGATATGAGATTATGCGGAACTACATGCCTAAAGTTGGATCGCTCGGACTTGATATGATGTTTAGGACATGCACTGTTCAGGTGAGTTGAAACTTATAATTTTTTAGTGGAAGCTGCTTTTCGTAATTTAATCTCACCTTGGCTTGATGAAAAGGTGATTTTTCTTTCGCAGAGCTGTACTTATTTCTACTTTAAATTTGTAATAGGTTAATTTGGACTTTAGTTCGGAAGCTGACATGATCCGCAAATTTCGTGCTGGTCTTGCTTTGCAGCCAGTGAGAACTCTACTTCCTTTTGTTTTTACTGGAGTGTTCTATGATGTGATAGATCAGTAACAATGTCAAAATTGCAACAGATAGCAACAGCTCTATTTGCAAATTCACCATTTACAGAAGGAAAACCAAATGGCTATCTCAGCATGAGAAGGTTTTTAGATGTCACCTTAAATTTCTTATTTTCTTGTATCTTTACCTGTAGGTCTTTACTGATTATTTTTATTGGAACAGCCACATCTGGACAGATACCGATAACAATCGTGCTGGCATGCTTCCCTTTGTTTTTGATGACTCCTTCGGGTAAGTTCAGTTCTTCTTATGTATTGCACGTATTATTGCTCCCATCTAATTTTGTGCCCATTTAACTTGGAAACTGTCCTAACCTCTCTTGCAGGAAAAGTAGTTTTTTTATATCTTTTAAAGTCAAACATTATCTCTCACTCTGCTTTGCTTTTTCCTTTTTTCTTTTGATACAGGTTTGAGCAATATGTTGATTACGCCCTTGATGTTCCAATGTATTTTGTTTATCGCAAAAAGAAGTATATTGACTGTACTGGGATGTCATTCAGGGTTTTCATCTATCCTTAATAGTCTTTTAATTGAAGGCTTCTTATATAATCATTCTCTTTGATCCATCGTCCGGTTTATGTTGAACGTTTTTCTTCCCCTATAAGTTAATCTTAACCATGACATTGTATCTCACGCTATTAATTTTTGTACAAAAACTCTCATCATTTTTCAGGACTTCTTGGCCGGAAAACTTCCTTGCCTTCCTGGTGAATTGCCAACTCTTAATGATTGGGAAAATCACCTGACAACAATATTTCCCGAGGTCTCTTTTATGTGTTTTTGATCAATTTGCTGCAAATTTATGTTCACAATGCCTATGCCAACTTTGAGCCACATGTTAATCTTACATTCAGGTTAGGTTGAAGAGATACTTGGAGATGAGAGGCGCTGATGGAGGGCCTTGGAGGAGGTTATGTGCTTTGCCTGCATTTTGGGTAGTGGCATCCTTATTCTGTTTCTGTATAATCTCTATATTGTGCATGGTTTGGTGGTAGTCAGTTGGATAGCATGTTCTAGTAACGCTAGAGAATAAATATGCTTAAGAAAGAAGGATGGGGGAATTAAAAGGAAATATTCTTGAACTTTTTGAATAATGATACATGATGATACTAATCTCTGTGCATTTGATAGCCAATGTGGAACTCTTGGATACATGTCCCTGCTTCTTTATATGAAGTCTTAATGATAAAATAAACCTCCTCACAAAATTTTTTTTTATGTTCACATCAATGGCCTCTAGCTTATAGTTTTGTGACGTTCTGTCAGAAATATCAGTTGCATGTTTCCCTCTTGTCACTTTTTGTCTAGCCCTTGCAGATTATGTAGCTTCTTGTTTTTTCTTTTATGTATATTTTTAAAAAATAGAGGGGTGGCCAATGCCCAATTCAATTCTTTAGCCCCATACCTTCTCTAACATTCGAACTTGGGTGGCCAGCCAAATAAAGCTGCTTAAAAACCACCCTGTCAGGCCCTTTGGGACATTACGGTAGACTAATTTAAGCAACATTTGCTCATTTATATTTTCTTGTAATTTCAGGTAGGTTTGTTATATGACGAGGACTCTCTCCAGAATGTTCTAGACATGACAGCAGATTGGACCACAGGGGAAAGACAAATGTTGAGGAATAAGGTAAAAGAAAGAGTCAGCAGCTCAGGCTGGAAAAAAGCTATTCAAAATGTAGTTTGAATTACCAGATTACTGGTTGATATCTATAATACAAAACATTGAGGTACTGCCAACTTTTCATCTTTCTGTTATGGTCAAGCTAGCAAATCTAATCTTGATAATCTACTTATTAGGTCCCAAAGACTGGTCTAAAGACGCCATTTCGGGATGGTTTCCTAAGGCATGTTGCCCAAGATGTTTTAAAGTTGTCAAAGGTAATTTGGAGTTGTCTCTTCTACTGTCCTTTATCTTGTTGATATTGGAAGTAAACATCTATTCTTCTATAGGATGGTTTGGAACGGAGAGGCTTCAAAGAGACAGGGTTCTTGAACGAGGTGGCTGAGGTAGTCAGAACAGGTAAATAATTCTAGAGCTTATTTGTTCAATTATATATCTATGGAGTAGTTAAATTTTGATCTCTAAAATTTGTTGGAGCTTGTGAGGCATTAACACAGCTTATTATCGTTTTTAATCTAACGATTCATAATGAATAAAGAAAACATAAAGACTTAAACTTGGAAATTAAATATATTTGGACATATCAATGAATTCAATCTGAACAACCATTTTGTACAGGGGTGACACCGGCGGAAAAACTGTTGGACATGTATCATGGGAAGTGGCGAGAGTCAGTAGATCCTGTTTTTGAGGAGCTACTTTATTAAGATGAGTTAAGATTATTTCGACAAGCTTCTGTTTGCAATTGTTGCTTAAGGTTTTGGGGAGTAATCCTTTTGTTTGGTCCCTACTGTTTTTAATTTATGATCATTAGGAATAAAAGTATGATGTAAATTCTCAGCATGAGGATCCTCATGCAAGCAACTCTGATTGAATGTAACTGGATCTGAAACTTGGGGCAGCTCGACCAAGAATTGGGTAGGCCATGTGACTTGGGAGGTAGATCATGTGCACGTCACATTGATCATTGAAGCCCCATCATAGCATAGCTTTAATATTACGATTTCAAGTTTGTTCAAATTATAGGTGTGCGCAGTTTGCTATAGAGGAGACATTTTAACATCATTGGTGGATTTAGATTGAGACTTCTGATCCTATCCTTCTCCCTTTCCTCTCGGCGGTGGCCTTGAGTGTCATGAAAACAATGCTCGAGCTAACCACTATGATGATTCACCTCATTTCATCGACATCCTACTCTCTTTTGTCTATTGCTATCAAGTGGACTGGGAACATATAATTTAATACGTTTTGTTGTTTCCACAGCCGTTTGTGCATGCATGCTTGTGGACTCTGGTAGATTGATTGAGACTAAAATCATCCAAACGTAAAGCACTAAAACATACTTGGGACATTGGATTCCAACAAGTAGCGGGCTGGAGGGGCCAAAACAATACTCAATGCACGTATGGTCATGGAGGACAGACTGACACTCAATAATATGAATCTTCCTGCTGAGCCAACTAATCTGATTCATAAACTATACATGCAATCTTTTATTGATTTAGGTGCTGTAACTACCTGATCTGCATCGACATGCCCAAATTATCCTTTTAATGTCTTATTATCTAAATTGATCATGGTTTACTAACTTGTCCAAAGAAAGTATCAAATAACACGCAGCTTTTACTTATCGTTACATGGGAAACAATTAATCTTTATATTTTGTATTAAAAAAATTAATCTTTATATTTTAATTTATGTGTCCATTTCGTCTTTATAGTTTAAAAAAATACTTCAAAATATCATACAATTAAATATATGATATTTTACCTTTATTTTTTATTGCTTTTGCACTAATACCCTTATAACAATATTCTTAGTAACATTAATGAAAAAATTTAATTTATCAAACTAATACTAAAATTAAAAAATAAAGTAATTTTTTTATTTAACACTAAAGTTAAAATAAAAATTCACGTAATTTTTATTATTATTTTACTTTTAGGCTTAATTATGTAAGTTAATTCTTTATTGATAATTATTAGCAAGAGGTATTAGATGTAGTTTTAAGTTGGCTGAAATTAATTTATTTAATTATTAGAAAGATTGTTGTAAGAGTACGAAAAATATTAGTTAATTTGTTAATTAACTTTTTTTTGGATAATTTAATTAATGATCTCAGGATTGAGTAGATTATTATTATTGTAATGACATATATAAAAAAAGAATAAAAGTGTCACATATTTAACAGCATGGATGTTTTGAGTTATTTTTTTAAAATATAAAAAAATAAACCAGCACTTAATTTAAAATAAAAGGAATAAGCAACAATTAGTATGAGAGTGGGCGGTAAGTGGTAACGGAGAAAAAGTAGCGAGCATTTTAGGAGTGCCGATGACAGATGAGAAATCGCAATGTGGGGAATTGTTGGTCTTTTAAGAAAGAAATAAGGCCTAAGGAACCAAGGAAGTAGCATGCATCTCGCTGTCTCACTTGATATCCAGCTCACAACTCTTATTGGAGTTTGACAAATCTTCCTTCCAGCAGAGAGACGTGACATTATTGTAGTATTATATACTCTATTATTCATATTTCTCACATCTGTAGCCAAAAAAGAAAAAAAAAAGTATCACTGTCACAATCTTCAAATCCATCCCTCCAGCACCTACAAAAAGACCATCATATTTCGTCATCCTCGCTATCATCCCCTTCTAGCACTATATCCCACTCTCCAATTTTTAATTACTACCATCCTCTTCTTGATTACCTCAAATCAAAATGAGAGAGATTCTCCACATTCAAGCTGGCCAATGTGGTAATCAAATTGGTGGCAAGTTCTGGGAAGTTGTATGTGATGAACATGGCATTGATCCCACTGGGAATTATGTCGGCAATTCTCAAGTTCAACTTGAGAGGGTTAACGTTTACTTCAATGAAGCAAGTGGTGGCCGTCATGTGCCTAGAGCTGTGTTAATGGATCTTGAGCCAGGCACCATGGACAGCCTGCGTACTGGTCCTTATGGCCAAATATTTCGTCCAGATAATTTTGTCTTTGGCCAAAATGGTGCTGGAAACAACTGGGCCAAGGGGCACTACACGGAAGGAGCTGAATTGATTGATTCGGTTCTTGATGTTGTTCGTAAAGAAGCTGAGAATTGTGACTGCCTACAAGGTATGTACATATTAATTGTATATATGAGTGTGACGCTGTGTTCTGACATTTGATGTAAGAAACAACAATGTTAATCTGTTTGTGAAACTTCAGGCTTTCAGATTTGCCACTCACTTGGAGGGGGGACTGGATCAGGAATGGGAACTCTACTGATATCAAAGATTAGAGAAGAATATCCTGATCGTATGATGATGACCTTTTCGGTTTTCCCATCACCTAAAGTCTCTGACACAGTTGTTGAGCCTTACAACGCCACACTCTCTGTGCACCAGCTTGTTGAAAATGCCGATGAGTGTATGGTCCTTGACAATGAAGCTCTCTACGATATCTGCTTTCGAACTCTCAAGCTCACAAATCCCAGCTGTAAGTCCATAGAACTTCTTTTATCTTCATTAACCAATAAATTTTAAACGGTTATGACATGTATATATTGTTCATGTATGCGGTGTAGTTGGTGATCTGAACCATTTGATCTCAACAACAATGAGTGGAGTAACATGCTGCCTTCGTTTCCCCGGCCAGCTCAACTCTGATCTTCGGAAATTAGCCGTAAACTTGATCCCATTCCCACGCCTGCACTTTTTCATGGTTGGTTTTGCGCCCTTAACAGCTCGCGGGTCACAGCAGTACCGCGCTCTGACAATTCCTGAGCTTACTCAACAAATGTGGGATTCAAAAAACATGATGTGCGCTGCTGATCCTCGCCATGGAAGGTATTTAACTGCCTCAGCAATGTTCCGAGGCAAAATGAGTACAAAGGAGGTTGACGAACAAATGATCAATGTACAAAACAAAAATTCTTCATACTTTGTTGAGTGGATTCCGCATAATGTTAAGTCAAGTGTTTGTGACATTCCCCCAACTGGGTTATCAATGTCGTCAACGTTTATGGGGAATTCTACGTCCATTCAAGAAATGTTCAGGCGTGTCTCAGAGCAATTCACAGTCATGTTTAAGAGAAAGGCATTTTTGCATTGGTATACGGGGGAGGGCATGGATGAGATGGAGTTTACAGAGGCCGAGAGTAACATGAACGATTTGGTATCAGAATATCAGCAATATCAGGAGGCTGCTGCAGAGGATGAGGAGGAGTATGATGAAGAGGCCGACGAGAATTAAAGAGGAATTTTATTTAATTTCTTGGCTATGAACGTGACCTGCAGGTGAATTTGTTATTCGGGTTTCTTTTGTTTTTGTGCTTGGGTGCTGAATAAGGATTCTACCTTGAATCATTGTGGTGAACTTTTTGATGCATTTATGCTGTAAATTCAGAATTCTGTGTATGTATAAATTATGCATTTACTTGTTATAGCTGTTCTCTGGCCTTTTTCTTTGTTTCCCTGTTTTTCGAAATTTGATTTTCTCGTTGTTTTTCATCTTCATGGGACGCAATTGCATTGAGAAAGATTAAAGCTGCAACAAGCGTTTTGGTTCACAAAAGAAGATTAATTTTTAGTCTCACTTGTATACATGCCAATTTTATGTACATAAACTCTTAAGGATTTAGAAGAAAACTAGATTAGCACACATTACAACAAACAATCAAGCCAAAGAAGAGAAGTAACCAAATTAAATCCTGAAGAAACTTTCTTTATCGGGTTCTTTAATCATTTTTAGCCAAAGCAAGAGAGGAACTTCCTTGGTATAAACCCAGCTGCCCGGAACTTCCCTGCAGTCTCCTCCACTTTTAGAAAATCTTCACCTCGTTTTGCTTCAACTATTGCTCTCTTCTCTTCAGCTTTCATATTGATATCAGCTACTTTATTTTTTATTCTCTCTTCATATTCAGCCTTCTTCTTTTCCCATTTTTCCTATCCCAAATTTTAAGTAATTTTTCAGATCAAGAAATAAAGAATGCAATATGAATGCAGCATTCATATTTATATGATTGTTACCTCAAATTTCTTCAGTTGCAACTCTACTGCTGCTTTCTTGCTTTTCTCCCACGATCCAACGGCTGAGAGCCTTTTGTATGCCCTGTTCAGTGGTTAACACTCTGTTAAATTGATCAAATCCACTATGGAGGCTCATCACGCATGGAGAAGGAAAATGATATCACCATTGAATCGCATAATGATGATTGATCAAAGATCACACACATCTATACGTTGTAAGTCTTAAGATACACTATCTCACCTGTTATCTGCTTTGGCCTTTTCGTTTTCTTCCCAAGCTTTAATTAAAGCCAACTTTTTCTCCTTCTCGAGCTGTTCAAGCGCAGCACCTGAAATCATAATATCAGAAATTAAGCTTATTCTATCAGCCTCTCAAATAGTTTTATAAAATTCCAAAGAAAAAAAAAAAGTAATTAATACCGCCCTGAATATACAAACCTTTGTCAATAGAATCCCATGAGCTTTTCTCAACAGAGGGATCTCGAACTTCTGCTACTTCAAAATTCGAAATTGTTAGTTTAGAAACAAATTTCTATTTTCTAATATGCTAGCTGCTTTAGCAAGTTATAAAAAGACATACAGTACATGGAATAAACTAAAGCAATTCCTTTACAAACTCTGCTTGAAACTTGAAAGGATCAGCTTGGAGCCCATTTTTTTCTTTTTTTTTTTTTCAATTTGTGCCCCTAGCTGAAATTATAAGTTAGCCATGCAATCATGAATTCCAACGTATGCTAGATAACGTTACGTGTAAAAAAATGAAACAAAGAAAAATGAGTTAAGCTAAAGCATCAATATAATATTCACATCCTAATTAATTTATCAATTGTTCGTAATCATAAATATAGACAAAAACAACATAAAACATAGATGATAAAAACTTATACGAGGAGGTTGGGCAAATGGGTTCAGAAATGTCCGCTGAGCATTGCCGTTGGGAACTGATTCTTTATCTTCTTTAACAGGATCATCATGTTCCTCAATTGTTTTTGCCGCAGTTGATGGACCCGCAGGTTCCGGTTTCTTGGGATCCTCCTCTCCCATAAACGATATCGGAATCTTGTTGCTTAGCCAGAAAAATAACACAAGATTATTAATTAATGTGTCACCAAATGTAGCAACAGTTGTAAATGGAAGCTGAGGCTTAGCGAGAGAGAGAGTGAGAGAAACAAAGAAAGTCTTGTGTCGCTGGAAAAAAATTAAAATTAAACTCCTCTAATCTCTTGGCAAATGGCAATCAATGGTGGTAGGTAAAATTAAAAATAATCAAGAAAGTAACAGTTGGAGTTGGGTAAATATATATTATTAGTTTATATTTGTTTACTTTGGACTTTCCATATGAGATGAAAGTGACTGCTTTCCATTTTTCATTCTAATGCGTTGATCATGGAGTTGAATAATAAAGAAGAATGGTTATGTTTGCTCAAATCTTATCCAGAAAAATCATCAATGAAAAGACTGGAAGACTGGTGAATGTGAAAATTTGATTTGACTTGTCAAGAGAAATCTTCATTATGGTTTTGATTATTTCCACCATTAAGCAGGTGCAAATTGATCACAGGACCATTGGTTGTCTCTAAAATAAAAACAGGTTTGTGGGTATATAATATTGATCCCATCTTACTGTTTGTTAGTTTGGAAAGTGTACGTTTGCGCAGGCTCAGGAAATTTCCCCTCAGGAAAAGATTTGCCTGAAGCCAACCCAAAAAGGCACCGCCTTAAAATACCAGGAATTGGGTGCTTTTGTCGTCCAATTTTCCAGTTTAATTAGTGGACTAATTACCATCGAGTTCACATTTCTCCCTTACGGTATGGTTGGGAGCATTGAATATGTTGTGGGATTAGATTAGACTCTGAGATAAAACAATTGATTTCATTTTCTGTTATATTTACCTGTCAAGATTAGTAACTTAGTCTAAAATTACTGCAATTATTAATCCTTATTTTCATATGGGTTTAAGCAAGATTAGACTGATAAGATTAAATAAAATGTTTTTGTCCTCTTTATCACTCTTTTTTTTTTTCATTTAAGTTAATATTTACTTTGAATTAAATAAAAAAATTAATTTCATGATTTTATATTATATTCATCATCAAAATTTTATTCAATAATATATTTTAAATTGTGTTTACTTAAGATTAAAAATTAAAATTTAATAATAATTTAGTTAAACTAGTGTTGAATATTGGACATAAAAGCTATTAAATTATTCGTTTGCAATAAAATTGAATGTTCAATATAATTGTTAATAATAAGCATGTCAGTCATTACTTGAGTCTTATATACAATAGCAATTTAAATATCATTTAATGATATTTGGATTTAATTTAGTATAATCCAATCTAATACTATATCAAACATGCATAGCTCTGCCTTAACCCAAGAGAATTTCATCCATGCCCCTTGAATTTTTATAATTTTTAATTTAATAATAGAGTTTTATTTTATTTTTAAATATGTCCTCAAATTATATATATATAAACACACACAATTAAAGTTAGAGACTTATAAAATAAATAAATTATATATTTATTGAATAAATTGAAATCAATAGGAACTAAAATGTTAGAATTGTTTTCAATTTTTTATATAAATTGAAGTAATTTGACACACTATATATTGATGTAAAATAAATCATTTTCAAATGTTTAAAAAAAGCTAATTAAAGCCCTAATCTTTACGTTAGGTTAAAATAATTTTACACCACTTGAGAGGTGGATAACGCCCAAATGTCACCTCACCTATACCATCACAATGTGACTTGTCCTTTTTTGTTCTTCAAATTTTCTTTATATTTTAAACTCTTTTTTTTTTTTTCGGGATAATTCGTGGAAGGGGTGGGCAGAGGTTAGGTGTGGTACGGAATGGAATAGAACCGATTGCTATTGGTTTTTAACTTTTTATGAAAAAAAATAAAAACCGAAAAAAGTAGTAGGTTTTTTTTTTTTTTTGATAAGGAAGTAAAGCTTTCCATTAACAGAACTTTGACAGTAACAACGAAACATGAGCTGGGAAATTTTCCAGCCAAATACACTGATTTTCAACTTCTAAAGCTTTCTTTGCTACAGAATGAGCAGCTATATTACAGCCCCTTGGAACAAATTGAATTGATGCTTGGTGCTGGATCCTAAGCTTTGTCTGAATTTCAACAATTAACCATTCAATTTCTGTCTTGTTTTCCTTTATGTTTAATGACAGATCCACCACCTCCTTTGAATCTGACTCAATGACCATTGGCACACAAGCCACCTGTTGAGCAGTTTCAATTCCAAACAAAACAGCCTCAGCTTCCATACTAGCTACAGTGCCTCGAAATTGAACATTTTGAACTGCTACTGCCACAACCCTTCCCCTGGAGTTTCTTATAACTACTCCCAAGCCTGCCTTATGCTCTGAAACTATTACTGCAGCGTCCACATTCACCTTAAAATAGCCATTTGGGGGAGCTGTCCATGTTTGCTGACTGATTTGCCCATGCCTTGAGATTGCTTGATCTTTTGAAATTTTAACCCTCTTGAAAGACTCGACAATAGCTGCTGCTCGTGCCACTGAAATAACAGGATTCTCGTCTTTGCCATCAAAAATAAAACAGTTTCTGGAGTACCAAATCGCCCAACAAACCGCAATAATCAATTCTACATCTTTCTTCGTTCTCTTTGAAGCCATTTCTTGGAGAAAACTCAACATGTCTTGATGGGGCATCTGCTTAACCTCCTCATAAAACTCTGTCGCTTTCCACACCTTTCTCGCAGCCTTGCATTCCAATAAGGTATGGAAGACATCTTCACTTCTACAGTTGCATCTTTTGCAAATTGGGTCCATTATCACTTTCCTCTTCCACAGATTTGTTGCTGTTGGTAACAGATTTTTTGCTGCTCTCCACATAAAAACTTTAACTTTTTCAGGGATCTCATTTGCCCAAACAACCTCCCAGTGAGTTCTGGTAGTGTCTGAGCAGCCTGGATTGTCTGAGAACTTTTGCTTCAAAGCTAGCTGGTAGCCACTTTTGACAGAGTAACTTCCATGCTTGTCAAATTTCCAGATGAGAGTATCTTGCTGAGGGGTTCTCGGCAAAGGGGTCTGCAAAATCCTTGCTGAGGCTTCCTTCGAGAAGTGCTGGCAAATTATCTCCTCCTTCCAGTGATGTCTCTCATCTATAAGGTCAGCAACTACAGTGTCATTGGGGAGTTCCATTTGCATGCCATGGCTCTTTAATTCATGTTTTTTAATCCAATTTCTGCTGTAGATTGAGATTTGACTCCCATTGCCTATCCTCCACCTCAATCCCTTATGGAGCACTTGTCTACCCCATAGAATACTTCTCCAAACAAAGCTAGGTTGTGACCCTAATTTTGCATCTATAAAGCTTGTATGCTTGAAATATTTTGCCTTTAAGATTCTTGCCATTAAAGATTCCGGATTTTGGAGAATTCTCCACCCTTGCTTAGCAACTAAAGCCTGGTTAAAGCTAGAGAATTCCCTAAAACCCAGCCCTCCCCTGATCTTGGCATGACATAACTTCTCCCATCTTGTCCAATGGATGCTCTTATGAGTATCGGATGAACCCCACCAAAATCTCGCTATAGCCTTTTCAATATCATCACACAAGCCTTGGGGGATTTTGAAAACGCTCATAGCATAAGCCGGAATTGCTTGAGCAACAGCTTTAATCAAAACTTCTCTCCCTCCACTGGAAAAACACTTGCTCTGCCAGCTTGACAGCTTACTCCAGACCCTCAATTTTACATCGTTGAAGAAGCAAGTCTTCTTCCTCCCCACCATAGCTGGTAAACCAAGGTATTTTTCATGCTTGGATACAACATTCAACTCAAGAATCCTTTTAACTTCCTCTAATTGGCCTTGTTTTGTATTAGTGCTGAAGAACATCGAAGACTTGTCGTAGTTGAAAACTTGTCCCGAAGCGGCTGCATAACAGTCAAAAATGTTCTTCAAGTTTCTACAATCAGCGCTATTGGCTCTTGAGAAGACTAAGCTATCATCCGCAAAGAGAAGATGCGATACTGATATGTTGCTACTGAACTTCAGTCCATGGATAAGGTTTTTGTTTTCTGCCTGCACCATTAAGTTTGAGAACACTTCCGCACATAAAATAAACAAATATGGGGAAAGAGGGCATCCTTGTCTCAATCCTCGTTGGGGATGGATGAGACCATTGGGCACTCCATTGATTAACACTGAATAGCTAGCCGTAGAGATACAATTCATGATTAAGTTCACCCATTTTTCAGAGAACCCCATTTTGTGCATTACACTTTTGACAAAACTCCACTCAATCCTATCATAGGCCTTGCTTATATCAAGCTTGAGGGCTACTAGGCCGTCCTTTTTTCCCTTACTAAGTCTAATCTTATTTAGGCATTCATAAGCTATGATTACATTGTCGGTAATAAGCCTATTTGGAACAAAAGCACATTGGGTAGGGGATATGAGGTCATTTAACACTTGCTTAAGCCTGTTGGCTATTGTTTTAGCGACAATTCTGTATATTACATTACAGAGGCTAATTGGCCTGTAGTCAGTCACTTTCCTAGGCTTTTTAACTTTAGGAATCAAAGCAATAAACGTATGGTTGAGTGGTGTGAGATTACCTTCCTCGTTTAATATGTGCAGGCTGGTTGTGATGACTTCATCCTTGACTGAACTCCAATGCTTCTGAAAAAAGGCTGCCGGGAGCCCATCTGGGCCTGGAGCTTTCGTGGGACACATCTGGGAGAGAGCAGCTGCTACTTCTTCTTCTGTAAAAGGCTGATCTAGGTGACTTTCCATATCCCCTGTGATTTTAGTAGGCAAATCAGCAACTGCTGCCGCTATCTGATCAACTGTAGGGCTTGTCGTGGTGAAAATGTTTGTGAAGTATTCACTGAACATTTTTTCCACCTCATCAGCTGCCTCAAGCCACCTTCCATTATCATCTTCTATGCCACAAATTTTATTCTTCTTTTTCCTCGCAGAAGCTTTTGAGTGGAAAAACTTCGTGTTTTTGTCTCCCTCCTTTAGCCAATCTGCCCTTGATCGTTGCTTCCAGAAAATTTCTTCATCGAGCAGCATGCTGTCAATTTGATGTTCGACCCTCTTGATCTCATCTCCCTGCACATAGTAGCTGAACCCCTCTTTTAAAATTCTAAGCTTCTCAATAAGCTGCTTTAGCTTTTTTTCCCTGCCCTTAAATTCCATGTTGCTCCATAGTTTCAGTTCTGCCAGAGACTCTTTTGATTTTCGCTTAAAGCTTTCAATCGGGTTTCCTCTGTTCCAGCAGCTTACTTTCTTCCATTCATGCTTCACGATGTCCCTACACTGCTCGTAAGAGCTCCACATGTCCTCGTAATGAGGTCTAGGGTAGGTTTTTTTTGAATACCTTTGCCCCTTCCCGATTTCTATGATCTTCATCAAGATAGGGCTGTGGTCTGAACTCCAGGAAGTCAGATTCACAGCTGCATTTTCTTCATAACTAAAGCCCCAACTACCATTACATAAGAAACGATCCAACTTTTCTTCAATAATGTTTGACCTGAATCTCCGATTGGACCATGTAAACGGATACCCCGTGCTCCCTAAATCCTTTAAGTCACAATCCCTCAAAGTTTCTCTAAAATCGTTCACCATGATAGCTCTCTTCTCTCTCCCTCCTATTTTCTCATTTAAATTCAACACTTCATTGAAGTCTCCAAAACATAACCATGGTAAAGATGATAACGCAGCTAACCTTCTCAAGAGAGTCCACGTGTGCTTTTTTTGGGCTGATTCCGGATGACCATATACTCCGGTACATCTCCAGTAACTCCCATTTTCATTTTGAACTACTGAATCTACATGGTGTTGGCTGAATGATTTTATCTCCACTTTAACCTCTGAATTCCACAACAACGCTAAACCACCCCCCAATCCTTCCCTATTGACTGCAAAACAGTTCTGGAACTGAAGCTTATTTGCCTTCGCTTGCATTTGCTTTGACATTAGTTTTGTTTCACAAAGAAACAATATTTGAGGCCTCTGCTCCTGCACCATCCGCTGGGTTTCTCGGAACGTTCGATCTTTCCCCAGCCCTCGAACGTTCCAACTTATGAGTTTCATGGCTGTCGGCGGGGCTGTCCGCCAGCCACCGCCGATGTTTCTTTTGCTGCATTCTGAGGTTCCCCTCTTAGCTCACCATGCTCATTTTCGAAGGTTAGCTTCGTAGCTGCTGCCCCATTTCTTTGAACCCGTTGTGAAAGATCGATTATGTTAGTTTTTGGGCCCGTTGTGTTTTTTCAATTTTGAAGCCAATTTCAACTTTATTTAATTTTTTCCCCTAATTTTAAACTTTTTTTCTTTTTTCCTTTTTTAAGGTAAAGGGGGTGATCTGGTGCAAATATAATTTTTATTTTTTTTACCATCCCAAGAATCAAATCTACATTTTGTTAGAGGTTGCAGCGCAACTCGATTACACCCTTGGGGCAATTTTAAACTTGTCACAATGTTACAAGTTGAATTAAGATCATAAAAGTATAGCAAATACATTACAAATACAATAATTAACAAACAAATACTCAAATTCATCACTACCTAGTAGTTCCTACCACTATAGCATTATATGAAAAATTAGAGATATAAATCCAACATCTCCCATGTCTCATGTAAATAAACATAAAGATGTAAAAGAAAATAAGAGTAACACCACAATCCATAACAAAGATCATCAACATTCAACGTTTGGACTTTGCCATATGCTCCTCAGTCAACTGCCATTTGCCCCTCCGCTTCTAGTTCTTGTTGAGCTAGCATTAGGCCTAAAAAAATCTACAAGGAATTAAATAATCATATCAAAATCAATGTTACAAGTGAGCTTACCAAAAATAACATAACAAATAACATTATTACATGCATCAATTAATTTATAGAATTCAATTTCCTCCTAATTTAGTTGTATTATGTGCTTTCTTATTAGAGTTGAGTAAAGTCAATTTTGAATGTAAATGAAGGATTCAATTGTTCTATGAGTTAAAGAACTCTTAAAGCAATGAAGAATGCACTCTTGTACTAAATGTTGACTCGAAAGCCACAGTAAACATTAGAATCACCAAAACATCTTTGGCAATTTAAGATAAAATAAACACATAAACTTATTCAACTTCTACCAAAAGAGAGGAAACTAAGATAAACATATTTTTTTATGTACATTAAAAAAAATTGTTCTAGAGTTTCCATCTCCTGCACAACAATTAAGATTTTTAATGTGCTTACACATGTGACGGAGGATACTAAAGATAGCAGAGAAGATTGCAACCTTCTTCTACTTCATCAAAAATCTAAGGTATGTTTATACCCCTATGCATATATCTCATAACTAATAAAAGTTTATGGCTTTCGTTGTATGAAAATTTATTCTTTTTTAGGTCTGATTTCTAACATATGAATATGATTCATTGAACTTAGATAAACAATTTTTAACATGATTTTTTTTTTCTCCTAACCCCAAAACTGGAATGGCCCTTTTAACATTAATTAAAGTTTATTGCCTTAATCTATAACTTTCATTTTTTGCTTTAATGGTCTCTTTTATTCTTACATTAAATGTTTGACGGTAATAACTCACTAACTCAATATCATATCCAAAAATCTAGCAATCAAGTAGTATCAAAGTAACCGACCATTCAATTTGAGTGTTTGCTTTTGATATCAAACGTTGAGATTATTGTTCATCATATGCTCTAATATTAAGGTTAGATTTGAACCTGTTACGTGTCATGCATAATGCATTGAGCTATTATTATGTTTTAAGAAGATAGGTAATTTAAAAAAAAAAAAACAAAAGAGCGATGTTGCTATGCATAGGTTTCGTTTGGTACAATTTATTAAATAGAGCTTATAACAGTAAAGTTTATATCAGTAGAGCTTATATCAATAAAACTTTTGAATAAAAAGTCATTGGGTGTTTGGTTGTCAATAAAAAAAGTACTTTTGAACTATTAAATTGTGTGATATTTTTTATATTATATATTTTTTGGAAAAACTCTCTAACCTTTACTCCCAAAAGTTTAAATTTTGGGTTTTTTTTAGTAGAGGTAAATTAGTTTATTTAAGTTAAAAAAAACTCTATTAAAAAAATAACCAAACACCATAAAAAATTTAAAAAAGTACTTATGGGATTAAATAAGTACTTATGCCTCTTAAATAAACCATATCAAACATACACTTAGGCTCCATTTGGTACAACTTATTAAATAGAGCTTATAACAGTAGAACTTATAGCAGTAGAGGTTATATCAATAGAGCTTTTGAACAAAAAGTCATTGGATATTTGGTTGTCAATAAAAAAAGTATTTTTGAATCATTAAATTGTATGATATTTTTTATATTATATATTTTTTGGACAAACTCTCTAACCTCTATTTTCAAAAGCTCAAATTTTGAGCTTTTACTAGTAGAGGTAAATTAGCTAATTTAAGGTAAAAAAAACTCTACTAAAAAAATAACCAAACACCATAAAAATTTTAAAAAAAGTGCTTATGCGATTAAATAAACACTTATGCCTCTTAAATAAGCCATACCAAACAGACACTTAATCTATTGAATACTTAATTTATACTTAATTAATGTGTAATTAATAAAATTTTATCAAAGAAAAATGATAGGAGTACTAAATAATTAATTATCACGTGAGTCAATCAAATAATTTTTCATCATTTATTATATTATATTGAGATACAAATTGAGACTTAAAAGAACACACACGATCAGCTATAATTTAACACTTGTCTTAGCGAAGGCTCGTTTGCTTTACAAACATGCGTGATCTCTCTCTTGACATCCACATATGTTACACAAGAGGCAAAGAGGCAAAGAGTCAAAAACTTTCGGGAAACCAATTTGTCTCTTGGATTGATAATCCCATATACCCACAAAACGATTACAGCTTATTGTTTGAAATAAAACATGGGACCAGCGCCCCTGGTATCCCATTTCTACTTACGTCTGATCATTTAATATATAAGTGTCATCATTACTAGAACTAGATGCTCAGCAGGCAGCGCTCATATTTTAGGCCAAGAGTAATATCTTGCTTCGCTTTCCATTCACCAAATCTAGTTCTCAATTAATTGTTGCCACATTTTCCCTTCTCCCCTTGTACATATACGGGCATAGAAACAGCAATGGATGTGTTCATCCCAGAAGAGTATGTTGCACGGCGGAGAACTGAAAAGAAGGCGGCTGCAATGGCCAGAAAAGGGTCAAATACGGTGTCGGAATCAGGTAAGAGATCAATGGAGAAGTCCGGTCCCCCGCCGTTCCGGCGCCTAGACAACAATGAGTTCTTGGTCTCCGGAGGTCTCAGCGAAAATGTTGTATTTAGTTGCTTCTCAGCCTGATCTAAAAGGCTTTGGTATACTAACTTCATCTTAATTAGTAATGTGTTACTACAAGTTATAAAAGTTAATATACGTAGAACTTCTGTCTTGAATGCATAGTGCCTTTTCCTCATTAGAGGTGTCTACTGAGCTTGTGCGGCGATAAATCCTTTAATTAATTAATTTTAGCTTCATTTTCCATGTACTAGTTCAATTATATACTCTTCATATTGCCAATTTCGATGCGAATATTATAAATTTGTTTATTTGGTTGAAGTCATGGAAGGCTTGTCACGAAGCCGACTTGCAGATGAAGAATGAGAAAAAGAAGAGAGAATGTAACATACATTACTTTGGGCCAACAAAGTGGGCCTCATTCACACTAATTTGGACTTGGATCTAAAGTGCTCTTGTTTTATAAGAGGCTAATAGGTAGGTCCATATCATCGTCGTTGTATGCATATATATATATATATATATGCACACACATTAATTTCACAAGTTAATTATCTCATCTCACGTAATGTGCATTTGGCCTTCTCACGCAACATACACAGGTCTATCTTTACTTCTGTGAATCTTTAACCATGCAATTTATTAATTACATTATCTTTTTTTATTTATGGTGAGGTTTTTGCATTCTAATCGGCACAATTTTCTACTCCTTCGATAGTTTTTGAAAATAAAAAAACTTTACTCAACAGACCCTCAAACCGTGTATCAAAATAATCCTCAATTCTATCTATTTTCTGTTGTGAATTTTGATTTTCTTTTTACACCCATAACAATATTTTCTTATTGGACAAGTGATTAATGATTGTTAACTTTGTTCATGTAAATGAATGATAGATTTGTAAAGATTTGTTTTCCTCATACCTCATTCTGTTATCGGAAGTTATTTTAGTTAACAAATTTTTTTTTTCTCAAAGAATATTCTACAATCATGAACTTAATGGCTTGTACAGTTGTACCGATTTATATATGATAGTTTTTATTTTTATTTTTATTTTTTGGAAGTGCATGTACATTTGAGGATTAGTAAGCAAAGAGCATCAATAAAAAAATCTTCACACTCTAATCAAGAAACCATGTTAGATTAATTTAACGTTTATTGAAACCAAGAAAGTGGAATGAGGGGAAAAAATTATTAGAGCTTGGATGTATCTCTTAGTCAAAAATTAATTGTAATATAAAAATTTAAAATCTAAATTTATAGTATGGTTTAATTTCATATCATGGAGGATTCTAATTCTAGAGAAAAAAGAGTTCACAAAATAACTTTTGAAAGATTTATTTGGTTTATAAATAGGATGTACTCTTCTACTCAATAGAATAATCTTTTAGGTTAGATATCTGAAATTTCTAAGTCTATTCCAATAATAACCATTCATGTTGATAACAAAAATAAATAAATAATTAAATAAAAGGCTTGAAATTAATTTTTAATCCATTAGAGTTAGATGTGGTATGTATCAATATCTTCTCCTCTATCTTCAAATGAATATTACTATATGTTAATTTTGCAAATAAAAATTTGTTGGGATCATCTTGTTTGGGGTTCAAAAGTTCAGTGTTCAAAGACTTACTTGGTGTGCAATAATTATTAAGTTTTGGACTTGTATGAAATTTGCCATTAAAATAGGTTTTGAAAAGCGCATAATATAACGAATAAAAGGAAGTGGCGGTGACATGAAGAAATGGCAGAAAAAGACGAGAGAGGGAGAAAAAGACAGTGGCGTGAAATTGTTTTGGGGGTAAGGTTTCAATTTTTGATTGGACAATCGAATGATAAATTAATTTTTTTTTAATTTAAAGGATAAGTTTTTCGACATCGCATTCTAAAATTCTACTTGTTTTGATTTTTATTTTATTCTCTCGTCGTTGACTATTATTTGAGATACCACTTCCCTCGTTGATTATTATTTGAGATATCAATTGTTAGAGAGACAGATATTAAACTCTTACTATAAACCAAAATTGTTAAGATTCTTAATGCTGCTAATCTTTAATTTTTCTTTGAGAAGAATTTATCATATAATCTCATTATTAATATAGTGGAAGGTTATATCAAACTACAATTCCATGATTTTTTCAATTTAAATTTTTTACTTAAAAATATGTCTCTTTTGGTTGATTTATTATTTAAATTGTGCTGATTTATTTTCAACTTATTTATTTATAGTACACATCTTATTTTAATCACACAAAAAAAATTATTTCCGCTTAATTTATAATTACTTGCGTAGCTTCCTTTCCCAACAAAATTTTGTTGCGTCAAATATGAAGAACATTGAGAAACAACTAGATTAAATATTTTTCTTGATATTAAGGCCGTGAAATAGATAAAATTGAGAAGTAACCAGGTTGTTTTGAACAGAGATACTTATAATAAAACCGGGAAATAATAACTAAATGCTTACGATACTTATAGCTAGCTTCTGTTGCAGACCAGTGTACGTATGTAAGTACATATAATTAAAGGAAGAGAGCTTTGATTCAATAAATTTCTCCTGATCGTGATCCCATTGTACTTTCCATATCATCTAGGGTTAACTTGTCCAGCATCAGCGTTAATATTATTACCAGACTCAGAAACCAAATTTAGAAGAAAGTCAAAGATATCAGTAGCCATAACAGCAGATGCGACATCGTCTTTGAGTAGGGTCCTTCTCTTGCCTTGCATGGTCATCGTCCATGACCTTTTCGTTAGCTCTTCGATAAAAAGCTCACATGCTTTTGAGAACACAATCGGTGCCTCCCCAGATATCATCTTCACGTCGTCCCCGGATTTCTTCATTATCTTCTTGATCCTTGCCAATGGCAACGAGTGAGTCCCCGCTCGCCCCGACATTTTAGAGAGCAACCCCGAATATGTCCCCGCTTGCCTCATTTCTCATCAATCCTTAATTCTTAGGGCTGGTAAGTGAATTGAAGTACTTAGAGATATATATAGGTTACAATTGTGATTTTTTTTTTTTTTTGAAGGCATATAAAGAGTAGTGGCCGGCCAGCCTGCCTGCTAACGTTAGGCCGGCTTAAACCTATTTTTTTAATCATTGACTTATTGTTACAGTAATGCATTTGCAGAATTGCACTCTGTTTCGAAAAATTGATACTTACTAATTCATTTGTGTTATCATTACGTTTTTTATGTTTTACAATTACATTTGGTTTTATTAGAACCACTATAAGGTAGAATACGTTTTCATAACTATATAATCAAAATTATATATATTATTTATTATTTTACGTTTATCGATATATATCATTTACGTGTATAATTATGATTTGTGTTCTACTTTACAACAACAATTACGTTTACAATCTTGCTTTGCTTTTATAAAGATAAAGAGATCCCTCGTGATTGTTGGTCAACGTGGTTCATTTTCGTAACGTCATCTTCAGGTGTACTACAGTGTCCAAGAGTCTTTATTGTTCATTGGAAGATGCCCAATAAGAAATATAACTTCTTTTTGGCATACGTATTCAAGCGAACAAATGCAAACTAACTTAAATTCTTGTTTAATGGGCTGGTTTTAAATTTAAGGGTTGTTTTCTTTAGCTTCTGTACAGAAATTTAAACGTTCGGTTGAGATTTGGTCCAACCATACGGCAATATAAATTTTGGCTAGATCAATTACCAATTATATTTTAAAGTCAACACTTGTCGCACAAACACTAACGGTCAACATTTTATGCAATTGGTTAGGAATAATATTCCAAGTAATCCGTATATGCGATTGGATGCTTTTACAAGCAATCTGATCGGCCGTCTATATTGTTTGTTGCATCAATGAATCAAGGGAAAACATTGTGGAATCCCCTAAAATTAGAGACAACTTGAGGTAAAAGAAAAATAGTACACTGACTATTTTATTTTAAATTTAGGGGGGGGGGGGAAAAAGCATTTGGGGACATATATAAATGCTTTATTTGTCACCTTAGATGAACAATTGAGGAACAGTCAGCAGGTGATTAATAGTTGATGATAATGAGTAATAGAAAAATAAATATTTGACTATCGATTAATAGACATTTCACGTATTGATTGCTTGTCTAACTCGAAAGATTACTTAGATCAAAATTATTTTTTTCAAAATACTTATTTTTGGAAATTGAAGCAATAGAAGTGGAAAGTGATTTAAAAAAAAAAACAGCAATAACAATAAATAAATTAAAGTTAATTTCAAAAAGATATAAAAAAATGAATTAAAGTGGGAGAATGCGCTGGTTTGATTGGCCCAAAAGATTGTTGGCTTCAGCCCAAGAAATCGGTCTTCTACCCCTTTTTTTTCTTTGATCACGTGAGAGCAGTAGGCTTTACGGCTGTCCCTGCATGTGAAATCTTGTTTCTTGTCATTTGCAGATACGAACACATCTTCGCAATCTAGTTCTATTCTTCTATTCTCCTGCCTCAACTTTAGTAAGCTAAAGATGATCATGAGCTGCCTGGAAGGAAGAAAACAAATAAATAAAATAAAAATAAAACAATTGATGGAGGCAAAACAAATCGTGGGGAGTGAAATCATGTGTTTGCAACTTGTAATATCAATGGAGTCGACCGGCTTTCACGTGAGCACCTTTTGTTGTCTCTCGTCTCTCCACATTTCTTCATCATTAAATTCCCCCTTATGCTTTTTTATTTATTGCTTTCCTTTCCTTTCCTTTATTGAATAATCTGTAAATGCATGTATTTGTACATATATGTATCTTCTCTTATCTTCCCTGCTTGTATCTTTTGTGATTTTTCAGCTACTGCTTAATCACACTCTCAACTTTGTTTGTCATGCGGTGTAATCATGTTGAAAAAAAGCTAAAGTTTTGAAAGATACAAGCAACCTATCTTCACGTGAATAAAAGATATATACATATTAAAGGATCGATTGGTGTAGTCTAGCCACCTAAATATCTGCATCCTATCAATATTTGGTCGCTCTTAAAATTTAAATTTGATATTTGTTGTGGTTACTATTTTTTTTTAATTTCCCATAAATATGTTTTATTGAGCTGAAAAGATATAATGGCTCTTACTTTCCAACGTATGATGACATAATTATAAGCTCTAAAAGGCATTCCACTGTGGTTTGAGTGACATAAACGTACACTAATAAGGAAGTGATCACCCAATAAGAACAATTTTATGTAGATTTTTGTTTATGGCGTAAAACTTCACGAGGAATGCAATGATGTGGAAGTGGATTAAGGGTCCCTCTCAAAAGTGAGTACAAGTTGGAAGATCGATGATGCCAAAGAGGACCAATTCTTTGATCATCACCAACTCCTTTAACCTGCACACACCACACACAGTATCCCAAGCATATCAACATCTTTATAGTTCACACTTTTGCTTCTGTGAAGGAGGCTTGTCTCCAACTCTTAATTTCCATGATCGACAAGAATTTTCATTCCGATTACATGGTACGTAACCCAATTTTCATTTCATCATCATACACTGGAAAAAAAAAAAATTATAGTTTTTGTGTTTTGATCAACGAATGCCCATTATTTCAGGCTAGACTACGAGACAGTAATATAGGGGTTTGTTGCACTTTCATTTCAAATGCATATGTACCAAAAAGATGAAAATAAATTGCAACAGATCGATCGATCGATCGATCTCGATCAATCAAATGCCATTAAAAAAAAAAACACGGAAATTAAATATCTTAGTATGTTATCTATAATAATAATAGTAACAGTGATAGGGAATGTGAATGAAGCTGGAAATGGCAGAGTTATGGCCCTCACCATTGAAGGCGTTTATTGGCCCCCCTAAAAGCACTCATATTTGTGGCACTTATTATGAGACAGAAACAGACATACACATATATATTAGCTGGTAATTAATGTAGCTGGTTGGACAGCAATAGAGGCCCTGAGCACACACATGATTTTGCTATTATTTTACAAGCATGCATGTGCCATGGACCATGGTTCAGTCCGCTGTCCTAAGGGCAAAATACATGGAAGAGAACAACTGAAGAAGACACAACTCAAAAAGAGAGTGATGTGGGCACGTGGCCACATTTTGCAAAGGATATTTATAGTTAGGTTGGCACGGCAGTTGTGAATTTTCTTGTGACTTTGCATATATGTATTAATTGCTGTGATTTTGAATTTTTGATGGTACTACTGGCTTTGGCTTGCCAATTAAATACGTACATGAGAATGGTAATACAAAACTTGGTGGAATTGGTGGTGTGGTATGGTGATTGGTGAGTGTGGTCGCTGTGACTTGACTGCAGAAGCACGCCTTGACTCTCTTGGACATTTTATTGAATTGTGGTTAAGGCTCACTCTCACCTCACGCCCAGCATATGACCAGCTTTAAAGCCAAGTAAAGATCGAAGAAATAAAACATAAACACAAAGCAACCCCGGCTCTCTCTTTACTCGTTATTTGTTTTCAAACACAATGTAATATTGAGCTCCATCTCTTGACATGTCCACTTACCACCCTCTTACCATACCAGCAGTATGCTTCAATCTTTTGCCTAAACTTACGGCACCACCCCGCTTTAGTTAAACATCCTCACCAAACCTACATTACCAAACGGTAACGGCCGCTATATTTTTTCGGATAACACAAGTACAGATAAACCATACATTATATAACACGAATCAAAGGGCAGGAAGCTTCCCATTTTCCTATAATTTTTTGGAAAGTCATAAGTGGGTCCTTTGGATTTAGAAAAAGACATTAATTAGATTATTATCATTAATAATGCTTATACACTATTTGTATAGTATTCTTAATATTTATATAAATAAAGCAAACATATTTTGACAAAAAGTTAGAGGCTAATCCGGAATTTTTATGGGTAAAACGTCATTTTCCGAAGATTATGGCGATCAAGAAATTATTAATTAGTCGTAGCTAATAGTTGGCGTTCCCTAATTTGCTTCATCCTTTTTCTTAAGTTGTCGGCGTGAAGATACTAATAAATGGTTAATAATTTTGTACCTGGCTAATCTGACCCTTCGTTATATCATATTACATGCCAAACCTGAAACCTATATAAAAATAGTGCCGAAGGAGAAATTGAAATACTTAGTAAATGCATTAATTGTTTCACCTTATCTTGTTATCGTCTCATTCGACGTACTTCGGTAATTCAATCTTTTGAATTTCTGTGTGACAATGTACACATCGATTGCAACATTCCTCTTTGCACGAATTTGTTGAGAAGATACTGAATTCTTGTCGTTCACTTATTTTCTTTTTGGATCCAATAATGCCAACTCTGGGTGAATGAAAATGCTCACAAAAATACACGTGTTCATGGGTCAATTATTTTTGATAATGACAACGCAATACCATTCTCAAAGAGCCTATTTTCTCAATGTTAAAAAATTATTAATCACCATTTTCATCCTTTTTGCTTTCATTATGGATTAAGAAATATCAAATGTGAGTCTGAAAAAAGTGGCAGAATTGGTACATTAACCACCCAATGACAACAATGTAAAGCTTATTGCTCACCCATCAACAGAAGCAAGCGTAAGCAAAAATGAAAAAAAAAAACAAAAACAAAAATAAAAAACAAAATCGTCATTTTCTTCATGTAAAAAGGATCTAAAAGATGTTGTTATTACCAATGTGTTTCTTTTATTGATCGGATTGTCGATTTTTGTTTTAACCTTAGTAAATAGTAATTAGCCGTTTCTCGGTAAATGCAGCTTCGACAAAATCTTCATCCAATTTTGCCCTTAAATTAGCTGGACTACATGTGAAATTTGCTCCATGCCTCCGTATAGAAATTATTTTTAATACTAGATTTTTAGAGTATAGTTTTTTTTTTCTTAACAAATTATTATAACTGGAACATGCAAGGGCATGTTTGTAAAATCAGAAGCCTGCATTCACTGTTCCCTTGACCTGAAACAATTTTGTTTTCACCAAATGCAATTTCTTTAATTAAATTAATTAATCAGAAAAGAAGCTTCTCTTACAATTTTATATCTTTTTTTTTTAAAGTAAAATAAATTTAAAAAATAAAAAAAATACGTCACCCCCCTCTAAAAGTCTGTGTTACAAAAGAAAAGAGAAACACAAGAGCTTCTCTTTAGATCTGCTCGTCCGTTATATTCGCACTACTTAGAGTACAATTCCTGTCCTAAACTCGGCCTCTCAACTCACTGTGTCAAAAACCAAAAAAAAAAAAAGAAAAAAGATCGAGTTTCTTTTTTCTTCTCTTTTTCCTAATACATTGTAATTTTGGTATTGTGTGTATACTTGTTGTGTGATTGGTGAGCATTGGATCGAGTGATTCTGTAATGCTGGTTTTCCGGAGGGCTTCGCCGGAGCTCCGGTGAGTGTTCGTGTTTCAAGGTGGAGCTCCGGCGAAGATGTTTAAGTCGGCGAGATGGAGGTCCGACAAGAACAAGATCAAAGCTGTGTTCAAGTTGCAGTTTCATGCAACTCAGGTATCTTACTTCTCTGCATGTGTGCGTTTTGATTAATTCGGTCTTGATAAAGAAGTGAATGGTATGTGCTTTTGGTGTTGGTTTTGGAGTTTGCTGAGGATGGGACTTATTTATTATTACTTTTCATATGATAATTGAGATCAGTTGAATAGGCAATTGGTGGTTCTGTTTGGTTTCTGAGACAATGTAGCTAAAGAACAAAATTACGGTGCTTGAAGTTCAGGTTTTTTTATCATTTGGGCATTGAAAAATCATGAAACTTAGCTCAATTGAGGAACCATTTGTCCTTTCTGTTGTTTAATCATTGGTTATCCTGGCAATTTAACAGAATGGTAATGGAGAATGTGAATAAGTGATCAAAAAAATGTGTTACTGAATTTTCAGGTTGCACAGTTAGGGGAAAATGCATTGATGATATCGGTGGTTCCCCTGGATGTGGGAAAGCCAACAGTGAGATTAGAGAAGGCTGCAATTGAAGATGGATGCTGTCGGTGGTTGAATTCAGTCTATGAGACTGTGAAATTTGTTAGAGAGCCAAAATCTGGGAAGATCAGTGAGAGAATATACAATTTCATTGTCTCTACTGTAAGAAACATTGCCAAACTTTTATGTTCCATTTTTTTATTTATTTTCATGTGGTTGTTTACGAGATTTGTTTTTGTTTGTTGCTGTAGGGATTGTCAAAGGCTGGTTTTGTTGGTGAAGCTTCGATTGATTTTGCTGATTATGCTGAGGCGACTAAAACTTCTACTGTTTCTCTCCCCTTAAAGTACTCACGCTCCAAAGCAGTTTTGCATGTTAGTGTTTTCTTGCTCTCTCTTTCCTATTTATAGTTGTTAGACGAGATACCTCTTGAAACCTTCAAAAGTTCTCATGAGAACTCTGCCTGCCATTATGATTGAAACTTAAAAACTGCAACATTGAGTGAAGTGAAAAACTGAAATCCAGCTTTTGCTTTATGACAGGTTTCAATACAAAGGGTGCAGGAAAATGTTGATCAGAGGTAAAATGAATGAATTTCACTGTTACATTGCTAACTCATTGTAAGTTTCTGGAGTACTTGTTGTAGATTATGACGGCAAATGTTATTCTTGCTTGAGAGTATGTTCAGAGAGAAAGAAGAAATTGAAGATGCGAGTATTAAAGCTCAAGATAGGAGCCTAAGGACTCAGTTAAGCAACAGTGATGTGGAGGAAAGCTATAAGGGCAATGGTGCTGAAGTAAGGTTTCATTCTGTCTTGCCAAAAAACATGATTTTGATTTCTTCTCTTGTTAGTTATTTTGCCACCAAGATTTTTTATTTATTAATGGAGAATGTCTAGGGCGTCAGGTAGCTGTTTTGTTGCTGGGAAATTTTTGGTTTTATTCTTAATGTTTTAGTAATTGAGGAAATTGAAGAGCTCTTGGATTTGGAATTTTCAACCCATGGGTAGTTTTGAAAATAGGAATTTGACCCTTCTTTTCTCGTTTGGTACTTTGTTATGCATATGATTGATCAGAGTATGTTTCTTTTATCTTTTTCGTTGTTTTACAGGAGAAACAACCTAGTCCAACTGTCAATGCAGAATTGAATGGTAATTGCAGGGCATCTAGTGGATCTGATACTACATTGTCAAGTTCTGAGAGCAGCTCTGGGCTCAACACTCCGCGAGAGCAGGACCCTAATAGCTTTGTGTCATCCCTGAGCCACACCTCAGTGCCCCATAAAACAACAGAAAATACCCCAACAACAATATATGAAGAGCATCAGAAATCACAATGGGAGTGGTCAGCAGGTTCTGATCAGGTAATAAGTACCGATGACTCAACTAATGGCTTTCAGGACACCTTTACAAGAGAAAGGTCCCAGCAGGCTTCTGATATTGAGATTGAAAAACTCAAGTCTGAGCTTGTTGCTTTGGCTAGGCAGGCGGATTTGTCAGAGTTGGAATTACAGACTCTGAGAAAGCAAATTGTAAAAGAAAGCAAAAGGGCGCAAGATCTCTCGAGAGAAGTCATTAGCTTAAAACAGGAGAAAGATTTACTTAAGTTTGATTGTGAGAAACTCAAGACCTTTCAGAAGCGCATGGATGAGGCTAAAGTCAGAAACAAGTTGCACTTTCAGGGTGGCGATCCATGGGTTCTTCTTGAGGAGATCAGACAAGAACTGAGTTATGAGAAGGACCTAAATGCCAATCTTCGATTGCAGCTGCAGAAGACCCAGGAATCAAATGCTGAGTTGATTCTTGCTGTGCAAGACCTAGATGAAATGTTGGAACAGAAGAATAAGGAGATATCCAATCATTCCAACAAATCAGGATCCTATGACAATGCCAAAGAGTTGAGAAGAAACATTTCAAAAAGCCAAACAGACGATGACGAAGATCAAAAGGCACTGGAAGAGCTGGTTAAGGAGCACAGAGATGTCAAGGAGACATACCTGCTGGAACAAAAGATTATGGATCTCTACAGTGAAATAGAGATCTATAGAAGAGATAAGGATGAGCTAGAGACGCAGATGGAGCAGCTTGCGCTTGATTATGAGATATTGAAGCAGGAAAATCATGACATCTCTTATAAATTAGAGCAAAGTCAGCTGCAAGAGCAACTGAAGATGCAGTATGAGTGCTCATCTATTGGTAATGGAAGTGAACCCGAAACCCAGGTTGAGAGTCTGGAGAATGAACTGAAGATTAAGTCAAAGGATCTCTCTGATTCTCTGGCCACCATAAATGAACTTGAAACCCACATTGAGGGGCTGGCGAGTGAACTCAAGAAGCAGTCAAGGGAATTCTCCAATTTTCAGGCCACCATAAAAGAACTTGAATCCCAGATTGAGGCTTTGGGGAATGAACTGAAGGAGCAGTCAAAGGGATACTCTGATTCTTTGGCCACCATAAAGGAACTTGAAGCCTACATCAAGAATCTGGAGGAAGAGTTGGAGAAGCAGGCCCAGGTATATGAAGCTGATCTGGAAGTTGTAACGCGTGCAAAAGTTGAGCAGGAGCAAAGAGCAATCCAAGCCGAGGAAACCTTGCGAAAGACAAGGTTGAAAAATGCTAATACTGCTGAGAGGCTACAGGAGGAATTTAGACGGCTCTCTGTGCAAATGGCCTCTTCTTTTGATGCAAATGAGAAGGTGGCTATGAAAGCCCTGGCGGAAGCAAGTGAACTGCGTATGCAGAAAAGACATCTAGAAGAGATGATCAACAAAGCTAGTGAAGAAGCCCTGTCGCTTAGAGATGATTATGAGACAAAATTGTGCCAGCTTTCCAATCAATTAAATGTGAAAACAGATCAGATAGAACAGATGCTGAAGGAAATCAACAATCTGTCCAACCAGCTTGAAGAGCAGAAGAAGCATGATGAAGAAGATAGTGGGGCTCTTTCCTTGGAGATCCAGCAACTGAAAGCTGATACTGAAAAGCTGATGATGGATAATAAATCTCTCTCTGAAGAAGCAGAACAGAAAGAAAGTTTGAGAGTTGAATTGGCACAAATGAAGACTACTGTCAAGGAATATGAGCTGCTGATTCAAAGAGCAAACAGGGAAAGAGATGAACTGGAGAGTACAATTGCTTTAGTGAAGAAGGAAGCAGAGAGCTCAGTGGAGGAAGTACAGAGAATACAGCGTATTGAGGATGAAAAGGAAGCTGCAGTTGAACTGTTAAAATCAGAGCTGGAGCTGCTTAAAGTTCAGTGTCATACCTTGAAACATGCTTTAGTTGAGGATGAGTCGGAGAAAGAAAAACTCAGAAAGCAGGCATTCCAGTTAAAGGGTGACCTTAAGAAGAAGGAAGATGCACTCAACAGTCTTGAAAAGAAGCTGAAGGATAGCAATAGACGAGCATCGGTTTCTGACGGGACAAGAACTACACTTAGAAACAATAAATCTGCTCCAGTTTCTCAAGGGTCTAAAGAGATTGCAAACCTCAGAGAGAGAATAAAACTGCTTGAGGTAAATGTTGAACTCGTTTGTAACATTGAATCTGATGTAACTTTGTCTATTCACTTTATGTTATGGTTGTGGTGGAGATAATGAGCAAAAATTCATGGCATTGATAATTTCTTTATTTTGCAGGGACAAATTAAATCAAAGGAAATTGCTTTGGAAGCCTCTACAAATTCATTTGTAGAGAAGGAAAAGGATCTTAAGAACAAAATTGAGGAGTTAGAGTGCAGAGTGGAAGAACTCAATCAGAATAGCACAAGTTTATGTGAATTGTCATTTCAAAAGGTTGGCATCATTATAAACATCATCTAATACTTCAGAAGCATGCACATTTTGGAGAACAGACATTTTAGGGGCAACCTAATTTTTGACCAGTCCAGTTTTCTTTTCATGGTTAAGAGGGGCTTGGGGGATACTCTTATAACCCATGCATAGATCAATTTCCTTTCTGACTACTAATGGCATAAGTTAAATAGAATTCTATACTGACTTAAAGGTTGAACTTTCTTTTACAGGTAGCTACAGATACCATTCACCTTACTTCAAATGGATGTGTGCTTGAAGAGGTGAGAAGCCCAGCTGAGTTTCTGAGCAGTTCTTCATGTCTATCCAAAGAAAATGGAAGTATCGCGCCACTAGTCAAGAGGTATGAACTGAAGAATAGAATTCCTATATATATATTACTTCTGTTTGTTTTACCTTTGCCCCCTGCGGAACAGCTGACTTCTGTGGTAAAAAATTACTGATTACTTGTGGCACTTTCTTCTCCTTAGCGATGATGATATTTCAATAGAGAAAGATGTGAAACCATCCACCACAAACAATGAAGAGTGCAACAGTAATGATATGCTGATAGAACTAGCATCTCTCAAGGAAAAAAACCAATGCATGGAAAGCGAGCTAAAGGAAATGCAAGAGAGATATTCAGAGATAAGTCTCAAGTTTGCAGAGGTAGAAGGTGAAAGACAAAAGCTTGTGATGACTCTACGCAACCTCAAGAATGCCAAGAAGAGTTGAGTTGATGACGATTTAAAAAAAATATATAATTCAAAACCTATATACAATGTAAATATAGTTGCAGCAGCTGGATGCGCCCTCTCTAAAAAATCGATGTGGCAGTTCTGTTGGCGTGAATAATTAGATTGTACAAAGTTCATAGAATTTTACCTTTTAGTTTTCGAGTGTAGGGTAAAAGGTTCTTCACCGTCTGATTCATGTTCTTTCAGTAATCCTTATTTTTTTGGTTTAAACCTTTTCATGATGTATGTGAAGTTTCTCATCAATGTATTCATTCATTTTTCTTGGTAAATATGTAATCTAAACTATCTGTACTGCATATGGGGTATTATTGATAAATCCAACAGCTAATATTTATATGGAGTATTATTGACAAATTCAACAGCTAATATTTTACAATGCTAACTAAAGCCAACTTAGGTTGGCTTTTTAAATTTTTAATTATATTTTATTTTAATTGTAACTCGATATAAAAAAAAATCATATTAATCTAGATCCGACCCAATCATGTAAAATTTGATAACCTATAACTATTTATTTTTATTTATATTCGATAATCGAATCGTGTTAAATTTTACCAACTCTAGTTATAAAAACATTTTTTTGAGTTATTCCCTGAAATTTGGGGGGGAGTATAATTTTCACTTTGGTCTGTTCTCTTGTATGTATTTCACTTTGGCCTAAGCAATTTTATCTTTCTTTCATTAGGGCCCTACCTCGTAGATAAGGCTCTGTTCCTCTCGGTAGTTTTCACTTTTCAGTTAGGCCAGTATTTACCTAAATGTAGGTGCATGCAAGAATTCATTTCCTTGTTTGGTATTCCAAACCACCTAAAATGCAGGCCACACCCATTTTTTTAACCCTAAAATTAACAGATAAAGATAATTTTGGAATTGCTTCTGATCAACAAGAGACGAAAATATTCAATTGATCATGAAATGAAACATAAAAAAAAAGTCAAAAACAATCAGATAATTAATAAATTAGTAGTATTCTTTTATAAAGGCACGTCACACGCTTTCTTTTACGCCTCTACATGCCAAGCCCACCCTTTTCTCATGAAACTTCACTGTTAACAAATGCTAATTGATTTACTCATAACAAAAAAAAGTTGATTGATTACGAACAGTTTAACATCAATGTGAGATCTGGGCATAATACAAAGTAAATCAACAGGTACAAATTAGTGGAATAAACTTCCACAAAGAACCAGAGATTTCGGTTTAATTTCTCTGGTTAATTACGTGTTGGAGTCATTTGGAAGGACTGTTGTCTAGAGTAAGTGATTCATTAGTCCGTAGACAGTCACAAGAGCCATAATGAAAGAGCGATCGACATGAGGCTCCACCGATAATGTTAACACATCGTCTCCTAATAATACTCCCGATCCCGAACAGGACTGCTTCCTCATTCCCTCGGCAACAACAACTCCTCTTCTACACTCTACTATCTTGAATAATGCTGCTGATTTAGTGCGACCCGTAGCCGAGGCTGCTTCTAACTTTAACTTATAGCAGCTGGCTTCATTGTTAGACAAAAGGGTAATTTCACCTTTCTTCGTTACTTCAAAACTTGGTTTCTCTTTATTCAAGTTTGAGCCATGATTATCGCCTTTATATCCCCTCCATAATCTTCCGAAAACCCGTACTCTCCGAAGTATGGTGAACAAGACGTTGCCTCGGAGATCCATTAGGTAAACTTCATTGCTGCCTTTGTTGTCGTAATTATCTATACGATAAACAATCTCACCATTTTCGTTGAAAACGGTGCATCCATTGCCTTGCATCACAAGGGATTTCATCCATACGGTGAATGATTCTCTTTTTGAAGCAGCTTCAACACTTATTGGGAGAGGATGAACCTTGGCCATTTGAGTGCCTTGAAGACCTGAATAATGAATTGAGTTAATTAATTACTTGTATGTGCTGCAAGAGAGAGATCACCTCGCTGATGTTTAAATACTTCATGCCTTGTGTTACTTTCTGAAGGCCCCATAATTTAATTTGGAATAAGGGAACTTGAACTCTTTTATTGAAGTTTCTTGAGAACATATTCCATCACGTTTATGGTATGCATTTAAAATATGGCTATATACATAGAATATGTATGTGCGAATTCAGAATAGTTTAGATATCATAAGTATTTATACATATTGAACATATTATTTTCTTTAATTTTAAAATTTTTTTTGGAATACTGTACTTATCTTTCATTAATTAGATGATATTAATGACCAAGGGAATACAAACTTTCATTATTGTGTAGATTTGATTAAGTTACTTGATTATAATCCTTCAACCTGCCTATAAATTATTATATATTATGGTAAAAAGGGTGAACTTCAATTTATCCTAACTTAAACTAATAATCTTTAATTTATTATGAAAATGTGAAAAAGACCCCCATTTACTAATAAGAAAATAAAAAGAATTTCATCAACTTGTCCCCCATTTTTCCTTATCTTCTCAATGAAAATTGAGTTAATTAAAATTTTTACATTTTGAAAAGTAAATTGAAGATTTTCATTCTATCTTGAAAATGAAATTGAAATTTACCGTGTTATAACTAAAATTATTACTTCAATTTCCACGCATTAAAATATTTTATTAATTTAATTATTTATAATTTTTTTTAATGATAATTTATAATAATGACTAGTGGCGAGAATGATGATTTATCATAATGACTAGTGGCAAGTTCTGGATTGATCCAATTAAATTAACTTCTTGATCAATTAACAATATGAAAACTGAAGATATTTGCAGAGTCGTCCTCGTTCCTTTTGAGGACTAGGATGCTTGACTAATACTGATTTAGCTAATGTGTTGAGGACCTGTCTATGTTACAGATTCTGTAACAAACATCTCCCGTCATCCCACCATCCGATTTTCTTTTGTTTAGTTTCTCACTCCACATCCAACCACATCCAACGGCTGATGCTGCAGTCTGTACCTTACAGAATCTGTAACGTAGTTTTGTCCATGTGGTGAATTGATTTGGCCACCGTGTTGACCAAACATTAAGATGTGGGACTTTTATGCTTGTCTTAACTAAGGTGAGTTGTCTTGCCCAACACGTGGAGACTTCGCAGTCGAATCTGATGCTCAACTTAATTACTCACTGACTATAAATATTATAATATAAATCAAAATTTTATAATTTTATAATAAGGAAGTCCTTTATTTTATTAAAACAAAAGATAAATTAAAAAAAAACACACATATATTATTATACAATGTGTTTTAATATGTATTGACATGTGTGTGTTTTAGAGAGAGAGAGAGAGTTATTCTTTAATGATAAAATCTTCACTTCATTAGAGTAAGGATACTATTAAAATAGAAAAAAATACAAATTTAAATATATTAGAAATTATATTTTAATTATTTACTAGTCTAATATTTATTTATTTTTATATTTTAATGGAATCGATCCACACAAAAATGCCCTTATTAAAAAAGTACTCAGTATATATGTATAAGTAATTAGCCTTTACTAGAATAGAAATTTATGCACAAAATCTTTCTTTGATTTTTTTTTTATTTTTTTTAAATAACGTAACACGAGGTTTTATTTTGTGACAGAGTAGCTTATCGAAATTATAAATACGATCAACATATATTTCTTTGAATACAGTTCATGGTCCACTGCCTTGCGTCACAAGGGATTCCATTTAATCCATATGGGAGAGGATGAGCCTTCGCTAGTTTGAGTGAGTGATCAGGCGATGTTTGCTTTAAGAAGAGAGAGAGAGAGAGAGAGAGAGAGAGAGAGGTCTTTTCGCCCTTGAAGACTTGTTTGAATCCAGATGTAAATATACTTGTTGCAACAGAGCTAGCGACCGTGGATATGTGTTTAAATTAGCTAATGATGCTTGCTTAGTTTTTATACATTGGGAACAACTTCTCAAGTACTGTTTGTGTATATTTTAAGTTATTTTTCAAAAATAAGATTCCATCGCGTTATTTATGGTATTCGTTCATTACATATAAAAGATTGGGTTTTCTAATTGTTGATGCCGAAATCCAGAGGATTTGATCGAATCTCAGATCCCTGCATCAGCATTGAATTGGTTTGGTGGGAAGCCGCTGATTAGTTAGTACTATGAGCAGATTTTCTATGAGTAGATGTTCTGTGAGCAAATAACCCATAAGCAGATAATCCATGAGCAGACGATCCATGAGCAGAGAACCCATGAGCAGACATGAGCAGACAATCCATAAGTAGACGATTTATGAGCAGACAGCCATGAGCAGACAGCCCATGAGCAGACGATCCATGAGCAGACGACCCATGAGCAGACAATTCATGAGCAGACGATCCATGAGCAGACGATTCATGAGCAGACGATCCATGAGTAGACGATCCATGAGCAAACAACCCATGAGCAGACGATCCATGAGCAGACGACCCATGAGCAGAAGATCCATGAGCAGACAACCTATGAGCCTGTGAGCACAACCAACAGTCAGGAGGTGCCGGACGTTTTTCCGGCGAGAACCCTCCGACGCTCAAGTCAGCGATTTGGGTCTTACTTGGAAAAACTCATACCACAATTCATGTGGCTTAATTATGATTGCTTTAAACAAAAAAGCTTTTAAGTAAATTTAAAGGAAAATAATTGAGAATAATTAATCTTAAAGAAATCATAAGAGAAAGAGAAGTTTTTCAGTTGTAGAGAGAGAGAAAGGTCCAATGGGTTTAGTTGCCCAGAGAGAGAGAGAGTTCCCAAGCATCCCCCTCCTAGGGTTTTTATAGGAAACTATAGCGGTTTTTCTCCTCTCCCCTAGAATTCTCAAGAAAACTACTAATTTTCAGCCCACTAAGAATGTGGTCCCTAATATTTCGGAGAAAATGTTTTGACCGAATCGTGCTTTCTGGTAACTTCCTGGTCGAGGTGACCAATAATATCCTGGTCGAGGTAATGTGTTCGAGGTCAGCACATATTATTCTAGTCGAGGCGACCAATAATATCCTGCTCGAGGTGATCTGCTCGAGGTCCCCACATATTATTCGGGTCGAGGCGACCAATAATATCCTGGTCGAGGTGATCTGCTCGAGGTGACCACATATTATTCTGGTCGAGGTGATCTGCTCAACCATTTGTTCTCTTTTACTCTGGAGGAGAGCACGATAATGTATGAGCAAACACCTTTATCTTAGTCGCCCTATTTCATTCCCTAAACACCAGTCCCCCAGTTTCTAGTGTTGAGAGTGAAACGAATCAAGACTGGAAACTTTGGTGGTTTGCTTGCCTTCGCTTGGTTGAGCAGATCCTGACATGCTTGGCTTATGGTCTCGCCATAAAACAGGCTTTGAGACTTAGTGAGCCTTTGCATGCCTTAAGAATTTTTATAACACTTGAGAGTCTGCTCGCCTTCGCTTGGTCGAGCAGATCCTGGCACGCTTGACTTCTGGTCTCGCCATAAAACAGGCTTTGAGACTTGGTGAGCTTTTGCATGCCTTAGGAAATTTTATAACACTTGAGAGTCTGCTCGTCTTCGCTTGGTCGAGCAAATCCTGGCACGCTTGGCTTCTGGTCTCGTCATAAAACAGGCTTTGAGACTTGGTGAGCCTTTGCATGCCTTAGGAAATTTTATAACACTCGAGGGTCTGCTCGCCTCCGCTTGGTCGAGCAGTTTCTGGCACGCTTGACTTCTGGTCTCGCCATAAAACAGGCTTTAAGACTTGGTGAGCCTTTGCATGCCTTAGGAAATTTTATAACACTCGTGGGTCTGCTCGCCTCTGCTTGGTCGAGCAGTTCCTGGCACGCTTGGCTTCTGGTCTCGCCATAAAACAGGTTTTGAGACTTGGTGAGCCTTTGCACGCATTATTAGTAAACTTTGATTGGCTTCTCAACGCTAGCCTAACTCTCCCTTCTTAAATCATTCTCATATTGAATAACTTTCAAGAAATCAAGTTAGCTAAATTATACCGTCATCCCTAATATAAGCACAATCAATTTAATGAATATAAGGTATCCTCATCTCACATAGCAGGATTTAGAGAAATAATTAAATTTTCATGAAAACATTGCTTGTAAATAAAAATTTAACTTCTGACCTGTTCTGATTTCTACAAACGTGTGTCTTTAATGTGCTCTCATTTAAGGTTTTTGCTTCCTTATTTAAGCAAGCTCATCCCTTTATGCACTGTAACATTCTGATTTGCTTCGACTAAATGAAAATTGATAGAAACAAAGAATTGGCTTCTTGTACGGTCCCCACAGACGGCGCCAAATGTTGATGCCGAAATCCAGAGGATTTGATCGAATCTCAGATCCCTGCATCAGCATTGAATTGGTTTGGTGGGAAGCCGCTGATTAGTTAGTACTATGAGCAGATTTTCTATGAGTAGATGTTCTGTGAGCAAATAACCCATAAGCAGATAATCCATGAGCAGACGATCCATGAGCAGAGAACCCATGAGCAGACATGAGCAGACAATCCATGAGTAGACGATCCATGAGCAGACAGCCCATGAGCAGACAGCCCATGAGCAGACGATCCATGAGCAGACGACCCATGAGCAGACAATTCATGAGCAGACAATCCATGAGCAGACGATCCATGAGCAGACGATTCATGAGCAGACGATCCATGAGTAGACGATCCATGAGCAGACAACCCATGAGCAGACGATCCATGAGCAGACGACCCATGAGCAGAAGATCCATGAGCAGACAACCTATGAGCCTGTGAGCACAACCAACAGTCAGGAGGTGCCGGACGTTTTTCCGGCGAGAACCCTCCGACGCTCAAGTCAGCGATTTGGGTCTTACTTGGAAAAACTCATACCACAATTCATGTGGCTTAATTATGATTGCTTTAAACAAAAAAGCTTTAAGTAAATTTAAAGGAAAATAATTGAGAATAATTAATCTTAAAGAAATCATAAGAGAAAGAGAAGTTTTCCAGTTGTAGAGAGAGAAAAAGGTCCAATGGGTTTAGTTGCCCAGAGAGAGAGAGAGTTCCCAAGCATCCCCCTCCTAGGGTTTTTATAGGAAACTATAGCGGTTTTTCTCCTCTCCCCTAGAATTCTCAAGAAAACTACTAATTTTCAACCCACTAAGAATGTGGTCCCTAATATTTCGGAGAAAATGTTTTGACCGAATCGTGCTTTCTGGTAACTTCCTGGTCGAGGTAATGTGTTCGAGGTCAGCACATATTATTCTAGTCGAGGCGACCAATAATATCCTGCTCGAGGTGATCTGCTCGAGGTCCCCACATATTATTCGGGTCGAAGCGACCAATAATATCCTGGTCGAGGTGATCTGCTCGAGGTGACCACATATTATTCTAGTCGAGGTGATCTGCTCAACCATTTGTTCTCTTTTACTCTGGAGGAGAGCACGATAATGTATGAGCAAACACATTTATCTTGGTCGCCCTATTTCATTCCCTAAACACCAGTCCCCCAGTTTCTAGTGTTGAGAGTGAAACGAATCAAGACTGGAAACTTTGGTGGTTTGCTTGCCTTCACTTGGTTGAGCAGATCCTGACATGCTTGGCTTATGGTCTCGCCATAAAACATGCTTTGAGACTTAGTGAGCCTTTGCATACCTTAGGAATTTTTATAACACTTGAGAGTCTGCTCGCCTTCGCTTGGTCGAGCAGATCCTAGCACGCTTGGCTTCTGGTCTCGCCATAAAACAGGCTTTGAGAAAATATTGCATATAATCAAAAGAAGCCCGAATCTTCCTAGAGAGAATATTATCATTTACAATTGACGGTTGATCAATCCGTAGACAGTCACAAGAGCTACGATGAACGAATGATCGACATGCGGTTCCACTCTCAAAGTCAATACATCTTCTCCGAAAGAAATTCCTGAAGATGATTGCTTTTGATTTACCTGCTTGAAGTTGTTCAAAATCATAAATTAATTAATTTCAATTAATATCAAATAAATTAATTACCCCAAAATGATAGAACATACAAGTTGTTAAACCCAAAGGCTTAATTATTAAATTAATATTACCTCTGCAATAATATCTCCATTGATATCGTTCATGACTATCCTGAATGCCGGTTTACGAGCTGATTTCTTCAGTATCCAATATCTATCACGCGCTACGGTGACCTGACAAGCTAAGTTTCCCATAAGAAACCTGCAATAGTATTTCTTTACTTGAAACCATGGCTTCTCCTTGTTTAAGCTACCAGTACTGCTCCATCTATACCCATCCCACCTTCCAAATGCTAGTGCGCATTTCTGCAACAATATTTAAAACAAAAAAAAATCAATAATAAATCATCACTGCACTAGATAGGGGAAAAAAATGAAAGTATATACTGATGATGATCAATTTAATGAATTAATGATTACCCTTCTTCGTATGGTGAAGAGAACTTTGCCGCGGAGATCCATGAGATATACCTCTTTATTCCACTTGTTGTCATAATTTTCGACGCGATAAATGATCTCACCATTTGAATTGAAGACAGTGCAACCATTTGAATGGCATACGAGAGATTTCATCCATACTGTGAATGTCTCTTGTTTTGAAGTCATATAACCAGGAGAACAGATGGGAACTTAATTAATAATTAGGATAAATCTTATTCTTAGCCATTCAAAAGCTATGAACGAATTGAATGAATCTTAGTTTTGCGTATTGATTAGTAATCTGCGACAGCTGGTTTATGTTCCTACAGATATGGTGTACGACCAATTGAGTGATTAAAATATCATGCAATGTCAGCGTCATGCAGTCCAATCGATATAAATAAACTAAATAAATTAATAAAGCTTCCGGAATATTAAGTTTGATTATAATAAAATCATCCGAATTTCACCTGGATGTTTATAATTGGGTTCATTTTGGGACAACCTTTATGGAGGAGCACATATTATGAGAAGACGCAGGGTCAACTGAAGAGAGAGTTTCATTGATATGTATTCACACACACACACACACACAAAATTACATTATTTAAACGTGATTAATTTTATTACATGTTAAGTGATAATAATGTGCAACTTTATTGTCAACCAAAAAATAAAAAAGTGAATGTATCAATTAATAATTGGAGGGAGTTGATCATGTCATAAAGAAGGAAGGCTCTGCTGATTGTGTTGTCTACTTGTGTTTATCTGGTACTGCTTGTAATTTTGCAGTAACAGTCATCGATATAATATATTTTTCTAATTAATCTGATTATTGCATGCTTTATTACTCAGTTGCGTGCAGCCAAACTGATTTTAGCTAGCTAGGTTAAATTTAATTAATTAATTAAGTAAGAACGTAAGCAAATGTGTTAATTCGTAGGTTCCAAGTTTAGATATAAAGGCACAGAAATGTTAAACTTCAAAAATTATTGAAGCATGCATTTATGATGTGAACTTTAATTTTACTTTCATTTCATGCATTACGTGGCATATTATCTAGATTTTCCAAATTAATTTATTTCCATTCCAATGTTTTAAATATTTTTTGATATTATTCAAAACTGAATATTAAAATAATTTCAAAGAAAATAAAGAGAAATAAGAGGAGTCGTATATATAAAAACATTAATTTAAGACTCAGCCTGAATCTCCTGACCATCAATTTAATTTTGTTTATAAAATTAAAAATGTTCATGTAGCATCGAAGAATTTGAATGGTATCGATGCCTATTTACTTCAAACAATTGACTTCTTGCAAATAACTGTGAAGACCAATTGATAGAAATTATGATTAGAATAAAACAATTAGTCGTCTGTGCATGATCTTGGTGCTTTAACCAAATATTGAGTGGAGATCACGTTTGATTAATATCCAAATTGAAACTAAGATAGTTATGGACCCTTTTGAGTCATTGACTCGATATTTGGATTAATCAAGCAATTAGCTTGCTAAATTAATTAGTAGGTCAATCAAGAGGGTGTCAACATTGCCGTTCTACTCTCTCTCTCTCTCTCTCTCTCTCTCTCTCTCTCTCTCTCTCTCTATATATATATATATATATATAGGAGGGTAGGTTCAAGAGACACATTTTTAAATACAAGTTTAAATATAATTTTTCAACCATTAGATTAGATTGAAATGAAGGGTGAAGATTAGATGATATGAGTTATTAATTTTATTAATATCTTTCTCCCTTCTCTCTTTAATGTTTAATTCTCTTTCTTCTTTTATTTAAGATTTTCTTTTTTTTCTCTCTCTCCTATTTGTAAATGAAATAATTAAAACCATCAAAATTAATTAACTTACAAACAGTGAAATAAAATAGCAATACATGCAACAAACTTGTACAATTTTCCATATGTAGTTTCAGAACCAGCACTACAAGTAAGCCGGTATATGCACAACCTTTTATCAATAAACTTTGTAAAAGGTTTTAATAAAAAATCACGATCATTTCCTATCAAACAACATTGTTCTTTTCCATTTTATTTTTAATTAATTTACTTATATAATTTGTAAATGGAATATGTAAAAGTTTATACACAAACACAACGAAATTTTTTTTTAAAAAAACATTGATATGAATCTGATCATTTCATCATGAAGCATACGTAAATAAATAATGATGCAGTTAAAGAAGATTGAGAAAGGGAAATTTTCGTCAGCGCAGCCACTAATAGAAGAAAGTACAAGGACAAGTGCTTCTGGGTAATTAAAATGGGCTAGTTTATAGGTACAAATAGATTATGTAAGTTACAAAAATTAAGTTTGATGGCTTTAATTATTCCATTTACAATCATTTACAGGAGAGAGAAGAGAGAAAGTTTTAAATAAAAGAAGAAAGAGAATTAAACATTAACGAGAGGGGAGAGAAAAATATTAATGAAATTAATAACTCATGTAATATAATCTTGACATTTCATTTCAATTTAATCCAATGGTTGAAAAATTATTTTTAAACTTGTGTTTAAAAATGTGTCTCTTGAACCTACCCCATATATATATAAAGCATTAAATCATCAAAATAAAACCATGCCATTATATATATATATATATATATAACATTAAATCATCAATCATGCTCTCATTGATGTGATGGCTAATATATTTAGCTAAAAAATTAGAGTATAAATTAGACTTTTATTAAATGCACCCGTTAATAAAAATTCTTGTATTTTATTAAATCATATTCGTCAGCAAAAATTTTATTTGAAACAATATTCTTCAGTAAGAGTGCGTTTGAAATTGAGGTTGGACAGTTGTAACTTAAAAAATACAGTAGTAAAATGTTTGATAAACACTACCTGTTATATCTTGAAAGTTACGTTGATATTGTTTTTCACTTATATAATGGAGAATCTATTATATCTTTAATAATTTTGACAAAATTATTATTTAAAATTTATATTTACTATATATTATTAACTTTTGTTTCATACTTACAGTTTTTTTTCCACAGCAACTACAACTTAAAAATTATTGCACTTCAATCTCAAATGCACCCTACGTCCAGAACCTCTTTCACACAAGCATCTATTTGTCATTAAGCACGACAATCAAACTGCTAAGAATCATCGAGATGAGAAAATCGAAGCCAAAAGTAATGAATTAATATTGCTTAATGGTCTTATGCTGAGGAGGAATCCTACTAATTACGTGGTGGTGCAAACATTACTTCAGCACTATTCATATTAATTATACATGAACTTGATTTAATATTAATTCGCTACAAAATGACTTATGACTCATCTCCTTTTTCAATCACAAGGATAAGATAGATCAACATTGTCATCTCTTGCTCTTCTAATTTGCCCCAACTCTATATACATTTAACTTGCTGGCAAACAGAAAGTAAACCTAAACCTAATTTTGGTGTTACTAACATTAGGTTTCCTTCCGCGAAATGAAAAAGGTTGGCACTCCTTGTTGTTGGAAAATGATTTGAGTATTATTAATTTATTCACCTTTTCTCCAATCCTGATGCAGGACTCCCTTAGTCTCTTTCAGAATCATTCTCTATATTGTGGTCATTTAGATTAAAGTATGAATTTTTGTTACTCACACGCCATTAGATTAAAGATACAAATATTTATTTGCAAAATTTGGAATATTAATTTTTCAGAGAGAATCATCGAGAACCTCGTTAATTAGATGTGAAAGGTTTATGAGTTTTCGGTTAGAACATTTTAAATTTTAAAATTTTTTTTTTTGTAATTCCACTCAAAAGTGGTGAAGGCTTAGCTTCCAAATGGAGTTTTCAAAATGGTTTAAAGTGCTATTCGGTCCATGCATGCTGTCACAAATCATCGTGGCACAACGCCCTCTTCCGAAAATGGGATGACAAGTAGTGATTTGCGTAATAATTAATGTGGCTTGCAACAGCAGATTTTGAAAGAATAAGCCAGATGCATTACCGTGACCAAGTGCGATCCATGCATTCCTCCTCCAATCTTTAATCAAGCATGAAAGATGGCGCGGCCAGTAACGTTGACTATCACTGCTATAAATTGATCTCTGCCCACGAGCCAACAGGCAATACCGCAATAGGCAATGTATATACATTAAACCCTACTCTTCTTTAATCCCTTCGATCATTCATTTCCAGTTCCATATATCCTCAAAAAAATGGCTCAGGTAATAGAACGAAGTCTCTCTCTCTCTCTCTCTCCCCCTTTCATCACACAGAGAGAGAGAGAGACACTATTGTTCTAAATATATTTCTTTCGTTGTCTTGTTTGATGATATGAATATTACACCGCTATTTTTGCAGATGGTGGTGTTGAAGATGATGACAATGAATGATGAGAAGACAAAGCAGAAAGCCATTGAAGCTGCGGCTGACATTTACGGTACAACCGAACAGAGCCATTCATCGCGAGCTTCATGTTACGCTATATTTTCTTATGATTATGCTTTTACTAAATTCATTGCTTCTTGCGTAACAGGAGTAGATTCAATTACAGCTGATCTCAAAGAGCAGAAGCTGATTATTATAGGAGATATGGATGCGGTTGCTATTGCCAAAAAACTGAAGAAAATTGGAAAAATTGAAATAGTTTCGGTTGGACCCCCAAAAGCAGAAACGAAAGAAGAGGAAAAAGATGACAAGAAAGAGGAAAAGAAAGATGATAAGAAATGATACAAGTGTTTCATTGATGAGCTGTAGCTTTCAATATTGGATAAGCTTTATAATAACAAATGCTTTGTGAAGAAGCTAATTATTTATTCAAAGTTTATGCGAAGCAATCAAGACCATCAGTGTTCAGCATTACTACTCTTCCACTTCATGTAAAATAATACATAGACATCAGCTAAATTTGTTCTCATGAATGATGCCTATCGAGAAAATAAGCCAGATTGAATAGACAAGATTGTTAACATTAATGTCTAAAATCAAGGTCACATCACATTATCCATGTCTATTTGACACCTAAAATTTCACTCAGATGCATGAACATTTTACTCTGACTAAGTCCCAAAAAAAGGGGAAGGAAAAAATCAATGCTATCTTCAATGTTAGATGGCCCTGGATAATAATACACATACCCCTCAACCAAGAATATTATGGGGGCAAAGAAAAGGGGCCACGAAAAGGAAAGTTTGAAAGACACCTATCTCCTCAACCCTTGGTTCTCATAATTGTGATGCTGCCTTTTCCTCCTTCAGTGTGAATTTTAGTTTTACCAACAACAGGCTTCCCAGAAAAAGCTGAAGTAGGATAAGCTGAGGGATCATCAAGATTTTGCTTTGTCTTTGAACCTGGAGAGTGGATCCGCTGGTTTATGTCATTCAAAGTAACATCTCCGTGGATTCCACATGGCTTAATGAAGGCAAATGGATAGGCAACTGAAGAAGCTAATTTAGTTGGGGTTCTTAACAAAGACTTTCTACCTAAAGAGAACAGAAAAGTGAGTTAGACATAGTCTTTTGATGGTACTTTTTATTCAAAATCCATAGAAGAGAAACAGAGCAGATCAACAAAGAACAAAAAGAATACTATTAGATCAACTACAGGAAGCTGCCATGTTAACGCAATATAACAACTCTAAGGAAGAACGACGGCACATATTTGTATTCAGAATATGACACACATCAAAGTGTAATTGGAAATAGACAAATACCTTTAAAAACAACATTTTGAGGAGTTCTAGTAACCTGCTGTTGAACCACATTAGAATTACATGCGGGCAGTGAATTCGTTGAATTGCAGAACTCTACAATGGTGAACCACTTTTGTAAGCTTAACAATACAGAGAAGAGCGAGTGCGTATGTTTGTTTGTGCACAAAATAATGAGAAATAGCACTAAATGTTCAAAGAGAAATACAATCTCTCATACCTGAAATATCGATTTGTATATCAGATGCCTCAGAGAAGTTCCTGTGCCTCACATGACCAAAGCAATCAGAATATAGTGGAATGGCACTTAAACAAAAAAGCTATAGTCCAAAGAAGCATACATGTCATCAGGGGTGAAAGTCATCTCAGGATCATTAAGGCATTCAGCAATCCATCCTTCAAATGAATCTAGGCCATCGCAATTGGAGGCAGACAAGCCTATTAAAATATGTTGCATTATGATCAGAAAACACAAAGTAAGCATTCAAGATTATAACTGTACCATAATTGATCTTGCCAGATACGAACCTGATAACCCAGTAGTCCACTGTGATGCTCCAGGTAAAACTTCTTCAACTGGGTCCTCCCTCTCCTAGAAAGAGAATGAAGAACAAAAATATTAGCAACATTGATGGTACAGGTAATGAGCTCCTTCCATACATGATCAGCTAACTAAAGCCAATTCCATAAAATTAATGAACAGGACATGATGCCAATGTAGAATATCATAAAGGGAAGAGTAGTCCTTCACTTACATTTGATTTTTGGAATGCAGATGGCATCTCATCACAGCAGAGGGAAGAATCTAATACTTGAGGATCAAATTGCAACATCCGACGCCTCTTTGCTTGTGAATAAGTCTCCCTATGTTCTTTTGGGTCCTTGCTCATTTTACCTGAATCCAGTATACCATATTAATCAAACAATTTGCAACAACTTGGCCTTTCACCAACCCAAAAAACATGCAAAAACCAAAGAATGCTGGGAAAAAAAATTACCGCTATGGGTGGCCTGGTATGCCAAATCCCCACATGCCTTAACAGGAGTTGTTTCATCATCGAGCATATAGGAAAGATCTTCCTCATTCAGAATCACTTGATTAAATTGGGATCCCGACATATCTGCAACCCAAAACAAACAATTGAGTAAGAAGCCACACGCTCACGCATGGACACTCTCTTTCTTATATTAATCATTCAAATCACTGAGAATGGGATGAACTCACCAAAATTGGAACCTTTCTGGAGACAAAATTCCTCTCCTTGCCAATTCCAAGACTTGCTATTACCAGTTCATGAAGTAAATTGATAAGAATTATTAATCACCAAACACATTACTAATGATAGATGATTAGTCTCTATGATTTTGCACTTTCTAAGATTTACCCGGCAAAGCTGCTATCAAAAGGCATTTAGGTTACAAATTAAAAGATGAATACAAGTTAAACTAAAATGCAATAATAGATTCAAGTCATTCAGCAACGATAATTAGTTTGATACTGAAAAAAGATTCAGAGAAAAATTATTCCTCAAACCAGAATAAGCAAAAGAAAAAAATAATATATATATATATATATTAAAATTAGTGAAGAGCATAAAAAATAAAAATCAACACTTTAGGAGAATTTACATACCTGTCCCCCGGATTTGAGCTTAATGTGCCGGAATAATCCATCGCCATATTGTCATCACCGTGACTATCAATTCTATTTGCAGACATTCTCATATATTTCTAACTTTTGTTTTCCGTTTCTCCCTCGTCTCCCCACTCCAAGAGAAGCACAAGCACTGACTGACCCACTTACCGACAACTAACGGCACTTTAAGCAGAAAAAATAATTTTTTAGGGTTTTATCGTGCAACTTCCTTATTTTTTTACAGCTTCACAAATACCCATATAGTTTGTTCATTTGTATTGAATATGTCCTTATTTATTCCCAACATTTTTGTTTTTTGGAATTTAAATTTTTAATCGCTAGGGATATTCATTTGGTGGCAGGATAAATACGTGGGATTAGACTCTTTTTTTTTTTTCTCCAATCTAATCTCATGTTTGGATCATTTTGAGATTGGGAATAAGAAAAGTATGTGTCAAAATAAGCTAAAAATCTATCTCACAAGAGTCATAAGATAAGTAGTTTAGGGTAACTTAAATATTTTAATTATTAAAAAAATTATAATAAGTGATGACATATAAATTATAAAAACTATAAATTTATACAAATTAATGCGACTTAAATTTATTAATTGGATGAAAATATAAAATATTAAAAATAAAATTATATTACATCAGTCAATATGGCGATGGATTAAAAAAATTGTATATTATAATTCATTAAATCACTTCCACAGGTCAAGGACCTATAAATTAGAGATAGAAAAAGTAGGTACTTATTTGAGAAATCGTGTAAGATTAGGAATCTGATACTAATTTCTCATTTTTCTTTTTCTTTTTTTTTATTTTAAACATTTATCTAATCGTGCGCCCACTGTTGTTTTATTTACCCTGAGGTACGCGCATACTGCACTCGCGCCATTAGAGTGTTCGGAAAACGCGGGGGTATGTTGGGTAATTTAGGGAGCAACATCCAAGCTAAAGGAGTTTTTTGCTGATGTGTCAGTTACAATAGCGCGCGTTGTTGGGCTACCCTTACGCGCGAAACTGTAGGGTCAGTTTATAGGGGTCGAGGGAGTGGCGTTGACTGGATTTTATAACGGATATGGTCTTTGGGGCGCTATATAAGGGAAAAATGTATATTTAGTGGGGGTTTGATGGTTTTGTTTCATTTTCTATTTTTTTACGCGAAGGATCTGACGGCTAGCATTAAAGATGCAGAATCTAGAGTTTGCTCGTAACAGATTTGTTGTGTGCGGCAGATATCTGGCCCTTTATTATTTAGTCAATACTCAATAGCGTAAGCAGGAGCCCAGTGGAGCTCAGTTTGTTGGATCCAATTAAGATACAGTCGGCTATAACTTACCTTTCCCATATGAATAGTAACACAGCAGAAAGATCCACATAAGCTGTAACTTAACATTTTCCCAATTTGTTTGATAACAAAATGATAAAAATCCTATTTGAGCTCTCGTGAATTTTTTAAAATCTTATGTTATTTGTCTTTTTAAGTGACAGTCTATGAGTAATATTTAATTTTTTTATTTTTTTTATTTATTAACTATCAATCATTCACATATATTTTTATTCATGAGGAGATCAGATCATGAGAGAATCTTGATCCAATAACAAAACCTATTTTCAAATCTCAATAACAATAGTTTTTCTTAGACCCCAATTTATTTATTTATTTTTTAGATAATCCCAATTTATCTTGTTAAGTCCTTTAAACTTATCTTGACTTTTCTTGAATCATGATTAATTTACAATACTTCCAACAGGGAAAATATTAGGATTAATCACAAAATATCAAATAAAATGAATTAGAGGCTTATCTCAATTTGACCTTATCAAGCCCGTGAAAGATTTCTTGGAACGTGGAGATTTGATTCATTTGAAGTTTGAATAACTTTTTTTTTTCTTTTGTTTACCATATATTACTATTCATTAACGTTACAATCCTCGTTGCATAGTTATTTTTTGAGTGGAGCTTTTGAAGATTAAATAAATTATTTTAATTCTTATAATAAAAGTTCAAATTTTAGGATCTTGGAGTAGAGGTTGAAAGGGTTTTTTTAAATAGTATAATGTTTAAAATATCTTTTATTTATTTGACAATATTATTTCATGAATTTTGTGACATAACTTTAAAAAAATTTGTTTGTTAAAATAATTTTATAATTTTTAATAAAAGTTCTCATTAACAATTAAATAAATAATTTTTTATTTAAATAAAAACTCTATTTATGAAATCTCTAATATCAAAAAATCTATTTAAATAATTTTTAAAAAAAACTTTACCAATCAGAACTAAGGTGGTGTTTGTTTTTTAACTTAATAACTTAAAGTAATTTAACTTAATTAATTAAGTTAACTAAAGGTGTTTATTTTTATAACTTAATGAGACTTTTTAAATAATTTTGACTTAATAAAATAAGTCAATTTTTTTGGCTTTTTACTTAATGGAGAAATCTGAATTAAGTCAATTACTTGCTAATGTCAAAAATATCCTTACTTAATAATTTATTTTTCATGTCTATCCCAAACTCACCCATAGACATTTACCCCACATAAAAATATCCTTATTTTTTCTTTCTTATATTATATACGATAAAATTTAAAATTTATGGTATTTTATATATTAAAATTTCAAAATAATTATGTATTCACTTGAATATAGTTTTACTTATAAATATTAAAATATTATGGTATTTAATATATTATTTATTTGACATTCAAATTTAATAAGGATACAAATGTAAAAATACATATTTTTAGCTTTTTAAGTTGAAAAAACAAACAACATAATACTTATTTTCTGAGATTCAGACAAAAAAACAACACATATTATTTAGATTCAAACATTCAGATATATTCAGAATTCAGACTAATTCGGGTCTATTTAGATTTCAGATAAAAAAACAAACGCCGCCTAAGTGCCTAGAGAGATTAAAACTCAAATTATTTTCTAAACACTAGCTTAAACCAGATGTAATAATTGAAAGTTGTGAGCTTTTAGCTCAACTAACCAATTCTATGATTTATTTCATCTTTATTTACTTTCCTCTTTCTCGTCATCTTTTTTATCCTCTTTCTTTTCTTTTTAAGCCGGGCCATTAGATAGAATTTCACTTTTTCCTTTAATTTTTCAAATTTTTGCATCCATACTTCCAATTGTTGGACAAAAAATAATGGGTCCAACTAAAGCCCAAATAAATATAATTCTGACAAAGATTACAACGAGATTTGGCAAAAATTCTTAGAGTTGTGATATTTTACTTCCTCATTTTATGAAATGATTAAAAGAATAAATAACTTTTAAGTCCAACCACATGATAATTTCTATTAATATCTATTTTAACCAATCCAATTTCTTTTATTTTTATAAATTATTATCTCCTCTCCAATATTGTATACTCTTCTTTTATAATCATGGAAAATATTAATTTATATTACTCTATAAAGGATGGTGAAGAAGTATCAAATCTTTTTTTTTTAAATAATTATGCCAACGATGAAACGTTTAAAAAGAAAGAGAGAGATTATAGTGATTTTAAGAATTTTTTTAAATAGATTTTAGAAGTTCTATACGGTGAGTGCTTGGAAAAAAAATAAAAATCATAATAAGGATAAATTTGAGATTAAGTGGAGTATGTTGAGAGATAAAGATTAGTTTAAATTTTTTAATGGGGTTACTAAAAATTGGGGGTTGATGATATATAATAAATGGGTCAAATATCACCACTCAAATTCTTAGGAAAACCCTTATAGGCTCCAATGTTTCTAACCTCTTAAGGTTTTTAGGATAAATTATCAAGATTCCTAACCTCATGGGTTATGAGGTTTCTAACCTCTAAGGTTCTTAGGTTCCAAGATAAAATCTCATAAATTCCAAAGTTTCTAACCTTCAAGGTTCTTAAGTTCCAAGATCTCTAGAATAAACCTTCTGAAAAAAGTTCTTATGTTCCAAGCTTTTTAGGACAAATCATTTCGAATAAATCCTCTTAAGTTCCGAGGTTCCTTACTCCAACGTTCTTAAGATAAACCTCTTATGAAAAAGCTCCTAGTTCTAAGGTTCCTAAAACAAATCACTTAGGATAAAATGTCCTAAGTACTAAGGTTTTTAAGATCCTAAACTCTAAGATTCCTAAGATCATAGGATAAACCTCGTATTATTTAAGATTCATACGATCCCAAGATCCTAGGACATATAACCTAAGATAAAATATTTCCTCCTTTAACCCCCGAATAAGATTGCATGATATTGATATTATACAATTCTAGTCTGATCAAATAAAGAGGAAGCTCAATCCTAAGAGTAAGAGGGCCATCTTTGGTTGAAATTACCACCTGAATAAGTTGAGATAAAATTTGTACCAATGCCAATAATGGTCAACTTCTACTTCTTTAGATCAGTTGCAATTGAATCATCTCCTATTACACAACAAGCCCCAAAATTAATTTACTAAAATAAATGACAAAGTGGCAAACACATATTATTCTTGCATGTAACTCATGAAGGAAAATAATAATATAAGAGTATCTTTTTTTTTTTTTTTTGGCTTTAAAAGAATAATTTCGCTTAATTGAAATGTGCAATACACAAAAACTATGATAGAAAATTAAAAATGTGCTAGGATGAATATATAATTTATGGTTAAACCAATTTAATAAAACTTACTTCAATAGTTTTTAATGAAATTTTCTTGTTTTCATTTTATGAGTAATTTTTTATTTACTTAATTAAATTAAATGAATAAATGATTTTTTTGTTTAATTAAAGTTTAATATTGATTTATAAATTTTTTGTTATTTTTACAAATATTTAGTTTGTTTGTAATTTTAAAATATCAATTTATCACTCTTATATTAATTTACTTATTTCACATTTCATTTACTAGTGTTAAACATAATTTATAAAATGTATGTTTATCACAGTATTGATACTGTAATTTTAATTATGACATCATAAATTTTTTTTAAAAATGATATAATTATTTTTGTAGGATCGTCATATTATGTCAATTCATGTGACACCAACTTAATGAATGTTACTTTTGGGAATAACTTAACATCCATATAAAATAACTCTTTCTAACCAGCGCACCACTATGTTGTCTTTGGTCACTCAAGTGTTCAGATAATTATTCCAATTGGCCGAGTCTACCTAATCACGGGATTTTCAGCAGCCTAAGAAATCCATATTGTGTGTGGGCCAAATTTGAATGTCTAATTTTGCATCATTGCAGATAACATTATCGAACTTAAAACTAATCAAACAAGACATATATTAAATATGACGAAATATATGTCGTCATACACACACACACACACACAGAGACAGTACTCGTTGTACTTAACGTATAATGTTGAATTAACAGGTTTCAATTTATTTTGCAGCATACCAAACGTGGTACGGAAATTTATATATCTAGCCATTTTCACAAAATCATTATCAAAATTAAATATATTACAAATCTTTTTTTATCATACTAGCCACTTATACTTATTTTGAACTTGATTTGTTGTGGACGATGGCCGGTTGCAGTCAATGGAAGCCATCGATCCTGTTGATTGCGAGCGACGACAGTCATTGCTTGTGTTGGTTGGTTTTCCATCACCTTTGTTGGTTGCGGCTGGTTGTGGGCGATGGCGGCATTTCCCGTGTTGATTTCATGTTGGTTGCTTTAAAGGTCATTTTACATTTAGTCCAAAATAGAGATATATAACTAATATGGTAAGAAATTTTGTAATATGGATAGCTTTGATAATAATTTTATGAAAATAATTAGATATGTAAGGGTGTGTTTGGTAACGTTTTCTGAATGGGTGTATTTTGTTTTTCAAAAATGAAAACTACAAAACATGTTTGGTTAAGCCATTTTATAATAAATAGTAAAAAAAATAGAGAACAAAATATTTTTGTCTCTCAAGTTTTGTAAAAAAAATTCAAGAATTGGCGTTCTTGAGCTCGCTGGAGAATAAAATAAAAAAGGGAAGATGAAAAGTAATCCGGACCCACAACTATGATTTATTATATTATTATTTATTTAAATTTACTTTTACTTTTACTTTATTTTTCTTTTTAGAAAAGAGGGTCACTTTATGATTTCCCTTATCTTCTTCTTCTTCTTCTTCTTAATTGACCAGAGCTTTCTTATTTCTCCGTTTTTTACGATTTACCTTATCTTCTTCTTCTTCTTCTTCTTCTTCCATGAACAGAGCTTTCTTCTTCCTCCCCACTATAGAATTGTAGTATGGTTTTTTATTTTGTTATGCTAATTATACAATATTTATTATTTTATTTTTCATTTTATTTTCTTAAAATTAATAAAATATAAGAGGGTTTCTAAAAATTATTATTGTTTTGTGAAATTTGATTTCACTTTGATTAAAATTATAATAATAAAAGATAAAATGTATAAATAAATTAAATTTTTTATTTTATAAGATATTCTATAAAAAATTCTATATTTTCATACAAAGAACCAAATACATTTTTACTGTTTTTCATATTTTCAGACAAAAAACTAAATAAATTTTTATTGTTTTCATTTTCATAGGCCGTTTTGAAAACACAATACCAAACGGATTTTCATTTTAAAAAACATCACATTAAAAACATCATTTTCTTTCTCTAAAATAAGAGTTGAAAATACTAGTTAAAAAATATTATCAAACGCACCCTAAATTTCCTAACTTTGATAATCAAAACCTAATTAAACTCAGTATGCTTCACCAATGGTGCGTAATTCTTATATATTACAAAGAGATTTGGAACCCAAAATTGATATGTGTGGCTCTATTTAATTATTATTGAGGTTCTGTAACTTAAAAGTTATGCGTGGAAAAAAATATAATTAAAAAATAAAAATTAATAATGTATAATAAAAATAATTTTTAAATAATAATTTCAACTTAAATTATGAAGATATTAAGTTGTCAGATAAAATCAATTTAATTTTTAAATCACGACACATGATATTCACTAAATGCTCTAGCGGTAAAAGCTACAGCTGCCCCGGCCGTGGTCCTCCAATGAAATGGCATTTTCATGCAACTCTTGTGCGGAATGACTTGTATGACAGGAATTGCCAGCGGTGGAGGGTTAAGGCTTTTGTGGGAGAGTTTCTGGAACTTAGTTTTGTCCCATGCTTTGGTCCCCCCCCGTTCTAGATTCCACTTCCATTATACAACAGCAAATAATATCAATTTAATTAAGAAAATTGACTTAAAGTCGTCACCCTGCATAACAGAAGGTGCATTGCAATTTCAACAAATTTGACATATGCATATTATGACAGAGAAAGACTAGACCCCAGCTATCAATTTCAATTTTCAAGGGCAGACATAATTCCAACAGCAGAGGCAGACATAATTCCAACAGCAGATTAATCATGCAGCAGTACTCATGCCTCCGGGACTTGTAAAACAATGCTCATAATGCTTGCTAGCCAAGAGCTTGAGCTGGCTGATGAACCTTTTATCAAATCAATTAACCATGCAGCGATTTTGCAGTTCTGGACTTGCTAGACACTTTTCAGAGGTGCTAATTACATTATGGCGGTGGCGGCCCCGTGTCAAAAAGAATCTAGGAACCACCACAACACTGCTACTCTTTCTGCCACTCCTCATAGCTACTGCTTTCATTTCTTCCTTATGGAATTCTGATACTGTAAGCAATACCAACTTACAGCACTGGTTTTAATTTTTCCTGCACAGATATATTTCAATTGATTATGATCTAGTTATTTGCCTTTTCGATTATTTTGCAGTCTAATTTTTCAGTTCACAATATCTCAAGAAATAAAACGGTGATTATCGTATCCCGAAAGCCACAAAACCGGCCACCAAAAAGAATCACAGCCCCACTCAATTGTGTCAAAAACCAAACCCAAACTTGCCCAACAAATTACCCCAAAACATCTCAAACACAAAAATCAATTTCAGATTACTCAATACCACCCACATCCACATGCCCAGATTATTTTCGGTGGATCCACGAAGATCTAAGCCCCTGGAAAGTCACAGGAATCACAAGGGACATGTTAGAAAGAGCCAATCAAACGGCTCATTTTCGTCTAATACTCGTCAACAACAAAGTATATATCCACAAGTACAAACAATCAATACAAACTAGAGACGTTTTCACCATATGGGGCATCTTGCAACTCCTTAGAAAGTATCCCGGAAGATTACCGGACTTGGAGCTTATGTTTGACTGCGATGACCGCCCCGTCATCCGATCACGCGACTACAGCGGGCCAAACAACAAGGGCCCACCTCCGTTGTTTCGGTACAGTGGTGACAGGTGGACGATGGATATAGTGTTTCCTGATTGGTCCTTCTGGGGATGGTGATGACTTCTTCTTCTTCATCTTGTTGTTGCTCTCTCTTTTGATTGGTGGTTGCGTGTGTTTTTGTTTTCGTATGGAAATTGTACAATGCATGCATGTGATGGACTTAAGTCGACTTGGACTCTAGCTACCATCGTAGGGTAGAAGCGCACTGTTATTAATTTTGATATTATTAATAATAGATACTTAGATAATATATAAAAATGACATAATATTACATTATTTAAATATATTACAGCAATTAATCTATAAGAATTGATTATTATTTAACAATTTGATATAACTAATAATAAATATTTAAATATTAATAAATTTGAATACTGTTAATTTTATACTATTAATTTAAAATTAATAGTAATATAAATAATGAAATAAAATATTCGTACATATATTACAATTCGTAATATAATATAATATAATGTGTCAAATGCACTCAAGTTATAAATTATATTATATTTTTTACCTTATTTTTTTCCTTACTTTTACAACATATAATATCTTCACAATAATTTTGGAGAAATTAATGAAATGAATAAAAGAAAAACTAACCAATCTTTTATTTTTATTTTATAACGAAACAAGTATATGATTGAAAGATTTGATTGTGGGTTCTCCTTCTCCACTGATGTTTGAAATTGTGCAAGTACGTACATATGATTGTCAGTCAGCTAGGTTTACATTAATTTTCATCTAGCAATATAATTGTTTTGGGTTATTGGGTGTCAGATTTGAAATTTATGTTAGAATGCGCCAATGGAATTATTTTGGCAGGGCTGAGATAAATATAAATCCATGGGAAAGTTTGTTGAGGGAGCTAAATGAAGGCAACAATAGGAGGAGTTGGATAGACAGGGAACCCTATGCCTACTGGAAAGGAAACCCTTTTGTAGCTGAAACAAGAAGAGACCTCCTCACTTGTAATCTATCAGATAAACACGACTGGAATGCTCGACTCTATGTCCAAGTAATTTCTTTTATATATATATATATATATTACTCATTTATGTTCTAAGATTCCTGGTTTTAATTTCTTTTTAATCTTTTTCAAAATGCTGGGCATGGACAGAATTTAAATTAATTTTTAGCCCCTTAATTACAGTCCCTAATATTTAAACTTGACTTGCCAGCCAAATAAAGCTGCTTAAAACCAATTAATTCGATCAAACCTTTGATTATATTTATTTATTGTGCATATATATGTTTATTAATTAACTTTTGCAGGATTGGATCCTTGAATCTAAGCAAGGTTTTCAACAATCAAATCTGGCGAGCCAATGCGCCCACAGGTATCTCTAGTCTCCGACTAACTGATGGGTACGCTCATCAAGTCAACTTTCAACATTGACTTTTCTTGTTCACTACTTATTCATTAGGTACAAAATCTACATCGAAGGATATGCATGGTCAGTTAGTGAGAAGTACATTCTAGCATGTGACTCTATGACACTCCTTGTAAAGCCCTATTTCCACGATTTCTTCATAAGATATTTACAACCTCTGCGACACTACTGGCCGATAAGAGATAAAGATAAGTGCAAATCTATTAAGTTTGCGGTAGACTGGGGTAACACCCACAAGCAAAAGGTAATTAGCTTCGTTGATTATATTATACTGATGTAATATGTTGTTAAGTAATGCGATACGCATGTAAATGGACTTAATTAGCAGGCACAGGAAATTGGGAGAGCGGCGAGCAACTTCATTCAAGAAGAACTGAAAATGGAATACGTGTATGATTACATGTTTCATTTGTTAAACGAGTATGCTAAGCTTTTGAAATTCAAGCCAGTGGCACCTGATGGAGCTGTGGAGGTATGCTCAGATACTATGGCTTGTACCGCAAATGGGTCGCATAAAAAGTCCATGATAGAGTCATTAGTCAAAAGTCCTTCTATTACAAGCCCATGCACATTGCCTCCTCCGTATGAACCCAAAGTTCTTGGTGCATTCTATCGGAGAAAACTTAATGCAATTCTACAAGTGCAGAAATGGGAGGATAGATACTGGGAAAGTTTGAAGAAGCAATAGTGCGAATAATATATGCATATTAATTACTTAGGTTAGGCTTTTATTTATTCAATCATTTGATAAAGGGTCAAATCCTACGACTCAGCAAAGCCCACTTTCATTAATTAAGAAGACATACAGCACTTATGTTTTGCACCAAACTGTACTTATAATTAAATCAATTGCTATGAGCCACGCATGCAGCATTTTGGACCACCGGAAAGATGTGAATGACTCATCATCATCTCTTTGCCCGCAAGTGTATTAATAACGAGCTTTATCACTGACGAATCACAGTATTTGTCTGAATTGGTCATGTGGATGAAAGGAATTGGTCTCTTTTCGGCGACAGAATAAATGAATGAAAATGATGATGATCAATCCAGTCTCCACCGTTGCTAATATTAATATGATTATGATTTCAGTGCCGCACACAGGAGCACCTTGCGACTACTGCTTAGTACTGTTACATGCATTCTTATAATTACGTGTATCCATATAAATATAAGTATTGAGAAAAAGCTCACAATATGATGATATTTTGCACGCAGCTGTTGTATTTTTATTTGTAGACCATCTGGTCTTCTAGTTATTAGGTTTCCTTATCAAGTGGGGAAGAAACTTTGTCCGTGGCCATAGATTTATTGCAATCGTACGAATAAGTTTATATTTGTGTTTCCGTCCTTAAAGATCGAGACTGATAACACACTAGGCCATACCCCTTTATTAACCTCACATTAATGCACACAGCAAATAACCTATACAAGCCGTTTGGACGACTTGTCAGGACGACCCCTATTGGGATATACAATTGGAAATTAATTACTTGAACTAGCTATGGTGAAACTTATATATAAATGCCTAATTAAAGCCTGAACCATGAATGGTTTTGAGATAAGAAATCTTTGTCAAGATACTTGGGCGATTAATTTTGTGTTCATCTTAAATGTTGAACCAGCCTAACATGCAAGAGACTCAACAGTCCAGATAGAATGTTAGGTTGGCTTGGCTTGGCTTCAACTCTCTGCTAGTTGTTGTGAAAAACCCAAAAAAGCAAAAAAGGGAAAAAAAAAAAAAACAAATAAACTCTTTGTTAGTTGAGACGTTGAAGGTTAAGTTCCTTTGCTAATACTCGCAATTATTGACGGTCGGTGGTGTAATCCACAAATTATGTTGATAAATAAATGGATTTGCAAATACCTTGATTACATGTAATGCTTTTAAAAATTAATTAATCGTAGCTTAAATAAATGACATCAACGGAGACGTAAGCAATACGGGGAGCTAAATTGTCATGTTAGTTTCTGCCTCTAATAGGAAGCTTTGGCATTAAAGAATCAATTACATCAACCTTAAGTTAATTTATCAAATTGTATTTGATGATTCTGGAATCTGGATTCATGTTGATGGAACCTGCAACGGCAAGGCCACTTTAATTAGTAAGCCGGTTCCAATAAGATCATTCCAAATTTTGGAGGCATTTTACTTTTGAGATGCTTCACCAAACCATGAGATTTTTCTTGCTCTTGAATCCTCTTTGATGACGAATGTGACAGCTTATCCACTCCCCATATCTTTAATCATGAAATTAATGAAAAGTATCAAACCAAATGAACAGACATGATTAAGAATTTTAATAAGCCTAGTGTGGGTTTTTTTTTATGTTCAATTTGGGTAAATTAAAGAAATATTAGAAAAGCCTATTTTCATCATTTTGTTTAGAAATCAAATATAAATAAAAAGTTAAAAAAATAGTCATATTTTAAAAAACTTTTTAAATAAAAATAAATTTATGTTTTTTTAGTCAAAATATTTTCTTTACAAAAATAATAACAATTACAACACATTTCTCCCTTTAAGGATGAGAAGATAAAAAATAATATAACAGTAAGATTCTCTAAATGAGATTTTTCATATGACTAAAGAAGAAAGAAGGATTACCTTATTTAAATAAGTTTTTTAGAATATTTTTCTCTTCAAATAATAAGTAAAGAAATTTTGATTGACGTTCTAGGGAATTTTTTTTTTTAAAAGGTTATGAGAATTTAATCAATTTATTGTTTAGTATTAATCAAAGACAAAGTGGGTCCAGATCAAAGTCGTCACGTGGAGAGTGTTCAAGGCCAATGTGAGGAAGACAAAGGGCGCTCTCTCACAAAAGGGACCGAAAACTGTCTCAGACGGCTCCACCAACTTCTCTTCTTTTGTTTGACTTTTCATTGATCCAATTAGTTTGTGACACCTGTAAAGACTCATAGAAACCGAGCCTCTTCGAGTCACAGCAGAATATAGAATTAGAAAATGACGTGGCTCACGCTCCGGCTCCCTTTAAAATTACTCAAAAAGTGTATTTGCTTGGAAGCATAGTCAGGAAGGAACCTTCATGCTTAAACAATCTTTCATGTCTTGTGTCACCTCCCAAACCCAAATATACAAAAACATTACAAACCAAAAAGGCAACCTCATAATAATAATAATAATAATAATAATAATAATATCACAATACGTACATTAAATAACACTTGTGACATTCAACAAGTTGTCTCTTTAATCATATGCATTTATATTAATATTATATTCCATACCTTACCTAAGATTGAAAGACTATGTACATTTTTTTTTTGGGTTAGATATTAATATCCAAAATGCACTCACTTTGATTATTTTTATTTAATGTTTAAAGATATGCATTTAGATGCATCACATGCTACTAACAAACTGATGTTCATGGGTAACAACTGTAAACGTTGAACTTGAGAGGAAGAAAATTTGCTTACGAGCTTTATTCAAAAGAAGTGTGCTTTTGCTCTCAAAAGAAGCCACTAAACGACATAGTAAAAGCATTCAAATTTCAAACGGTCGTGGCCTCGCTTGCTCTTTTGGTACAAAGAAAATCAAGTGAATTAAAATTTGATGGGGACGGACTAATTTGATAGCCAGCGACCCTTGATTTTAGCCACTTAATGACAGCTGTTAATCTAATTGCACTGGCTTAACAAAAGTAAAACGGGGGCAGATTATATCGCGATATTTTAACGATTCATAGAAATGATCGATTAAAATTAGGTTACGGCAATGTCACGTGGTAACCGGCGCAAATACCGGAACGGCGATTGGCCCGATCCCGGCTCCCCAATACGGCTGCTAACGTAAAATAAAATTGTCTCTGTCATCATAAGAGTTCCAAATTCATCTCTTTTACTATTACAAGAGTTTCTCATTGGGCAAATAATCTGACATTCTTAAATATAAATATAATTGTTGTTTATCATATCTACAATTACTTCTTCTTTTATTATAATAGACAATAATTTTAATATATCATTTTTGTATTTTTTTTATAAGTCACCCATTTAAAAAGAAAAAGATACAAGATGTTGTTTAAAATCATTTCACATGGATATATTTTTATTTATAAATAATATAAAGCTTTTTTAAAAAAAACAATCATGTAAATTTAACATTAATGATTCGTATTGCTCTCAAATATGTTGAACTCTAGTTTCATCATAATTTGAATTAAAAATTTTATTATTTAATAACTAAAATGTATATATATTTATTTCTTTGTTTAATTTGATGGATCATAGATCCACATTGCTAATATGGGATAAAAATTCTCTCATAATTTAAGTTCTTATAAATTTTTATATAATAATATATAGATAAAATTTAATTTTTATTTATTTTTTATTTATTAACTATTAATTACCTATATATATTTTAACTAAATTAAATGACAAGAGAATCCTATTCCCCTGTTGGCACGGACTCTCACATTATCATAACACCCGAGATCTCGTTTTCTCGTCTCACGAGATTGACGCTATTGAAAGAAAAAAAAAAAAAAAAGCACCAGCCACACTGTTAATGCAATCATTAGCAGAGAAAAAAAATCTAATAGAAGCATGTGTAGAGCTCCAAAAGCAAAAATAAGCCTCCAAAACCGGCCTGCCATTTTAACTCAAAATTACAGAAAGCAGATCAACAACACTCTTTGCATTTTCCATTTTGTACTTCAATTATCCATTATTTGATTTTTCTGTTCTACATTTTTTTTTTTTTTTTTTTACCTGGAACAAGAAGATCTTTATCTTCTTTAGCTAGTAACTAAAACCTCTCTTTGAATCCAAGTTTCTCTCACATCTCCTTTTGTCCTTTAACTTGACATATCTGTCTTGAGTTTACTCTTTCAACGGATTTGCTTTCATGGGTAGTTGCAAAATCTTTGATTTAAACTCACAAAAACTGTACTAAAAACTTTATCTGGTTCTTGTTAGCAAGGGCAGATTTGTAGTACATTATTGAACTTTAAGTCAGTTTTAGTGTACTTACATTTGTCTCTATAAACACTAGTATCCAAGTCATTTGATTTTTCTTTTTCTTTTTTCTCTTTTGAAGTTTCTTTAATGAGTTCTTGTTTTGAGTCTTGGGGTTTCTAGAAGACTATTGGGTGGTAAAAGATAGAATCTTGAACTGAAAATGAGATCATACTCGTCACTTGAGCTTCTGTTTGTTCTCTCTGGAGTTCTTTTTGCAACCTGCAATGCCTTTGCTACAAATGAATGTAATGTTTCGTTTGTTTACTTTTTGTCTTGCCTCAGATCTCGAATCTTTTGATTGTCTTAATTGTTCTCTTTTTCCAACATTTTCTTAGTGACCAAATAGTCTATTAGCGCTGTTGAGGTCATGTGATCGTAATTTTACTAAATGGGAGTTGTGTATTTTCCTCAGTTTGGGCTCTTACAACATTCAAGGAAGCAATATATGAAGACCCCCATCTGGTTTTGTCCAACTGGAATGCCCTTGATGCAGATCCTTGTCATTGGACTGGCATTGCTTGTTCTGATGCTAGAGACCGTGTTCTAAAGATGTAAGAGATGATTTGTTACTCAGTTGTATTGTGGTACTTCTTTGACTGGATTTCAATAGATATGCATAGTTTGGTTAAATACATGTTTGGGAGAATCATGCCTCACCGATTTGTATGAGGATTTTGTTTTGTAGAAACATCTCTGGATCATCTTTAAAGGGATTTCTTGCGCCAGAGTTGGGTCTGCTGACGTACTTGCAAGAGCTGTAAGCTCTTATTTATTTTTGTCTTTTCCTACCGGCTGAAGTATTATACTTTTTTACGGTGATTGAGGTTTAATATCACACGTTCTTGTCTTGTAGAATTCTGCATGGGAACAATTTGATTGGGATAATACCTAAAGAATTGGGCTTGTTGAAACGTCTGAAGATCTTGGATTTGGGGACGAACCAATTAACAGGTCCAATTCCTCCAGAGATTGGGAACTTGACTGGTTTGGTGAAAATGTAAATGAAATTTATTGTTTGTTCCCAAAGAACTGGATTTTATGCTTCGAACTCCTTGAATATTTTAACCGGTCAACGTACCTATGTTGCAGAAACCTTCAGTCTAATGGGTTGACTGGGAGACTGCCTGCCGAGCTCGGTAATTTGATTTCTCTTGAGGAGCTTCATCTAGATAGAAATAGGCTTCAAGGCGCTGTTCCTGCTGGCAGCAATTCCGGCTACACAGCTAACATTCACGGAATGTAAGTAGATGATTCTTGCTTTCGAGGTAGTTAATTTGGTTCTGATAGACTGATCAAGGCAAAGCATGAGCATTATTGGCTTTTCAAACTCTTTAGATGTGCTTTTGTAGCATATTTGTGGGCAGAATCATGCCATATTTGACAATCTGAAATTAATTTCAAAAATGGGAAAGGTTGCCAAGTATATAATTCCATGTTAATTATTTTCCTGGACTTAGTTAACTAGTGAGATGCTATTAGCTTCCTTTTCTTTTTTACTTCCTCAGTGTTACATATTACAAGAAATTTTGGCAGGATTCTAAGGATATTGATAATTTTTATTCATAAATGATAGCTTTACTTGTTGAATACGTGTCAATGTACTGTGTAATACTTTTGTGGCTCATCCTTATTTGGAGAATTACGTCTTTCTAAGCCTTATTGGATGGTTTTAGTTTCCTAATAAATTTTCTTGAAACTGCAGGTATGCCTCAAGTGCAAACCTAACTGGCTTGTGTCACTTGTCTCAGTTAAAAGTTGCAGATTTCTCGTACAACTTCTTTGTTGGAAGCATACCTAAGTGCTTGGAGTATCTTCCAAGGTACCTGCACCTTTGTGATGGGGCTTTCTGTTTTTTTTTTTTTCTGTGAGCTTATTTTTGCTCTACTTATATCTTGTAGTACAAGCTTTCAGGGGAACTGTCTACGGAACAAAGATCCCAAACAACGTGCAACTACTTTATGTGGTATGCTACTTCATTTCACATTTGGGCTTAGTTGAGATGGAATTTAAGATGTCCTACTCTGCAGATAAAAATGCTGATTTCACTTCTGTAATGGAATATATTTTAAATTTTATGTATTTAATTTGAAATACGTCACCTAGTTGTCTAGTTGAAGTCTCCAATACTTTTCTTTTCGATATGGCTTAACCATTCAATACCAATTAACAAAATTCCTCTTCTAGGTGGTGCTCCTCCTGCCAGAACCCGTGCTGGATTAAGCCCTAAGCACCAAGCAGCTGAAGATGTGTCCAAGCACCAGTCTGCATCAAGACCTGCCTGGCTTTTAACTCTTGAAATAGTGACTGGAACCATGGTGGGTGTTCTCTTTCTCGTTGCTGGTTTCACTGGACTTCAGAGATGCAAGAGCAAACCTTCCATAATAATCCCTTGGAAGAAATCGGCTAGTGAGAAGGATCACATATATATAGGTTAGGCACCTTCCTTGGCAACTCATATGTCTGCTTCAGTGCTACTTCAGTAGTTTATTGCTCAAGCAAAAAAATTGGTTAAAATGGTGGGATTGTCGTACAGATTCTGAGATCTTGAAAGATGTGGTGAGATTCAGCAGACAAGAGCTGGAAGTAGCCTGTGAAGACTTCAGCAACATCATTGGCTCTTCACCAGACAGTTTGGTCTACAAGGGCACCATGAAGCGTGGGCCTGAGATTGCTGTAATATCCCTCTGCATTAAAGAAGAGCATTGGACAGGCTATCTTGAGCTCTATTTCCAGAGAGAGGTAATTACTCATCCTTAACTGCAGGAAATTTTACTGTAAAGCTTCCATGAGGGAGTACCAAACACCTAGCAAAAGTTATAAACTTGGAACAATCAAGCTTTCGGTTGTATGGACTTTCAGGTGGCAGACTTGGCAAGAATAAATCATGAGAATACAGGAAAGCTACTAGGCTATTGCAGAGAGAGCTCCCCATTTACAAGAATGTTGGTTTTCGATTATGCATCAAATGGAACTCTATATGAGCATCTCCATTGTAAGTCAAGTTCCTTATACATAATTGGATTGTCTATGATGTTTCGTTAGATTAAACCTCAGCAACCAATGTGGCTGCAGATGGTGAACGATGCCAAGTATCTTGGACACGGCGTATGAAAATTGTAATAGGTATTGCACGTGGACTCAAGTATCTCCATACAGAACTTGACCCTCCTTTTACTATATCACAGTTGAATTCTAGTGCTGTATATCTTACTGAAGACTTTTCTCCCAAGGTACCCCCTCTGTCTTTATCTTTTCTGTTAGTTTTAAGTATAATATGCTAGTATTTTCTACATAATTGAATGAATGTTTTAGCTGAAGTCACTTTTGGCTTGTTCATTACAAAAGAATCTTCCAAATGCTAGAAACAACATTTCTTTAATTATATAAACATTGTTTTTGAGAACATCTTTTGACTTCTGCTGCAGCTGGTCGATTTTGAGAGTTGGAAGACAATTCTTGCAAGATCGGAGAAGAACCCTGGCACTCTTGGCACCCAAGGTGCTATCTGCATACTTCCAAGTTCTCTTGAGGCACGGCATTTGGATGTCCAAGGCAACATTTATGCATTTGGTGTGCTTCTGCTGGAAATAATCAGTGGGAGACCTCCATGCTGCAAGGACAAAGGGAACTTGGTAGATTGGGTATAATTCATGAAGCTTCTGAACTTGAAAATTGTTTCTATTCATTCTCTAATTATTACTTGAGTTGAAGCTAACACCAAAAACTTCTAATATTTGGCAGGCTAACGATTATCTTGAATTGCCAGAAGTAATGTCATATGTGGTGGATCCTGAGTTGAAACATTTTAGTTATGATGACCTCAAAGTTATCTGCGAAGTGGTGAACTTGTGCGTCAATCCAGACATCACCAAGAGACCATCCATGCAGGAATTGTGCACAATGTTGGAGGGCAGAATTGACACTTCTATATCAGTTGAGCTTAAGGCATCATCTTTGGCATGGGCTGAGCTTGCACTTTCATCATGATTGAATTGATGCTAACACACCGTAGATTAGATATATACGATTGTATTACTCTCTATTCCTTTTTCTACCTGCGATTTCTCGTCGTCCTTGTAAATGTTGCTGAAAGAAACATAGAGCTTCGTGTGTGACAAAGTCTGCTCACTGTATACCATTTGGATAATCAGTAAGAAAAGTTCTGAAATCACAATATAGTAAAAAACTAGTTCTTGCTCAAGGGCATTAACTTGATCGCTCTGGTTATATATTTTCTCTTTATCTTTTTATTTTGTACAGTTCACCGACTTGTGAATTCTCTCTAATGCAAGACAGCATTCACGATGATGGGTTGGTCAGAATTTTCCTTCCACAACCCGGAATGATGAGGCTGCTTTGACTGTGCTTATGCTAAATTAACGAAAAATAAGCTTATTTTAGGATAAGGTAATGGCTGGGAGGACATTCTGCCTGATAGGACAAACATGTGATCCTCTGATACAATTTTAAGCCGAAAATTGGAGTTATGTAGATTGAGATTCCGGCTTTCAAATAACAATTGCTCTGATGATTCCTGGGCTGGCTACAATAAAAGCAATTTCTTCCATTGGTTTGTTTTACCATCATAACAGTGCTATCACATAGTAACCAAATCAAAATTGTACTCTGCTGGCAGAAAATTTATATATATGGCTGACCTTTAGATCTCAGTTCAACAACTCTTGATGAATCAAAAAGTGCTAAGTACTGAAAATGTAACTATTAGATAACGCATTTTATCCCTGAAAATGAAAAACAAAACTGAAGTAGAAGAAACTAATGTTTAGGATGGGAGTAATGATTGTCATTTGGGTTCCTCCTCCCGCTGAAAACTGCCAAGGCCTTTCTTATGGGAGGCTGCAGAGGAGCTCTTTTATCAGTATGATGTTTGAATATATCATCAGAAGCGAAGAAGTAGTCTCCCTGGATAATGAGTACAAATCAGCATCACACTAAATTTAACACAAACTAGCATTTACACAATTCAAAATTCAGGTACAACAAAACCAGAGGTGCTCAAGGAAAAACCACTAACCTCCTTATTTACTTTCTTCTTGCTTTTAGGATAAAGGTACTTTTGTGGAAGTTGATCTTCACGCAAAATTAGATTCTTTGTAATGGCATCCCTTCCACCTTGGGGCATAGGCAGTGAAAACTGTAAACAGCCAAATGTCAAGCCACACAGTGGATAAAAGCTTGCGAAAATGCTCTGGCAAAAAGTATCAAACTGTACAATGGTTTCTAGGATTTTGATAACGAGGTCTCACAGGAACATTAAATTTGACAAACAATGTAAATGAAGCTTACGGACAATAAATCAATACACAACCAATTTACAGTTGAGAGTCTTGAGAAAAGAGTTTACTGCTTATCCCCTATAAAGATATACTTACTTTTGTTCCACGCAGCGTAATGCGAGGCCGACGTGATGCTAATACAATTCCATTTTCACCGACTGTAACAGCTACCTTGCGTAAAGTGCCACCATTTCCACACTTTGGGCAGAAAATCCTCCCAATTTCAGCAGTGATAGTGTAGCAGGCATGGCATTTCAGTATCCACCTGGATATACAGACATATCAAGATAAGCATAAACACCGGTGAGATACTTATTTCATGATTAGACTTTATACAAATCACCCAAGGGAATGGTGAAGAAAAAAGATTTAAACATTTGTCAACTATATACCTATGTAACTGGCGGATCTGCATTCCTCCAGGTGCCAGTAAGCGTAAACCCATCTGCAGAATAACATTTTGCATTGCGTAGTCACCAGTTATACAGGCAACAGTGGACTCAGACAAGGATCTCAACATCCAACTCTGTTCACTGCATTCATCATCCACGTATGATACATCAACAATTTCATTGTTCTTGCTTGAGGTCTCCATTTGATCTACATTTTCATTGGTGGTATCAACTTTACCTCCTTCAACAGTTGAATTTCCATTGACATCAGAAGTTGCTTCCACCACGGGGGAAATATCAGAATCATGAGTAGTAGAACAAATGTCAACTTCATTGCCTTCCGGGAGAGCCTTCAATGAATCTTCTTCAAGCCTCATTTGCTTTAAAATTGAGGAAAGTTCTTCACTGCCGCTCGTCTCTGTTATCTCACTCTCCTCAGAAATCCCATTTGTATCACAAGCTTCTTCAGAGCCCAGATGCAACTGCTGCTCTAGGTTACCAGATTCATCAACATTGTTGCTATCATCACCCATCTCCTTCTCTTGCTGACTATCTTTGTCAGTTAATGATTCATAATATTCACGCCTTGCTTTTCTTCTAACATACCTTCTATGAGTACTTCGGCTGACAGCAGGCATCCAATCACCAGCATCATCTTCAACTTGTCCTTGAGAAGCATCAATTCCAGCAGCCACCATCTTCTTCCCTTCGATATTCACCTCTATCTTCTTTGGCAAATATCTCCTAGGTCTCCTCAATCCGTGTTCACCATCCTCTTGATTTTCAGAGTTACCCCCACCTTGAGACTCCACAGACCCATTTTCAGAATGGTAATCCCCAGCAATGACATTCAGATTCAGGTCTCTCAAGGGAAGGATTCTTGAATTGGTGTTTAACTTATCCACATTGTCATTATCTAACGCTTCCCACTCTTCTAAATTGGCAACGTTAGACCCCCAACCAGGCAAATCCTTCTCCGGCAATCTCTTCACATTCACTGTATGAACAGGAGGAGGTGCATCCCTGAGGTGCTTAGTCCCATGCATCTGAGTCTCCAGTGTGCAAGTCAATGCAATGAGCTTAAGATCAACATCCGAAAGAGTCTGTAAATCACCCGTTGCCCTCGCAAACTTTATAACTGCAAGCCCCAACGAAGCACTTTTTAATACATTGAACAAAACAAATTAAAAAAATGAATTAATTACATTTTTTTTTAATTTCTCTAACTAAGCGCTAATGGTGCAATCTCAGATTTTTTTTAATATCTGACCAAATTGTTATGCAACAGTAAAATAAAAAACTAAAATGAATAAATGGATATTTGCCTTTATTGAGGGAATCAGGAGAAGGCTCCATGGAATCGATAGAGAACGGGATGAAGTTGAGGCGGTTGCGGGAAACGGGATCGCGAATTTCGGCTAAAACCTCCGGTACGGTAACGAACTTATCGGCGAAATTGGTGAGATTGTGAGCTCCTTGGATTATTGCATTGGCGTCGACCACAGCAACCGCTATTCCCTCTGTAGAGTTGCAGCTTTGAGCTAAGATTTCGGCGGCTGGCACCGTTTTGGTCTGCGTCTCGGCGCTTTGCGGCGGTTGTGTTTTGACTATGTTGCTCCAGCATGAGCTGGAGTTTGGGGTCGAATCCATACCTAGGGTTTCCGAGGGGGGGAGAGAGCGAAGAATGTAAGAGCTCTTAAAACCCTAGTTTGAGCTTTTGAGGGAGTGGGGGAGGAGAAACAGATGTTACGATGTCGTTTCTACTTCCTTTTACGGAATGACAAATAAAACGACAAGTAAAATGGTGCTGTTTCATCTTGTATTATTGTCCGTGGTCATGTCGTTCTGTTATTTCCTCTTTGTAAGCTATGTCGTTCATTTTGGTTCGATGGCCCAATTTTCGTAAGGCCCATAATCAACAAAACCACGAACACAGTTACTTATCAACGTACGTTGCAATATTCTATTATTAATTGTGATTAATGGTTCATTCATCCTAATCATTAGTCTCTTGTTGTTGTTATTAATGGAAAATGAGTGTACTAGATAATGGAAGTAAATCAGTAATAATGGAAAATTGATTTTTGTTAGATGAATTTGTATTTTGTGAGCCTTCTTTCTTGAGAGTTCACAATAATGTATTTCAAATAGCGTGCTTCCATTATGTGGTCATTAAAATAATAAATTTAAAAAAAAAATGTACAAAATCATCACTCATACATGGCATTTCGTTTGGATTTTTTATTTTTTATTTTTGGTGGGTTTATCACAGAATATGATTAATCATCTTTCACCGGCCGGAATGGACACCCTGCTGATGATTTTAAAGATTGAACTTCTATGCAACTGTTAATCACGAACCACATATTACAAGAGAGAGAGAGAGAGAGAGCTGACAGCCCAAGTTAAAAGCAATGGCTAGCTACTTAAAGAAAGAAGATAAATAATCCCTACCGAGTACTGATCGAGTAGTGAACAATAATCAATCTTCTATTGAAATTGGAAACCGATCATCGATGGATGGAGCCATGCATAGCTCTTTTACACGAAGCAATTTGAAAAGCAATAAAGTTTCGAAGCTTTCAGAAGGAATGCATAACAAGATTAATGATGGCAACGTACAATTAAACAAATAAAATTGACAAAGAAAAGAGAAAGGCCCCCAAATTAGCTAGACACGAAATTAATGAAGAGAGAGAGAGAGAGATGTGTGGCAATTGGTTATTAGAGTGCTCGTGATTTAACAATGTCCAAGCTCATCTCGCTGGGATCAGTAGCTTGCAACTCGACTTGAACCCCATCCAATTCTCTTCTGAACCTATCTTTTGAACTAGCATACAACATTTTACTCCTGATCCTTGATGTATCTGGAGACCTGCAACAATCGGTATTACTTAATTAAATTAACCCATATAATAAAATACTAAAATTTGGTTTATTGTAAACGTACCATGCAACGAAGAAAATCTTGCTCTTTTGGCAATTCTCATCAGTGGTGAAATCGAAATCATAGACGGCGTAGCGGCACTCATCAGCTGGCAAACTGGCAGTGAAATCCTCGTAGCTTTCATTAGGTTCTCCCAGTTTCTCGACGGTCACTTGTTGAATTTTTTCCTCTATTTTGAACACAATGAATCGGTAACTCCTCTTTGCTTTTAGTTCCAAGAACTTCAGCTTACACTCATCATTCACAGCCATCCCCGATGAGGAATTTGCCTGCATGTCCCCATAATATCCCGACCCCCCCACACACGCACACATATATATATAAAACACAAAAATAATTAATTATATTTAATTTGTCAAGATATACATATAATGAAACCTAGCTAACCCATTTCATCAATATAGTTAATTAATTGTTTCTCTGAGAAATTTGGGAGTCGCGTGTTACACACTCTGCGACATATGGGGTTGCTGCAACAACCAATACATATCTAACTTGGCAGATCAAATTGTCTGGCGTTAAAATGCATGAAATCAAATTTGAAAAACAAAGAAGATATCGGCAACATGCACTGTGATTGAGATATTCTTACAGAATCAGACAAATTCTTGATCATGCTACCGGCCATATTACTACCTAACCACATGCATGCAATTTTGCATCCACAACAACAATTAATCAAGAAACCAAAAGATTGAAAAGATGAAACACATACCATTTTGCCACTAATGAGAGAAATCTGGATTTGAGAAATGTGAAAGGAAGAAGGAAATAGGGGCAAGACAATCAAAGTGAAAATATGTTAGTAAAAAAGAGAAGCGAGATCCTTCTTTTCTGGAGCTATGAGAGGTGCACATTTGAAGATGTCCGAAATAGATGGACGCAAGACAAATATTAAGGCAGGAATTGCTGTTTAGTTTTTCTGGGCAAATCATGTCCACAAATTCTATTTTACCTATTTTAATCCAAACTCATTTGGCCGAAGTGCTTTATCCATCAAGCACATGAATGCCCCTGTGATATAAGGTCGATGGTATGGATGTTTTACAACTTTAGCAAAACGTGCATGTATAGAGAGGGGGAAAAAAGTTTCATAAGGTTAACTGCGATTCTTGAAGGCGTGAATGTAGTTTAATAATATCTTAGGGATATTAAGCAAAGAAAAAAGTTAATTTATTAAATCAGCCTTAAAAATAAAATAAAAATTAGGAAAATTTTTTATGTTATTATTTTACTTTTATGATTAATTTGATAAATAATTTTTTATACAAAATTATTAATAAAATTATTGCAAGGATATTAAATATTATTTTAAGTTGGTTGATATTAATTTATCTATAAATAATTATTAGTAAGATTGTTACTAGGTACAAAAAATACTAATTCTTTCATACTTATATCTATTAGTAATTTGCCAATAAATAATTATTGTTTAATTTACTAATTAATCTTTTCAGATAAATTAATCAATATTAATAATATTGTCACGGAATATTATTAAAAAATAAAGAAAAAAAGTAAGGATAAGAACGTAACATAATTAATATAAAAAATATTTTGAGATATTTTTTTAAAAAATACAAAGACTAAACAGATAATTAAGTCAAAAAAATAATATTACCTTGTCTTTAATCAAATCACCTAAATGTGTTTTACTCACATGAAAATTATATATCGGTGATACATAATTTCTTTATTGAAAAAGGCAACTATCATAACCATTTAATCAAACAATATACATGCTAAACTCTCCCACAACTCGAAAAAAGTTGGAAGTTGGTCTTTAAGAATCCTATGATGGGTTCTTTTAAAATAATTATGAGAAGCAAAAACTGAAAGATAAATGATGGTACTCATCTTCTCATAAAATTATTACTTTTGTTTAATCAAACCATCCCAGTGCTTAGTCATGGGAATTTATTTATTTTTCGTTTTTGTTTTGTTCTTAATGATTATTGCATTTATTTAAAATGTTTGATAGAACTTTACTATAACTAATTACATGACAAGAAGTAAGCTTTCTTGCATGATCTTTAGGCATCTTATGAGGTGGATTTTAGTGCGGCAAATGTAGATTTTAGTCATTGTTAATTATTAAATAATTTTTTAATTATTACCTATTTGAAAAAATTAAAAATTACGTCTTATATACTATAAATATATTTTATAAAATACAAAAATAAAAACAATTTTAGTATTATTTAATCAAAAATATTTTGTGATAGCAAATTAATTATTTATGTTTTAGAAATAAAATTTTCATTTATAATCTGATCCAATAAACATCAAACACAAGACAATACTAATTATAATCTAATCTGATCCTATCCGAATGTATCAATTCGGCATTCTGAGAACACCTTAAAAGAACTCTACAATTAAAAAATAAATAAAAATCAGCCCAATCTGATTATTAGCTCAGTTAAAAGGATGCCAGACACAGCTGCTCAAGCTCTCTTCATGAGGTGGCCAGAGTACATCTTTTCATGATAAAATGCTTAACTTCATTTTCACTACCATTTATATAAAGGTGCCGGCAGTAGTGGCAAATTTAGCCTAAAGTTGAGCTTTAAAAAGGTATGATAATCATTCATTCTTGAGTTTCTTATTTTTGCGAATACAGAAATGGAAACTAAGGAAACAAGAAGACATATTATGTTTGCTGTCAATTTACACAAGAATCTGGCATATGCTGTCAAACAGACATTTGACTTCATAAAACTGTAAAAATCACTGTAAGGAAAAACATTTTCCATGTACGAGGCATGCAACAGTCACTTTCTAAATGAATCCCACAGCACACCTAAATCAACATTACCTCCTGAAAGTACAATTCCTATCTTTTTACTATCTTGCCAAGCAGGATTCTTTCTGAAACCGTCTGATAAAACAGCGGCGAGGCCTATGGCTCCACTAGGTTCTACTGCCACCTTCAGAATCTCATAACAGAGTTTCATGGCTTCTATTATCTCCTTATCCTCCACAGTAATTACGTCATCAACAAGATCTCGTACAATTGGCCTGCACCATAAGAGAGAAAGGCATATAATAGAAATTAATTCCATAAACTGGAATTGATTTACAGATGAAGGCAGGCTGGCGAAACAGATGAAATAAAGTCATGAATTTCTTCACTCTCGAGACAAACGTAAGTATAAAAAGGACGAGCAGAATCAAACTTTACATTTCAGTGTGCAAGAGAAAATTTGTAACCTTCATGCATCAATTAATTATCAAGATTGTCTTTACCACGTAAGATCTCCAAGAAAAGCTCGGAGCCCATCAGCAACAGTGTTTGTTTCGAGCAATGTTATAATCCTGCCAGCTGCTTTAGATTGAGCTGCATCATTAGCTCCAATAGGTTCAGCAGCCAAAATTCTAATGGCAGGTTTGATGGACTTTGCAGCCAGTGCCACCCCTGATATTAAACCACCTCCTGCAATTGAAATTTTTTCAAAACTATTATCATTTGGCTTCCAAAAAAACAATCACCGAAACCAAAAGTGATATGGGACCCCAAATATGAATTGAAACTAAAATGTTGTCGAACAAACCACTTATGGGGGCTATTATTGTATCAAGTAGAGGGACTTGCTCCAGAAACTCCAGTGATATGGTACCCTGCCCACTGAGAAAACAATGCAACTCATCATAGCACATTCAAATCAATGCAAGAGTTCCAGGTTTTCCCCACACATGAATTTTGTGCAGACCATATGCATAAAGCTTGTGAATATCCACTGATACAGCATGGAGCTATATCATTTTATGAATAGAATTCAAATAAAATGCAAATTACCATAGCAGCAATATATTACCTTATTATTCGCCCATCATTATATGGATGTACAAGAACTGCCCCAGTTTCCTCCAACACCTTGGATGCAACACTCTCCCTTGAATGCATTGTGGCCTCACTCCAAACAACCTGACCACCGTAACGCACGACATTCTCAACTTTGCATTTTGGAGCATTCTTCGGTATAACTATATATGCTGGGATCCCACGTAACTTTGCAGCCAAAGACAAAGCTGCAGCATGGTTACCACTAGTTTTGAAGGACAATATCAGGGGACACCTAAACACTCAAATTATCATTAACCACGGAAATGCTAGTAAGCTCGGGAAAAACCTGCTATGTGTTACAACCCCTTTAATTGCTTGATCTTCATCGAGCGAAAGAACTGCATTAGAGGCACCTCTGAATTTGAAGGCTCCACTATCAGAGCAGAAAAGGAAAAGAACATCCTTAATTTTAATATTGGTGCAAGAGTAATTAATGAAATACTGTATCCACTATTCAGTGAAAAAATTTTGTTCTCACCCCTTCTGAAAACATTCACATTTGAAGAATAGGTTTCTTCCAGACATAGCATTTAGAGTTTCCGAGGACAAAACTGGAGTTTTATGAATGTACGGCGAGATGCGTTTTTGAGCTTCTTTTATGGATGAGAAATTAGCAGCATACTGCTCCCCGTTCGCTTCCATCTCCAACTTCACTGTTAAAAGCCACTTGGGAGTTTTAATGCTTTTGGTATATGAAAATGGGCAACAAGTAAATTGTGACAAAATCGGATTTTTTGTCGTGCTGTCGGAAAAGAAAATATCATCGAATTGCCATGAAATTGGACAATTTAATTGTCATTTCTAGTAGCAAAGTGAAGTGTGCTACAAACGTGCAAAATAGCTAAATTGAAGACCCGTCCGTTATTTCATTATCGCTATGCAATTGAGATTTTTTGGCAGATAACATTTGAAAAAATAACAACGTAAAAGAAATTCATAGTAGAAAAGGAGCTCAAAAAAGACATAAAATAACTCACAGCAGCTTAGAAGTTTGAATCCCAAACACGACTTCAATGATTCTGCGCCCACCTTCACCCTTCCATGTCTGTAATAATATATATAACGATGCCGTTTGGTTTGGAGGAAGGTATTTTTCACTTAAGTCCCTATTTTTTCTATAAATTATAAAATACCAAACTTTTTGACAACATCACATAAACGAATAGATTACAACACTGGTGGGAATTACTTGGACATTTCTTAAACTGGAACGTTTGCACGTAATTGTTGATACGAACTCACGAAAAGCAGATTGAACCGTTAATCTCACCTCTTCACCATATTTAATTATTTATCATCTGGATGTGACAAAAGTAGTGCATCAACTTCAGAAGGCGATATCGTCTCCCCAGCGAAAGGAAAATGATATTTAAGGTGCGTTTGAGATTGAAGTTGGACAGTTGTAACTTAAAAAATACAGTAGTAAAGTGTTTGGTAAATACTAACTGTTGTACTTTTTAAATTATGTTGATATAATTTTTCACTTGTATAATGGACAATCTATTATATCTTTAATAATTTCATCAAAATCATTATTTAAAATTTATATTTACTATATATTACTAACTTTTATTTAATACTTATAATTTTTTTTTCACAACTGTTATAACTTAAAAGTTACAACACCTCAATCCCAAACGCACTCTAAGTATAATCAAGACTCGAGAAATCACTCTTAATAATTCTCGTCACTACTGAATTGATGATAATAACAAGTCTGCTTTTTGTAAAATATGAATGTTCAATATGGAACCCTGCGGATACTATGTTTGGTTTGAAGAGATATGTGTTGTTATAGAATTATATCTTTAAATATATATATATATATATATATTAGACAATTTTAGTCTTAAGTGAATAAATGTTAAACTTCCAATATTTATCATTAATACAATTCAAAATTTTAAACAGTGATTTTATTTTATATATTTCTATAAATAACTAATAAAAATTATTTTAAATAATATATTATATTTATAATTAAATTTTATTTATAATTTTTATTAACATATTTTTATTTATTATTAATTTAAGTAATTATAATTAACATAATTTGTTTCTAGATAGTTTCTAATATAATATAAATAATTTCTTAATTACTATATTATAATTTTACATTTTCATTTAAGGAACCAAAAAAGGCAAAAGAAGCCGCCGTACTCGACTACCACAACACCATCTCATACAAGCTGATGAATGATATGAAATACTCTCTATAATGGATGAACTCATTTAGTCGAAAAATTTGATATCATTTCAAATTTGTAGAAGTTAAAAAGTTTCTAAAAATTTTTTAATAGGGTTTCAACAACACACATTGATTTTTTGACCTCAATGATAACATAATAATTTTGTTCGTCAAACGACGAGTCCAATGGGTACTGGCAGTGACACTTCACGTGTCTATGGCGGCTATTTGACAACTATTAATTTATGTTTTTATATTTTTATATTAAATTATTTATTTAGATAAAAATTTTTAAAATCATTACTTGAATTTAATTAATAAAATATTTAAAAAATTAAATTATAAATAATAACTATTCGATGACATTAAACAAGTTAAAAAGTTAAAGGGATAATTTTGAAAATTTTGATTTCCAAAAGGAAGAATTTGAATTTTTCAATTCTTGATATAAAATTCAAATTTTACATTAGAATGAATAATAAATTCTAATAAAATTTAAATTCTTATATATTTTGTTCAACCAACTAATAAAAAAAAAAAAAAAAAAATTCAAATTACTTTCCTATTCCCTATCCTCACCTCCCAACCAAACCCCATCTAAACTCCTTAATATGCCACCCACAGATTCAAACACCTTTGAGAATAAAAGTATCCCAGATCTCCACTAAGGAACCACCCAAATTGAAAAGCAGTCTTATTAGCCTCAGGATTATTAATCCTTTGTACCATTGGGCCCTCTCTAATGCACATCTTCCCATTAACATTCGGCTTTTGGTCTACACCATTCTCGTCTGGAATAGCCATCTCCTGCCGGACCGGCTTCCCTACCGAACTGGCCCTGTGGGGACCCTTTTTAGGCAACAGCACGAACACGGTACATACTAGTCACCAAGCAGGTAAACTCTAATTTAGGCCAGCTGTCTTGGTCTAAACCAAAGTCTAATCTCGGAGGCAGGTAAACTCGGGCCCTATAGAATAAGAATACATTAGTGTACGGCGTGATGATTAGTTGGGCTTTTTCATGGGTTCATTGTCATTGAATGAAGCAAGGCTGGCCCAAAATCAAGAGTGATATAATAATTTGACATTAATTTTTATTTTTGAATTACATACAACGTACATTATTTATGTATTTGGATAATAGTCATTATGAGATCTTTTAGATGAAAGTAATTGAAGTTCATAAATAACCAAGTCAAATTCATAATTTCGGTGAGCGCATGCGGCAGAAAATTATTATTACTCCTTGAACGGCTCCTGTAAAATATGGCTTAATATGCCGACCAAGGCCTACTTACTAAAATTATTAGCTTGGTTTTAATGACAAGATTATTTATTTAATCATACTAAAGGTTAATGTCAACATACAATATTTTGGAATTGTTACAAGTGAGAATAAGTCAATTATAATTTACAAAGGAGCAAAAGGGGTGTTTTATTTCGCGGGCCCATTTCGTGATTGAAGGATTTTTCTAAAGGTAAAAAGCTAGGGACAAAGTCATTTTCGCACTATATTGATTGATTATCACAAATATTTTTAATGGTAATGCCCGCTTGTTACGTGCAGGTTCAAACAAACGATGCTTCTGGACTTGGCGGGAATGTTGAAAAAAATACTTGGGCCTTCGTTCTCAATCTAAGTAGATCTGATGTAAGGCCCAAACCGTTTTATTTTTAATAATTAGTAAATTATTAATTATTAAAAATTCTCATAAGTTAGAAAATAGAACCCTATTATTGATTATGAAATTATCAACATCAAACAGTTTCAGCATGGGCACGGCATGTGACATGTATTTGGCTTGACGGTAGACAATTACTTGCGTGCCAATATTAATTGGACAACTCTTATCGTTTCAGGTTCAGCAATATTTAATTCCGGTTTAATGCGACCCTTTTGTGGGAATTTTAATTCGTCATCGGTTAGTTTTCTTGATTCCTGTTTTTAATTAGCACCATAGTTTGAACTTTGAACTGTTTCGAATCACAGACGAACAAGAAGAAGAATAATTAAAGGAAAGACTGTTTTTAACCAATTTTGATTGTATGGTATGTACTGATTTTCCGCTGAATAAAATTAAAAAAATTGTAATTAGTCATAATTGGATAAAATCACTTCAATTAATTATTTAAATGATAACCAGTTTTTTTTTTTCTTTTTCATAGGAATGATTACCCGGTTTTAAATATAGACTTAGGACAATATTTTGTTAACAATGTGAGGAAATTTTCCCGTGATTAGGGTTGGCAATCTGAGTCATGACTCCTTTATTTGATTTGAATTGATTCAATGTGAATTAAATGAGTTTGACTTTAAAAAAAATTGATTGGTTTAATAAGTTGGTGAATTCGATTTGATTAGTTAATTAAATTAATCAAATCTCTGTTTAGGAATATTGATTCATTTAGAATTCATTTAATATATGGGTTATAAACGAATTGAATACGATTTATTTGTTTATTATTTTTTTGATTAAATTACTTATTTATCCTTAAATATATACGAAAAAATTTTAAAGTTTGAAGGTCAATGTAGTAATTATAAATGATAATAAAATTTAAATTTGTGGTTTTTTTATATTTTATTTTACTTAATTTTTTTATTATTAATTTTATTTTTTGTAAATAAATTCATATTTAATTCAGTTCGTTATGAATTCTTTACATCATAAATGAATAGTAAATAAATTCATATTTGATTCAATTCGTTTATTAATTCTACTACACGAATTAAACAAATTGATTCATATATTCACTTAATAAACGAATCGAGTTGAAATCTTGAAATTTTAATTTAATTAATAAATGAATCGAATCACAATAAGTAAAATTTTAACCCAATTTATTTACGATTTGATTTAAATTCAAATCATTAATTCATTTTGCCGCCTACGTGTCATATGAGCCTAGACATGTGCGTCCTTTGAACGAACGTATTTCCAGTCGAAAATATTGAGACTGACTTTGAAAGTCAGCAAACAAAAAACTTATTTTGAGAGAACGAACTTGGACGCAATTTTGTTTTTCTTCCAAAATGTTTCCATGAAAAACTAACACTGAATTTGGGAGCTTGCTATGTTACAGTTTCTGCAAGTAAAATAGCCAATGGGAGTCTTCCACAGATGTTGGTGCTGATGCAACCTAGGCAAGGGAGGTGTTGATGCAAGGTCAAAATGCCAAGGCTGTTAGCCTGTTAGTTGCAGCTCCTGCAACTTAGCCGTGTCCCTGAATTTGACTTTCTATGATGATCTGACTTTGTGCCCAACATAAGACAAGGATGTGCTTTATTAGTTATTGTAGATAATAAGACATAAATATACAATATACACAATTTTTTTTTTTTTAAATAGTTTAGCAAGGCACGTTGTATCTCAATTTCCTTCCACCGTGTGACTACAGCTCATATTAGCATAATCCATCAGAAAATGATAAACAAATTAAAAGAAGATTAAAAGACGACAAAAACACAGTGTGGGCTTGCCGTTTCACACGTTTCCTTCGTCTTCTTTTAGTTTTGTATGGGCCCATAATAAATAATAAAATAAAAAATTTAAAAATAGAAAGTAAGTCAAATTTCAACTTCTTATATTTTCTTTATACGTTATCTCCTCCCTCTTCAGCCACTCTTTTTTTTTTTTTTTTTGGTGGCTAAAATCAAGCAGTTGGAAATGCAAAAATTGCATGTGTGATAAGCGAGATGCAGAGAGATAGAGAAAACAGAAAACTGATTTTTCCTTGTTAAATGCAGATGACTCACGTTAAATGAGAGGTAAGAGATGAAGAGAGAGGGGACAAGAAGAAAAATTGATTGTAAAAAAGTGCTGCTATTATTAAATGCTATATTCACTCACGATTTCATGTTTAATTTAATTTTTTAAACTGATTGTGGCCCCTGGTTTTACTTCAGTTTTCTTATGTTAACACAAATGCAGATCGAGTTGAGTTTGTCTGTTTTAGTTTCTTTGTCGGGTTTGAGTGATAATGACGATTTTAATTTTTTGTCAACTTTCTTATTTTATCATCTCTTTTTCGTTACTTTTGGTTTTTTTTTTTATTTTAATATTTTCTTTTAATTATTTTATTTTTTAAATAAAAAAATAATAAATAAAGGATAATGGAGAAACAAATAAAGAGACCCACGGAAACGGCAGTGGACGCTGCCGTTTCTGTCGTCCCTTTGTAGTTTGTTAGTTTAAATAACAGGACTCTAATCCATATTCTTGGATAGAAACAATCAACTATTTGCAACTATTGAAGCTCTGACTTACTGTGGATATATATATATATATATATATTTTTGGGAAACTTTCTTTCCTGTGACATCACTTCTATAATTTGTCTTGATGGTTATTGCACAGGACCAACAAACCCAGATCCAGATTCTAAAAGATTCTAGAGTACCTAGGGTATATATAACTCTAGTGCCGTAGTTGTAATTAAAATATTCTGTATAAAAACAACAGCTGGAGTGATCAAACATACATCACAAGAAGTACTTGTGCTTACTAATAATATATACTAGGTTTTTGCCAAATCAATGATTTTAATACAATAATATTTAAGTCCATACATTTGATGATGGCTCTGATGATCAAGCAAAGATAATAATTCTTTTTTAAAAAAAAAAAAAACCCCACAAGAAGCAAAGCGACACTGTTTTGCATTAATTGTTTGACTATTCTAGGTGGTTCGAGTTTGCCATAAATATGGGGGTTTCTTTTGGGCATAAACTGCGTGTTACAAAAGAAAGATTTGATCTCTTTCTTTGACTATTTTTTTTTTTTAATAGTTTAGCAAGGCGCGCTGCAACTCAATTTCCCTCCACCGTGTAACTACAACTCATATCAGCATAATCCATATTCTTGGACAGAAACAATAAACTATTTGCAACTATTGAAGCTCTGACTTACTGTATAATTTTTTTTTAATTTGGAAACTTTCTTTTCTGTGACATCACTTCTATAATTTATCTTGAGGCTAATGCTAAGTAACTTAGGGGAATCCTTGTCTTGATGGTTATTACACAGTGACCAACAAACCCAGATCCAGATTCTTAAAGATTCTAGAGTACCTAGGGTATATATAACTCTAGTGCCGTCATTATAATTAAAATATTCAGTATAAAAACAACAGGTGGAGTGATCAAACATACATCACAAGAAGGGACTCAGCTAAGTTGCAGATTCTGTAACTAACAGCTGAGTCAACATTGGCCTGCATCAGCTGAGTTTGGGTTGCTTTTCCTCACTCCTGCAACCCGTGGAGGTGTCCCATTTGCTGTGTGTTACATACAGAGTCGGTACCGTAGCAAGCTCCCACAAGAGGAAGTACTTGTGCTTACTAATAATATATACTAGGTTTTTGCCAAGTCAATGATTTTAATACAATAATATTTTAGTCCATACGTTTGATGATGGCTCTGATGATCAAGCAAAGATAATAATTCTTTAAGGAAAAAAAACCCACAAGCAAGAGCAAAGCGACACTGTTTTGCATTAATTGTTTGATTATTTTAGGCGGTTTGAGTTTACTATAAATATGGGGTTTCTTTTGTGCATAAACTGCGTGTTACAAAAGAAAGGTTTGATCTCTTTCGAGCCAAGATTTGATCCCTTTCAAGCCAAGGCTCTCTCTTTATCTCTACCTATCGGCGATCGTAAGTTTCTTCTTCTTCTCTAATTTTGTTAATTATTATTTTATTGTCTAACTTTTGCAATTTCGTACTTGATATCTTGAGGTGCATCTGTTGAGAATATATGTCACTTTATGTCTCATTTTCGTCATATTCTCAAGAAACTGCTATGAAAGATATGGTTAGCTAGCTTTTAGTCTTAAATTCAATTTCTACGGTAATGCATTCTTACGTCTACACATATCAAAATTGCTTATTGTTTACTCGTGTTTACAGTACTAGCAAGTAAGGGTGGACGAACTCAATCCGACCTCAGTGCAATCTAATTCAATCTAATCCAATTAAATTTAAATGAGTTGATTGCGTTCATTTTTTTCAATCCAATTAATGATTGAGTTAGATTAGATTCCTGTTAATGGACCCATGTAACACAATCCAATCCGATAATAATAAAAATCATACAAAAATAATGTCAATTGTTAATTGTTTATCCCTAAATGGTTAAAAATAATTTTGAACTCTTTTTATGCTTTTATAAAAGAGACTCTTTTTTTAATTTCTCTCTATTAAACCTGACATTAATTGAATTTTCTAAATACAAAATTCATAAATCGAACTTGAGTTTTCACTAAAAGTAAGTTGATAGGTATTTAAACATATCAACATATTGTCTATTGATAGATGTTAGGTGTAACAGACAATATTTAATGTTCTAATGGAGAATTATTATTTTTTACTATTTTAATTTGATTTTAAATATCAAATAACTTTTTTTTAACTTCCACGTTTGAATTTTTAAATTTAATCAACATGATCAACCCAACCCAATACAATGATTTAAAGGTTAAATTAAGTGCCCAGATTTTTAGATTTCATAATGCTTTTATGGAGACTTGAATGTTTGTTATCATATATTGTGAGTATAAGGGCTCACCCACTAGGCTAAAGACCCATTGGTGAGGTGCATTTAGCTTTAGAAGGATAAAATAAATGGAGTGAGTTGCATCTAATTTTTCAAAGGATAAATTAAACCATAAAAGGGTTGAAACTTTGTAACGCCAATAATATCAAAATTGATGAAATTTTTTCAAATTAGATCACGTTATCATGGATATGGGAATTGCAATACTTATCCTTTTCCAAAGGATATGGTTATCTCACAACAAGCACTTCAAAATTAAAGCTTTCCCTTTCATCATCATTTCAGACTGCAAAATCTTTCTTTCTTACGTTTTATTTGCTATTACCAAATTAGAATAGAGATGGAGCGCAAGATAGTACTTATATGTGTGTGTATATATTACCTAATTCAATCTTCAACTATTTGAGGGGAGTTTGAACACCAAATCTTTTCTTTTAAAAAAAGATATTTTACCATCTCTACATATATAGATGATATTAATGCTACAAAAAAAAATAAGAAAAAAATCGACTGCCAATTCTATTTTATTTAAAAAAAATTGATTTTTTTTATATGATGAACTTGGTCGTAATTATATATTAAGATATATGTTTTTTTTTTAATATTTTAGTAACACTCTCACTTTATCAAAGTAAAAATGTCCTCATTAAAAGACAACTATATATAAGCAACTGTTAAATTACATATAATGTAACTTATAGAAACTCAAAACAAGTTACCCAAAACAAAAAATAATAACATGTGAAACAAATAGTAGGTCATGAATAACAATTTTCAGGTTTGTTGCAAGTTACATATGATGTAACTTAACAACACCTCTATATATATGTGCATGTATATATATAATTATCCTCTAATAAAGATATTTTCACTTTAATAAAATAAGAATATTATGAAAACACAAAAAAAATGATTTTAATATTAAAATTTATATTTATTTTATCTATTAGTGTATTAAAAGTAAGATGCGGATTAAAAGTAAGATGCCATCACTATAAAATGATATTATATACATTATTTTTATCTGGTCATGCATTATTACTCTTCCATAACTTTTGACAGTATGATTCTTCGACTTTCTTTATGGGAGCAATAAAATTATTATTATTATTATTATTATATTTACACGTGTCGCAATCCGTATATAGTTACGTTTATTTTGTTCCATGTGATGTGTTGGTGGCCGTGATCTTTTTTTTTTTGAACAGAGGCGGTGATCTTAAACGCACAGGTAGAGGGAGAAGTAGTTAACGCTGTTAATACAAACAGTTAACGCTGTTTAATACAAACAGTGATCATTAGCCTTCTTTCTTTTGTGTGTGTGCGCGCTCGCGCGTGCGCGCATATATATATATTTTGTGTCAAAATTCAAATACCAAAACACATCCATAGGTACAAATATTTCCGAAACACTGTCACCCAATTAGTTCCACAGATGAAACCACTTATTCACATTTTGCAACTTTAAAAGCAGAAACCAATTAAATTTAAACCCCATAGGATATATATTTTGCAGACGACGTTGGAAGGATTGTTGACAACATATACTAATGGCGACCAAGTTGTTGGCATTAGCGTGCATAAGAAACGAGAGTTATGGGAACTTGTCGCCGAGGCCACACTACCCGTCGATGCCAAAGTACCCGAAAGGCGTGTCGGCTGAAGAGACAGCGAACGTGGAGAGCTCGATGTCAAAGGCGAAGGCTGTGTATGCTGTGATGGGTATGACCTGCTCCGCCTGCGCTGGATCCGTCGAGAAAGCTATCAAACGACTTCCCGGAATACACGACGCCGTCGTCGATGTCTTGAACAATAGAGCTCTTGTCTTGTTCTACCCGTCCTTTGTTAACGTAAGTTCTTACGTAACTCTTTTTTATTTTTTATTAATATGTAGCGTAGCATGCGTTTAATATTTAATATATAATTCCAGTTTTCTTTTGTTTATTTGTTATATAATTAATTACAAACTATATACATACTGTATAATGATTCAACGTCTTGTTAAACCTGGATAGATATCAGAATTCTTTTATTTGATTACTAAGCTGGCAGTTTCTTTTTTTTTTTTTGGTTTGTATTCTTCTGCTTGTGCCATGAACAAATGTTTTAAACAACTTGTTTGGTGTAATTTGTTTCTCTAATACGTATTTTTCTTTTAATGAAAAAGATAGACTCATTGTAAATTCTATTTCTTATGAATTTTCCAGAACTGGTCCTGAATTCCTTTAATTTTGAGTCACTGGTTAGCGATTTAGCATCAGCTTGCTTTTTCTTCCTTTTTGTCCAATTTGGTGCTTTACTTTGCCTTCGCAGTTAGTTGAGGACAATTGAGAGATACGATATGTCTGCCATCATCATTATAAGAATATCACCATCTGTGCCCTTGATTATGGCAAACATATAATATATTTTAGACAATAGTCAATGGGTGGATTTGGGCATGTAGATTTTAAATCATCATTGACTATGGGCCTCAGGCTATATATGCTTGTTTACCAGCTGAATATCGAACCTCAAGCTCAGGACTTTTAATTTGCCATTGACATCAATAACGTGTGGTTAGTTACATCTTTACGTTCTCTTCACAGGAGGAGACAATTCGTGAGACCATTGAGGATGTTGGATTTCAAGCAACATTAATCCAAGATGAAACATCTGATAAATCAACTCAACTATGTCGTATTGGAATCAACGGAATGACATGCACTACTTGCTCCACAACTGTTGAGAAAGCTTTGCAAGCAATTCCTGGTGTCCAAAATGCCCGAGTGGCCTTAGCTACTGAAGCAGCAGAAGTACACTATGATCCGAAAATTCTAAACTACAATCAGATTTTGGCAGCTATTGAGGATACAGGATTTGAAGCCACACTAATCAGCACAGGGGAAGATATGAGTAAAATTCATCTTCAGGTTGATGGCATAAGGACTGATCATTCCATGAGAATGATTGAAAATTCACTCCAGGCACTTCCTGGAGTTCACGGCATTGGAGTGGATTCCGGAGTGCATAAGATTGCCATTTCTTACAAGCCAGATATGACAGGACCCAGAAACTTCATGAAAGTCATAGAATCAACTGGTTCCGGCCGTTTTAAGGCCAGGATCTTTCCTGAAGGTGGAGGGGGAAGAGAAAATATGAAACATGAAGAAATTAAGCAATATTATAGATCCTTCCTTTGGAGTTTGGTTTTTACAATTCCTGTTTTTTTAACCTCCATGGTCTTCATGTATATCCCAGGAATCAAGCATGGCCTGGATACCAAAATAGTCAATATGCTTACCATTGGAGAGATTATAAGGTGGGTGCTATCAACTCCTGTGCAATTCATTATAGGCAGAAGATTCTACACCGGTTCTTACAAAGCATTGCGCCATGGTTCTGCGAATATGGATGTTTTGATTGCCCTGGGAACTAATACAGCTTACTTCTATTCAGTGTACTCTGTATTAAGAGCTGCTACTTCTCCACACTTTGAAGGTACAGACTTTTTTGAGACTAGTTCAATGCTTATATCCTTTATTCTGCTTGGAAAATATCTAGAGGTTCTTGCCAAGGGAAAGACATCTGAGGCAATTGCCAAGCTCATGGACTTAACACCTGAAACAGCAACTTTGCTGACTTTAGACGAGGATGGCAGTGTGATAAGCGAAGAAGAAATAGATAGTAGGTTGATTCAGAGGAATGATGTAATTAAAATTATTCCTGGTGCAAAAGTAGCTTCAGATGGTTACGTGTTGTGGGGACAGAGCCATGTAAATGAGAGTATGATAACTGGAGAGGCAAGGCCAGTGGCTAAGAGGAAGGGTGATACAGTAATTGGTGGCACTGTGAATGAAAATGGGGTGCTACATATTAAGGCAACAAGGGTTGGATCAGAGAGTGCTCTTGCTCAAATTGTTCGACTAGTTGAATCGGCTCAGATGGCTAAGGCTCCAGTTCAGAAGTTCGCTGATCGTATTTCAAAATACTTTGTGCCTCTGGTAAGTATACAATAAGATTCACCATGTTCTGCATTTGTTCTATAGATTCTTAAGAGTCTTAAGAAAATGTATGGTTTCTTGCTAATAAAACAGTTTCTTTTAGGTCATCATCCTATCATTTTCGACCTGGCTTGCTTGGTTTTTTGCTGGAAAGTTCCATGGCTACCCGGAATCCTGGATACCATCTTCGATGGATAGCTTTCAGCTTGCACTACAGTTTGGAATCTCTGTTATGGTCATAGCATGTCCATGTGCGCTAGGCCTAGCGACTCCAACTGCTGTAATGGTTGGAACTGGAGTTGGGGCATCTCAAGGAGTACTGATTAAAGGGGGTCAGGCCTTAGAAAGTGCACATAAGGTTAGCATATGTTCTTATGTTGCTCTTTGCTACATGCTACACATACAATGACTGGAATCGATTTTCTTATGGTTGTGATTGACAATCTTGTAGGTGAGTTGCATTGTGTTTGACAAAACAGGAACTCTGACAGTTGGAAAGCCGGTAGTTGTTAACACAAAGCTTTTCAAAAATATGGTACTGAGAGACTTCTATGAACTTATTGCTGCAACTGAGGTATGCTTTATTTTCCGTGGAAATCTTACCCTTTAAGAGAGTCCGTCAAGGTTGTAGCTGCTTATAATATAACTAATGATAATATTTGTTGCTGTCTATCTACTAGGCTAACAGTGAGCACCCATTGGGGAAGGCTGTTGTTGAATATGCCAAGAAGTTCAGAGAAGATGAAGACAATCCTCTCTGGCCAGAAGCACATGATTTTATCTCCATCACTGGCCATGGAGTTAAAGCCACGGTGCATAACAAGGAAATAATGGTGGGAAACAAGAGCTTGATGTTGGATAATAACATTGACATACCACCTGATGCTGAAGAAATGCTAGGAGAAACAGAGGGAATGGCTCAAACCGGGATTTTAGTATCTATTGACGGGGAATTGACCGGAGTGTTAGCCATATCCGATCCACTGAAACCAGGTGCTCATGAAGTCATTTCCATTCTAAAGTCGATGCAAGTGAGAAGCATCATGGTGACAGGCGACAACTGGGGAACTGCCAAATCCATTGCCAATGAAGTTGGAATTGAAGATGTTATAGCTGAAGCCAAACCTGAACAGAAAGCAGAGAAAGTGAAGGAGTTGCAGGTACAATGCAAATTATCTGCATCTCATATATGCATGTTTCGCACTTGTATCGATTACATACAAGATTCATTATCTTGTTGACAGGCTTCAGGATATACCGTGGCAATGGTGGGAGATGGCATCAATGACTCGCCAGCACTTGTAGCAGCAGATGTTGGAATGGCAATTGGTGCAGGCACGGACATTGCAATAGAGGCAGCTGATATTGTCCTTATGAAGAGTAATTTGGAGGATGTGATAACTGCTATAGACTTGTCGAGGAAAACTTTTTCGCGTATTCGTCTGAACTACATTTGGGCTCTGGGTTATAACCTTTTAGGCATACCAATTGCTGCGGGAGCCCTTTTCCCGTCTACGGGATTCCGTTTACCTCCATGGATTGCTGGAGCTGCAATGGCAGCCTCTTCAGTTAGTGTTGTTTGCTGCTCTCTGTTGCTGAAATATTACAAGAGGCCTAAGAAGCTGAATAATCTTGAGATTCGTGGAATTATGATAGAGTGATTTATGATTATGGTTCTTGATTTAGTGCCCTGTAATGTACATATATGTTAAGGTGAGAAACACCCTTGAAATAAGTTAGCCATCTTGTTTGTAATGACGATCTTGGCTAGAATGGCAGTTTATGTACAGTCATTCGGTTTGTTTACGTAGGACTGTTTAATGCTAAATGAATTTGTGGTTGGTATACTCAAGTTGTAGTTTCTTTCGTAATCGTCTCTTTTGATTTTCTCTTTCTCATTGCAAGACAGTTGGCTGCTTCGGCCCAATTTCTGAAGACGAAACAGGCTTGATATGGTAGATTTCAATTTTAAGAAGGATAAGGATTAAATATATAAAGTAAGTTGTGAGGCAAATTCAGTTGCAATTAAAAGTTACAATAGTTAGTGATGTTCGCGGATTGGATTTTACGGATTGGACATTAATCCATATCCGATCCATGATTTTGCGGATTATAATTTTTTAATCAAATCCAATTCATGGATTGATAAAATTCAATTCAAATCCAATCCATACATCTGCGGATCGGATACGGATTTGACTCAATCCATATCTAATCCATATGTCTGCGGATCGGATGCGGATTTGACTCAATTCATATCCAATCCACCATTTTACGCATTAGTTTTCGAATTAAAAATTTTTAGTTCTCTCTAACTAATGAAATAAAAAAATCTAATATAAAAATAACTTTGCTACCAATTAAATTTAAAATTGAATAAAATTTAAATAAATTAATTATTTAAATAAAGCCAAAATAATACATTTAAAGTTTCAAAATATAACACATCGAGACTAATTATTCAAATAAAGCTACAATAATACGTTCAAAGTTTCAAAATATAACACACCAAGCGTAATTGTTCAAATAAAGTTACAATAATACGTTAATATAACACCGAAATTAATTGTTCAAATAAAGCCACAATTAATTGAAATGGCGAAGTTTCAAAAACCAAACACAGTCTGATCCTTCACCAGGGCTGTTGCGCCTGTCGAAAAGTGGTGATTATGGAGCCGTCCACAATGGGAACCAGGAGAAGCCGTACGGGTGGCGATCTTGAAGGTTATGATAGTGAAATTGTTCAGTTGGAACTAGTGAATGTGAAGTGGCTCGATGGACTTGGGAAAGAAGATGGCTTGCTCTCGCCGGAATCGCGGGGCCGATGTCCTTAAAATTCGCGTCGAGAGTGTATCCAACCAGTATTGAGTGTTGCTAGTGTGCGTGACGGCGGAGAAACTTAGGGTTTTTTGTTTGCAAATTGTTGGTGACTTGGCGTCATGTTATTTTGCTTTTGGCTGACTTTGCAAATTATTGGTGACTTAACGTTATGTTACTTTGCTTTTGTTAGTGCATGTGACTTTGCTTTTATTTTATTTTATAATTTTTACAAGTTATATTTGTATATTTGATTATTTAATTATTTTTCATTTTATATTATTATTGGGTAATGGGTAAGATATGTTATAGTGCTTATGTAACTATATAGTGTCGCATTTATAATTTTTTTAATTAAATTTATAATAAATTTTTAATTATATATATATATTTTTATTTTTTTTTGCGGATTCACGGATTTTTGCGAATTTACAGAAGTAAATCCATATCCAATCCATCGACTGCGGATTTTTAAATTTTCAATCCATATCCAATCCACCAATCCACGGATTGGATTGAGCGGATCGGACGGATTGAACGGATCAGATTGGATTCTGAACACCCCTAACAATAGTAATAAATTCTCTTCATTTTAATGCTTTTATTCCCCCGCACCTTTAAAAAAAAAGAAGAGTAATTAATTAATTTTAAAGTTATGAAACCAATTTAATTTTTAATATTATAATTTTAAATTACAGCTGAGTAACTTTAATATCAAACCGAATCTACAGCAAAGCATACTAGGAATATAACATTATTGTGGAAAAAAAAAAAGAAAGATGAGAGAGAGAATGAGAGATAGTAAAAAAGGTTGAACTATCATGACGCATCAAAATTGGCGATCATGTTGGACTTTCAAATCAACACTCCGTCGTCGAATCATCATGAGCTTTCATTTCTTGTGCCCTGACGCCAAATTCTAATTTACAAAGGAAAGAAAAGGTTATTCGTAAAACAATGATACGATGGCCCCACTACCCAGCCCCATAAGATTAAAAATAATGGCTTTTTTTTTTTTTTTAAAACCAACTACGAAAATGAGACTATAACTCATATTATATGATACTATTATTGATATTTATAATTAAACTATCACTCATATTTACATGAGATTATTATTAGGACTGATTTTTATATATTCCTACGAAGCAATGTTTATATTTTTTATCATCTTTAATACTTGAAAAACGTCTACTCCACTCATACTTATAAGAGAAAATATCAACTTTCAATCAATTAGTTATAATTGGTGAAGCCAGCAGCCCAGCCACTCAGCTAAAGGCCAAGTGACCCAATGGCTTTCTTGTTAAGCCTCATTGCCAAACAAATTTTCATTTCCGAATTTATCCCATCATCAATTTATGAGTGGAGCTTGCAACGCCCTCAAGAAATCTTAGAATGAATTTAATTAAATTATAAAAATATTTTTCTTAATAGAATTATTATTATTATTAAGTAATTTACTTCTTTATTATTTCAAAATTATTTTGATTTTATCTATAAATTAATTATATCATATATGAGGATTAAAAAATATTTAAGGGTTCATAATTTCTAACTATATCTCAGTTAAGTTAAATTCATATTTTTCCTTTTATGTAAAGTGTCATTTTTATTTTAAATAGATGCTATTTAGATAAAGTCGTAAACATTGGTAGAAAAGTGATAAAATCAATGCCAACCTAATCTTTATCGGTAAGGTGAGTTTTTTTATTTCTAAGGGTTGGTGTCACAAAGCAAAATGGCATGGTCGCATTTGGAGGATGATGGGTAGGGATGACAAAAATTTCCACAGGAGATGGAGGCTTTAAGAGATTTTTCTCATTCGAAGAGGGTATATGAACAATTTTATATTTAATTTCTTATTTAGGGAAAGGATGAAAATGATTTAATATCCAATATCTTATTTATGGAGGAAATTTATATTTCTATTATTTTATTTATATTTCTGCTAAAATTTTATAAATACATTTAAAATTTAATTTGTAACGGTGTAAATAACAACAATAATAATAACATCTAATATAAACACTTAAAGATTGTCGAAGATAACTTTGCTAATACTTTATACAGTGTGACTTTTATGGATTTGTTTAACATTGAAATTCTACTTTTGTTTAATTTCATAGATTGTATTGTAATTTTGATGGTATGAACTTAGTTTGATGGAAATAATTTTAATTTCTTTAATTTATTTTTATGCTTTTTGTTGATAGTACGATTTTATACTTTTACAAAATAATATAATTAAATTAAGTTTAAAAAATAAAATTTCAGCTATTCAGAGATTGAGTACTCTCGATAATCCCCTCTTGTCCCCTCAAATAATTTTAAAGAGGATGAAAAGGTAAGATGATATGAGTAGAGTATTATGAATGGGTACGAGGAAGAGGATCCCTAGTGATGTGTATTATATAGTGAAAAAGATAAAGAGTATAATTAAGATATTATAGCAAACACTATCTTACAATCAATGTATGATATATTCCTTCCTCATGAACAGTGTATAAGTGAGACTTACTTAATATTCATGTGAGGAATGTATCATACATTAATTGTAAGATAGTGAGATCTAAATATTATATATGTAAAATCCAATCATAGACTTAAAAGGAGGTTGTTTAAATTTTTTTAAAATGGAGCCATCATCACTCATGCATATTATAAATATATTTTGTCTCGGGTTTGGTGGAGATGATATAATAAAGTTTAGAAGCAATATGCTAGCTTTTTCTTTCAGCATAAACAGCGAGCGTTTAGTAAACTTAGTATATTAAAATTTAAAGTTTCAGTCTGTACCTTAATTACATTTATACTTAAAAGAAGAGTATGGTGGTGGATCGATCGAACCTAGAGAAGTTTATTAATTCCACAAAAATTAAAGTACAATCAGACTCTCCACGTACTGTTTGACGAGATTGAGTTATTTATTTTAGTTTAAGAATTTGCTTGTGTTAGTGTGTTACAGCGCTGCATGTCACAAAACACACAGTCTCTCCCAATATTAATAAACTTTTTATAACTTTAAAAGCAGACAGCAAACGATACGGTTTTGTTATATAAATAATAATACAGTTATAAATTCTTGGACAAATTTATTTTGTACAAACTGATGTGGCATGATAAGATTGGTTGAATGAAAATATAAATTAATAAAAACAAATCATGTGGGTCAAGTGATATTTTACTCAACTAATTTTATTATGCCATATCAATTTGTATAAAATAAGTTTATACAAGAATTTATAACTGTATCATTACTCTTGTTATATATATGCAAGGATAAGAAAAGAAAAGAAAGAAATTAAGCAAGTTACAAGTGATATATCATGTAATATTAATAGGTGCGGTTTGATCGATCGGTTCCGATTAATGGCGACCAGCAAGTTGCTGGCATTGGCTTGTCTACGAAACGAGAGTAGTAGTTATAGGGACTCGTTGACATCGACACCCAAGTACCCGAAAGTTGTGTCGGGTCCGGTAAAGTCCTGCAGCAGAGCAATATCATTATCGGTGAAGGGAATGTCTTGCTCGGCCTGTGCAGTGTCCATCGAGAAAGCCATCAAACGACTTCCTGGAATACACGACACCGTCGTTGATGTCTTGAATAACAGGGCTCAAGTCTTGTTCTACCCCTTTTTCGTTAACGCAAGTAATTTATAATTATAGTTAACATAACTAATGTTACTTTTAATTATCTTTTTTTTTTTTTTTTTGCATTTGCATCTCTCTTTTACATGTAGCTTGTTTTGTTAGCTCTGCTGACAGCTGCTCCTGAATTTCTTAATCTTTGCTTCCGAATTACTCTTATTAGTTGAATACATATATATATATATAGGACACACTTCTTATTTTTTCAGGGCGTTTGGTTCCTCTCCAACTCCATCCCATCACTGTCGTATTTTCTGGCTTTGAGATTTGCGTTTTTGCTTCTTTTTGTCCATTTATTGCTTCTAGTTTAGGATTGCAGTTTGTCAGGTCATTTGGCAGCTGCTATACGTTTGCTATCGCATTCATCAGATAATCACACATCGTATAATAATAATTCTATACCATACTCAGTACTCACTTCAAGAGTTGTTCGTTCTTTTTTTTTTTTTAATTATTATTATTATTATTATTTTTTGCTCCTTATCCGAGATAATAAGTGCAGCCATGGTTCGAATGAATTTGGCTGGGACTGCATAAACATACTTTTACAAGCCATACTTACTGATACTAACGTAATTTCCTCCACAAACATACTTTTTCTAGCGAAACAAGAAGACGTTACCATATCATATTCAATTAATGTGCAACTTTTTGTTTTTTTTTTAATATCGTCAAGGAGGAGACAATTCTTGAGGCAATTGAGGATGTTGGATTTAAAGCAACGCTCGTCCCTGGGGAAACAATTGAGAAATCTACTCAAGTAGCATTAATAAACGAACGTGCACTTCATGCTCCTCGACTGTTGAAAAAACTTTTCAAGCAATTCAGGGTGTACAGAATGCCCATGTCACCTTGGCTACTGAAGAAGCAGAAGTTCACTACGATCCGAGAATTCTCAGCTACAATCAGCTTTTGAAAGCTATTGAAGACACTGGATTTGAAGCCATACCAATCAGCACAGGAGAAGACATCGTAAGCAAGATCCATCTTCACCTTGATGGCCTATATACTGATCATTCAGTGAGAATGATTGAAAGTTCTCTTCAAGCGCTCCCCGGCGTTCTTGACATTGACTTGGATCCTAGCATACATAAAATTTCCATTTCTTACAAGCCAGCCATGACAGGACCCAGAAACATTATAAAAATGATAGAATCAACTGCTTCTGGGCATTTTAAGGCCAGAATATTTCCTCAAGGTGAAGGAAGAGAAGCACAGAAACAGGCAGAGATTAAGAAATACTACAGATCATTTCTATGGAGTTTGGCTTTTACAATTCCTGTTTTTTTAACCTCCATGGTCTTCATGTATATCCCAGGAATCAAGAATGTACTGGATACCAAAATAGTTAATATGCTTACCATTGGAGAGATTATAAGGTGGATGCTATCAACTCCTGTGCAGTTCATTGTAGGCAGAAGATTCTACAACGGTTCTTACAAAGCTTTGCGCATTGGTTCTCCTAATATGGATGTTTTGATTGCCCTGGGAACTAATGCAGCTTACTTTTATTCGGTTTACTCAGTGTTGAGAGCAGCTCTTTCTCCATATTTTATAGGTAAAGATTTTTTCGAGACTAGTTCAATGCTTATATCCTTTATTCTGCTTGGAAAATACCTAGAAGTTCTAGCCAAGGGAAAGACATCTGAGGCTATTGCCAAGCTTTTGGACTTGGCACCCGAAACAGCGACACTGCTGACTATGGATGAGGAAGGCAATGTGATAAGCGAAGAAGAAATTGATAGTCGATTGATAATTTGATACAAAGGAATGATGTAATTAAAATTATTCCCGGTGCAAAAGTAGCTTCAGATGGTTATGTTTTGGGGGGAAAAAGCTATGTGAATGAGAGTATGATAACCGGAGAAGCGTGGCCAGTGGCCAAGAGGGAGGGTGATACAGTGACCGGTGGCACTTTGAATGAGAATGGGGTGTTACATATTAAGGCAACAAGGGTTGGATCAGAGAGTGCTCTTGCTCAAATTGTTCGACTTGTCGAATCAGCTCAGATGGCTAAGGCTCCAGTTCAAAAGTTCGCTGATCGCGCTTCCAAATAGTTTGTGCCTCTGGTAATTTTACATCATAATTGTTCTAGGTTCTGCATTTTTCTATGAATACTTTGAGGAATCTAAAGTAAATTTCCAGTTTTTTATTAATAAATATCTCTGTTCTTTCTGAGGTCATCATCTTGTCATTTTCAACATGGCTTGCTTGGTATTTGGCTGGAAATTTCCATGGCTACCCAGAATCCTGGATACCATCTTCGATGGATAGCTTTGAGCTTGCACTACAGTTTGGAATCTCTGTCATGGTCATAGCGTGTCCATGTGCTTTGGGCCTAGCAACTCCGACTGCTGTAATGGTTGGTACTGGAGTTGGTGCATCTCAGGGAGTACTGATTAAAGGGGGACAAGCACTTGAAAGTACCCATAAGGTTAGCAATGCCTTTAATGTTGCTGTTTAATACTAGTTTATTCTTATTTATTTATTTATTTATTTATTTATTTTTTCACAAAGACTTGAATTGATAACCAACTGCTCTGTTAAAAATAATGTAGGTGAATTGCATTGTGTTTGACAAAACATGAACTATGACAATTGGAAAGCCGGTCGTTGTTAGTACAAAACTTTTGAAAAATATGGTACTAAGAGACTTCTATGAACTTGTTGCAGCAACTGAGGTATTTTTTTTTTTTCGGTTTTTTTTGTCTGTTGGAGATATTGTTCTTTTAAGAGAGCTGGTCATAGTCATTATTGCTTATAATGAATTGACTATTGATACCATTTGTTGCAATTCATCCTCTAGGCTAACAGTGAGCATCCATTAGCCAAGGCTATCATTGAATATGCTAATAAGTTTAGAGAAGATGAAGAGAATCCTATGTGGCCAGAAGCTCAAGATTTTGTCTCCGTTACTGGCCATGGAGTGAAAGCCATCGTGCGAAACAAGGAGATAATGGTTGGAAATAAGAGCTTGATGTTGGATAATAACATTGACATACCGCCTGATACTGAAGAAATGCTAACCGAAACTGAAGGAATGGCTCAAACTGAGATCCTAGTATCTGTAGACGGGGAATTGACTGGAGTTTTATCCATATCTGATCCATTGAAACCAGGTGCTCATGAGGTCATTTCCATTCTAAAGTCAATGCAAATAAGGAGCATCTTGGAGACAGGTGACAATTGGGGAACTGCAAAATCTATTGCAAGCGAAGTTGGAATTGAAACTGTTATAGCTGAAGCCAAACCTGAACAGAAAGCGGAGAAAGTGGAGGAGTTACAGGTATAATGCAAATTACTCCGTTTCATTTATGTATGTTTTATGTTTGTTCCACTACATTGAAGAATCATTATCCTGTTGACAGGCTTCAGCATATACCGTGGCAATGGTGGGAGATGGCATCAATGACTCACCAGCACTTGTAGCAGCAGATGTCGGAATGGCAATTGGTGCTGGCACAGACATTGCCATAGAGGCGGCTGATATTGTCCTAATGAAGAGTAACTTGGAGGACGTGATTACTGCCATTGACTTGTCGAGGAAAACCTTTTCGCGTATTCGCATCAACTACATTTGGGCCTTGGGTTATAACCTTCTTGGCATACCAATTGCTGCAGGAGCCATTTTCCCGACTACTAGATTCCGCTTACCACCATGGATCGCTGGAGCTGCAATGGCAACCTCTTCAGTTAGTGTGGTTTGCAGCTCTCTATTGTTGAAGAATTACAAGAAGCCTAAAAGGCTGAACAACCCTGAGATCCATGAGATTTTGACCGAGTGATGATGGCTCTGGATCTAGTGTTCTGTACAGATACGTCCAGGAGAGAATTTATCCTAGAATAAGTAATCTTGAGAATAAAGACGATATTGGCTACACTGATTGTTGATGTGCATACAATCAGTTCTTTGATGATCTGCAAATGTCGGATTGTTTTAGTGCTATGAAGATCCATTTAGGAGTTACGCATTCGTCAAAATAAACAAAGGAACGGATTTCGTTCAATTAATTTTGTGGTATACATATATATACATACATACATTAACCTGTTCATCCATCGCTCTATTATTAGTGTCATAGTGCGGCTTTCCGGTCATCAGAATCTGCAATGTCTACCATTGAGATTTCATACCCCAAAACCCAAAAGAACACAATAAATATGGTACGTGTGCCAGGCTCAGTCTCATTCTTCAATCCAGTTTAGGCAGCCTCTACAACACTAGCTTTAAACCAAGCTTCTTCAAAGAAAAGAAAGGGTTTGCAAATCATGCAACATTCTTCGCTGAAGAATTTCTCACATTTTTTTAATGCAATGTTGTGTTAGAGCTAGATGAAGATCCGCTGCTAGCTCCCAATGATTGCTGCTTTTGCAGATTCTCTGACTTTGAAGAGGACTTCGTGCACCTCATCAAAGTGTGGTCTGGTTGCATTTTTTGTGCTCTCAATCCACTGTTGCACTTTCTTGTGTGGGCCCATTAATCCAATTCGATCTTCCTCATCCAAAAGCTAAATCCAAAAAAATACATTGCATTGCAAGATCTCATATAACCCATACCATATGTTAAAGACTTCAAGTAAATAGAATTTTGAAAATGTTTGTCTCCAAGCCGTGTTCATAACATAATAAGCATTCAGTCAATCCATACCTCCAGCTGCATTGTTTCACACACTAGGCTGAGATCTGCTATGGATGGTTGATTGCTACCCACCAAGAACCGTCCACTCCCCTTGAGCCAAAAAGACTCGATCTTTGAGAGAGAGGAGGACAAAATTTTCTTACCTTTGGCAGCTGCTTCTGGATTCAGTGGAAGGCCAGCCACAGGTGCTAGTTTATGATTAAAAACATATTTGACTGAACATAAAAACACATAATAAAAATAATTAGAAAATGGAAAACTTGAAAAAGTTCACTCTTCAGGACATCATTGGTCATTAATGAAGACTGTGATAGCGGCATCCACTGTTGAATCAATCCCTATCAAGTATCTGAAATGCTCTTTGCATTTCATGCTTATCATATATCTACTGCCTATTTGATCCATGAACATATTTTCTTGTATTAAGAGCTTCCATTTTGGGCACCATCTTGATGTCATAGTTGTGAATGTTTGATGAACTTGAAATTTGGCAAGTTTAAATAGTGTATGAAAGACAAAATCCAATGGTGGGTTTTAAAAAATGCTTATTTTATAAAAAAAATATTAAAGGACGTAGTTCATATAAAAGAAAACATCAATGTAAGAAGAAATATATTTTTTGCATGATGGTTACAGCTTACAAGGTACCTGTACCCAAACGTAAATTAGAATGATGCCAATCCAGGACTGAATGAATCTTGGCTCTCTTCAAAAGATCATTGGGATACCTTAAAACATGAAACAATTGTTGGAAATAGGTGGTGGAACATATAAAATGGAACTGAAGATGGAATACAATAGATAATTTTGATATTATTAGTATTTTTCACAATGAGAACACAAAACGTAAAGGTTACAATGTAAGTTCATGCAGTATGCATCAAGTTAAAAGGCATATGTTTAGTGTGGTTATGCATCAAGTTAACAGCAAAGCAGGTAACAAACATGGGATGCTGTTGGTATTGCCCATCGCCATCATCTCTACCTTAAAGTTAAGCATCCATGCAGGAAGTCATGTCTTAATCTAACATTGAAATTATACCAGTAAAGTGGTCAGTAAAAGTGTTGTTTATTCTTTGCCCGGACAAATTTCTAATACCTTACCATGATCAACTCCACATCATACCTCGTGTTTAAGAAACTCAAGCAAGGAATGAAACTGAGATATTTAGTTGTTTACCTCAAACTGGTGAGCAAGTACTTACCAATGATCTGCCACTCCAGGAAATGCACAGGAGAGATAAGTAAGAATGGCATGACTGCAAAGAAATAAATAGATACATCAGCCAGTGTAACAAAAAATTTTGGTTATGACCTATTCCACCATCAAAAAAGGGGCACACAAGAGTCCTTTGAATAGACTAAAGTATTAACAAGACTTCTGAAAGACACACCAAAAAAAAAAAAAAAATCTCAAATTGCATAACATCATCTCTCACTCTCTCTTTTTTCTTTTTTTCGTTTTTGGGTTGGCTTTTGGCGAAGAAATGCATAACATAAGCTCTAATTTCTTAGAATTCATCAAAAGTAAGACCTTAACCTAGAGATTTGAAACGCTATTAAACATATTACCTCTCAAACAGCTTCAATCTGCCATCAACAATAGCTGGTACTTTCGCCATAGGGTTTATGTCTGTCAAAACAGCAACATAGCAAAGGTTACAAACTGATTTTTTTTTTTTTCTTTCCAATGTGCTATTGGTATCTCTGTGAAAAAATAGCACTGGCAATTCAGTTTTTATCACCCAAAAGTTAAAGTAATCCGAAACCCCCATCACTTCCGAAGGCCTAGAAACTTTGTAAGCTTTTAGACCCTTGATTTTAGTCAATAAACTGAGTAATTCCAAAATCTTATAGATGTATCAGTCACTAGTGTTCCTACACTAGTTGAGTTGGTATATATCATGTTCTCAATTCAACAGCTAAACACACAATGCAGTAACCGTCAGTATGCCCACAATTCTCATATTTTTTCTAATACGATTGTCTCGTTCAGTACAAATTTAACATGGGTTTCAATTTTCATCACCCAAAAAAAAAAATAATAATAATAATTCAAATTAACCCATTAAAATATTCAACAAATAATCATGATCTTGATCTGTATCAGAATTTAAATTGATATTTGATACAACAAGGCTGGTCAAATGAATGATCATTAAAAGACTAGACCAGAAAGTTTTACCTTTGAACTCGGGAGAGTGTTGCTCACGGTTGGCTAACTTCACTTCAATCTCTTCAAAGTCTATTCCATTGACCCTGAATATAAATAAGTGAGATGATAGTAGCATATCTTAAAAGAACAGTTAAAAAGAACTTAGAAGTTTATAAAATGGCAGTGAATATAGGACTACTTGCAGAAGATAATAACAGCCCGAGATGGCTGTGACAGTCGATCCGCGTATACTTTCAGCTTCATTTTGTTTTCTTTCGCTTGCTGACACTGACTGCTGGTGATGTTATGAAATTGTGTTCTGTTGGTTTCAACCGTCGACTCATGCTCATCCGTGCAAACCGGGATGATATTTTGTATGATTTTCTTCCTTCCATTATACAAACATCCTCGTGCCATGTCGTTGGATTGGATTTGATTATTGGACGTCCCTTGCAAAGCGACAATATTTGGACATGTTGCCTTTGGCCCGTTCGTCTTCTAGACTCTAATTTAACTGCAGTAGCCCTGTCCGCAATATTAAGGTGACCGCGAGGAGGCTTCGCAGCTCACATGTAGGTCCACACCATATGACTGTGAATCCGTCGCATTGCTTCTCTCAGTGAAATGATAAATAAAAATGGTGACCACTCCTAAGTCTCTTAGCTCATCTCTCCGGAATCCGAATCCTCTCATAGCCCATAGGAAAGATGTAAGACGATAATTCAAACAAAAAAATAAATTCATTTTCAAAATGCGACCGTCACCAAACTTTCCCATGAACGACAACGAGTTATCGTTAAGAGGTGGAAGTCTGAACTGATGACCATGCTGCAATGTAAATATTTAATGTCAAATTTATTTCTTGATATATTTATCAACTTCAGAAACCAATATATAACTAATAATCGAAGGCCGCTTGTGAGTTGTGATTTGTATTAGCGAATTGTTACTAGTAATTCCCTTTTGGTTTAGGTAGGATCCCATATTATTATTATTATTATTATTGCATTCCCTTTTAACAATTAGTTGGTATGGGAATCCTCGTGTAATCTGAACTTTTTAAGAGGGCACCATTATATTTAAACATATCTGTGCCAGCTTCAAGTACCACCATTTTTCAATCTCTACAACTACAACGCTATAGCCTTAAGCCAAGCTTCTTGGAAGAAAAGAAATGTTCTGCAAATATTTTCTCAGATTTTTGAATGCAGGCTAGTTTTATGGCTAGTCGCAGTTCCGCTGCTAGCTCCGGTCCCAATAATTGCTGCTTTTGCAGATTCTCTTTGACTTTGAAGAGGACTTTATGCACTTCATCAAAGTGCGGCCTCGTTGCTCTTCTCGTGCTCTCAATCCACTCTTGCACTTTCTTGTGTGGGCCTAGCAATCGAGTTCGATCTTCCTCATCCAAAAGCTAAATCCAAAAAATACATTTTATTACAAGATCTCATTCGGTATAGACAGGACCCAAACCATATTAGAGAAGAAGTAAACAGAATTCTAAACATATTTATAGTCTTTTTTAAGCTGTGATGATAACATAGTAAGCATTCAGTCAATCCATACCTCCAGCTCCATTATTTCACACACTAGGCTTATATCTGCTATCGATGGTTGATTGCTACCCACCAAGAACCGTCCACTCCCCTTGAGCCAAAAGGACTCTATTTTTGATAGAGAAGAGGACAAAATTTTCTCAGCTTCAGCAGCTGCTTCTGGATTCAGCGGAAGGCCAAGTGCAGGTGCTAGTTTTTTATTTAAAACAAATTTGGCTGAACAGACAAAGATCATGCTGTACAACATCAGGACATGAAAACTTGAAAAAAGTCATTGATATAACTGGAACATATGCACAAACAAAATGGCATGTTCAGTCCTAATAGCAATGACTAAAGCTAAAGAAGACAAGTATTCATATCTGGTGGCTCAAAGATAAAATCTGAAGGGTGCTACCCAAAAATCCACTCTGCATTGGGTGACTGCGTCATTTAATCAATCCAACTATAATCGCAGCAGTTGTTGAATTAAATGCCTATCAAGTAATGCAAAGCCAATTTCATGCTCATCAGATATATCTACCTATATGATCCATGAACATATTTTTCTTGTACACTAAATCTTCCATTTTGGGCACCATCTCGATGTCATAGTTTGAAATCTTTGACGATCTTGAATCCACAAGTGTAAATAGTGTGTGAAAGACAAAATCCCATAGTAAGTTTTCTGAAATGCTTATTTTATAAAAAAATATTAAAAGGGTATAATGCATATAAACTAAAACACTAATCTAAGTTGAAATTTATATATTTGCAAGATGGTTGAAAAGTACCTGCACCAAAGCGTAAATTAGAGTGATGCCAATCCAACACCGAGTGAATCCTGGCTCTCTTCGAAAGGTCATTGGGATACCTTAAAATATGAAGCAGTTGTTAGAACTAGGAAGCTGAACATGTAAATTGGAACCAGGTAGCAGATCATTTTGATAACATTAAAATATTTTTTAAATGAAAACACGGAACATATAGGCAACATTGAAACCTATGTGTTAAGTTAAAAGAAACATGTTTAGTTTGGTCATGCACCATGGTAATAGATACATAAAAACAGAAAAACTGATAGCAAATATGGCTCTCAATTGATGTTTTCTAATTGTCTTCATTTCTGCCCTATTGTGAAGCATCCATGTACCAAGCCAATAGCCATTCCCTGGTCTAAAATTGAAAATATATCAGTAAAATGGTCAGAGAAATCTGTTTTGCTTTAGATTTTTCAGATGCTATGCAAGGACCAACTCCATATTCAAACCCCTAGCTTATGGAGCTAATGTAAAATGGAACACAGGAGAAATATAATTAAAACTGAGCAGTAATTACTTACCAATGATCTGCTACTCCAGGAAATGCACAAGCAAGATAGATAAGAATTGCATGACTGCAAAGAAATATATAACTACATTAGCCAAGAAATCATAAAACTTTGATTACAACATATTTGATCTTTAAAGAAAGTGGTGGCAAAGAAAGAAGGGCATGGGGTGTGTGGTGGGGGAGGGAGAGGAAGGGGGGTTGCCGACCAGAGAGCCCTTTTAAACAGGCTAAAGTATAAACCAGACCTTACAGAGGCGAAAAATATATTACCAAGCACTTCAAATTGCAAGACATCAGCTATAATTGCTTATAGTAAGAACTTAACCTAGAGATTCAAAACTCCAATAAACATATTACCTCTCAAACAGCTTCAATCTCCCATCAACAATAGCAGGCACTTTTGCCATAGGGTTTATTTCTGTCAAAATAGCGTCAAAAATTATAAACTGAACTTCTCTCTTTGTATCCAACTAAAAGCAGACCAGCATAGTTCAATTTTTATTCCCCAAAAATTTTCAGTAATCCAAAAACCCATGATTCTAATCACTTAAACTAAACTTGACCTAGTGATTTTCAAGCAAATTTATTTGGCTGGCCACCTAAGTTCAAATCTTGGGGAGATGGGGGTTAAAAAATTAATTCAAGCTTTATCCACCCTCTACCTTTAAAAAGAAGATATGAAAAAAAAAGAAAAAAAAATGATTCCCAACTTGTAGATTTATGACTCATCAAAGCTTTCATGCTTTCAGTTCAACAGCTAATAACATGACACAGTAGCCGTTAATCTACCCACAATTAAAAATTTCTCATTTTATATAATAAGATCATTTTGTCTAGTTCAAATTCAACATGCATTCAGCTGAGCTGACCAGCTCCATTTTGTTAACATCAAACGCAGAACTTCGATTTAACACATTAAAAATAACAAGATCTATGGGTACGAGTAATCTATTGATGGATAAAATTCAACGAATATAATCATGATCCATATCAGAATCTAAAATGAAATAACAGGCACCTGCACAGCACGTCTCAAAAGGCTATGATTATTCACAAAGCAGCAAATTGTACCTTTGAATTCAGGAGAGTATTGTTCGCGCTTTGCTAACCTAACTTCAATCTCCTCGAAGTCTAATCCATTTACCCTGAATATAGGAGACGTGATATTAATATTTTCTCAAAAGAAAACTGAAATTCGTACAGCGTAGATGGATATGGGATTACTTGCAAAAGATGATGACAGCGCGAGATGGCTGTGACATCCGATCTGCATATACTTTCAGCTTCATTTTCCTTTCTTTAGCCCACCCACTCTCAGTGCCTGCTTCTGCTTGCTGGTGAGCGTTTGCGACACTCGGTTTCAATCGTCAGCTCAGAACTTATCCAGTTATACAAAAATACACAGCTTTTTTTTTTTTTTGCCCTTTCCTTACTTCCTTATTATCTTTTTATTATTGATTGTTGACATGCCGTATTTGATTGATGGACTAATTGGACTGTGGGCTCGTGGGCCTTTACGCCAATAATTCTGGAATAGGCATTTTGAATCTATTTAAATTCCTAATGAAATCTGTCTTTAAATGAAATTAGTTAAATAATAGAGATAAATTAATTAATTTTTAAAAAATTCAGTCTAATATTAAAATATTTTATTCATTTAACAAAATATTTATGTCCCACCTACTGATCTATGCTTATGTCTTAATTTTTAATTGATTTTTTTTTTTGATAAATTTATAAAATTTATAGTAGCGGGTGCGTATTGGATTTGGGATTTACTACCCATTTTCTATGCTCGCATCGTCGCACATGTCGTGCCCTTGCAAAGCGACAACGTTTGGACTTTTTGTCGTGGCCTGTTTATATTTTGGTCAGCTTCAGTTCTTCCAGAAGGTCTGCCTGCAATATTAGATGCCTCGAAATCGATCCACGAGGAATCGTCACGTTCGAACTTTTACAGAACAAATCTTTTTTTTATTTAATTGTTTAACAATTTCTCCGTTAAAATTCTTGACAGTAGATGGCCAAAAAAAAAAAAAAACTCCTTTTACAATCTTCTTACATCACCTTTTACATAAATAATTTTAACCTTACCTTTCACATAATATATATAGGTGATAATTTTGTCTCCTCTCTTCAGATTTTTTTTTTCTCTATAAAACCAAAAAAAAAAAAACACACTTACCAAGAATAATACAATTACCAAAAATAAGAAAAGAGAATGAAGTATTTAATGTTGAGACTTACAATGGGCAAAATTGAAAAAAAATTAAAAAAAGTTGACGATATTGAACTTTGCAGAAAGAAACGGTGGCGAGTAAAGCAAAAGAAGAAATTAAAATGACGTTGCCTGTTTTGTGCTAGTTTATGATTTCTTTCATGAGAGGAATTTTATATATTTAAGGGGGGTTAAAAGCACCATATAAATCCACTGTTGCAATAATTTACGAAAATACCACTTCCGTAACTGAATTTCAAAGGATGATAATGTTTAGAAAAAGCAACAGCAAATAATATATATAGATGTATATTAGTAGAGTATCTTCAAAATCTCGACTTTATTAAAGTGTCCTAATTAGAAAGTTTTTATAAGATATAATATATATAAATATATATTAGTCCATAACCAAACTCCCTAATGACAGGAGACTGGCCCCGCTGCATTTATTGCATGTTGATTTTCATTGAAGGTGAGACCATGGTGCAACACCTTTAAATTGCATAATATGTATTTGTTATATTAAAATGTTTATGTCTTTTTGGTAGATTAATTAAGGAATCACACTAATAAACAAAGTTGTTACTTAGATTGTGGTGGTAAAACTTTGCTACAAAAACTCCTACTCTTTTAATAAGATGTGTAGAAATTTTACACTTAAATCAAACAAAATGCCTTTAAAAAAAAATCGTAAAAAAAAAAGGTAGTAATGCTGTGCTGATTTTAAAACCTACCTAGCATTAACTAATCGAAACTGAAAGCTGATGAGGAGTCTCTATCTTTTGTAAGATCATGGGCATGGCATCGTTGGACCAATTTCTGAGAAATGACACAAATAAATAATGAATTCTACGACGTGTCACATGTCCCACCGAATTGCCCACGTAAGTTAATTATAGTTACAAAATTAATTAGGTTGCCATTTAAAGAAGCAAAATAAATCCAAAAGTTGGCGCAAAATGGAAGAATGAGAAGAAGAAAATATATATACGTTAAGAAAGCGAAAGCGAAAGCCGAAGTGAATCAGAGCTGAAAACGACGTGATTCTGGGTATCGTTATCAAGAGAAGAGAAGAGTAGTAGTAGAATTAGAAACACTGAAAGTACTCGTCTTGTTATAGAACCAAAAAAAAAAAACAAATGAAACCGTTTTCTGAAAGAAATCTCTCTGTATCTTCTATTATCTCGCTTCCAGCCATTACTCATTCATTAGCCTCAATATTACTCATTATGCCATCTCTCTCTCTCTCTCTGTCTCTTCGTTAAATGCTCTACTTAATTTGTTTGCAGTTGCAGGTTCGGAAAGCTCTATTCAGTGGTCTCCTAGAAGGAGTGCAATCCGAACATTGTTTGCCCAAGAAAGGTAAAGTCTTGGTGTTTTTTTCCTGCTTGCTGCTTTCATTCTGTGTTGTTCATTTTATGGAAGTTTTTGCTTTGCAAATTTGTTAAAGCAGCTGCATTTCAGTCTACTGTGGCCACACCTCTGCTGAGAAAAAAATCAACGAGGATTAGCGTTTTCGTTACTATTTATTTTTTCTCGGCAGCCAAACAGATTCTGATAAGATTAATGCGGTGGATTTTTCTTTTTTTTTTTTCCGTATTTCTTGTTAAAATTTTTAATATAACTCATCCCAATGAAGACAAGTTTTAGATCTTCGTGTTCGTAGCTCGGTAGTAGCGTAAATTCTGTAGAATCATCTGTGTGTGTGAGAAGCTCACGTGGCTGAAGCGTGCTTTAAGGATCTTTCGCTTAAAGCGTGGAGCTGCCATATGCTTAATTATTATAATTTAGTACTTCGTATTTGTTGTTTTAGATCTTTTTACGAGTGGACTCTGGCACATGGTTTTGATAAAAAAGTGTCCACTCCTTTGCCTTCTCAAATGATCAATTTTTTTTTTACAAAAAAAAAAAAACCTGTTAAGGATTGCCTTTTGCCAGTTTTATATTTAGTTCTCAACTGCCATTTGAAAAAAAAAAAAATCCTGCAACAAAAAAAGATGAAGAAAAGATAAGTGAAGATCTTCTGTAGTGTTATAATATTTTTGATAGGTGATTGTTTAAAAACTTCATTATCTGTCTTTTATGTGATACATGGTATGAGCTAATATATCAGATTGCTCTGGCATCTTTGATTTATCTTCTTCAATAGTGTAACTATATTTTAAGTCTTACAACTGTGAGTATTTGGAGCATCAATTCACTAATACCGTTATGTTTGAGTAAGATGAGCTGATTTGTTTTCATATTGTTTATTTATTTTCTTTGGAGCAATTTTGATTCTTGTAAGATAAGGGCGTTGGTCTGATGTTTGAGGCTTTATGCATATTTCATGCATAGGAGATATCAGTGCAATAACTCCACTCAGTGCTTGAAAGATATTTCTCTGTAGCATTTGACTGTCTTTCAAAGCATTTTCTTGATTTAAACAGTATTGCTTGTTTTGACATCTTGTGGGATAACAATTGCATACTTTTTTGCTTTCCGTCGAATTTGCTAAATTCTTTTTAGCGAGAAACCAAAAATATAAATCGTGAAATTGAATTGGAACAATTTGCCATAACTTTCCAATTCATTTAAGTCTGTTCTTTAACTGGAGTTCGAGGTCTTATTGGATTGGGAATGCATTAAATCCATTGATCAATTCTCTCTGTCATCAATTTATTTATTCTATCAAGTACTTTTTACCAATTGCATGTAATATCCATTTCTCTCTCACAGGTTGTTACTGTTACGTGTAGTAGTAATATTGTTTCCGTCCCCGCTTTTCAGGTACCTATAGCACTTTTCGTCTTTTCCATCTCTGCAGGATTTCACCAGTCCTTCAACAAGCTTACCTGCATAACATTTATGATGAGAAACCTTAAGCTTGGAGTACAAGTGGTCAGTGCACACAATCTTTTACCTAAAGATGGGAAAGGTTCATCCAGTGCCTTTGTGGAGCTCTACTTCGACGGTCAGAGGTTTCGTACCACTATCAAAGAAAAGGATCTGAACCCTGTTTGGAATGAGAGCTTTTACTTCAACATCTCTGATGCTTCCAAACTCCATTATCTCACTCTTGAAGCCTACATCTATAATAATATTGGAGATACCAACTCCAGATCATTTCTTGGGAAGGTTTGCCTCACTGGAAATTCCTTTGTTCCCCTTTCTGATTCTGTTGTTTTGCACTATCCTCTAGAAAAGCGTGGCATCTTCTCGCATGTAAGAGGAGAGCTTGGCCTGAAAGTCTATATCACTGATGACCCTTCCATAAAATCTTCTACTCCACTCCCAGCAACTGAAACCTTCTCAACTAAGGATCCCAGCATTACTCATATACATGCCCAACCAGTACCAAATCCAGTCACTGGTGACACAGTTGAGTCAAGACACACCTTTCACCATCTCCCAAACCCAAATCACCATCAACATCACCATCAACATCATCCTTCTACTACAGTAATTAACCGTCATGTGCCAAAGTATGAGGCTGATGAGATGAAATCTGAACCACAGCCTCCAAAGCTAGTTCACACGTACTCAGCAGCATCATCACAATCTGCTGACTATGCACTTAAAGAGACGAGCCCTTACCTTGGTGGTGGAAAGGTTGTTGGGGGTCGTGTTATACATGCAGACAAGACTGCAAGCACTTACGATCTCGTTGAACGGATGTACTTTCTCTACGTAAGAGTTGTTAAGGCTCGTGAACTTCCTGCAATGGATCTTACTGGGAGTATTGATCCATTTGTGGAGGTGAAAATTGGAAACTACAAAGGAATCACAAAACATTATGAGAAAAACCAAAATCCGCAGTGGCACCAGGTTTTTGCCTTTTCTAGGGACCGAATGCAGGCTTCTGTCCTAGAAGTTGTAATTAAGGACAAGGATCTAGTAAAGGATGACTTTGTGGGCATTGTGAGATTTGACATCAATGAGGTGCCATTGCGAGTCCCACCAGATAGCCCTCTAGCTCCAGAGTGGTACCGACTTGAGGATAAGAAGGGAGAGAAGATAAAGGGTGAGCTAATGCTCGCAGTTTGGATTGGGACTCAAGCAGATGAGGCCTTTTCCGATGCGTGGCATTCTGATGCAGCAACTCCTGTTGACAGCACACCAGCTATCACTGCAGTGATACGTTCAAAAGTCTATCATTCACCAAGGTTGTGGTATGTGCGTGTTAATGTTGTTGAGGCACAAGATCTGGTCCCAACAGAGAAGAACCATTTCCCAGATGTCTATGTTAAGGCTCAAATAGGAAACCAGGTTCTGAAAACAAAGATATGTCAGGCTCGGACACTGAGTGCTGTTTGGAATGAGGATCTACTGTTTGTTGCTGCTGAACCTTTTGAAGATCATTTAGTTCTAACAGTAGAGGATCGTGTCGGTCCTGGCAAGGATGAAATAATTGGAAGGGTCATCATACCATTGAGTGCAATAGAGAAGCGTAGCTGATGAGCGAATAATCCATTCCCGTTGGTTCAACTTGGAAAAGCCAGTTGCTGTGGATGTGGATCAGTTGAAAAAGGAAAAGTTCTCTAGCAGGATCCATCTGAGAGTATGTCTAGATGGTGGTTATCATGTTCTGGATGAATCTACTCACTACAGCAGTGATCTCCGTCCGACTGCAAAACAGTTATGGAGGCCATCCATTGGGATATTAGAACTTGGCATTCTAAATGCGGTGGGGCTTCACCCCATGAAAACACGAGATGGGAGGGGCACATCAGATACATACTGTGTTGCAAAATATGGTCACAAATGGGTCAGGACACGCACCCTCGTTGACAACCTGAGTCCAAAATATAATGAGCAGTACACATGGGAGGTTTTTGATCCTGCTACAGTTCTCACTGTGGGTGTATTTGACAACAGCCAGCTTGGGGAGAAGTCGAATGGGAACAAGGACCTAAAGATTGGCAAGGTTCGGATTCGCATTTCCACACTTGAAACTGGCCGCATTTATACACACTCTTATCCTTTGCTGGTTCTTCATTCTACTGGAGTTAAAAAGATGGGAGAATTGCATTTGGCAATACGATTTTCATGCACATCCTTTGCCAACATGCTTTATTTGTACTCACGACCACTTTTGCCAAAAATGCATTACGTGAGGCCATTTAGTATAATGCAGTTAGACATGTTACGCCATCAAGCTGTTAACATTGTGGCAGCAAGATTAAGCCGAGCAGAACCTCCACTTCGGAAGGAGGTGGTGGAGTACATGTCTGATGTGGATTCACACCTCTGGAGTATGCGCCGAAGCAAGGCAAATTTCTTCAGGCTTATGACTGTGTTCTCGGGATTGTTTGCTGTTGGGAAATGGTTTGCAGATATTTGCATGTGGAAAAACCCTATAACGACAGTGCTGGTTCATGTGCTCTATCTTATGCTTGCCTGCTTTCCGGAGTTGATTCTGCCCACAGTGTTCCTTTACATGTTTTTAATAGGGATATGGAACTACCGATATCGACCAAGGTACCCTCCCCACATGAATATAAAAATCTCACAAGCTGAAGCAGTGCACCCTGATGAGCTTGATGAGGAATTTGACACATTTCCCACAAGCCGAAGCCCTGAGCTGGTGAGAATGAGGTATGATCGACTGAGGAGTGTGGCTGGTAGAATTCAAACCGTAATTGGTGATGTGGCAACCCAGGGGGAGAGGTTTCAGGCACTGATTAGCTGGCGAGACCCACGTGCCACTGCCATCTTTATTACACTTTGCCTCGTAGCTGCATTGGTGTTGTTTCTGACACCATTTCAGGTGATAGCAGCTCTGGCGGGGTTCTGGGTGATGAGGCATCCAAGATTTCGCCGTAGGCTGCCGTCCGTGCCAATCAACTTCTTCCGCCGATTACCAGCAAGGACAGATAGTATGTTGTAAATCGAATAACTGATGGATGCCCAGGCTGGCGTAATACTCGTAAGCGCTCCTCAGCATTTCATGCTTGATATGATGTCCCGATCATCACGGCTGTGACTAATATGGATTATTAATAATTTTAATCTTGGGCTATTTTGGCTGCAGACAATTACAATAAACAGTTGTTAAGCAATTACATTTTATAATTTATAGCTGATGGATGAATTAAACAAGATGTTTTGTTCCATAACAGATTCCGTATTTTGCCGATGTTTCATTTTGTAGGATTTTTCAAGACGTCAAGATTTTCGCTCCCAGCGGAATAGTGAATAAACTTTTCAGAGTATATTGCTATGTTTCATTGAAAGCTTTTGTCGATATTCTTTATTCCCTGCATGTGTATTACTTTTTGTGCACGTATTATTGTTGTTACTCAATAAAATCCTCATTCTTTTATTTGTTTTCCAAGACTAACCCTATAAAATTCTTTCGGTCATAATTAGCCAAACAAATGTTTTTTTTTTTTTTTTTGGGATGAAAATACCCCCTCATTTCACTATCCAAATCGCCCTTAGCAAACCGACTCCTCATTTCGTGATTATCAGGAAATGGAACACCTTCACTATTTTAGTGGTCTTTGACTGTCCTGAAATTTTTCCTGAGGTTAGTTATTACGATAGCCCAAATTTCCTGTATACAAGCTTGAGTAATTGAAAGAATTAACAAAGCCATTGGAACTTGCATCATCATTGCCCAAATGAGTTTGCTGTCTGGTTTCCTTTTTAATTTAATTCATTTTAATTGCACTGTTAAGAAATCTACAGTTTAACAAGATTTAATCTAATAATCATCTACAATTAATACTAAAACATTAAACTCATTCAAGAATTTAGACCTAAACTCACTAAATTAATTCAAAATCAAACGCGCCGCCACTGCTTCACTCGCTGTTGTCGTGGTGAGAAGTAGCTGTTTCTGTCACCGTGTCGGTTGCCGTTCTAGTAACATCTAATTTTATTTTTTAATTCTTAACCCCTCACATATGACGTTGTCTAATTTGTTTATAATGTCGATTTTTATTTTGTCTAGTATTTTATTTTAGGCCAATCACTAATTTCAAATCATTTTACTGCTACCTTTCTTGAATATTTTTTTTTCTTTCTGGGTTTATTTTTTATTGAATAAAAATCAACTTTAAGTGTCACATTGACATCGCACATACATATTAACTACTAATCTTCTGAGCCAAATATACTTATCAAGAAACTTTACAGTTTGGCACTCTTAAAGGAAAAATCAAGAAATAAATAATACAAATATGGTTCGACGATATTATATTGACTAGACAAAAAATTCATATTGGATATTCCATTAAATGCTTCCTAGCTCCTTGTCAGCTTCTGTCACGACCCACTAAAGGAGAGGGGCAACATCAAATTAAACTAAATGTATAATTATTAATTTATTACTTATATCATAAGCTGACTTTTGAGTTTATAATAAAATAGGAAAAAATATCAAAAGAAATGAATAATGACGTACCACGTATGTTTCCACAAATGTTGATGTCCGTCAACATTAGCCGTTAAGAATTTGGGCAAGTTAAAAGCCATTAATTGTAGCCATACATGCACTATGTATAGACGAACGTGCTCTCAAATTAGTGAGCAAGCATAACCATTAACGTGCAAGCATGTTCCAAAGCTTAACTAAAAGTAGATAAGCTGCAATCTCTTCCATTAGAAAAAGCTGAGGCCTAAGTAATGTGAAGACACACCACAGCCACAAACAAGAAAATGACAATTTCTATAGCCAAAAAGAAATCAAAATCAACAAAGAAAGTAGAATCAAATCAATCCTGTGAATCTCTTTTCTTCAAAGTTTTTCACCGAATCCCTATTGTGATCTTCGTTTTGACTTTAATTTTCATATGGTCTTCCTCGACCACCGTCATCACACGCAGCGTTGTTCGCGTGTGCGTCTCCTCTCGAAAGCTCACCAATCTCTGTCTCTCCGCGGGCACCCATCCCAATATTGAATTTCCAGCTCCGGATGTCAATCCCAGTAGCCGAGACAGTGTCAACGTTTCCAATGATGGAGACAATTCCAGTGCTAGTCCTATGGAAGGTTTTGTCGATGCCGTTCGAGAAGAACATCCGGGTGCAATCATTAGAGCAAATATTGGCAACGACAAGGTTGATGGAGAGATTGAGAATGCAAAGAAAGTTGTTGAAGAGTACGTACAAATGCAGCGATCCTGGACATCGGAGTACAGGGATCAAGCAGCTTGCAACGGAAGGGGGATTTACGTTTATGATTTGCCATCTAAATTCAATAAGGATTTAGTCGGTCAATGTGGAGAAATGATGCCGTGGTCCAACAATTTCTGTTCATATTTTGATAACGAGGCTTTGGGTGAAGCCATGCCGGAGGTTGGTAAAGGATGGTATCGTACTCATCAATATTCTCTGGAGATCATTTTTCATACAAGAGTTTTGAAGCATCCATGCAGAGTTTACAATGAAGATGAAGCCAAGCTCTTTTATGTTCCTTTTTACGGTGGCTTAGACATACTGCGATGGCATTTCAAAAATGTGTCTAATGATGTCAAAGATTCATTGTCACTAGAGTTGGTGAAATGGCTTGAGTCTAGGAAGCCATGGGTTAAAAACTCCGGCAAGGATCATGTGTTTGTCTTGGGAAAAATTTCATGGGATTTTAGGAGGGCAAATGGTTCGTGGGGAACAAGATTGTTGGACTTTGAGCAAATGCAAAACCCAATCAAGCTCTTGATTGAAAGGCAACCGTGGCACCTTAACGACATTGGAATCCCTCATCCCACATATTTTCACCCGCGTTCCGACGATGACCTTCTGAATTGGCAACTCAAGATGATCAGATCGCGTCGCAAGAGCCTAGTGAGTTTTGCCGGGGCAGCTCGTCCGGACCAACCCGAGAACATAAGGTCAATATTGATCAATCAGTGCAGCTCTCACTTAGATAGTGGAACGTGCACGTTTCAGAATTGTAGTTCAGGTGGGTGCGATCATCCCAAGTCAGTTATTGATTTGTTTTCGGAGTCTGAATTCTGCTTACAGCCTCCTGGAGACAGTCCAACAAGGAAATCGGTGTTCGATTCACTGGTTTCGGGTTGCATTCCGGTACTGTTTGATCCTTTCACGGCTTATTATCAATATCCCTGGCACTTACCTGAAGATCACACTAAATTCTCAGTGTTTATAGACCAAGACGAGGTGAGGCAAATGAAAGTGAATGTGATAGAAAAGTTGATGAATATTTCAAGAAAGGAAAGAGAGAATATGAGGAGGTACATTGTGTATGAATTACTTCCAGAGTTGGTATACGCCGATCCAAATCCTCAGCTTGACAAGTTTCAGGATGCTTTTTCCGTAACCATCAACAATTTGTTCGAGAGGGTGAGCAAATTGGATTAAGTTGTAAGAGACTTTTTTTTTTTTTCCTCCCTCCATTTTTCTTGTACTTTGTTTTTGCACATACAAATTTTGGTTAAAAAAAGAAAAAGAAAAAGACGCCTCCGTTAGGGAAGGCAGTTTTACGATGATTGTACATTAATGTAACTTTGAAGTACATATAGCAGTCTTTCACTTTCATATCAGTTGCGAAATTTGGGAGTTTGTCATTGACTTATTTTGTCCTTCCGAGAGAGAATTCTGATGATCATCGTGTATGTAAATAAATTATTTTTTCAAGTTCTAATCCTAATTTAATACAGCAGATCTTCGTTGAATAAACTCTATGAGTAGACATAGCAATTCTTTGCTGTTATTTATTTATTTTTATTATTTGTTTTATTCTTCTTATCTTCGAGAAATTTTATAATATCCTGATGTGTTACAATCAATTAATATATGTATGATATATGTAATTAAATTTAATATAATCACCATTTGTATGATAATTTTTAAAAATAAATACAAATACATCATAAGATTATTTATTTATTATATGATTGATATAATACCTCTAATGTTTTCTAAAATTTCTCCTTCTTTCCAAACATTACAATTATGAACATTCACGTATGTACGCCACTTATTGAAATGCTGAGTTTAGCATAAAATAGTCAAGTCAATTCCCAACTTACAAGAATTAAAACGCTTATAATCCCAGCATACGCTGTCCGTACCAAGATTAATTTTCAGTGACTCTGCTGTGGACTGATAGTAAGATCACAATTAAGAAAATGGCTAGCCGAGCAAATATGGGATCCATCTACGATTTAAATGTTAAGGTTAGTCTCTAGGCTTGGGTCAAGCTCAAAGTTGGAGCCTATTGGCATCAAATTCATATTGATGCACTGTGCATATTAAATCTAATTATGATTCTTTTCTTCTATTTTGGGATATTTCATGATTAATTTCATACAAGGGAAATGATGTCAATTAACTTCAGCATTTACAAGGGCAAGGTCCTACTGTTTGTAGATGTTGCTTCTCAATGGTAAAAATATAATCCGATTAGCTTGAAGTTGGTCTAGTGCTGCGTTCTTTTTCTTTTCTTTTTTCTCTTTTTCAATTTGTATTTGGTATCCATTTGAATTTCTACAGTTTATTTATCCATGGTTCAATTCAAATTGTTTAATAACTGCAGAGGCCACTAAAAGCTAAATTTGCAAAACTAAGCTGCTGTGATGGATCAACTATCATACATGAATAACCACTTAAATTTAATATATAAGTAAACTTCCTCCAGTTGTCTGCTCAGGATTGAACTCTGCCCCTTAAAAGCAGTTTTTGATGAATTTCGAACGTATATCAAGAGCGTCTTTTATTAATTTGAACACAAAATTGAATAACCCATTCAAAATAAAAATATAAAAATAACCCATTCCAGACGAAATTAAAAAAAAAAAAATGTGCCTGATCTTGTGGAAAATATTAGTAACAGGACTAGTCCTGCACCTAAGACAATAAAAAGAAACAACTCCAAATTGTCTTGATCCCCTATTCCCACAGACAAATGGGTGAACCACAGTTTTTTTCTTTTATAGGGTGTGTTTGAAATTGAGAGTGGATAGTTGTAATTTTTACAGTTATGTTGATATAATTTTTTATTTATATAATACAAAATTTATTATATTTTTAATAAATTAATGAAATTATTATTTAAAATTTATATTTATTATATTATTAATTATTATTTCATAATTATAATTTTTTTTTCGTAACTTAAAAATTACACCACTTCAATTCCAAACACACCCATAACGACTCATGAGTTATTACCTCTCTTATCTCTTTTGTCATGAAACTTGTGTAAAAGGCATCTATGACTATTTTGGTATGATAATATAAAAAATTGAGTAATCCCAATGAATTTTTCTCTTTGAAAAAATAAATTCCAAATATTTTAAAGATGAAGAAAGGGGTTGATGTAAAATAGATGATAATGTTTCTAGAAACAAAAATTGCTGCGAATTGTGAACGCTCAAATGCCTTGAAACCGTAGAGTCATTTTCATTGTTTCATTCATAGAGAAGATTCAAGAGAAAACAAAAACTGAAGAAAACGCGCACAAAAAAACGGAATTGGGACAAAAGTTTGTTCGCGGTTTCACACAATAAAATCAACTAGAAAACGACAATTACGTATTCGCTGATGCAAATGAAACAAATCTCCACCGTCCATGTACAGGTCTAGATTTGACACATCTTAGTGGCTATACTCCGTGTAACTGAAGTTGCCATCCACGTGTAAGCCACATATTCACAATCTATATGACACACGAGCGGGGCTCCGGACGCCAAACTCTATAAATTTCTGCTCAATGCTTCGCTGTTACCACCTTAAACGAAATCTCGGAGGAATCGCAACTTCCCTTATTTTGACAAGACATTTCACTTCGAATTATAAGCAAACCCTTTTGAGACCTTCGAAAAGTAATCCAATTTCTTTGGTTTCAAGGCCTTGTTTTTTCGCTTCGAGATCGGATCATACGATGGCAAGCCAATCGAAAACTTCAGTTCACGATTTCACTGTTAAGGTCGGCTTTATTATTATTATTATTGGGTTCTTGCTTGTCATTTTAGTTCCCTCCTTTTGATTTTTAATTCAATTTGGGATTTGACAAATATATCTGTTTTATTTTTATGAAATTTATCATATTTGCAGGACGCCAAGGGACAGGATGTTGATCTTAGCATCTACAAGGGAAAGCTTCTTTTGATTGTCAATGTTGCATCACAGTGGTATGCCTCTGCTCCTTTCATTTTTTACTTTTTTTTTTTTTTTAAGTAATGATTCATTGATTATCGTTGATGCGTCCATTTAATTAACCCTAATACTCAGAAGCATGCATGCTTTCAATACAAATAAGCATTTATAAGAGATGATTTTACCCAGAGACTCTTTAATTCTTGCGCAGTGCCGGCGGCAATTTTATTTTTTATTTTTTCCTTTATCCGTTTTATTCATTTACCTGATTTTGAACGTAGTGGCTTGACCAATTCAAACTACACTGAGCTGAGTCAGTTGTACGACAAGTACAAGAATCAAGGTTTATTTCGTACCTCTTTTTCTTAGTATTTTGATGATTTTACACATTAATAAGACTTATGTAGTTTCAAGTTCTCGATTCTTTCTTGCATAGTCAATGGAAGAAAATGTTTCTTAACATCTTACTAATATTTTCGTACCCTTGCTTTGCTGTTTTCTTTCCTGTGTTAGTGCAGGCTTGGAGATTCTGGCCTTTCCTTGTAATCAGTTTGGAGCTCAGGAGCCGGGAGACAATGAACAGATTCAAGAATTTGCATGCACTCGCTTTAAGGCTGAGTTTCCCATATTTGATAAGGTACTCGCTCTGCAACTTTGCAAATTTTATAAACAGAAAATACACTCTCATGGTTTTGCCTATGCATGTAGCATTCTTACTCTAGCTTCTGACACACAGCGAGCTATATGCTTCTGGATAAGATATAGAATAGCTGGAGTTGGTCACCATTTCTTTATTTGATTACATATTTTATATAAATCATTCATTTGATATGCAGTAAATCATCTAGATATGATGCTCCATTAAAGTACCTCGATTTGATCATTTCTTAAAATTATTAATGCCTGAAGCATTTCACTGATTGCTTTGGGAATTAGGATGAAACGAGAGGAATCTGGACTTAAAACATTCTTTTTCTTCTAGAATTTAACTTTGGCTGCCCCAGGAACTTGAGTGTCTCTTTTATTAATATATTCTGATGATAATATTGCTCTTAGGCTTGTTTACATTATTGTGTGAACTTTTTGGGTGAACTTTGATGAGTCCATTACCTTGATGTGAGAAGTCACTTGTTAGGAGTGCCTTTGAGATATTGCTGGAAGAACCAAATGTTTATATGTACTTCATGAGTTTCTGATCATATTTGGAGATATTTGGCAACAAACTTAATTTCGTTTTTTTGATACAGGTTGATGTTAACGGTGATAATGCTGCTCCTTTATACAAGCATCTGAAATCCAGCAAAGGTGGACTTTTTGGAGACAGCATCAAGTGGAACTTTTCCAAGTTCTTGGTGGATAAGGAGGGGAATGTTGTTGAGCGTTATGCCCCCACCACTAGCCCTCTGAGCATTGAGGTAGTATTAGAGTGCTTGTGCTGTTAGTGGCTGTGCGATTCCAAATTTAATGATAATCTGGACAGTGGTCTCATTTTATTAACTAATGAACTTATTTGTTACCCCCTTGCAGAAGGATATAAAGAAACTTCTGGAGACTGCTTGACCGCTGCGACAACTTGCATGATCAGCTTCTTGCTAATAAAACTAGAGTATCATGCTGTATAAGCACTCTGGTGGAAATATATGTTTTAGCTTTGTCTCAATATCTGTAGACATATAATGAAGTTTCCTAATGACGTAGTAAATTCAGTTGATAAGTGCTTGGTTTGTATGTAATGAATGTTCCCAGTTTTTGTAATTCAAAATAAGAAGTGCTATATCTTTTAAATTGTGTTTGGTATTGAGGTTGGTCAGTTGTATCATTTAAGTTACATCATTAAAGTATTTAATAAACACTAGTTATAATTTAAAAAGTATATTGATATAATTTTTTATTTAAGAGAAAATTTATTATATGTTTAATAATTTTATTAAAATTTATATTTATTACGTATTAATAATTTTTATTTTATAATTATATTTTTTCATAATAATTGTAATTAAGTTACAGTATTTCAATTTCAAATAAAAAAAATTCAACTATAACAGCCAGTAATTTTTTTATTTATTTTGTAAATTCTTAATTTGAACAAATTTGTTGTAATGGTACTTTTTTTTTATCTGAAGAACTTTTGGTATCTTATTCTGTAAATGAGTAATGATACAGTTACAAACTTTTGTACAAACTTATTTTGTACAAACTGATGTGGCATGATAAGATTGGTTGAATTAAATATCACTTGGTCCACATGATTTGTTTTTATTAATTTATATTTATATTCAACCAATGAATTAATATCACGTCAGTTTATACAAAATAAATTTGTACAAAAATTGTGGATGTATCATTACTCTTCTGTAAATATGTTATTTTTGAATAATCAGATTTTGAAATGGGTTGGACCCAGCCCAAACAAAATTAAATTTTAACCCATTCAAGCTAGGTCGTTTGGGTTAGATCGTGGGTTGTGAGTTTTCTTACCCATTCCTAGTTACAGAGTCCTCATCCCCTACCACTCCAAATCTTGAAACTGTTCGGAGACACGTTTTGTTTTGTTTTCCCTTCTGTGTTGAAAAAGTTTTTGAGCTCAATTAATTATTAGTCCTCAATTAGTTTGAATCATCCATATTACTCTCTCTGATCAGTAAACTTGTAGGCATATATATTATCATTAATCGTTCTGTTCACTGTGAATACATGGAGGTCAAGAAGGTTTAGTTCTTCTCTCTCTGTTAATTCTGGCTTTACCAACCATTTTTTGAATCCAATTGGACAAACTTTCAAGCAAAAAGCTTGGCTGATCCCCTTCCAAATCCAAACAATTATTTTGGACTCAGTGCAGTGGATCCTTGACCTTGACTCCTTGGACAACGGACGTCGGTAGCTGTAGTAGTAGTGTATTGCCAACAACTTAAATAAAATAAAAGGAAACAAGAAATGGGGTACAACATAATCTAAACACCTTAAAAATTAAAGCACTAAAGAAAATGCTTAAATTAAAGACAACAGGCTGACTATTTTCTCCCAAAATCTTTTCAACTTCAAACTGCTAACCGAAAAAAAAATGTTTGACTAATTCCCACATTTGTTTGAGAACCTCGAGATGACTCTGTTACAGTCTAAGTTAGCACATACCCCGTGCCCCTAGTGGGCAAACAAGGTGGAATCTCAGATGTTTATGGTTTTCACAGACAGTACATTTACAACAACACATATGTACAAAACACCATGTGTTTGTCGCAGCAAATCATCATCCACGAGTCAGGTCAATATCTGGGTGGGGGTTTCTCAGATCAGCTGTTCGAAAACCAGACCAGGCATTCATTGCGGAGGGGGGAAAAGTTTGGGAGGCAGGTGTATAAATTTGGGTAGCTGATTTATTACTCGGTTGCGGTGTAGAATTCTTGTCATTTTCAGGGGCAGCAACTTGCTTGCTCTTGATCTTAGAACCACCATATACAAAACTGCATACCACCACCTGCAGTAGGCAATGTTTATCATTTATTACTCTTCAGATCACAGACTAGCAATTACCTTTCAACTCCACATACATACTCACAGACTAACTCATACCTATTTAACGCATGCCTTCAATACAAGCAACATTGAAGACAGTGAGTAGGGATATACATAGATCAGGTGATGCAATTTGGAGCAATCAGTAGTGTACCTGAACTGGGCTTGCTGCGATAAGCACAGCAACTCCACCACCGAATACGTGACCATCAGGACTTGAAAGGGAAGCACTTACACCACCAGTTCGATCACGAGGACCACCATCTTCAGCAATTAAGAATGAACCAGACAGGCATAATATCTCGAAACGGCCCTACACAAGCTAAATAAATCAAATCAGTTCCTCCATTCCATTCAAAATGCTGTCACGGGGAACAAAAACACAAATGTAAAAGGATAGAAAGAAATGTATGAACACTGAAGAGTTTAGAGTTGTTTAAAATTCAACAATAAAATTAATAACCAAATCATTGGGCCAACTATTCCTTTAAGAAAAGGGAATGACATTTGAGTGGCCAAATAATGGATTCTGTAGATACCTTAACTCAACCCTAATACAAGGTTGCGTCCTTAAAAAAAAAAAAAAGTTTCCTTCTACGATAAGATAGGTTCAAAGTATAAACTGTTGGCAATTCTTATAAGACAGATTGTCAAGAATTAGAGGAGGCCAAACAATCCAATTTGTCATCATTTGTCCTATGTAATGCACTTTTCATTGAGAGATGGACAGGGTAGGACATTATACAATTTGTCATCATTTGTCTCTAATTGGGAACAGGAACTAGAGAGTCTCTGATCCTGTATAGGGAAGTACTGAGAGAAGATTCAGGTCACCCTGCCTCATTCCTATCATTTTTAGGCACTACCCTTGTAATAGCTGAGGCCGCTGAAAAGGTTCTAGTTCTACAAACCATAAAGCAATGGATAAAATTCAACCTAGACTTTATCTAGAAAAAGGTATCTGATAAACATGAAATTGGACAGCTTAGCTGCATAGGATTTTTCACATCAGCCAAAAGTATAATCCCAGAAAATTAAACAGCATTTAACCAATGAGAAAGATGAAGCCTCAATAGCATTGCATCTCTATCTTTAGGAATGTCATTTTGCTATTTCCAGCATTGTATAGGTTAGGTTGATTTACCAATGCCCTGGAAACAAGCTACTAAATTAATCCAGATTACATCTAGAATGGCAACATAAACCAATACATCTTGATTCAGCTGCTACCATCTATAATCAACCCATTCAAATTGCATCTGCTGTGGCAATGGCAACATAACCACATCTGTTAAACATAACTCGACCTACAAGAATATACATAGGTTGATGCTTCTGGCTAATATATATCTAAAAAAGACACCAGTAATTGACTGATAAGGTCCATGTCACCTCAATTGCATCTAAGCCATCACAACACTGGGTACTCTCAAACCAACTAGCAAACACCATCAGATCCTTACCACTGTTGATTCTAGCACCACTAGTTATTCAAGATCTTAGTGTCCTCAACATATCCAATCCATTTCAATTCGTCATCCAATCCTTGCCCAATAATTTACAGATGTTCTTATTTTTACTCCAGTACACATGCATACTCACAGAAAAAGCATACTGCAGCCTTTTTCTCTGAAGGAGAAATCATAACATGACATTCACTGCTATCCTTTTATTTTTATTTTTTATTTTTGATAGGCTCTACCCTTTTAGTTGGATACCCAGAAATCCCTCGGATACAATTTATCAATGGTCACTTTCTCAATGCCCTTCTGTTAAATTCCACAATTAGATTCACTTAACAGAGCTAAAGAAATTTCCATCATATTAATAAGACATTACAATCCATAAGGGTAAACTAGATTTGCTTGAAAAGTCACTGATCGAATACAAAGCATGCAATGCCTTTATATTCCACATTATGAACCAAAACTATCATGGAACTAGCAAAAGGCAAAGAAATGGTAAAGTACAAAAATGAAATATTTTTTGGTGAATTTTTTTTTCCAAAAAAGAAAAAGAAACAAACAGAGTGCTTCAACCTCATAGGTGACAGTGGGCACTGAAGTTGCGGGCTGACGGAGTGTTACTGAAGAAACTGTACCACGGCCCGACAAGATGCACACAACCCTTGGCCTCTGTTGTGAAAATGACAACATTTTAGCCACAATGTCCTACAAAGGATAAAACTGTCAGCTCCTAATGTTTTTTTTTTTTTTGGAGGGGGCGGGGGTCAAGTTAACAAAACAATAAGCAAAAGTTCCAAAATACTGACATCATGAATTCACATATACACGTGTGAAATGTAAATTACTCCAATTTATGTTTCATCGATGTTAAGTACCATTAATATAGCTAATAAAGCATAAACTAACAGTTGTATCCAGGAAGCTTTTAGTTCCAAGAGAATTGGATGAGCCAATGGATACTAAATGAAATCTATATTAAATGACAGCCACCTATTAGATTTCTAGGAAGTAATCACCATACTGGTCGGCAAAGCACGTCTAAAAAGGAAAAACTTTTCATTGCCATCTTTAAAAGCAACCACACCACATCATATAAGCATGTTTCTAAAATCATGCGATTTAAACACAAATAGGAAGTCAATAAATGCAAAGTGCAATAACATCAAAAACATTAATGAAACAGAAACTGGAATGAATGTAGCATACCTCTCCAACTCCAATGGAGATCACATGCGGTGCAAAAGCAATTCCAGCTGAACTATTCATCCATTCACCTACATAAAAGTAGTTAAAACAAAATATATATATATATATGTATATATATCAGTACAGGAAACAGTTTGAGAAGCCCCAACATGAATTTTAGCAAGCAAACAGAAATAAAGATATCAAAGTGCAAGGCATAATTAATCACACTATCATTAAAATTCATGACCTCTTTTCTTACAAATATTTCACAGCAAACATGAATGCGAGGACTGTTTCAGAAATTAGAGGTCCAAACATAAAACACATTCATCTGTAGAAATTCTGGCTTCTGTTTCCAAAAATAATCACCAAATTCTAATAGTGTTTTGCAGTCACTAGTATCTACAATTGCTAAAATTTGGTGGATCTCAAGAAGTAAAATAAGATGGTCTAAATAATGGATAATTGATTCAAAGATACAAGCAATAGACTAAATTCAATTTAAAAACATGAAAACAGATGACTATTATTGCATGTCTTTAATAACTGACCATAGAAGAAAATATACTCTAAAACGGGTTCAAAAAAAATAATGCCGTCTCCTTAATTAAACACTAAAACTGCAACAATATTATAAGGTACATTATGACTTATGATCACTATCTAGATAAAATGCATCACAGACTGAATAATCCTGTAAGCTACAATATAGTTGAGACATCAAAACCATATCAAAAGTAAAAGACTTGCCAAGAGTAGCCAACTGCTGCTTCCTGCCTGTCCCAGGAGGCCGCCCTCTACTCCGTTTCAAGGCCTGCGAATCAGATGCCGGAGAACGCTTTGGCCTAGCTGGCAACGGCGAAAGCCCCAAGGAAACCTGCCCATCAGGGGCATATTTGCGGGGTCTACCTCTCTTCTTCTTCACTGGATCACTTAGTGGCACCCCGGATGGCACACTCATGTTATGGCCAAAATTGACATGTTTGGGCTCAACTGCAAATGTCGATCCCACATTTGGTTGAGTTGGAATGTTAAGATTTGACGAGGATCTAAACCCAGGTGGGGTTTGCAATAAACCAGATTGTGTTGCTGAATGAGACCCACTGAATGCTCCTCTATGTTGTTGAATGTAATAGGGACCAGAGACACCCCCTGATGCAACCATAGCTTCTCTTCCGTCCATGCATTTACTAAGTAGAAAATGAAAATTTTGCTTTTTGGGTAGCTAGAAAATGAGTCTATTAAGCCACTTAAGCTAAACTCTTAAACTAAATACACACAAGATCCTGATCTCACTAACACCACAGCAACTGCAGACTCCAAAGGAGATTTTACAAATTACAGGGAAAATCTTATAACAAACACAGATTTGTATATGTCTAAAGAAAAGGTTTGGGGAAATGAATTAAAAAAACTCCCCTTCACCCTAAATCATGAATTTGAGAGTGTAATCTCAAAACAAAACAAGGGTTTTACGGGGGTTTCTCTTAGAAATGAAGAAAATTTATAACCCAGACAAAAGAAAAAAGAAGAACATAAGACACCAATTAAGCTGCAAGATACAGTTAAAGTTTATACATTTCAGTCAAGCAAAGCCATTGAGGAACTAATCAGAGAAAAACGAAAATGTAGAAAATAAATCGCAGTTAAAAGTGCAACACAGATAATCTCAACTAGAGATCAGCTGACGGACCACGCTTTTGAGTACATGAAAAAACAAACAAAACCCTAGATTTGAAATCTAGGGTTTTGAAAAGAAATGCAGGAGGTGGAGAAAAGGAGAGGAAAAGAAAGAAGAGACAAAGAGAAAGAGAGAGAGAGAGAGAGAGGGAGGAAATAGGGGAAAAAAATAAATAAATAAAGAGCTTTTGAATTAAAGTATGAGTTGAATGAAGACCTCTTTTTTGTTTCTTTATTGTTAAGTTGTCACCACTTATAAGTAAGTAGTAGTAGTGGTCAGGTAAGGGGCTGGCTGGGGTGTGGCCCTGAGCCCCTGACTGAAAAATGTGTCAAAGTAAATTTCTGACTAAAATATACATTTATTTGTTCATTGTTTCTCAATTCTCATACAGGTACATTGATTGATGCTCTTGTTTATCAAGTATAAATATTTAATACATTGGGTTTTGGGGGGGGAGACAAAGATTGGGACCCATTAAAGTAGTTGAAAAGTGGGATGGTAAAATTCTGATTCGAATTTGGATATAATTACATCTGAATTGATATTTTTGATATTTGAATTTGTATTCGAATCTGCAAAAATGTATGTGGATTCGGATGCATACAGATTTTTTTAGATATATAGATCCGCATAATATTAAATTTTCATATAAAAAATTCAATGAATTTACTTAATTAAGTCAAATAAAATTTAATTATAATTCAACAATCAATAATTAAATATATAGAATCACGTACAATAACATTACAAATCCATAAATAAAAATATTATGACATAAACCAAATATTAAGAATAACATAAATATAAGTTAAAAAACACCACAAATCCATACACATTCCAAGCTTCTAAAATGTCATGCCACTATATTATCAATATTCAGGATCAAACACTTCTCCAGCATTCGTAATTTATCCCACAAATCGACCCACGATCCTAACAATGAAAATAACAAAAAAATCATTAAAGAGCTCTATTAGTGCAAAGATATAAGAATATTTAAAGACATGATTATTTGAAATAAGAAATTTTACATTGTACTTCAATTTAATACTAATTTTGAGTACACATTAATGCCTTAAAAGTGTTTTAATAAAGTATATTATGATAAATACTCAAATGCCTACTTGAAAGTGGACTCAAAAATAATAGTAGACACAAAAGTAGTCAAAAAATCTCTAACAACCTCGACAAGGATCAGATATTTGCCCTTCTTATTTTTCTATCAAGACAACTTATCAAAATTGCTAATATTAGGCAAAATTCCTCATCTCAGTAAGTTCCAATTTAACTTACTTATAGTTGACTTATTTGGAGACAAATGAGTCTTATTCACCAGCCATACTTGAATTTTTAAAAATAAAAACTTGAGACATACATCGAGAAGAATTGCCCATCTCAAAATCTCCTCAATTGTTGTATGTTTTAATTCATGCCATTTCACCACTCCATCAAGAATTTTAGATACTCGTTCAACTTGATAAACAAATTGATCTCTATAAACCCTAGGAAAAGGGAAGTGAATCGTCATCTTCTTAAACTAAAGATTTAAGATATTCCTTATAACCAGCACTCCATGGATAACTTCCCAACATTTCTCATACTCGACATCATATTTTTGGTCATTTGCCTAATTCTTGTATTGGGTAACTTCTCCCATGAATTTATTCACGGTATAATCTCACAAATTTTAGGAAAAAAATAAGTTAGAGATGGGATGTCAAGATCCAAAAACAATTTTTATAACATACAAAACTAATCTAAATGAGCACACAAAACATTTGTCAAATCCTACTTCGACTCATTGGGCAAACATTTGTAATGATTGTCAATTTTACTACTTAACTAACCAAATGCATATTTATACAACAAAGTAATAGTGAGCATTAGGTGAGTTGAATTTCATCGAGTCTTACAATCAAGAACCAAATTGTTGATGTTTATAATACCTATTTTGCACACTATAGCCTCAAAAGTTCAACTCTTCCATATCTAGTAGTCAAATAATTGACTTTATCTCTTATATTTTCAACACATTTATCCATAAGACATCTCATCCCTCACAATCAAATTCAAACATGAGTATAACAATAGATGAGAAAATTTTCTCACCTAAACTCAATGAATTTGGTAAAGATTTATTCAATAATATATCAATCATTACACCATTAGCAACACATTATCCATAGTCGCAGTTGACACATTCTTATCAATATTTTAATCCATCAAACAATCATACAGAATATTACATTTTAATTCACCTTTATGTGGGGCTAGCACATATAAAACCTAATAATGCAAAAAAAAAATTGTAATAATGTAATTAAAATACATTAATATTGAAATAAGCATAATATACATATTAAAAACGTTACCTCAAAATGTGATACTATTAGGAGCATTTGCCTAATGTTCTTGAAATTCTTTCTTAAACAACTAATAAAATGATTTTTTAAGTGCGTAGTCCCACTAGAATAATATGCTAATACTCCTCATCCATGTCTATGTACCTCTTGATATTATTGCATATATATGAAGTTAGCCTACTACCGCTAGATTGTGCTCATGCATGAACCCTTCATCAACATTATCATTACCATGGCCATGGGTACATTCTACAAGTATTGCATCCAATTCAACTTGAACAACATTGTCATCTTTAGGTTCGCTGACATCCTCCAGTCTAACTTCCACATTATTATCACTATTTGCATATAATGTAAAATAATCTACAATACAATCAATTTTATATGAAAAAGTATGCAAAATAATATTCTATTGAAGTTCAAAATTAAAAGGTAAATGATATATGAAGTTTAACAATGCTTTTTACTTTTTTTTTTTTTTCAGCAACCAGTTGATGACGATTGAGCAATGAGGCAATGGTGTGCGCTTAGCGAGATAGATAGTGTTCGACATGGATACAAATTGGGGGTTAAGGGAATTGAGGGTTTTGGAATTTGGCTGTGGTGTGTTCTTAGTTTACAAGTAGGTTAGCTTCTTTGGATTTATTTTTTAAATTGAAGTCATTTAACTTATATATTTTTAATTGAATTTTAGTTTAATAAATATTCAAATTAAAAAATATATGAATTCAGATGTCTGATTTTTTAGATGCACTTCTATATCTGCACTAATATTTATTGTTAACATTTGAATTCGCGTTTTAAATATGTAAATCCTAATTTTTTTGGATTCGAATCTTTTAGATTTTTATAGATGCTGGCAGGACCTAATTTTTTATGCATCACTAATGAAAGAGTTTGATTATGTTGAAACCGCTACAAGTAAAAAAAATTCTTAACTAAATGATTAAAATTATAACGTATTTTTTATTATTTATTATTTTAAATAGTATGTGGATATGATTTATGACAAGGTAACCGTGGCCCTAATGAAAACCCAACAGTAGGCTACAATGAACTTAGTAGTGCCCTTTTTGGACGACCTTATCAGGATTGCTACTGCTTTCATCTATGGGCAGGCAGGCCACACTCCACAGTTTTGTTTTCCATACAAGAAAAGAGCCAAACAGTGGAATCCGACGGGGCTGCAACTGACCCCACGATGGCATAGCAATTCAAGGTCGGTCGTAAGTAGCTGGTGTATTTTACAAATTAAAACCCCTTCTCGATTACGGTGGACGTTAAACAAATCGGTTAACAAGCATTTGGGCGCGAAGTTTTACCTTCCTCTGAGGCTCACCTAAGCTTTGGATCAAACATACCGGGCTCCGCTGGTAAGAATCATTTAATTGATGAGTAATACTTTTCACGCCCTTTAATTCCCTTAAATCTTAATACATGTTATATAAAATAAAATAAAATAATTTTGAATCGATAAAGAAATAAGTCACTTAATAATAAGTATTTTTTTTGGGGAAAAAGTAAGTTCATAATTCAATTAATTTATTCTAAATGATAACCAAATTAACTGAAACTCTATTATAAATCTTTTTCCTTTTTGATAATTTTCATTAAAGAAAGAACTAAAAAAATAAAATTTCATAGGAATGTTGGAACCTCATCTCTTAATTGACTTAAAATCTCCGTACCCAACATTTACAAGCATTTTGATAGTTTCTAAGTTACATTATCTGCACCTAACCAATTGCATTATCTGTACCTAATCAATCGGCTACTTGCTCTCTTTGGCCTATGCAGTACAATCAGTTGGCCAATCCTGCTCCCAAGTCATGACCTTTTTAGAGTATTGGCCAATCCTCTCCTTTTCTTATTTGTTAGAACCTATTCCGCACAAAATTCTCCGTATGACATTTCTCTCCTCCAGTTGAAACCCGTCAGAAAGGAAAAAATTTGCTTCTCTGGGGCCGGTAAGAGAGCAGAAAAACAGGTCAAATTAAAGACTCTTAAATGAACCCTGGCACCCACCTCACGGTAGAGGCAAAGGGAAAATGGTAGAAGAAAAAAAAATGGAGAATTGGACTAAGAACACTGAGAGCTTAAGCCAAAATAATAAATTGAATGAATGATCACTATCTAAACTCTGATCTTCTTCACTGTTGTGTGTAAATAAATGGAGAGAGACTATCCAGCACTGTGCGTTTTTTAGCTGCTCTTCTGAAAGGCTTCCTATTATGCCACCATAAGTTATCAATTCCACTAGAACAGTCAAATACACTGCTGTTATTTGCGATTGCTAGCATCTTCTGTGCTAGGCCTGGCTCAGCCTTCCTCAGTTTCTTTCTCGAGTTTGTGTGTTTAGGAGAAGGTGTTTTGGGCTCTAGAAATTCTGCGTTTGTTCTGTCAAAGTCATACAAGAAAAAAGTCATTTTACTGTATTTTTTCACTAAATTACATCCCGCGGGCAGGGGCGTGGGGGGGACAAAAACAAGCACCACCTGAAAAACATTGAGGAAACACAAAGAACAGAACATGCTCACACAGTGACAATTTCCATGGATGAGTATCAATCTTACCTCCCACCATCCACATTTCGTGGAGTAGAAGACTCTTCTGCTTGAGGCTTACATGCTGCACAGATGTAGATCTCTGGGGCAGAAAGTAATTTTACACAATCAATATGATACCACTCATCACACTGATAACAAGCGATCATTGCTTTCTCATCATAGGGCTTCCGACAGATGCAGTATAGCATACTTCGAGCTCTTAGTGACTGCACCAATCAAGAAAAATAAATAATTGATGAAAATGTGAAGCATTCGGCTTTACAGCAACCAAATAAGTTACCTTAAGTTCCTTCTCCAAGTAAACAGGCAAATTTTCTCCCTCTGCAATAAGTTCAAAGACTTTATCTAAGCTTAGAGCCCCAGAATCCAGTACTACCTGTAAAAGAAAACAAAAATTGTAATAATAATCATATAAATAATGCCAAATCAACAAGAAAGAACATTTAAGTGGTACAGTTGAGCGAGATTTCACTTAACTGCAAACACAACCCCAAAAAAATAAAATAAAAAATAAATAAATAAAATCTACGCACCTTTTTGGCAACATCTGCCCACTGCGAGCCAGTGCGATTCAGTTCCATCAGCTTTTGCCTGTAGTGATCTTTGGGTGACATGTTCATTAACAGTCCCTACAAAGTATTTGTAACTGCAATTAGCACCTATAGCACATTCATATAAAAAGTTCCATTGCTAACATTTATATTGTAATGTGCATATTGCCAAACAGAGCAAGAAAAGTCTGCACAGATTATCCATCTTAGGAGTAGTTATAAATAAAAAGCAAAAAATTCCCTGCAAAACAGAAAATTTGCAATAGAGAAAATAATAATGGTGGGTAATAAATGCACAATTTCTTACAATGATATCTACATCCAATCAGATTAGATGCACAAACAGAAAAACACACTACAATTTTTTTAGCGGGAAAATATCATTGGGTTGTCACCATACTTAAAATAGGCTAATAATCTTTTTGATAAAAAATGATATACGTCTATTACTATCAAAAAGTAAGCTGGACTAGAGGTCCAGTGCAGACAGAGAGGCTAATATCAAATTAGTAAAAGGAAAACCATAACGAATATAGACCATAAAACATGTCATCCATCTCCAAGGTACCAGATGCTATTTGACAACGATATTTCAACATTGGCTAGAGAAATATGCAAAAATCACAAATTCAGGCAGAAATTGAAACACAAATTCCAAAAACAAACACCTCACCACCAGCAAAAACATGAAGGATGGTGAGGGTTTGACTTCTCACCGACCTAAAACCTCAAGGATCACCAACAAAGTTCCATGCACAATTTCATATTCATTCATGCTAGTGTTCATGGCACAACCATATTTGCTCCCATTAAAATCTAAGAGATTAGATATTTGTGACTATAATACCATTTTCCTAGTGCTTTTCGAAATATAACGTACTAAATTACCCTGAGTATATTTATTTACTATTACTTTGGGTACACACACACACACACACACACCACTACACTATCAGCTGATGTTTTCGCACTGTCATCCCAATTTCACAATTAAAACACCAGTAACAAACCACAAGAAGATTATTCTAGGTCAACAAAATTTCATCATGATATGTACAATGCTCTGAGAAGCCAGGGGCAACATACCTCTTCCAAATAATTTTGTATCTGTCCAATTGTAGGCTTTGTTAAACCCTCTAATAACTTACTAACTCTAACTCTCCACAAGTTTCTTGCTAATGCAAAGTCAAGCGCGCTATTACTTTGACGATCGAAAACTCCAGCTGCTTCCCTGGCCTGTGCAGCAGAACCACCTCTAATCAGGATAATCAGCCAGTCAGTAATTATGCTATTTTCATTTTTATGGTGGCTAGTGCCGTCTCTAATGACTGGAAGAAGACCATCACAAATTGGGATAGAGAGAGAGAAATGCTGAATCTATGACTAAACACAAAAAAACAAAAGAAAAAGAAAAACCCTCTGCGGAATACAAGGCAGAGATAGAAAGATTGAAATAAGTGCCTTCAAAGCGATAGTTAATTTATTTGAGATGACGTGGAGATCTTTATCCAAATAACAGGAGTCAAACTTCACTATATCAGTCAAGCAGGTCTTGCATTCAAAAGCTACATCTACAACTTCTTGCAGTACATCTTTTGCTTCAATCCTGTAAAAAGCAACAGCACTTGTCCAAATAAATGTATGTTTGAACTTTCAAGAAAGGATCACCAAAAACCAAAAAAAAAAATAAAAATCAGATAAGCATTTTCAATCTTCAGATATCATAGGAATAAAGAGAGGAAGGAGGGGGGGGGGAGGGGGGGGGGGGGGGGGGGGGCGCTCAAAGCAAAACTCATATCATTTTTACTTTCATGTCAAGCAAACTGTTGTCATTCTCGTATTATTCCCAATCTGGAGCTGAACAAACATGTTATCAACACTCCCAACTAGTTTGCAGAATGCAAAACATAATTAAGGTCTGCATTGACTTATAGAGGGACAAGAAAACTAAGAAGACTAACATGCATCATATTTCATAAATGCTAATTGTAATTAAAGGTTTAAAAAGATGCTACAAAAAAAAAAAAAAAAGAATTATACGGTTCCCTAATCCCCCAAGTTTCTTAAAACTTTCATGTATTTTCCTTTTAAAAATTACTCCACAAACTTTTCATAGAAGAAGTAACAGGACGCAGTAAGTGAAAGATGAAAAAAATTCTTAAAGATCAACTATTGATTTGATACAGGATGCTTTTAACATGATAAGCATACACATAGCAGCTTACCCTCTGCAAAAAAATTCAGAATCCGAGAGAAGCTCAATCAACATTCTCAAATCAGAGCACTTCCCTCCAAATCTCTGTTCACAAGAAGAAATAAAATCAGATTCTGCTACGAATTACTCCAAAAGATAATTGGGGTAACAGATGGAAATTGTCACACCAGAGGGCTGCCTCCGAACTGAGATACTGATTCACTCTCAAAATATTGGCAATAAGGACATATGTAGGCTTCTGCATGATTTCTATCAACTTCTGTTGGTCTTAAGCACTGCAAATGATAGCTGTTTCATATGGAAGAAATCAAAATCATGCATTTGCCAGATCAGATGAATTTAGAAGAACATGCAGCAACACAACCAGAAATCATGATAACTAGATATGCATGTCATAGAGAAACTGATGAGTGAATCACAAACCAATTACAACTACTTCAAAGATCACTAACAGATATCTCTTAAGGTCAGAGGAATTTACATTTTAGATATTGGGTTGCTGCTCAAAGTTTCCACAATATTCTTACATGAAAAGGAGCCTAAATAGTAGAACCCCTGACTATTAGACTACCACAGAGACAAAAATCAAATATGAAATTGAACATAGCAACAAATACCTTACCAGTCGTTGCATGCAGAACAAATTAAGGATTCAAGCTCCTCGGAATCACTCTCACAGCACATACACAGAGTCATCGATACTGAACCATGTGGCTTGTTATATATGTACAGTGATCTATGTAGAGACTGTTTGATCTGCACAATATTAAAAAGGATTCTCAGTTTACAAGATAAATATCTAAACGACCATCATCTAAGCTGTAGGAAATAAAAACAATCATCTGATAAAGACCTTCTGCAAAAGACCAAGCAAAGAATTCTCATCTCCTACAGAAGTCCCTACAATTTCCTTGCAGCGTTGCTTCCAGTTTTCAACCTTATCAACTTCGGATAGAACCTTCTCTAGCTCTGGACAATCAAAAGCAGCAGCTTCTCCTAGTTCCTGTTTATGATAAAATTTTCAAGCAAGCAACACTAATAAACATAGTGCTTGAGATTCTCAAAGAGGATTTATGCAAAAGGGGTAAGAAAAGGAATAAATAAGCATAACGCATTCATGTGTAATCACAGCTTATCAAGCACACAGACAGCATACCTTGAGCTGTAACATCAGAGACCAAGATTGTTGCGCACACTTGCGATTAAAGAATTGATGAACTTGTTCTTGCCACAACCTGTATTACAATTAAAACCAACAGAGCAATAAACTATGCAAAAAGTTGCTAATAATCAATAGAGACAAACCATAATGGGAAGGTATATGTCTCCATATGCTCATGTTAGTGAGTTTGTCCTCATAATAATCATTTATTTACAGTGCTCAACATTAGATCAAAATCCCAATGGACCTGTCTAAGAAAGATTCCCAAGTCTGACATATAACATCACCATGCATTACATGTAGTATAAACGACATGTATTGAATACATTTGTTAGAGCATCATTCAAAGAGACCCAATAACCACTATGCATCTACTTGTCAAATTTTAGGTTAGAAAAAGAAATAATGAAAAGAAAAAAAAACATATAGAATAATCATAAAACTCACTTGTGTTTCTGAATAGCACTCGTAAGTTCACCAATCACAACTGGAAAGGAGACATTAATTCCCTGCAAGCAGAAAAACCAAGTGTAAGTTCGGCATAGCACTAATTCCTTGACAAGACCAAATACAATATCTTCAGAATCAAAGTTGAAGCTGCATATTCATTGAGGACCCAAAGGCACTACAGAGAACTAACATGTATAATTCTAATACCTTACATCCGGCAAGAACTTCTTCAACATCACTCAGCTTACATCTTTTAAACTTACACGGAGCAGAAATGACTGCCAATGCTCTTTTAATCCATTTAACCCCATGAATCAAAGAGTTCCACAGTATACTTGAAAAACATCTGGTAGAAAGGCCTTCTGCAACAGCCATCAAGCTCTCCACATCCTACAGGTAAGACAGAGTAAACATCATAATATGCCAATGTGTAAGAATAGGTATTGTTTAGAACAATCAATTTGTAAAGCTGTTCTGGTAAGTTTCAAGCATCAGATGAGAAACGAAAAGCCACCTAAAAAGAAAGGAAGAAACAAGAAGAACAGATATAAATTATATGCACAAATTTAGGGCAATTTTATACAAATTCCCATAAAGAAGCATGGCTCTTCTACAGATTAGACTTTTAATAGAAGGAAAAAACCACAAGATCGTCTAACACAAAAATCAGGATAAAATAAGGTCATGCAAATAATTGAAAAACAAATGATCACCTCCAAAGAAGGAGAAACAGAGAGGAAAGAAAGAGCCTTCTTGCACCAATGCAGGGTAGAACATGCATTTTGAAGTTCTGAAATCTCATGGAAGTCAAAACCAAGAGACAAACCACAATTCGCAGCAGATTCCATTGATGTAATTAGCTGTTCAATTTTTGAAACAAGACTGTTGCTCAGACCATCACCAATGTCATCTGTATCAAGTAAGCATCTAGCATCTTGTAGAAGAGAAGAGGCATGATTTTGCCATCTCTCACAATTATTTATAACTTTATCAAGCTCTGTTTGCTCTTTCAACGATATCTTAAGAAACTTTGACTGAGAAACCAAGTCCTGCAACATTTAGATCGACCAGTCATACTTTGTGCTCCACCCAGTTTTTGAACACCATGCAGGAGACGACGTGAAAAAAGAAGAGTCTATTAACATAAAAAGAACCTTCAAACTCTCAAGCCTCAGCAAAGAACAGGAGGCAGGTGCTACAGAAAACGCAGAAGCTAAAAATAGCTCAGAATTCTTTAACCATGATTTAGCTGTTGATACTGCATTTTGGACTTCATCTAGCGAAGGTAGAACCACAAATATGTCTTGTGAAGCTCTAAAAGATTTGAATTCAATGATAATAAGACAAAAGGAAGTAAGCTATGGAACTCAAACCGTAAAAAGAAATAAAGAAGCATTACAAAACAAAAAAATAAGAAAATAAGATAAGAAATGCCCAAACCTGATAATATCCTCAAATTCGCACATCTGAGCCTTGTGTATAAGAATATCTGCTGCTCTTTCCTCCCAATGCATAGCAGCGGCCAGTACTCCAGACAAATCAATGAATAATTTTTCTCTCTCAATCTGTAGTCTGGTAAACAGATATGCCACGTAAATCTTACATAAGATATCATGTACAAAAAAGTGAAAAACCTTCCACACACTCAATTTTTGAGATTGCATTCAGGCAAGGAGCATACATAACAGCCTCCGCCGTCACCTGCCGAATGAAGTCCAGAGGCATTTTAGTATCACATGCCTGTAAGGAAGTTCCAAACATTTTATTAAATCAAATAATAAGCATCCACTAAAAGCTTGAAGCCTAAACAAATTAGCATTGCATCAGACTCAATGAATGAAAACCAGTCACTTTTTGGGTCATCTGAAGCTATCAAAACGAACAAAGACCAGAGAGAAAGGAGCACAATAAGATCCATTGTTATAACATAAACACCAACAAACAGAAGTTTGAGAGGAAACAGAACAAGGAATTACCTTCAGAGCTTTCTCTCTGCAATGAGCCTTCTTCAGCTCAACCTCAACAAGAGGCAAGTCATCAACTGACCTCAAAGAAATAAAATAGAACCAGCATTAAGGAGACATAAAAATGGGCAAAGATGGGACTGTAACAAGGAAATTGCATATCAAAAGGAAGAAACCTTGAATTCTCAAAGATGCTCCTTCTTTCAAAATGCAATTTAATTCATCAATTACATTGTGCTGATCCTTCCTTCCATTAATGTTCACCAAAATATCATTTAAGCGGGCAATCCATAAAATGGCATCACTGCGGTATTGCTTTAGAAGCTCCAATTCCAGCATATTAACAGTAAAATCACCCAGTTCTTGAAGAAGCAGTTCAACAGTCTGAAAAGTCAAGATTTTGAAAACTTACAACTTAACCAAAGAAAAACTCGATGAATGCATAGAAGAGGAAGAGACAGAAACAAAAGAGATCAACCAGACTAACCTTTAGACTCATAGAACCCCTCAATGCTTCACTGCATCGAGCCCTACATGATTCGGCTTGCCCTATCATTTTCAAAAGCATATCTGTCTCTGGAACTTCGATTTTCAGATCCAATGCCTGTTCAACATAACATGAAATATTAGAGCCAATACTTTAGAAAATGTCAAACCATACAGAAGCACAGACTACGAAATTAAGGTTACCTCTGACTCTAACTTGTAAAGAAGATCAATCTCGATTGCTGCAGGACATTTGTTCGAGATGCATTTTCTCACACTGTCTCTCCAGACCTAAAGAACATCAACAGTAAAATGACAGCAGCATTATTCACTATAGTCACACCACCGACCACAATCAAATTTAAAGCATGCATTAAATGAATGTTAAATAACCACAGCCCCCAAGAAAGAAACACACACAAAAGACAAAACAAAGGATTATCAAGAACAAAAAGAAAGAACTTGAATTAATGCACAAACACGAATAATAACTAAATTTGACAATTCAATATACCTTTGCAGAAGAAATTCTCTGAGATAGCTTCTCACTTTCTACTATATAAATTGGTAAGCCAGAAGCTCTGGAATACAATAGCTCCAACTCAGAAATCTGGAGAGACAATGACGAAAAATAAACAATAGTTAATAAAAACCAATCAATTCGGCCAGAGCACACTTTCTATCAACTTAAACACAATACTACTAATTGGAATCAGTCATAAGAGAGCAGACGCATACCTTTGAACAAGCTGAGAGGGCAGCATTAATTTCCTGAATCAGTGACCTAGCCTCTTCTGCATAATTCTGATTAGGAATAAAAATAAAAATAGTAGAGATTTCAATGGGCAGATCAAGTGGAAATTTCAATTGGCAGATTAAGTGGAGAAGATGCAAGCAAAAGCACATAAAGAATTTTGAAATTCATAGCCATAGGTAAGTTGCATAAACAATTTTGAAACAAGGTTCATAGCTATAAGTAAATGTCTTGATGATAGAAGAAATGATAACGTTTCCTTGCAAATTCCTGATCATACATCTGTGAGGCAACACTTATAAAGTACAGCTTTCTGTAAAGCATTACAACCTTCAGGATAAGATGTCCAGGCTCATTACACGGCAAAGGATCAAAACCAAGCAACTCATTAACACAATCCAGGCGCACTTTCTCTGAATCAGAGCCAGGAAGAGATGACCAGTTCTCTGCTTTATGAAGGCAATCTCTTATCCCTTCTGCCCATCTCCGAGCTTCAATCAATTTGTTCACCATGTCCCTCACCTATATACAAAACACACATTTTTTTTCTTGGTGAGTAAATTATTGTTACAAGATGTAATAAATTTATTTATTCAACTGTTCGTGAAACAATTGAGAGCCCAAATCTCACCGCATCCATCTCAAAACCAGCCCAAAGAAATTGTTCAGCTTCCCTCAAAAGAGTGCCATATGCATCACTAGAAAACAGGCCCTGAAGAACCTTAAGTGAACAAGAAAGCCATTGTTCAACAAGCTGAGACATGGTAACACGAACACCTTTGACCTGCATCCATTTGACATTCTTAATATAATATTCAATAATGCTATGCTTACTCAGTTGGGATGCTCAATTTGTATCCCAACTAATATGTCATCAATTATTTTTTGCCATGTGTATGGCATTGGTTGATTTTATTTTTACAAACCCAATTAAGTGATGCATATAAGAAGCCACAGCAATTGGGATATAACTAATTATCCTGAGTAAGTATAGCAGTACTCAGGATACTTTTCAGAAATCCAAAGGAATGGCTCAGATAGTTCAATCTTAACATTTGGCAGAAATATTTGCTCATCAAAGACACAGCTTCACCACACAATTAATATCAAGATATCACATCTATTAGAAATAAAACTTTTGTAAGCTGATATCATGATTTAGACAAACGTGGATAATCTCCACAAATGCAAGCATCATACAAATAATAATATAATTGCTATATGTAGTCACCACAATACATTTACTCTATACGTACCAGGGGAAATAGAAAATATGAATTCAATTAGTTTCAAATAGTTCTTCAAGTCTCAAAATAGAAAAAAAAAAAATTCTTCAAAGTTCCCGAAAGACAGCCCATATCTGCTAAGAAAGGTTAATTAACACTTAAATAACAAAAGGATGCACAAAGAAGACTCTCTTGTTACATCTGCCTCTTAAAGACCAACTGGTCTCATAACTCCAATAATCCAACCAGGGAAAATAGACAATTCACCAAATCTCTATGTTCTCATCCAACTTGAATGACAAAATATCAAGAATCAAGCACAGATTTCCACTGTTTGAAAGTGGTCTTAATAGTGAGATGCAATGAAATATTTGAAAGGAAATCCCCAGCATGATGAAGGACAAATGCATAGCCAGGTAGTAAGTACTCAATTTGTCACACTAAGAACTCTTCAGTCACAATAATTTAAAACCATAAAATAAGATAACCTATCAACCAAAAGCATTATGTAAGAAAGTTGCTCATACTCAGAAACAGAAAAGAACAAAGAAGTTATAACTAAACCTTTTTGGTCAAAGTAGTTGGCCGGTTGGAAGATGAGATCTGTCTTCTTAAATTATTACTTTCTGATGTCTCCTCAGAACTATTTCTATCAACGGTAAGAAACAAATCATACAATTCTGCCAAGGTACGACGATAAAGAAGATGAAGTTTTCTGGTTTTACATTCGCAGAGGTGCTCCCAGTGCTGCATAAAAGCCACATAGAATCAGTAATTGCCAAGGAGAAATTGCAACAGCAGATTTGAAATTTTAAAAAGCAGAAAAATTTTAGTGAGGCCCAAATTGATTTGAATCATCTTATTTATCATATTATTCATGAAAAGAGTAAGAATATACAATGCAATAATAAAAACTTGAACAAAAATGTTGAACATAGAAGATTCATCAGTTTGAGAAGCTTATCGATGGCATTCCAACTTCAGATAAGAAAATGAATAAACATACAACAACGCGCCTTTTGCATCTACAAGATTCCAATCTACTTGATTTCATTAACCTAAAAATAAGAAAAAAGAAGGACGACGCCCTCATGGTTTAACAAAATGGTCATGAAGGCCCCTTATTTTCAGAAATGGTCACAGAACCCCTTTTGTGTTCAGAAATGATACGACCCCAAAGGTTTGGCTATAAAGGGGGTTTATGTGCCCCAAAAGGGATCTATGTGACGATTTCTGAAAACAAGGAATTGCCCACAGCCTTTTCGCCAAAACAACAGGGGTGTCACTGCTCTTTTCTCTTAAAACTCTGATCCTGATCGATAAATAAGGAAATCCACCAATAAGCCAATAAGTTAGGATTTCCCAACAGCACCAATAAAAAGTAAAAATAAGAGTTATGGCATTCAATTTCATATTGCAAGAAATCCAACAATTTCTGGGGAGGCCCAAACTGAGAAGTGTTGCACCCCTTTGAAATGAGTGCATGTTCTAATGTGCACCGAACTAGTTAAGAAAGAAAAGACTTTTTTAATAGATTAAGATTCAAAGAAGAAAAAAAAAAAGTCTCGATAAAGAACAAAATTAAATTCAACTTATGGTTGTATAAAAAGGGCCAAAAGGCTGAAGCTAATAGAATTAAAGTCTTTACTTGTAAGCTAACTCAGGAAAACATACAAATTGTAAAGTCTACTCCACTACCCCCACCCATGGTATAACCAGGTGGACTACCTGGGTTTGAATACTTTTCCTTCTCATTAATAAAGTTTCTCAAAGTCTACACTGAAGGGAATACCACAGATGGAACATGCTGATAATTTAAATAACCATAAAATTACTGTAACATCTTAACAACAAAACTCTGCTCACCTCCAAACACACAAAAGCAGCTGGCCTACAACGGCAAGCAACAGCACTGAGATACAAATATTGCCGACATATAATACATATTGGATCCTAGAAAATCCATCAAAAGAATTTATCACAATCAATATAACCATATTGTATCAAGCCAAGAACCAAATATAAAAATGAAAATACGGAATTACCTCTTCAGTACCCACATACTCTGGGCATTTCCGAGGGCCCATAGGAGTTGACTTGATGATGCCTTTTCTCCAAAGCCTCTCTCTCCACATTCTTTCTTTGGTATATACTCTCAGCAATTCTCTCTTCAAATAAGGTGACACTTTGCTATCAAGATCACTCTGCTCAAAACAAAATAATGATCAATTAGCTAGGAAAAGAACAGCAAAAGACAGACGAAAACACAATTCAACTAGCAGAAATCAAATGAAAGTGCAAAATGCATTTTTTTTTTTTTGTGGTAACTAGCTAGAATTATCTACGATGACTAAAGGTAGACAAGAAGCAAACCAGATGCCCTAACAATAAGCAGAAGTAGCTGATAAGCACGGCCAATTAATAGACTAAGTTCCACACACATACACATTCCAGTTCGTGCATAAAGAAATTACTTATAGGAAGGAAAAAACGGAAAAACAACCCAGAGATTTTGAACTCTCCATCTCAGCTGCAGAAGTATGAATAACAAGAGCATAGCATTACAGGAAAGATCTCGCGGAACTTAAGATAAACTAACTCTCCTCAATTATACTCCACTAGCCCCTCCTAGATTAAACTCTACTTATTCCTAGTTCAAACATAAATATACCTATGTAAGGGACCCTTTGCAACAGCATTTTCATCTCTTCAACAGTTCAGTACAAAGTTTTCACATCACATTGTTAGTTTAAAAGTTCGGTGCCCTGAGGTCAACCTTTCACAGAAAGACTCTGGGACGCAGTGTATACTCAATTATGAGTTATAACCTATTACTGCAGTTTGGACAGTGACTTCATATTATGCCATGTGTTCTCTATATATTCTTGAGGCCTAAGTCTCATTTCTACTTCATCTGTTTTTACAACCATGAAAATATGAATGTCCTCCTCTTCAATCTTAGTTCAACTAAAGCACGTAAGACAGGTCAGAAAACTTACAACCTTGGCTACAACACAAAGGAGCTCCTCATGAGATAAAACGGCAGCTTTGTGATACTGCTGATACAGATCAGCTCCAAAACCACCATGAGGTAACCAGTCAGCAGGAGCAAAATTGACAGCCTCTGCACAGTTTAAACCTGAAAAGACCAGAGAGCAAAAAATTTTATCAAGTGCAAGTAACTCATTAAAGGAGACAAAAGCATCCTTCTAAACCAATCATCATTAATAGAGAACATTATGGCAGACAGCAGACCAAAATTAAATCCTGCGTGGTAAGATCTGGGGAATGTGATGACAAAGTTTCCAGGCTCCTGCCAAAAAATACACACAAAAGAGCCACATAAAATGCATCCAACTGAATACATTAAAAAAGGCATTGACTACCACAAAAAAATAACACATTTTCTAAAGGCCTAGTCATTTCATAAGTTGACAAGAAAAGAAACTGTACAACAAATATAGACAAAAATGTACCATATAAGAAGCAAAATGGTGATATTAAAAATACGAACCTGTAGTACACTGTAGACTGGAACACCATTTTCTACCAACACTGATGGATTCAACATAGTGACAAGTTGAAAGAGCAAATCAGGTTGTGCATCAAATAGATCAGGAAGGCTACTCCGCATAACCTGAAAAAAGAAGGTCGGCATCAGTCATGATCATTTTGTTTGGAAGGAGAAACTGTCAATCAACACCGTGGAATACAACAGTGCACAATCAAACTTTCACAGTGACTTGCTCTCTTGTGAATGATAGGATGTAGCCAAAAGTCAACATGAAATCATCATCGAAAAGAACAATCAAAATTCGCTAGGTATATAAGCTCAGCCAACACATAGCATACCCCTCTTCTCTCAAATTAGGGAGGAATAAAGAACCTGAATAACAATTTAAAAAAGAAAAAAGCAATGGCAGGCTTTTTTTTCTTTTAAATCAAAAGCTGAAAAGATGAATTCCAATATGAAGAACTACCTTCTCAAAAGCACCAGCTTCACTTCCAGGAACACTGTACCAACATTTTGGATCTCCCCTATGCCATAAGAGCAGTGAATCAACTTTCTAACTAAATCAATTTAAAAGTTTAGCTAGCAGTACCTTGCAAAGCATAAAAGAAGTATCCACCACACTGAACCACCAGAAGTACAAGAAAATGAGAAATTGAAATTCCATTCTACCTACTTAGCACCAGACCAAGTTTTGGATATTTAACTGAAATTTTAAAAAATAAAATAAAAAATCATGATAATTAATAAGCAATTGAAGCGCCTTGTAAGGGCAAGTAAAACTCCCAATGCCAATAAGTATTAAAAAGAAAACTCACCTACACTCTACCAAGTATCAACTTTCTTTACAACTCAATGGTGGTAGATGCTAAAGTAACCACTTCAATGCATTAATTCATTTAAAAAATAAATGAAGAGTTCCTAAGATGAAAAACTGGAAGGGAAAATAACGCGACCAATAATGTCTTTGCTCCAAGACAACACTACCAAAAAAGGGGGTAAATCAGCATGGCTACATACCAGTGATGATAATTCATTGAGTAAAAACAGTGATCTTCAAAATGCCAGCAAAAAGCTGAGAACAACATGCCAAGATAAAGCCAAGGCACCATCACCCCAGTAATGTTATGATGAACCATCCGGAGTATTGACCCTTTCAACTTTGGCAGGTTATTTAGATTCCACGGGCTATTACAATATTCATTCCACACATTGGCATCCACGGATTCTGGTCTATGGTCACATACACGAGGAAAACCACTTCCATAAATGGAAGTGTCCAAGTCACTGCCATACATAACTTCAACATTACCAGCTGCTCCCTCCACAATTTCCCAAAACTTTTTCTCCATTTGAACACGCGAAGCAGATCCTGACCTAAACCATTTCTTTTTGGCCCGATCAGCTACTCGTCTGAAAGATTCCACTGTATACCGCTTACCTGGCACGAAACCAAAACTGTCCTCATCAGAATTCAAGCACTCTAGGCAATACCAATTCCCTGGAGGAACATGCTTCAATGGGGGTGACAAACAATAAATGTGCCACCCCTTGTTACACCTATCGCACAAAAGCATAACTTCCCCATGCAACCCACTTTTGCATTGCTCACAAATCTGATCAAGCTCATCCTCCTTATCAACCTTATGACAAACCTTAACTCTCTCCTGATCACCGTTATTCCTCCGCCTCCTTTTCGAGCTCGAACGCTCAACCTTGTCTTCACTCTTTACATCCCCATCTAACGCCCTCTTGCAACCTTTTGTCGCCTCTTTATTCAACTTATTGTAATATTTTTCATAATCATACAAATATTTATAGTACAATTGACACAAAACGTGCTTAGCACAGTCAGAAATCTTCCTATTTGACCTAACAAACCTAAAAACCTCCCCCCACTTCTTCTCCTTCACAACTTTATCATACCCTCCAAACCTCTTCACTGCATTAAACAATTTACACAAGTCCAACTCCTCGCCTTCAAAGAAGGCCTTCTTATTCAACTTCTTCCCAACATGTTCCTTCAAAAACCTACTGTATTCCAACTCAAAAGTCTTAGAATCACAAGCGGCCGACCTCGCTTGCAACTGGTGAATTGCCTGTGTTTTTGTGGGAAATGTAAAAGAACCTAAATCCAAAGCAAATGGTGGTTTCCAACTTTTAGGTGGAACAATCTTGCAAATCCCATAGCGCTCAGCCTCTGCCCTAATTTTACAAATATACTCTAATGGGTCCTTAAATTCATCTTCAGTAGGATAATACACCGGCCCAGATGGTATACTCAATGATGCTGATTTTGATGTTGATGCCACACTTAATTTTTGCCCTAACACAGCACTAGTTCTTCCCTTCCCCATTAACAACACCACCAATTACACTGCTTAAGCATATGTATTTATCGACGTTTTCTTGATTTGTCAAGATGATTTATAAATATGTAGAGTGCATATATATATATTTGCAGTCTAGGGTTTTAGGCGTACCTTGTTCTTAGTGTGTAAGTTTGTTTCGTGGGAGAGTTTGTTATATAGGAAAGGAAACGTCAATGTGAAAGTTGATCGTGGGGATTTTAGAGAATGAATATATCCGGTGGGTTAGTACATAGTAGTATAGTTATTTGATTTGAGTCCCGAAAAAGGAAAATATTTACGAAAATGGTACAGCTCTTTCTTTCTTTCAGGTTTAATAGGAGGGAGAACCGGACCGGAATGGAGGGCAACGGATCTTTCGATGTCTTTCCCGATTTAGTTAATAGTTATTGCCTGCGATAATAACATCTGCGTACCTTAACTCCTAAGACTTTTCAAATAAAGATATAATTTTGTCAATCATATCTATCTCAGCATTCTTTTTATGTTTCTATTGAGTTTTGACAAATTATCCACCTCTTGTCTGAAATGACTTTAATGCCCCTTAGTTTGAACTTTAAACTTTTATGTTGTTGATGGTCAATATCCAATACCATAAGGCTGTGTTCGGTTCAGAGGAGAGTAGGAAAAAATAATGATAAAAGCAACTGAGGAAGAAAAGTAGAATTTCGTTATGCTTAATGTTGAGAACTGAACAAAGATTATCTTCTATATGATATAATATTTCTTTATACTTTTATTTGCAAACTATAAATGCAGAAAATTAACAAACATCAAATCAATTCATAATAACTTTTCTTTCAATTTTACTTGTTTTAGTTTTCTATTTTTAGATTAAATTAATTTATAATTTGATATTTTTCCACAAAAAATTCAAATTCTAAATAAAATAATTGAGTTGTAAATTTTTCTTTTTCCTTATTATGATTTTATAATTTTATTTTATTTTTTAAGTTTACTTAATAAAACATATTAAAATATTAACACAAATGGTAAAATTGTCCAAGTAAAAAATAATCTATTCCTTTTCATTTTGAATTCCTTGCCAAAGCAAACAATCAAAATTGAAATTCACTCTCCCCTCTTCTCCTTTCATCTCCTCTCCACTCCTCTTCTCTCTAATCATTTCTTCAAACTGAACACCATAAGAATATTTTGGATATTTCATTCATGTCACTTAGCTAAAAGTTTGTTACTTATTAATATAAATGGAGTATGAGAAGTGTAGACAGACAAAGATAATATCCTCATACATATCATATATATAAAAGAAATGAGAATCCAAATGATGTTACCCCGTTTTAGTCATTCAATTGAGTTGACCAAAGAGTGGCATATGTTTTAAATACCCACCACGAGCACCTAAAACACTCCAATCATTTTGCCAAAAAATGTGTGTGGAAGCCCAAGCTTGTAGAGCTATAACTTGGGAGTGGAGCTTCCAACACTCTTTTAAGACTCCGTTTAGTAAAATGTTTTAAATAAAGCTCGCTTTTATAAGTAAAACTTTCATAAAAAAATTATTTGATCATCGAATGAGAGTTTTTATTAAAAATTATAAACTTTTTTAGTAGACAAATTTTTAAAAAATTATGTTATAAAAAGAATGAAATAAGATTATCAAATAAATAAAACATGTTTTATGTATTTTAATATTTTTAAAAAGTATTTTACCTCTACTTCCAAAAAAAAATAAATTTTGACCTTTTATTAGTAAAGACAAAATAACTTAGGGATGACAAAAAAAACCTAGGTTCGACTTGGATTCGCAAAGATCCGAAAGATTTGGATCTATATTACATTAAAAAATTCAGATCCAGATGTTAAAAATTAAGATCTGTGTGGATCCGGATGCAAGTGCTTCCGGAAGATTGGATATGCAGATCTACTTTATTTTTTAATTAAATAAAAATATATTAGTTAAATAAAAAAATCAAAACTATGTGGATTTATAGTGGTGTTTTTATTTGTGGTGGTTTTAAATGGAATCTATGTAGATTAGTAGTGTTTGTATTCATGGATTTGCAATGGTAAATTTCAATTTATGTTGCGATATTTTTTTATTATAGTGTTGTTGTATGTTATTCTAGGGTTAATTGTCCATTGTTGAATTATGATTGGATTTTATTTGATTTTATTATGTAAATATGTTGAATTTTTAAATTGTATTTGAAATTAACATTATGTGGATATGAAAATATAGAAAATCTGCCGCAATCTATATGCATATTACCCACATCTAGATTTAAAAATATCAATGTGGATTCAGATCCAGATGCACCTACATTTAGATCTGAATCCAGATTTTACCATCCCTAAAATAGCTTATTTGGTCTTCAAAAGTTCTACCAAAAAGATAACCAAAAAATTTAAAAAAAACTTATAAAATTAAATAAGCACTGATAACAATTAGATAAATCATATCAAATAAGTACAAAGGCTCCGTTTGATATAGTTTTTCAAGTAGAGTTTTTGTTAATAGAACTTTCTAAAATAAAGCTTTTATTTAAAATTTTAGTTATTTCGTTGTCAATGAGAACTTTTATTAAAAAATATAAAATTACTTTAATAGATAAATTTTTTAAAATTATGTTATGAAAAGAATAAAATAAAATCAGTAAATAAGTATATGATATTTTAGATATTATGGCATTTAAAAATGGTTGATGACCTCTACTTCCAAAAGTCTAAATTTTGAGTTTTTATTAATATGGACAAAATATCTTATTTAATCTTCAAAAACTTTATTAAAAAAAACTAAACAATCACCAAAAATTTGATAAGAGCTTATGAGATTAAATAAGCACTTATAACCATTATATGGTTCATTCTTTATATGAAATTATTAAAAAAAGTACATCTAAATTTACCATCATTTAGAATAAATTAATTAGATTATAAACATATTTTTCATAACAAAATTATGATCATTAGGCAATTACTTCTTTGTTGTTTCAAAATTGCTTTGATTTTGATCGACAAAATTAAGTATATCATATATTAATGTTAAAATTTAATTAAGGGCCCATTATTTTTAAGACATTTTAATTTAATTTAATTCATATTTATTCAATAGACATTGAGTCTATGATTACAAAAATAAAGGTTGTCTATTATTATTACAAAATATGGTGTTAAAAGATATTAAAGGTGTGTAAAATGCATTACTCATAACTTCCTAGTATACACATGCCTCTATTGATATTAAGGTTGAAACTCAATAAACTGTTTATTTTATAATTTGTGATAAAAATAATGTTTGGTAAATTTGGTAAAAACTGTTTATTTCATAATTTTCTCTATTTTGACGATAACTTTTAAAAGCAGGTACATGTTTGTTTTTCATAAGTAGTTTATTAAATAAATTGTCATATCTTTTTAAAGTTCTTCTTATAACCTTAATATTTAAAAATAATAATCATGTCTTATTTTCCCATGCGCCATAGTATTAAGCCATTAGATATCATATTACCACTATAATCAAATTAACGCGACAACTACTATATATTCTCTCTAGTATCAAAATTTTGATTTAGTAAGTTCATATTTTTTTATATTTTACTTTTATTTTCTAATAGAGGATTAAAATAGGTTTGCATATAATTATGTAATTTTTTTTTAACTTTGAACAATTTCACATGAAAATTAACCATAACTTTTAAATTTAATTTCATAACCATGGTTTTTAATATTCAATCTATTTATATTTTTTTTCTATAGTTATGGTATTTGTTGCATCAAGTTTAATTTGAATGTAATGCATATATATTTTTTATTTGAAGTATGTATTTGTATGAATTTTTATCACATTATATATAACAAATTTATCGAGTTCTTTTTTCACTTTATGTAATTTTACGTGTTTTAAAAAGAAAAATGCATGTCTAAACATCATTAAATATACCAAAAAAATAAAAGGTAATTTAAACTTATATCTATATTGGTCATTATATAATAGAACAATACAGTTGTCATAAAATTTACAAAACACATGTACACTGCTTTTCAAACTCACAGCAACCGTAACAACACAGTTTATCAAATAACAAGCTACTTTTCCAATCAACTACTTTTTTCATCCGCACCACATAAATAGATTATTTAATTAATAACCGTAATCCTAAACTATCCCACAATATAATTGGGCCTAGTCCTCCAACTTAAGAATTGTTCCACCTCATTCGGTTGAGGGTTGTGCAATAAAAGGAAGGATTTGGCAAGCTGCCCTTATGTTTTTAATTGGTGCTCCCACTTAAGAGCTATTAGTATAAATCCTAATTAAAATTATTATGCAGTGCAAAATTTGTAGTCCCTTTTGACATCATATCAATCTACTAATGATTTGCTCAACCTCATCCTAAGTGTAATTGATTTGTTGCTACCTAACCCAGTCTTATGTGCTATCTTATTATGCGTTAAGATGAACGAAAGATTAGTCAACAAATAAGTGAGATAAGATATATAAAGGCAGTAGGTGAAAGAGAGTGCTATTTGGAGAAGAAGAAAATTGAAATTAGTTTTATAATTCAAAATAATTTTGGAATTCCCAATTTAGGTGTGGCAAGAAAAAAGATTGTTTTTTTATTTTTTAATTTTTTTATAGCAAATTAGAGATACACCAATAGCACCAGTCTTTAGAAGTCTTTAGATTTATTTCAAACTTTTTGCTAACCCTGTGGGTATTGTTAACTCATTAACATTTTGGGCATCCAATTTCTTGTATTTACTTGCGTGAGATTTCTGTATTTAATGCATATACATAAAAATAAATAAAAATTATCTATTTTAATATATCAATGTGTTTATATGTCACACGATGTGCCAACGATAAGAACTTATCGTTTGTTAACTTCTATTAGTGTTGTATGTCACATCACTTTTACTGCAAAAGCGTGTTATTTTATTCCTTGAATAGATTTTTCCCCCCCTAATGTATGTTTTAATTCAACTAGGTATTATAAATAATAAGATCATTAGGAAAAAAAAAACATTATCAATTAGGAAAACGTACACGTCATTATACCTTTCATCATGAATGAGTTTTATGATATAAGCGAATCATAATTATAATACAACTTACATATTTTGATAGTTTCAGGGACAGCTTGGTATTGTTGTATCTTTTTAAAATAATTTTTGTCAGGTATTTTATAACAATAATTATATGTGAATAGAATAAATTAAATATTTATTAAAATTTATTTTTAAAAATACTGTGAGTATTAAAAACAATCATATGTGTTTGATAAATTTTATGGGTAAACTGCTATAAGAATGTAAATAATTGAATTAGATATAATATTAACTAAAATTTATTTAATTATTTATAATCATGTATATAAAATATTTTTTATTGTGTATTTATAACTAAAATAAATATTTTATATTATTAAAATTTTAATTTTTATCTTGTTATCTCAATATAACTGATGATAATGATAATAATATCTTTAAAATTATTAATTTTATTTCTTAACTAATAAGGATAATTTTAAATTTTTATAATATATATAGGATATATATGAAATTATATTAAATATAAAAATTGATTATTAAAATCAGATTTTAAAAAATTTTGGTTTTTAAAATCTACGGAAGAATAAAATAATCTTACTAACAATAATTTTTATAAAAAAATTGCTAAATATTAAAATTAATTTTTATTTTTAAAAAAAAAAAATAAATTACGAGCCCCCTAAGATCAACGCCTGTTAGGCGGAATTAAAGAGACTTTGCATTCGCTGCAAGTTTGAAAACAATTGGAACCTGCTCGACATGCAATTAAGCAACACACACACACACACACACACACACAAAAGTTGTGAATAAATCCAAAATGAACAAATGGTTGGTGCCGCGCGGCCCGCGCTCAAGTTTCTCTCCATTGCTTCAATTATGGCGTTCGCGGTGGCCATTTGTCTCCTTATTTCTCTTCACATCGCTCAAATCAAATTGATGAGACCTCCCTTGCGTACAAATCTGTCCCATCGAAGCAACCACGGTTTCTCCCACAGCAAAAAAGAAAGTGAAAAAACAATAGTTCAAAAAGTCATTTCAATAATTTGGGTAAATGGGCATCGAAAATGTAATGTGAATGATAGAATCTACGTACGAATTATGCGTGACACTTTGATTTCACCATCTTTATATCTTATCATTCTTATGTTAATGTGGACGATAGTATATGATCTGTTAGTACAATAAGTGGAAATAGGAAGACATGTCGGTGGAAATTAAGAAAGCTAAAGACAGAAATTACACACGCACACGGCACACGGCACACGGCACACGAGAATTCAAGATTGGGAAACCTGAAATTGTCTCCTTTTTTTTTTTCTCCATATAAAACAAAAAAATATTCACGAGATAATAACATCTAAATACCAAATTTTTAATGTCCAAGTGAGAAATTAATTTGTCAATCTGTATCAAATAAATCCTAACCCCATCGAAATAACATAAATACATTTGATTTTTTTTTTTTTAGAAAATACCTAGGATGTCAAGCCACATTTATATAACTAACAAAATTTGCATGGTAATAATCTAATTTTAGATATTACGGGGGTTGAGTCACGAAGTAGGGAACCTATGCGATGCAAATAGCAAGCTAAACCCTTGTTTAAAAAATTTTAAAAATGTAGAAATAAAGTAATATTTATATTAGCGCCATTATTAAGTAAGGTATGAAATAAATTAGAAGTGAGGGTCATCGCTAAAACTTACTTTCCTATATAATGAGAATTAATTGGCTTTTAATATTGGAATATAATCGATTTCTCTCTAATATTAATAGTGAGGATAAATCTCACTCTAATTTAGTAAAAATTAATATTTAAATTGTGCTATAATAAAATTAATTAAGATAAGTTCCGACATATTTTTAATTATAAATATTAAAATTATAATATATCCATATATCAAAAAAATATTAGAAGATAAAAAAGATATAAATTTTATGTAATTTTCTTGTTTTAAAACTCATATGTTACTTTGTTAAAGTAACGGACCCTTGCTATAAAATTACTCTTTATATATTATATATATATTTAAGATAAAAATAATATGTCCATAAAACATTTCCACATCTCCCTGACTTTCTGTCTTGCTTCTCCCCTAAAATTGGCTTAAGCAAGAAGAGAGGGAAAAAAAAAAAAAAAAAGTTCTTGCAGTTCCAGAACCAGCAAAAAAGAAAAAAAGGGAAAAAAATAGTAAACATTTTGTTAAAACTTGTTTTGACCAAATCGAGGACGAGGAATCGCTTCGGTTTATTTCGGGTTCTCAAGCTCCTCTCTATTGCTTTGCCTTTTTCTTATTTGTACTTGCTGTGGAAGAGGCTTGTAAGTTGACTCGACTCAAAAGGTCTTTTGTTTTTGTTTAAAATTCTTTGTTTGGTTGCTAAGAAGCTGAATAGAGGAAACAAAAGTAGTTTGTTGATTCTTTTGCTTTGTTTTTTTTTTTTTTTTACTTTCTCTGTTGTTTTTATGGAAAGTCCAGCTGAATCAAGTGGTAGTTTCTCTGTTTTAGTTTTATTAGTGGACGAGTAAATGGCGTAGCAAATAACATTCTGACTATTGTTATCTTCCTTTTTGTAGTTCTAAATTAACTATATCTAATATTCACAGGTTGAATTGTGGCTGCTGGGTTTGCACATCTGTTTTCAGTTACGGTGTCAATGATTGAGTCTTTAACTTTGGTACCATGAAGTTGCTGGTGGGTAGAACGGGGGAATAAAAGTGTTGTTTTGAGTTGAGGGTTATTGGGGTTGCCATTTCATTTTTGGTATTGGAATGGGCTGTGAGTGTTCAAAGCTCTCTGCATGTTGCTCAGGTTCGGAGTATGGTGAAGCCGCGCCTGAGGCTCAAGACGTCGGTAAGTGATGTGGAGTCATGGGTTTTTTTTCTCTTACTGATGCCTTATGGGAAGTGACTTTCAATGTGTGAGTTGGTTTGTGGTTTTGCAGAAAATGAGGAGAAACCAGGAGTTGATAATGTGCCTGTATTCTGTGAATACTCCATTGAGACACTAAGGACGGCTACCTCTGGATTTGCTATGGAAAATATAGTTTCTGAACACGGAGAAAAGGCACCAAATGTGGTTTATAAGGGAAAGTTGGAGAATCAATTTCGGATTGCTGTTAAGCGATTTAATCGGTCGGCATGGCCTGATGCCCGACAGTTCTTGGTAAGTTTACCTTCCTTCCGTCCAGCATTCTTACTAATTTTGTTCTCTCGGGTTACTCGATGGACTCGTGTCTAAATGAATTTAGTAGTCAAATAAATACATTTTTCTGCTGGGGGCATATCATAGTCTGTTGAAAAAGGGTTTTCTCACTATCACCAGCATCATTAAAAAATAATTCTCTGTAAAAGTTTCATGGTCCATTCCATTGGCTTGCTTCATCTTTCTTTCATTTTAGTGTATAAATGGTTTCTGGTGCAGATTTTTTTTTTTTGGTTGGGGGTGGTCACTACAATATGAGAATTATTAGCTGTTTAACTTTGACTTTCTGCTACTGTAGGAAGAAGCAAGAGCCGTTGGCCAGCTTCGAAACAGAAGGTTGGTAAATTTACTCGGTTGTTGCTGTGAAGGTGATGAAAGATTACTTGTGGCAGAATACATGCCCAATGATACGCTTGCAAAGCACCTATTTCATTGTAAGTTTGGTTTTAATTGCTTCTATGAGCAGTTTCATTTTGTTGGCAGTCATTTTTATGTTTCAAATACCATCTTACGAGTTTCATTGCTTGACATTTAGTAACAATTTTTCAGGGGAAACACAACCTATGAAATGGGCTATGCGACTAAGGGTGGCCTTGCATATTGCAGAAGCTCTAGAATATTGCACCAGCAAGGAACGTGCCCTATATCATGATCTAAATGCTTATAGGATTGTTTTTGATGATGTATGTATGCTACTTACATCAAATTCATTGTCCATTTTCGTAGTTGGGATTTAGCTTATCTCATATTGTTTCTCAGGATGTGAACCCTAGACTTTCATGCTTTGGTCTGATGAAGAACAGTAGAGATGGAAGAAGCTACAGCACTAACTTGGCTTTTACTCCTCCTGAGTACCTCCGAACAGGTAAGATATAAGCGGACACCATTCTTCTTTTAATCATTCATGATCCATCTTGACTTATGGTATATCTATGATATTGGCTTTTGAATCCTATGTTGTAAAGTCTGCTGATTAAGGTTGTTAAATGCATTTTCTGCTTGGCTGTTCTTGGTTTTTCTCATTGTTATTTTATACATGACCTTGAACCCAAAGTCTGTGAATTGCTTGTGTAATATTTTTGGGTAGAAATACAACATTATTGTGACTAGGGTTCCGGCCAGATGTTGATAGAGGTCATCAGTAGACGCTTTCTCTATCTCTGCTCTCATAAGCTCTTACACCTTCGTTTTGGCCTTGGTTCTGATTCCTCTTACTGCATACTACAGAAGATTGTTGTAACAATAGTTAGCAGAAACAAATCTTTTATCTTTGTCAATAGTATTTTGATCTTTTATGGATATATGTTGATTGACACATAGATTTGAATCTGTTTGGGGTGCCTTTCCTACATGGAAATTCTGTTGTTAAATTCAATTTTTTATATAACTGTTAGACTTAACTGGTCAAAGGGTGATGGTGTTGAATCCTCACTTTAATGGTTGTTTAGTTGTTTTACTGCATGCAATTTGATGGATGCGTGTGGATAGCCATTCTGATAACTTGGGATGTGAAGATTTCTTTTTTATTGTGTTCTACCTGAATATATCCTTTATCCAACTCTCTCTGTAGGAAGAGTAACACCTGAAAGTGTTATGTATAGCTTCGGCACCTTGTTGCTTGACCTTCTCAGCGGGAAACATATTCCTCCCAGCCATGTAAGTTCTTTTCTTGGCTAGTCCCTTGAACATAAAGTCTCTCTCTCTTTTTCTTTTTTTTTGGGGGTGGGGGGGGGGGGGATAAGAAACTGAAAATTTTATTAATAAGAAAATGAAAATCTATTAATAAGACCCTTGGACATAAAATCTTAATGATCTACTTTATAATTTTCCTTTTCTTTCTTTTTGTTCTCATATCTTCCTTTTAGGGGCAGTGACATGCCATTTACTGTTTATTTTGTGATTCTTGTATTGTGAATTTGTTTTGCATGTTAAATCTTTCAGCATGAGAAATGTATTTTTTTTCTATTTTCCACCAGTGGGGGCAAATTTAATTTACTTAAAGAATTTGATGTTACTCAAAGCGTTTTAAAATAATTTTGGATTTAGCATATTCATTAAAAATAATTTTGACGATGAAAATATAATTTTGAGACTACTTTTTTGTATATTACTCAAAGCTTTTTTTTGGGGGGGGGGGGGTGGGGGGTCGGGCAAAATAAAATTTTTGGCTGAAATTTCAAAAAGGTTTTTTTGAAAAATTATGTCCTTGTGGGAATTTGGAATGCCATTGGAAATGGTTTTTTTTGGACGAAAAAGTTATGGTTTACATGATTGAGGTTCTGAATGAAAACATAGTTATCCTTGAACTTGAGTATTTATCTGGAAATGACTGAAATCATACAATTATTTATGAAATTAACTTCACTTGGGGATTGCCTTCCAATGGTAAACAATTGTAAGAATATATTTAAGTAGCATCATGACTGAAGGAGTGGAGCTTCAAATTCATCTTAATGAGTTGTTTCTACAATCCAACCACCGGTGGGTGATTTTTAGCATTTAATAGTTATGTATTCTTTGAGGTTGTAACTTACTAGTCAACCGCTAATGTGCTTCCTTTTTCTCCTAGAATGTAATAAAAGCTAATAGTGACCAGATGAATCTTCTAATTGATGGTGTGCTTTCTTTCTCATTGTACAATGTAGACTACCAGCCTGATCATCTTCAAAAGTTCATGCTGGCTGTAGGTCTTATCTTGTATCAGCTATGAAGATATTTTACAGTGGAAAGAGAAATACTTTCTATTTCTTTGAAGAATCACTCTCAGAACTTTTAACTTGGGAGCATTTGTTCTTCTTTTCATTTTTGGGGTGGGAAATTGAAGCAAAGTTTGGTATTAGAATGACACTGAGAGAAGCAGGAAGATATATTAATGCTAGGGAGCTCCATTATCCATATGTGCATCATCAAAGAGAATGTCCTGGTATACAAGCACAACTTTTCCAGAACTTTGTCTGGATAGGACTTATTCCAATGGCTCTTGCCAGTGATTTGAGTGCAAGTCGATTAGAAATTCTAGAAGCTATTTGTCTGTGACATCAATCTATGATGAGATTCCTGACTATAACTTTTTATCTTCATTACATGAATATTATAGTGGTTGTGTTGCTTAGCTTTTCGTCTGACCATAAATGACTATAACATCCATTTACATTGTTTCTTTCAGGCATTGGACCTAATACGAGATAGGAATATTCAGACACTGACAGATTCTTGTTTGGAAGGCCAATTTTCTAGTGATGAAGGAACTGAGTTAGTGCGCCTAGCCTCAAGATGTTTACAGTACGAGCCCCGAGAACGACCAAATCCAAGGTCATTAGTTACTGCCTTGGTTACTCTTCAGAAGGATACTGAGGTTAGTTGTTTTCTTTTCTCAAGTCAATTCACATATGCTTTGTTAAGACTTCATATATGGTCATCCTCCCAGATACAGCAACCAGCTAGTCTGTGTTTCGTAAAGCCTCCAGAACTATTAAGATGAGGAAGTATGGCCCATTGTTGCTAAAAATTGTGACTTAACACCAGTTAGTAACCTTTTTTTATGTAGTTTGTCATCTGCTTGTGGGGTCTGTGTTGATTAGACATTGTAGGAACACAAAGGCAGTTGGGTAATGTTATGAGTTACTTTTTGGTTCCTAGACCATATTATCATACCCCAGAAACTAACAAGCATAATATGCGACTCTGTTTGCTTGTGTAGTCTTCTCTGAGTCTTGACAAATTTAATGATAACTTTCTATGTACTGGAATGATCCCTCTGCAGGTTCCTTCACATGTACTAATGGGTATACCACATGGTGCTGCAGCTTTACCTCTCTCTCCCCTGGGTGATGCTTGCTTAAGAATGGATTTGACTGCCATTCATGAGATCTTGGAAAAGCTTGGGTATAAAGATGATGAGGGTGCTGCTACGGAGGTTTGTTTTTGATATATGAAAACGGAACAATAACCAAATGCATCTAATAGATTTTAAGTGCTTGTTTTCCACTATTAGGCACTACATTTTAGCTGTTTTAGGTGTTTGATTGTGTTAATCACATCACTCATTTTGTGCATTCATGTCATTGGTTTCTCTTATTATACAAACAGACCTTTTCCCTACTGGTTACATTTTATTCCTTTTGCAGCTTTCCTTTCAGATGTGGACCGGCCAGATGCAAGAAACATTGAATTCAAAGAAAAAGGGTGATGTAGCTTTTAGACACAAAGATTTCAGAGCTTCCATTGAATGTTATACACAGGTTAGATTGCTTTGATATGTTCTCTCTATTTTCCTTCAAATGTAGTATCATCTCCAATAGTATAGGTTTAAATCATCCAGATCTTTTTGTTGGATACTTGAAATATCATTTAATAAAGACTCGGATACAACTATTTCAAGATTTATTGTCAGAAGTTGCTGAATTGCCTTTGATCTGCTTCTATCATTGCGTGATTATTTATCTTCCTCCTCTGTTTTTGCTCCACTTGTTGAAGTACAAAACTTTAACATATGTGTCTTCTTGAGTCAAAATGAGTTTGTAAATTGTAGTGAAATCTGCAGTACGGTTTACTTTTTCTTGAAATTAAAATAGAAGAAAAAGATTGCGTGTCTTTATAACAATGTTTTGAGAACACCATGCTGTGTCTGCAGAATGCAGTTGTATGTTGTTGTAATAAATCAAAACTGGGGCAATTCAAGATTTTATTTATTTATTTATTTTTTTGAAATAGCCTAATTATAATAATTCCAACTGGCAAGTTGACAGTTTGTTATCTATGTAGTTCATTGATGTTGGAACAATGATTTCCCCAACAGCCTTTGCACGTCGAAGTCTATCCTATCTCATGAGCGACATGCCACAGGAAGCTCTCAATGATGCATCACAAGCCCAAGTTATATCTCCTGTTTGGCATATTGCAGCATACTTACAAGCTGCTGCACTTTTTGCACTGGGAAAGGAAAATGAGGCTCAGGCAGCTCTCAGAGAGGCTTCTATCCTTGAGAATAAAAAGAGTGCAAATGCTTGAGATTTGAGAATGAGATGATGAAGTCAGAATATGAGTGCATATGCATGAAGCATGATTCTCAATATCAAGACAGAGACCAAAGGTTTTCTGGACTTTAAGCCCTGGAGTGATTGAGCCAGATGATTTAGATTGATCGAGCCAGATGATTTCGATTGATCGATTGTATTCCTGGTTGGTTGGTGGATAATCTGCAGCATTCTATTCAACAATAGTGGATACGGTTGGGTTTGGTTAGTCTTATCTGGGATGATTGAGACACTGCCAATTATTCATCAAAACATGAATTTGTTTTTACTGACAATTTTGAATACAAATTGGAAATAATTAAAGACACAATTCGGATAACATGTTTGTAGAGGTTTTGAGTTTTTTCATGGTGGCGTTCAATTTGGAGAGTGAACAGTGAATTTACTGTGCATGCCTGTAATTTATGTAAAGCGCTGTTGTTATGATTGGGATGATTGTTTGCATGTTATTGTCCTCTTCATTAATAAATTTTTTTTGATGCTTTCTACTTTCCAATGGAGTGGGTATCAATTGCGTTGTACAATGTACTAGGACTCTCTCTCTCTCTCTCTCTCTTTAAATATTCAATTAATAAAACAATAGAAGCCTCTTTTTTTAGGAGACTTTTAACAGGTGTTTTTCTAAAGGTTTACTTACTACATTTGATTTTAAGCGCCCCATATCAATCACGGCTCATCTCAAGAATTTTATGCACAAATCTAATATTCAGATGCCTTTGCTCGCACCAAACGAAGAAACCACCAAAAAACTATCTGATAGTGTGATTTCCGTGGAGATATTGCCGCAATCCAACTGTCCTTCAGCTAGTGACTCTACTTATGGAACTTCCGCGTTTCAAGTTTTCGATGTAGACTTGAGGACCACCAATTCATGGAATTAATGAGATTAAGGAGCACTCTTTTAAGCTTTTTGACTAGCATACTAGCATGTTTCTATATGGTTACTTCGATTTTATTAATGCCATTTGAAACCTAAGTTAGATTAGAGATAAGATTAGTATTGATTCTGTTCAACGGAGGGTTCCTAAATGCAATTAAATTATGTAACATTGACTCAAGATGACTTCTCATTTAAGTTAACACAACTTAGTTTTATATGTAAAGCTTTTCAATAGTCACCACAATTCTAGGAACAATGCCTTTCATTACCCACAGCATCTATTCACAGCAGAAATTAATTATGTGCTTCGAAACTAAGGGTCAACAACTCAAATATCATTGAATTCAAATGAAATCGGTCATTGAATGGAGAATTTCTATAATACAAACTATTTCATCTAATTATGTATGTACGTCTTTGCTTTGGAAAATATTGGTAATTATATTTAATTAAACAACACATGACATACATGCATTAATTGGGTGTAGTATATTTCTTATATACTCTATAATATCTTATAATATGAGATATTGTTCCATAGTGTTTTTTTTTTTTTTCCAATTCCTTGGAAATATAAGATAAGTTACAATGATATATTTTTCAAGTAGAATTTGTAGTATATTGTTCTTACTCATAAATACATTATTGTTACAGTCTACCAAACAATGAGCTCTTTGGATTCAAAAACAATTTCAACCGAACTCATGGTGTGTCACCAATCAATAACCAAAACATGTTAGATTTAGAACATACTAGAATCGGAATAGAAAATAATTATTAAAATAAATTGTTTACTTTAGATATAAAAAATAGAATAAGTTATATTGCTACTGATGTGTTTATTTTGTTTTGAAATTGAGATGAATTGTTGCAAGTTAATAAATTGATAGTAGTTGATTTCTATTATAATTTATTATGATAATTGTGATAAATAATAATAATTATTATTATTTTGAAAATAATAATTACTATTACTATTATTTATAATCATTGTACTAATAATAGCAATAATAATAATTCTTATTATTATTAAATAGGATAAAAGGAATTTTTAATTTTTCACTAAACCTACAAATGTCAATTCACTTCTCATTCTTATTTCCCATTCTCATTTCCACCTCTCACTTAAGAGTTAGGATTGAAATTCACATTCCACATTCTCAAATTTACGGTGTCTACTCAAATATCATTTCCATTTCCCTTCCTTATTTCAGAAATTAAAAAAATTAATAAATCTCATTTCCTCATTCCCATCCAATTAGTATACACACCATCATGCTTTACAAGCACCTCCATCATTTCATGCTAATCGAGACAGTTATATTTATGTAGGTATTTTTACTAATGTTATGTAATTTTAATTACAGCACGTGGCCGATATATAGCCGATTTCTTCAGCTTGATATTCTAATTCTGAAAGAAACGGTTTTAATTCAAGTACGAGTTTAGAAACTTTAATCAAACAAGAAATTATACTCTTTCTCAATTACTTTTACATGTTGAAGTTGACGTTCCGAGCAACATGTAGGCATCTCAATTTTGAGTGACATGATACTTCTATTAATTATATTCTAAAATTGCTCTAAAATTACAAATACTTTAAACTTTAATGCTTTTCTAAAGTCCTCATTAGCTCCACAAAGAAAGATTTGATTCGAATGCATATGCATCACTGGAAAGTGACAAGAAAACCAGGACATGAAAAAAAACGAAACTAAAATCAAAGATTCACCATAAAATTAATTTTACCTAGCTCATCATCACTTAGTTTTCTTTTCGTGCTTGTACGGATGGTTTTGACGGATGTGTGCATGAAGGTCAGCATCAGTTCGGAAGCGATCGATTGTCACAAAACTTGCATGACACTGTTTCTTGCCTGTGAGCTTGGCTGTTGTGGGAAGTGATACCTCCTTTGCTGTCAAAGGTTTTGTTTACATGCATAGCGCATCGACTCGTTTTGGATTTTGGAGAGGAAGTGATGAAATGAAAGGGGGTTCGATTTCAGAATTATTGAGAAGAGAGCTAAGCACAAAGTTACACACAATTTAATGCATCAGCCATGCATCAGATTATTACATTTACATGAGGAAATTAGGGTAAAACTGTAACTTCACAAAGATAGTATGGAACTGATGAACCCATTGTTTGTGAATTGTGATATGAGTGCTGAATCTGATGAACCCATTGTGGCACATCAAGAAGCACAAATACCAGATGGATTGGTTGAGCGTTTTTCAGGAATGTGGTAGTATCAGCAGGAACATTGTTTGTTGTTAGACGACGAGGAGGTCAAAACACTGTAAAGTACAAGTGCACCTATGCAACTACTGCATTTCAGGTTTTCCGAGTGGACCTAATCAGTGCTTATCTGTGGACGGAGGTCAAAGATTTGGGCTTAGAACATTCGTTTTACGTTTCAAATCTTCATTTTCTATTGGATTGTTTTTTTCTGATATTTATTTCATTAGGGTTGCTGACTCTTTTATCGTAACTATTTGCTTAAAATGAAAAGTTTGTTCAGATAACGCGAGTCTTGTAACATGAGGTTCACATAATTCTTAGTAAATATAGTAAATATCACTTTCAGGTCAACTAATTTTATTGCCACATAAATCCAGGAAGAAAAAATGCAGCTTCTACCTGGACCAACCAGAGATATTTGGTTACAAAACTTCACATTGATTCAACTCTATTCTTAGTACAACTTTTCTGTATGATTCCGAAAATATATCAATCTATAATCGCCTACCTTTTATACACCGTGTAATTCACCCTCTCCATCCGTTAATCCATTTCATTTTATTACCTTAAATCCATGTTAGCTATTGCAAGAAAAGGTGAAACTTATATATCATTTTCAAGGTGAAACCTATATATCATTTTCGCAGGACTATTCTATCTTTTACAAACAGAAACAAGAACTAGAGCTCCCCCGGTCTCTCGGTGGATATAATTTTAATTTTGTAACTTATATTACCCTGAGAGATCAGGTTTCTTTTCTTGTCTCTGAAAAAACGAATTCAAGAAAAAAAAAAGAAGAAAAAACAGAGAAAATGGCATTTTGTGGGACTCAAGAGAAATGCAAGGCTTGTGATAAGACTGTTCACATCATTGATATGGTAACAGCTGATGGAATTTCTTATCATAAGACCTGTTTCAAATGCAGTCACTGCAATGGGAAACTTGTGGTATTAATCGTCATCCTGTTTTAGCTCTATCTCTTAATGTTTTTTTGTTTTTTTCACTATTTTCTTTACATTATTATATTGTCAAAATAAAATAAATAAAATCATTGCTGAGTGTTAAAGCTTTTGTTGTAGATGGGTAACTTTTCGTCAATGGAAGGAGTCCTGTACTGCAAGCCTCATTTTGAGCAACTCTTCAAGGAGACTGGCAGTTTCACCAACAAACTCAAACGTGAGATCAGCAAATATTAATAATAAATATGTATCATACAAACTCGCCTTTCCAATTCTTTTATGCCTGTCTATTTCATAATTGATTTTCCCACATTTTCAAAATTTTGGGCTAATATGTTGCTCCTCTAATGTCTTTTCAGCCGCCCAAAAAAATGGACTGGTAATTCGAAATCAAACCCTTTCCTCCGGGCTCTATTTCATTTGCCACATTTTGGTGTCTATTTCTGTTTGCAATTCAATTTCATATAATTTGCTTCTCTGCAGACAAGGACTCCCAGCAAATTTTCCACCATGTTCTGTGGCACCCAAGACAAATGTACATCTTGCAAGAAAACTGTGTACCCACTGGAGAAGGTTGGTGCCTCGTAATTCGATTCCAAATAAATTTTTGTTCTTAATCTATGATCAAACTTATAATGAGGCACTTATAAATTAATTTGAAACAGGTGGCGGTGGAGGGAGAATCGTTCCATAAGACATGCTTCAGGTGTTCTCATGGGGGTTGTTTGCTGACAACATCGTCGTATGCTGCTTTGGATGGAATCCTTTATTGCAAGTCTCACTTTGCTCAGCTCTTCAAAGAGAAGGGCTGCTACAATCATCTCACCAAGACCGCTTCACAGAAGAAAATTGCGGCAGCCTCAGCAGACCAAAATCCTGAAGCAGAAGCAACAGAAGCAAAAGAACACAAATCATCAGAAGTGGAACCAGAAGCCAACACTGATTCATAGTCTGCTAGCTTCTGCAGGAACACGGGGCTATCTAAGCTGGGTTACTTTTTTGCCTTGTTACATTTTCGTTTACTGTGAAGAAATAGTTATTGTACGACTGATCAATCTCAATTCTTACCATCTTGGCATCATGCTAGCAAGACGTTTACTTCATATTACTTATCAAAGAGAATATAGTTCTTTTCTTTCTCTTGTATGTAGCAAATTACTGCTTTCTCGTTGTAAGTGGCCAAATTTAAACATGCTCAAGGATTTTACAGGTAGCTCATGGAAATTGATAATTGATTCATCAATTGCAATCAAGGTTAGATCATTTTAATTTATAGCCAGCTGAAGAAAGAAGGCAAATTAAATAGCCCAACTGCTCCAGTTTGTAATGCCACAAGATTATTTTCTCAAAATGAAGATATATGCTAATATTAAGAATCTAACTTCAAATAAATCTCGAAATGAACATGTGAGATCTCAAAGCCAATAGGTGACAGAGAAGTGAGAATAAGATCAAATAAAACACCTTAACACCTAATCAATCACAAAGTCATAGTTTAAGATATTTCAACAGCGTCTTCCTAATCTTTTAAAAATTTTATACTACTTATCTTTTAGTGTTAGTGTATGATTAAAATTTAATTATTTTTACTTTGTAATTTATTAACTAACAATCACACGAATGAAATGTGCTGAGGAGAAGATTAGATTACAAAAGGGTCCTGATCTTTTATAATGAATGAGATACAAAGTTAAACCAAATAAACAAGACTTTTGACTTCCTAAAATGCGCCCACATCAAAATCTCAAGAGCCAATCCAATTCTCATTAGCTGAAAAGATAAAAGCTATTCAAACCCTTAGCAAAATAATTAACTATTATTATTAAAAAAAGTTTTAACCACAAAAAATTGTATAACACAATGATTAAAATTAGAGTATTAATAACATGATAAATATAAATTTTATAAATTATACATAAGACTAGTATATGGAATGTAAAACAAGTAAACTCAAACAAGATTATTAGTTATTAAAAAAATTAACATGGTTTCTACATAATTTCAGTGAAGAATATTTTATTCATTTACTGTAAATAAACAAAGAAAAAAAATGACTCATCAATTCAAATAAAGGAATTGTACTAAAAGCAAGTGGAACGAGTTTTATTAAATTGGTTTAACCATGAATTCTATATTCAGTTTGAGACATTTATGAATTATTTTTCTCATTTTTTATAGCATTATTTATTTATTATGGATAAAGTCAAAATAAAATTAAAAGATATTATTATATTACTAAACACACATATGATATATTAATAAAAATAGATAGAATTTTGAGTCATATGCATACTTTATGTAATTTTGAACTTTGCCACTTACTTGTGCTAAGAGATCATTTGAGATTATTGTGAAGAAAGTGTAGAAAGATGCAAAATAACCTTATCTTATAATAACTTTGAAAAACGTTGAAGTAATATTCTTTAAAATTCGATTTTGAGAATAAGTTTCATTCTTCATAAGACACAACATGTATTATATAAATGCAAAAATAGTATTATTCAATTTAAATAAACACAAAACTAGCATTATTTAATTTAAATACAAATCAGTAAATATATTATGTAATCAACATTATAATGAGTTTTTATTTTATATTTGTAAGTTTTTATATAATTTTTTTACTAATTTTTATTTCATTTGTTTTAGGCTTAATCTATAAAAATTAATATTTTATTTTGCATTTAATGTTGATTTATAAATTTTATGTTATATTTGTATGTTTTTGTTTTGTTTACTAGTAAGACACCAATTTATACTCTTATAATAATTTACTTATTTTATTTTTCATTTATAACTCTTGTCTTTCACTTTCAAAGTTTATATTTTATTTTACACTTAATGTTAATTTACTAATTTTATGTTATATTTGTAAGTTTTTATTTTCTTTACCAATAATACATTAATGCATCAGTTTTATATTAATTTTCTTGTTTTATCTTCTATTTACAAGTCTCATATTTCATTTCAAAAATACATGTTTTATTCAGTGGTTAATGTTGATTGACTACTTTTATGTTACATTTGTAAGTTTTTGATTTCTTCACTAGTAGTACATTAATTTATCAGTTTTATATTAATTACTTATTTTACCTTGTATTTACAAGTCTTATGTTTTATTTCAAACTTTATATTTTAGTTTTCACTTAATGTTGATTTACTAATTTTATATTAATTTATTCGTTTTACCTTTCGTTCACAAATTCTATATTCATTGTTTAAAATTTTTATTTAATATTTAATATTGATTAACTACCTTTATATTATATTTGTAAGTTCTTTTTTTTGTTTACCAATTTTATACTAATTTACTTATTTTACCTTCTATTTACAAGTTTCATGTTTCTTTTCTAAAATTTATGTTTCAGTATTCAGTTAATGTTGATTTACTAGTTTTTTGTTATATTTACAAGTTTTTATTTTTTTATTAGTAATTCATTAATTTACTAATTAATAAAATTATGCTTTAATTTTAAATTATCAACATTGTAATTGTTAGTGGTTGCTTTTTAGCTTAAAATATTGTTATAGTTAAATAATTAGTAGCTTAAATATAACATTATATATTCAATTATTGACGGAAGAAGGTATTTTAATTTATTCAATATTCAATTTAATTATTAATTATCAACTTAACTAATTAATAAAAATAAGGTAACTATTCAAGATTGATGTAACCAACTAGAAATAAAAAAAAAATTATTTACCAAATACGACGAGGAATAATGAATTTATGGTTATGAATAAAGTCAAGAAAATATTTTTATAAAAGTATTAATAATTCATATAAACGGATCAGAAAACGGGTAGCTAGCGATTGATTCGGAGTTCGGACCTTAAATTAAAACATGGTGGGTCCAATAAAGGACGCAATCTAAACCGTTAAGTAGAAAGAGCCACCAGCCATTAGATCTAGGGTATTGGGGCTTTTAACTTGGTCTTTGCTCTGGAAACGAAATCCTCTGGTTGTTGCTTCGCTGGCCTCCTCGAAAGCGAGCGAAAATGGTTCAACGTCTCACATACCGCACGCGCCACAGCTATGCCACCAAGTCCAACCAGCACCGCGTCGTCAAAACCCCCGGTATCGTCCTCTATCATATTCGCTCCCTTCATTTATAGTCTATTTGAGTTGGATCTGTGTCTTGTCACTTTTAATTATCTGATCCTTTCGTAAGAGTCGCCTGCTTAGCTTAAATATTGGATTGTCAGTTTTTCTGAAACATGACTAATATTTTTCATTGTTGTTTACGGATTGATTATATTTGTAATAATCTGAAAAATAAATAATTTGATACTTTTTATGCGGGAAAATTGACTTATAGTTGACTTAGATGCTGGAAATGCTTACTTCATTGTTGTTTACGGATTGATTAAAATTTTAGTCTTTAGTCCTCAGCTGAATGTCAGTTAATATGCTTTTCTAACTTATTAGTTTGTATTTCTCATTTACGCTCTTAACGGATATTGAGGAGTTCCTCTGAGATCAATGCTCTGTTTATATTTATGATTTTTGCTTGTCTTCATGTAACTTAGGGGGGAAGCTGGTTTACCAGAGCACCAAGAAGAGAGCAAGTGGGCCTAAGTGTCCTGTCACTGGAAAAAGGATCCAAGGAGTATGATTTCATATTTTTCATATTTTTCATATTTGTCTAAGTTGCTGATGTTTTGTGAGACTACACTTTACAACTTTTCATATCACATTGATGATTAAGTCTCTAAGGATTCTAGTTTTAAATGTGGTCTTTCTTGTATTGTCCATACTGTTGATTGCTGGTAAAAGTAAAACACTGTTCCATTTCAGCATTTTTTTTTGTTATACTTGAATGTGCAAATGGGAAGCCTTATTTTGGTTGAATAATTTATGGCGATGCTCTCTTGTTTGTTCAAGTATCATATTCCCAGAATGGCATCTGGTACTGATATGGCGAGTCTGACGTATTTTTGCTGTTTTACAAATGAATTTTATTTTATGCACCTCTGATTCTATGATGGTTTAACTTCTGTTGTTATACTTCTTCTTGAGATTGATTGTGGAGCTCCATCATGTGTTTAATTAAGACTTTAGATTGTGTGAGACTCAAGCTGTGAGTCTAGTGCTTCAGGAATTGATAGTTGACTATGTAACTTGAACCATATCCATGGGCATTCATTCTTTGTAAATGTTGGATGTAACTGCAGATTCCTCACTTGAGACCTGCTGAGTACAAGAGGTCTAGACTATCTCGAAATAGGAGGACTGTCAACCGTGCCTATGGGGGTGTATTATCTGGAGGTGCTGTCAGGGAGAGGTATGCTTCAACTTTTAAAATCTAATGGACCTGGATTTAACCATAAGGATTCATAGTTTAACAATGTTTCTCTTTTTGGTAGCTTATTGATTTAAGCTTTGAAATGACAATTATTTTTGTAGGATTATCCGGGCCTTTTTGGTGGAGGAGCAGAAGATTGTCAAGAAAGTGCTGAAGATTCAGAAGGCCAAAGAAAAGCTGGCATCTAAGAGTTAAATTGAGACAGCAGCTTTGGTTTTGCAGTTTTAATTTTCTTATGAAATTTTGACTTGTATGAATTATTTACAATGGCATTTTGTGCCGTTCTATTTAAACGTGAATGAGCATTTGGTTTTTGCTTGGATGTTTCTTTACCTATTTGATGATGTGAATTCTTTTTCCAATTATCTCTGTCTGGTATTCAATCATTCCTTTAAACAACCGACCTTGTGAATGATGCTCATTCCACTTACGTCACACCCAAGAATTTCACTTTTTTAAAAAAATATAAAATTGATTTGTCAGCAGAAGGGGGAGGAAGGAATTGCTTCTTTTTCGTTCTTTCTAGTTGAGTTTCAGTCTGTAGAAAACTATTCTTAGTTATCCTAGCAAAAAGCAACATTAAACGAAGAATATAGGCACAATATCTTATTTGAAAAACCACACCAAGTAACAGAAGCGAGGGAAAATAGAGTTGGCATGAAAATACAGATTAACTAGCCGACCCGAGACTCTTTTGTCTTATGAAGTGGAGAAAACCGATGATCTTGTCATACGGAGGAGAATTCTCCTTCACTACAGGATGCTTGTTCAACTTCTCAACCCATGTGGACAAGAAAGGGGTGTCTCTCTGGATCCAAAATCTTGACACCATTACCAAGGACTTCTTCAGAAGCTTTGTGGGTACTCAATACTGCACACACCATGATATCCAGCAGTCCGAAATTCTGGCCATCAATTTTCGGAGCTTCCTCAGAAAATAATCCTTTCATTCCCTCTTCTAACACGTTGATTTTCTCATGCGTTTCCTCAATTGCTTTTTCTTGTGCTTCCCCTGATGTCATGAACGCTTTACCCATAGCTTCAAACACCTGTACGTATGCATAAGATTGTTAAGTTAATCTACGCTAAGAACTTATACACCAATTTTTTTTTTTTTTGTGTGGTCATTTTGTCATTACCTGTTGGATGAAACCAGCCCAGAATCGAATTTGAGCTCTCTGATAGGGGTCTTCTGGCAGGAATCGAGGAGCATTTTTCCAGGTCTTGTCGATGTATTCCAGGATGATGGACGACTCTGGTATTGGTTTTCCATTGTGAACAAGCACAGGGATCTTCTTGTGAACAGGATTGTATTGGAGAAGCAATGGGCTCTTGTTGCTCAAATCTTCTTCCAAGTAGTCATAGGGAATGCCTTTAACTCTGAGGGCTAATTCAACCCTCTTAGAGTAAGTGCTAATCCACGTCCCATGTAGCTTAACTTTGTTTTCTTCTTCCATTCCTCTCTTTTTGCTTAGTTCTGCTTGCCTTTTGATGAGTTACATTATTCTGAAACGTTTTAAATAGAGTTGCATAGCGTGCCATTAATTATTTAAAATTTTTCTTGTTAGTTACTGCATCGACATTCAAATGTATGACATTGAATGAAAGATTTACATATTTGTTTATTTACTTTGTCGGTTTTGGTCTGATCTGATTCATCTGTACATTTGAGTAAGAAACTTTTAGAAACTTGAACGACAAGGACTTGATACTAATCCCAAACCTTTAACAGTGTATAAAATTATTTTATATATAGAGAATTAGGTTTAGACTTTAGTTGCACCAAGTGTTAAGAAATTTAAGAAATAAATAGAGCTGTTTAATTCCAAAGCTCTCTTTAAAATTTCAGTGAGATGATTCATCATGTTGGTATCACAAGTCTCACAGTTTACTTTGAATCTTGAATTAGAAAAGGGTTTATTATTAAAGCGATTGCGGTAGAAATGACGCAAGTGCTGGCGATTAAGTAGAGGAAAGTCCACGGAGGGAACATATTCAAATAACATAAGAAACAAATAAACGAATGAGTTTTTAGTGACATTTTATTTTTAGTCTAGACAAAGAATAAAGCTGTAGAAAAAAAATAGAAGTAAAAGAATTTTTTGAAATTGATTTTCATTAATAAGTCAAGATGGCCTAATATGCCTTATTAGTATTACAACAAAGCCACACCAAACCAAGAAAGCACAAGCGGAGAAACAGATACTGCTGGAAAAGACTAAAGACCAAACATACATGACGAGAACACCAATGGATATAACTTAACTAGAGTGCTTGAGACCATTTTGTTTCATAAATTGAAGAAGAGCAACGAGCTTGTCATGGGGAGGGAGCACTCCTTTCACAAGAGGTATCTCGTTCAACTTTTGAACCCAGGAGAACAACAATGGATACTTCTCAGGATCCAAGACCTTCAAACCGAAAACTTCTTCATGAGCTTTGTAGGGACCAAATGTTGCAGTCACCAAAATGTCCAATACTCCGAAATTATTGCCATCAACTTCAGGAACGCCCTCTGGTAGCAGTTCTTTCATTCCTTTTTCCAACACGTTCATCTTCTCAAAAACTTCTTCAACTGCCTTCTCTTGTTCCTCCCCATTACTTGAAATCAATTTATAAACAGACCCAAATAACTGCATGCAGTTAAAAACATTATCATGTATATGATTTGTACCTGACGAGAAGCTTTTTGATATTTTTGCCTTTTACTACTTATCTGACTTATAATTTTTCCTGAAACTTTCACAGGAAAAATCATTCCACCCACAAAACAATTACTTTTATTTCTCTCACTTTGTTAAAGTTTTGACGGAGTAACGGGAATGTTATGGAAACTGCATAAAATAAATGACAAAAAGCTGGAAATATGGCAATCACACTTCTTTCAAACTTTTACCGGTTGTTGAATGAAGCTGGCCCAGAATCGAATTTGAGCTCTCTGGTAGGGATCCTGAGGCAGGAGTCGAGGACCATTTTGCCAGGTCTCATCAATATATTCCAGGATGATATATGACTCAGCTATGGGTTTTCCGTTGTGAACAAGCACAGGGACCTTCTTGTAAACAGGATTATATCGGAGAAGCAATGGGCTCTTGTTCCTCAAATCTTCTTCTATGTACTCGTATGGGATGCCTTTAACTTTGAGGGCTAATTCAACCCTCTTAGAGTAAGTACTCGCCCACATCCCGTGGAGTTTAACTTCGTTTTCTCCTTCCATTTCACTTGTTTTCTCCTCGATTTGTTACCAGTTCATGCCTGTGAAGCCCTTTATATGGATAAAAATTTCCACTGTTAATTAATTTATTTCCCTTTTGTCTGCCAACAAATGGAGGGTTGTTGACTGTTGATGAAATAGTTGACAATAATTGATATTTTAAGACATAAATATTAGCGAGGGTTCTCGAATTCCTTGGCCAGATATCAAATCGTCATATCCAATGCCTTGGTTTCCACGAAAGAATTGGTCAACTGTATATGTCACGCTATCACTATATACTGTCTTTTAATGAACATTATTTTTGCATAATTCATATTGACTCAATGCTTCTTGTTTGAACTTTTGAAGCATCGCAATTGGCAAAGATCCGGCAATATTTTCCGGTTAACTTATGAAATATTTGTGCTTTGATCTGGTTTGATTTCTAGGCACACTTTAAAAAGATTTATTCAAAGATTTAGTGAACTTTGATGAAAAGGATTAATGATGATACCAACCATGGATTATACTTTTATTTTCAAATGAAAGATTAGTTCCACCACCACCAACATCAAAATATAGAAATGCTCTTAAAAATATCCTATTCATAAAGCTACTCTGTTTTCGGATAAGTAGCATGTATTGTGATTACTGTACATCAAAAGTATTCCAGGCAACAAAGTTAAACATTACGGCATTGACAATGAAAAAATTACACTTCTTTTTGGAGTTTTGGAAGGAAAATCTCATTTATACTAGTCTGGGACTGATTCTAACCTCATACTGCGATTGAACTGTAAGAATCATCTCACAGTTTGAAAATTGAAATCTTCAACCTGGAAACACACATGAGGCAACAGGTTAGATATATGAATTCATCATAAGATCACAAAATACTTATGTTTGAACAACAAAGAAACGTCAGCAGGCATGAGCTAGGAATCAGTACCAACAATTATTCTGGCTCAGAACTTCCTTTTTAGTAAATTTTACCTGATTACTTCACCCAATTCTGGTTTTCATGAAATCCCTTCGTTCAATTTCTAGAGCATCTGACAGTTAGAGAACAGAAAAACACATATAAAGCCAGATAAATTCCAAAAAAGGGACAGCCTGTACTTTCTGCCTAGTCAAGCATCTGGAATTACCCCTGCAACAAGATAAGTCACAAACACAAAGGCTGAGGAAAATTTACAGTAAAAGAGGTGAGAAACAAATAAGTGTGAAACTACCGTGTTTTCTGCAGTAACTTCCTTTCAAATGCTACTTGCACCAGCTATCTGTCAGCTCTTGAACAGAGGCTTCTCACAAATTTTCATAATTAACCCACTAGCAGTTTGTCAGCATAGTGTAAACTCTTTCTGAAATCTCAAGAATGCCTACTTGGAAGCTTTCTTTTTCAGTAACTTTTTATCTCTGATGCCATCAAATAGAAGTTCGTAGGCATAATAAGTTATATGACTTTTCTTCAACAAGTCTTCCACGACAATCTTTGGAGATGCTACTTCCCTTTTATCAGCTTCAAAAATTGTGTTTACAACCTCAGGGACAATACCTTTCTGTACCATGAGGTGGACGATACCAACTGCCTCATGAACTCTATGATCCACACAAAGGCAGTTTATGACCTGGCCAATTGTTGACAGTGAGGGAATGAATCCTTTATCAATATTTTCCAGAAGTAAACAATAACCAGAATTGATGCCACCTGTTTTGCAGAAGCTATCAATCATGATGCGATACGTGTAATTGTCTGGAGGACATCCTTTTTCACTCATCTCATGGAAAAGCTTTTCTGCCATGTAAAAGTTTAGCTTTTCAGAAAAAGCATTGATCATAATATTGTAGGTGGCAGTTTTATGAGAAATTTTGTATTGATCTTCCATTCTTCTAAATAGCTGGTATGCACCATCCAGGTCCCCACTATTGCAAAACCCATTTATCAATGTCCCAAAAGCAACAGTATCCAGAGTCAAACCCTTGTTTTCCATTTCCTCAAGCAAGTTGAAAGCTTCAGTAATTTTATGTGCTTTGCACAGGCTCTCCCCAAGTATACTGTATGTTATTATGTTAGGAACACACCGCTTCTCGATCATCGTTTTAAAAGTTTCCATCACATCCTCAGATTTTGCAGCCTTGCATAGCCCATTTAATAAAGAATTATATGTGATCACATCAGGAGTAACCCCATGGCTCCACATAGTATTTAGAATCTCGATTGCATTCTCCATTTTCAATTGTTTACAGTAACCATCAATCAAAGTATTGAAGGTAAAAATGTCCGGAATGTAGCCTTTGGAAATTGCATCATTTACAAGGTTATTGGCATCAGAGACACAACCCATCTTGCATAATCCATTTATAACTATATTGTATGTCCACATATCGGGGCAGCAACCAGATTCTGACATCTCATTCATCAGCTGCAAAGCCTGCAAAATAAGTCCCTGCTGGGACAACCCCTTGATTAATGTGTTATATAGAACAATGCTAGGCTTCAATCCTTTTTCCAGAGCCTTTACATAGACAGCCATAGCACGGTCTACGTCACCATCCTGGCATAAGCCATTAATTAGGGAACAATAAGTGAACTCATCAGGCACAAATCCCTTGAAGATTGCATCATTGAGAATCTTATCAGCACTTGAAATCATACCGGCTTTGCAATATCCATCAATAACAGCATTGTAACTAAATCCATCAGGCTCCAATCCTTCATTCACCATTTTATGCAGATAGTACTCTGCTTCCACAACCTTAGAGTTCTTGCACAACCCACAAATTAATGTGTTATAAGTGACAACATCAGGGGTTAAATCTTCCCTTCCCAGGCTATCTAACAAACTGATAGCCTCACTAATTGCACCCTTTCTGCAAAGCCCCTGAATAAACATATTGAATGTAAACAAGTTTGGGGACACTCCCTTCTTCAGAACCTTATTGAACAGTTTTTCACTTTCTCGGACATTCCCTTTCTTGCAAAGAGTGTGTATAAGCTTATTAAATGTCGCAATATCAGGAGAAATCCCCATCCCAAGCATCTCATCAAACAGTTCATATGCCTCCACATTATGATTCTCCTCATAAAACCCAGCTATTACCGTACAATATGCAACTGCATTGAGCTCAAACCCTTGGGAAGGCATGTTCTTAAGAAGCCTCAGAGCAACATGAGGTCTCCTGGTTCTACAAAAAGACTTTATCCGTATCACAAATGTGTACACATCAGGAACAATCCCTTTATTCCTCATTCTCATATATACTTTATGCACCTGACTGAAATAACCAGACTGTACCAAGATATTCATGATTGTATTGTAAGATAAAACCGTCGGCTCACAATTATAAAAGTCCATCCTCTCAAAAACATCAACAGCTTCTTGAACCTTCCCTCTACGACCATAATTCCTCATGACTCCAATATACACTCCCTCAAGCAAACTGTCATCGACATCCATTCTCATCTCCAGTAGTAGATTTTCCATTTCCTCGAAATTGCCATGAAAACCAAGCTTATCAATCATGTATTTATAAGTTAACAAAGTGTGCTTAAACCCATCTTCTCTTTTCACTGAATTGAACATTTCAAGTGCCGTTAAAGGGTTCTTTTGGTGTTTTACCACTGCAGCTACATGTTTAGGCAGTACTGATCGACCCATTAACCAAACACAAATGGCATCAACCCAGTTCAGTTTTGAAGCTGCTTAACACTTCCTTCTCACTTGCCTCAAGATTTAGACCACCACAAGACCCTATCATTCAATTTACACTTTAGACAACACTAGAGAAAATAAATTATTCAATAAACACGTTATTCTGCTGAAGTCAGCTAATTGATTGAAAGCAAAAAAACATAAAGGGAACATGAATTAAAAAATAGCAACTTTAAAGAAGAATTACCTCATTGAAGCATGAAAGAAACGGTGCCGTTTGATAGTTGTCGATCGGACTCAAAAATCTGCAAAGCTGTTTTTACTTTAGTCGAGTAAAGGTACCTTTTGGTCCATTTTACGCAGTGTATATATCTCGTCTCTTCACTGAACTGGTCCGACTGTGCCTTGATGAACCAGCGTTTTGCAGTTGTAATTAACTCTGTATTGCGGGTATTTTGGTCATACGGTATTAAACTAAGGATCCTATCACAAAATAATATACTTAGCGATGGACGATAGTTTCTAAAAAGCGCGATGGACCGGTGGACCGATGGACAATGGTTTCTTAAAAGCGCTATTTTTGTAAGATATTATTATTTTATAACTAAAATTATTCTGAAACATCATATTAATATTATAATTTATTAAAAAATATATTTTATTATTAAATATTTATATCGTTATTAATATAACACCCTCTCATTGAAAAAGTATTAATATTTAATTAAGAATAAGTTAAAAATTAATTTTTATCCATGAGAATAAAAGATAATTTTACTTTTTTTAAAAAAAAAATAATAAAATAAAATGTAGAAACGACTGAAAATTATAATTAATAAAAAATAATGAACAATATATAAAATTATGATAAATGACAAAGTGCTTCAAAATTATTATTATAGTTTATGAAATTCAAATATTAATCACAATTAAAAATAATAACAATTTAATTAAGAAAACAATTAATGATAAGAGGGGCTGATTTTAGGGTTATCAATTTCTTAATTCTTTAATTATTTTCCTTGAAATTTTTATTTATTTTATTATTTATTTTACATTTACAACGTAATATTTTGATTTCAACAAGAAATGTCTTTCAGTAAAATATCAATAAATTTTTTATATTTTTATCAAGAGAATAATAAATTAATAACGGTACAAATATTTAGTGGTAAATTTATTTTTTAATACATTATAATACTAATATGATATGTTAAAATAATTTTAATAGTAAAATAATAATATCTTTTTTACAAACCAGTTTATACTAAGTGGATACTTTTATAAAATAATTTGCAGCGATGGTTTCTAAAAAGCGCTATTTTTGCAGGACCCAAAAATATAAATGAGGGCTCTACTCTTTTCATTAACAGAGAGCGAGAAAGCAAGAAATAATGGAGACAGCGGGAGAATGGTTAGAGAAGGCGTTGGTGGATCTGTGCAAGCGAATTGAGAGTTTGGATTTGGACGGAGAGGTCATATCGGGTTTAGTCTCTTATTGCGAACTCGCTCAGCCCCTTGATGCTAAAGAGTATCTCGACGTAATTATCTTTTTCTCTCTTTTTATTTGCTTAATATACTCAGTTAATTTTTGTTTTGGTTCGGGGATTTTTTTTTCCCCTGAAAAAAGGTTTGTACGGCAGTGATGAATTTTGGGATTGAGGTGTATATGGTAGTTCTTGCCTTCTTGGAATTGAGTACTAGTTTATGAGAATCTAATGTCAAGTGCCAAATCTTATTGAGCATTTAAATCTTGTTCGCCAATCGTATCTCTCTTATTTCATTTTGACTAGCCAGACACCCATGCTGTGTAAACTTTCAAATGGGTATTTAATTTTACTAACCTTGTTAAGCATATAAGGATTCAGGGAAGCTATCTACAGAGGTTACTTCTGCAACATTTTTTTTTTTGGTTTGGAAGTTGGAGCTTTAAAGTTTAAATGTAGTATATGTTATCCAATGTAAGCAGTCATTTTATCACATACTTTCTGCTAGAAGTTTAAATGGATACATATTAGCGGATAAAAAGGAATTGCAATGGTTGGTGCATGAATATCATTAAGAGAAGAGTCATGTTGCTTAATGTAGATTGTGCTGCCGTGAATTCCAACATCACGAGTCGATGTTGGGATTGACATCTGTCCCTTTTTTCTATAATCCTTCTTGATTGCTAGACCTGCAAGTTTTTTGGGCAATTGCTGTAGAGACACTTGCATATCTTGATTCATTTTGATTTGCAGAACATTATCGGCCAAGAAGTGGGCAAAAGTGTGATTGAGGAATATCTTCAACGGAGAGGTCTCACAGACATCTGCAGCAGCACAACGAATGTTCCAACTTCAAAATTACAAGCATATGTTAAACCACGCTCTGATGAAGGGTCGGCCAGTGGAACCAAGAAACCATCTAAAACTCCTAAAGAGTTTACCGGCACCGGTCATCAGGCTGAACTCAAAAAGGTCACGGTCCCTAGTTATCAGGTTGAACCTAAAAAAGATGCTGTTTCCAGTCATAATGAAAACCTGGCTGAGAGCAGTGAGTCAAAAACCATGAATAAAGGAAACCAAAGTAATAACAGAAAGAAGAAAGCTGGGAAAGTTATTTCACTTGCAGAGGCTGCTAAAGGGTCAATTGTATTCCAACAGGGCAAACCATGCACATGCCAGGCACGTCAACACAGATTGATCAGCAATTGTTTGTCCTGTGGCAAGATAGTTTGTGAACAAGAGGGGGAGGGACCTTGCCAGTTTTGTGGTGCCCTCGTGCTAAAGGAAGGTAGCACGTACGCTGGTCTGGAAGAAGGTTTGGCTCCCCTGTCGGATGCTGAAGCAGCAGCTGAGGCTTACACAAAGAGGCTTGTTGATTACGACCGAAACGCTGCAGCACGTACGACAGTAATTGATGACCAAAGTGATTACTACGAGATTGAGGGGAATAGCTGGCTTTCAAAGGAGGTATTTAGTTGCTAGCATATAGTTGTATTGGATTGCTTGCATGTGATTAAATCTAATCTTTTTATTGATGTTTTGCTTACAGGAGAAGGAACTTATAAAGAAGAAACAGGAGGAGGTTGCGGAAGCTGAACGGGCAAAACGAAATAAAGTGGTTGTGACTTTTGATTTGGTTGGCCGCAAGGTATCAACTTTTTGCCGAATAGCCACAATTTCTTCCTATATATTTTCTTCTGTTATTGTGTAATGACTTCTCTAACACAAAGAACCTTGATCGGCTGAGCATCCTTGATGATGCTTTTTTAAGCTTTTGTCGTTCTTTTGTTATACAATTTCATATGTTTTGTTAATGGCATTGCCTCCTTCGCCATATTTCTCTTGGATCACACGAATCCATCCATCCTCCTACCTGCATGCACAAGGAAGAAACCCTTTTGTCCCTCTATCCTTCTCTTGCTGTACTTTGAAACTTTTTGTTGTTATATCTGATTGGTTAGTAGTAGCCAAAGATGCTTTTTAAAGGCAATCTTTTGCATGCTTTTTTCACAATGGTACTGCTATATCGCTCTTACCACCAGTTAGCACATGTTCTTGATTGTATGTTTATAGGTTTGTCCATTGTTGTAATATAAGTTAACAAGTCTTTTTCAGGTCATGTTGAATGAAGATGATGTTTCTGAACTGGAAACAGAGAACAGCATTTTTTCACAGCCTGCAGATGAAAGAGAAGTGAACCGGATTAAACCCAACCCAACTCTCAGAGTACAACCAACCTTTATTGACCCAGGCCTTAGCAAGAAGCCTGCCAAGGGAAAACAGACAAACAGGTGCCTTACAAATGGCCTGCGCTTGGAGATAACTGGAAGAGTGCAACATGACAAAAATGAGTTGAAGAATTTGATGATTGACAACCAGTCATGATGAACAGGATAAATGACAAGTTTTGGCAAGGGCCATGTGATCTGCAAATGGAAGATGTGTGCTCAATGTCCTCTAAACTTTATTTCTATTCCATGCTTTAATTAGAGGGCAAGGCACTGGTTTGTAGTGGATTGAATATTCTTCTTCATATTAGATCTTGTTTGGAATTGAGAAGCTACAACTGTTGTGGAAATTAACTGTAATTATGAAACAAAAATTAATAATATATAATAAATATAAATTTTAAATCATAATTAAAGAGTGAAAAATAAATCTTATTTAAAAAATTTAAATTAATGTTTGTTTTGGAGTGTTTAATATTAATATGATTTTTTAAATAAGAAGTATAATTTTATTTGAAAATTTTTTTAGCGATACTCTATGAAGTTGGTAACCAAATTACCTTTAGCCGTGTTAGCAATAAAATGGTTTAAAATTTGAAAGCTATTTCCGCGAAAATGAAATTTCAATCGAAACAGCAAAATTCAGTAAGTGGAGATGGCCCAAGGTCTAAGGCCGTAAGGGGCGTGGGTTAAAAATCCCACCCTCCGCAAGCGACAATAGTTTTTATTATTTATGGTTATTTTTGGAAATAAATAAATTAATTATTCAATTATTTTTATTGTTTTCGGGTGTGACATACGACCAAATCCTAACGAACAACTGAAAATGAAGTGGCGGGATCTGATTGGAGAAGACATAAACAACTAAACTTCGTGTTTTTTTTTTTTTTCCCTCGAAAACAACCGCTCGAAAGTGGAAAACAAGGCAAAACTCCCGTCCCGTGAGTACGATTCTTTAAATTCTTTTAATCATTGTAAATTCATAATCATATATATGTTCTGTTTTATCCACAGCGATTCCGCGTGCGCATTTCGGCACCCCACTGCACTGCACACAATCGGAAACTCGTTACCTTCGCTTTCGCTTTCACTTTCGCGCGCATGAATTTTGATTGATCAATTATGTCTTACACGTCTTTTATGTGATTTGGGCCTTAAAGTAAGAATTTTATCTTCAGTTCAGATCTATTTCAGTGATTTGTTACTTGTATGGATCTTTGACGCTGCCGTTTCGTTGTCTGGTCGTTTGAATTTGATTCTCTGTAAACTTAAAATGTTTGTTCAATTTCATTATGCATCTACTGAACAACTCTTTTAATTAAGCTAGATTTTTGTGTTACACTTAGTTATATTTACAAAACTTTATTTTCTGTATTTTGCTCATAATTTTTGAATTTGCAATTTATGAAGACTCGTTGATTTAAGCTATAGTTTTGTTTTTCACTTTGTTATAATCAATAAAATTCTTCATTTTGTGAGTGAAAAAATCGGAGGCAGAATTTAGATTGCTCAAATATCATTGGTTTCAACGTTGAACTACATTGGTTGTTTTTGGTTTTGGGAATAGGTGTCATTTTTTGTTTACTTCGATATTGTTCAAATTTGCATCGTGCATTTGTTTAATTATTTTTAATAATTGTAATGGCAACAAAAATTTTCAGGCGAGTCATGGCAACAAAAGGAAACTCTGGAGAGAATAGAACTAGGGGTTCTATGTCATTGTTCATTGTAGTTGGTTTATGTTGTTTCTTTTATATCTTGGGTGCTTGGCAGCGAAGTGGTTTCGGGAAAGGTGACAGCATAGCCTTAGAGATCACCAAAAAGACAGACTGCAGTATCCTCAGCAATCTGAATTATGAGACCCATCATGGTGGTGATGCTGGGACAGTCGATGATTCAGAATCAAATTTCCAAGAGTTTAAGCCTTGTGATGATCGGTATATTGATTACACACCATGTCAAGATCAAATGAGGGCAATGTTATTCCCCCGAAAAAATATGAACTACAGGGAACGGCATTGTCCACCTCCAGATGAGAAGCTGCATTGTCTTATTCCAGCTCCCAAAGGCTATGCAACCCCATTTCGATGGCCAAAAAGTCGTGATTACATACCCTATGCAAATGCACCTTATAAGAGCTTGACAGTTGAGAAGGCAGTTCAGAACTGGATTCAATATGAAGGCAATGTCTTTAGATTCCCAGGTGGAGGCACTCAGTTCCCTCATGGGGCAGATGCATATATAGAAGAACTTGCATCTGTGATTCCAATGGACAGTGGGATGGTTAGAACTGCATTGGATACTGGATGTGGGGTAAGTTCAATTCAATGAAAGGTTTCCATGTTCGTGTAATGTCTTTTTTTCTTTAACATTTTTCACCACAGTCCCTGCAACTATACATATACGAATTCTCTTGTCTCTTTTTGAGGTATTACACTTGTTTCCCTTTCATGTCCTTGTCTATGTTTCATCTAGTGCTTGCTTATTCAAATTCTTGCCTAAAATGTGTATGAACCTCTTCTTCTGATCATAGGATTGACATTTTTAATCTAATTTTGTCTTCTTCCCCGTCTTTAGTCTATGCTTATGCAAGAATATATGTTTTAGTTGATAGATTGTCCTTTTGGTGTTGAATAGGTTGCAAGCTGGGGTGCATACCTATTTAAAAAGAATGTCATAACAATGTCGTTTGCACCAAGAGACTCTCATGAAGCACAAGTTCAATTTGTTCTGGAAAGAGGTGTGCCAGCAGTTATCGGCGTTCTTGGAACCATAAAGCTACCATACCCTTCTAGAGCTTTTGACATGGCTCATTGTTCTCGATGCTTGATTCCTTGGAGTGCAAATGGTGAGTACAGTTTATTCGGACATTAACATGTTAAATGGATGTTAAGCAAACCCAGGCTATGTGAATAAAATACACAGTACCTGATGCAGAACTGAAAATCTCTGCTCTGAAGGATCTTAAATTCAGTACCATAACTTGGACTTTAGGAATACAGGTTTATGCAAATAGGTTTGTGATCTCTTGGAAATCTTCTGAGGAGAAATGGTTCAATGCTTTGGGATAGCTAGGTGCTGGAAACAATGGTTCAGTTAGTAGAAACTTAGAAATGAAGATATGAAGAAGAAAAGAAAAGCAAACAACTTGGCAATGACACCTAGTTTCTGATGAGGTTTCACCTGGGAAAGAAAGTCCACATCTTAAGATAGTTTCAGAAAGCTTATTAAACCTTGGTCATTGTTTTATTTTTTATTCATAGGCTTGTTTTAAAAAAAAAAAAAATCTAGACTGGTAAAACTGTAAATAACTCCAGCTGACCTATCTTGTTCAAATAAGCAACTGACTGCTAGCTTGAACTTAGGCTGGCTTGAGGCAAATTAAACTCTGGAAAACCCAAGCTAAAATAACACGTGGGATTATGGCAGTTGGATTTTCTTGTTTTTATATAAGTTGGGATTTTTTAGAGGACAAGGATACTTTCCTTGTTCTTTTGGATTGATTTTGTTTCTTTTGTTTTCCTGTATTGGCTTGCTACAATTTTAGCCTCCTGGGAGATTATATTAGTGTCCAATGTTTCTGTTTCCCTATGTTTTGATTTATGAAGAACGTTACTTTTAGGTACATTATGGAAATCTTCTCTGCAGATGGAATGTACATGATGGAAATTGATCGAGTTCTTAGACCAGGTGGTTACTGGGTGCTTTCTGGTCCTCCGATTAACTGGAGGACTAATTACCAAGCATGGCAGCGCCCTATAAAAGAACTTGAGGAAGAACAAAGAAAGATTGAAGAGATTGCCAAACTTCTCTGTTGGGAGAAGAAGCATGAGAAGGGTGAAACTGCCATCTGGCAGAAAAGAATAAATTATGATTATTGCCAAGAGCAAGATACTCAACCAACCATGTGTGAATCCACAGATGCAGAAGATGTCTGGTATAGTGCTTTATTCACCTTTTTCCATGTTTAGTGATCAACACATTTTACTTAATTATCAATGATCACTTAACAACTGTCTAAAGAAATTGAATAACCTGTCAAAACCAGAAGACACTGATGAAAATTAATATGAACAGTTGTTAATGATCACTTTCTGTATGTTGCTACTTCTGATTGTATCAGCATTCAAGTTTCATGTTTTGGTATCATGCAGTGTTTACACCCTCTATGATGTTTTTTCATTTCAGTAGCCAACCATGATTTGCTTTTTCTTTTTTGCCCAAGTCTGTAAAGAAGAGTGTAGAAAAGGTTAGATCAAGTTGTTTGTTGCATTTAGGGTTTCACTATAACTTGTATTTCCTGGTTTATTGGTAAAGTGGTGAGCATTAGAGCTGGCTCCATGCCCTGTGAGTATCTATTTTGTGCAAAATACTAATAAGATAGGGCTGTAACCAAAAGACTTCCAAGACCCTACTGGGGCTGTATCACATCAGATATTGAATTACTGAATTTATGTAGGGCTCAACTGTGGATCGGTTTTTGTCGGGAGGGGAAAAAAAAAGCCTCATTAGTCGCAAAGAGAATGTATTTACCTGATCAATTATGCCAAGTTACCTGGTGGTTTTTACCTTGCTGTTCCTTGCCATATTTAGGTGTATCTTCTGATCTTGCTGCAAAATATCATCTTCTGACTGTGTCTAGGTACAAGAAGATGGAGGCATGTGTAACTCCTTATCCTGAGACTACTGGGCCGGATAAAGTTGTTGGTGGAACATGGAAATCGTTTCCAGAAAGACTCAATGCTGTTCCCTTCAGAATATCTAGTGGATCAATAAAAGGAATTGGTGTTGAGGCCTACCAGGAGGACAATAGGTCATGGAAGAAGCATGTGAATTCATATAAGAGGATTAACAAAATCCTTGACTCAGGGAGGTATCGCAACATAATGGATATGAATGCTGGTTTGGGAAGTTTTGCTGCTGCCATTGAGTCTCCGAAATTGTGGGTCATGAATGTTATGCCTACCATAGCTGAAAAAGACACTCTGGGTGTTATATATGAGCGTGGATTGATCGGAATATATCATGACTGGTAACCTCTGAACTTTATGGTTTTCCACTTCTCAGCTGGCATAATTTCTATGGATATTAAGGGTTTTCAACCGTTTATTCCTAATCCAGCTTTGATATGTCTTAATCTATAAACTAAATTGCCGCTATTTCCTTCATGCACACTACAAACCTCTAGGATACAGCTTCAGCTCCTGCTGCCCACTGATATTTTTTAGTTCCATGTCTATTGTGTTGGTAGGCTGGTAGCTGACTTTACTTATGGTTAAGCATGCAGTTATGGCTATTTTTGTGCCAGGTTTCTTTATGCAATTACTTCAAAGAAAATTTCAGGAGAAAAAAGAATATGGGTGGCTGTTTTTTTTTTGGGGGCAGCCTGTTGAAGTTTATACCTTTGGCTTTGGCATATATCTTTTTTTATATCTACGACTTTTTCTTTGTCTAATAATTATTATTATGTTGGGCCAGGTGTGAAGCATTTTCCACATACCCCAGGACATATGACCTTATTCATGCAAATGGTGTCTTCACCTTGTATAAGGATAAGTCAGTCTCTGTTGACACTATATCTTCCTCTTTTCTAATAGAAATTAAGGCTTTTAATTTATTGTTTTTAAAAGTGAGCTTTAGTGGTACAGGTATTGGGCATTGAATTAACTTATTTTAAGTACCATCTTATATTTTTAGGTTGGATTTCTTGATTAACTACTACTCTCTTTTTCTCCTATTTTTTGGGGCCAGTTAACTACTTTTTAAGGCTTTCCTGTATCAATATGTAATTTGTGCAGGTGTAATGCTGAAGACATTCTTCTGGAGATGGATCGTATTTTGCGGCCTGAAGGAGCAGTCATTATTCGTGACCAGGCGGATGTGCTAGTCAAGGTGAGAAAAATTGTGGGAGGAATGAGGTGGAATACAAAAATCATTGATCATGAAGACGGCCCTCTTGTCACAGAAAAGATATTGTTTGCTGTCAAGCGATACTGGGTTACGGAAAATGGAACATCCTCACCGTGACCAAGAAGTAAAGGGAACTCTGGTGTGTTTGCAGCAGAAAATGAAAATGATACTACTCTGACTCAGTCCGAAGAGTTTTCTTCGTCAACCACGAGTGTCGCAGCCTGTACCAAGCCTGGGACATGGCTTATACTAAATTTCATGTCTCAAAGTCCTTGTTCTTTGAGGTAGTTATAGAGTATATAGACGGGATATATCAGTTCAGAGAGAATCATGGTATTATTTTCTTTTCTTTTATTCATTTATTTATGTATATCTCTCAGCTATTTAGGTTTTTAAAATTCAGGCTTTGGAAATCCAGTCTGCTGTTGTCTGTAAACATACTTAGAGATCTTTCCTATTCCTTAATTTATTGAATTCCATTAATTTATTTGTTTACTTGTTATGAGCAGATATTAAATAAGTTATCACACATTTTTAAAGTTTTTATTATAATATTAATATTTTAATAAAAAGATAATTATATCTTATTTTTTTATAAACCCTAATATGTAAATAAAATGCAATTTAAACTTATATTTGTTTTTATCATTATATAGTAAAACAATACTTTTGTGATAAAATTTTGCTAAATGCATGTAGTATATTTTTCAAACTCACAACAGTTATAATATAGTTTATCAAACACTAAATTATTTTTTTTAACAAGCAGTTTTTTTTTTTTTTTTGGTATGCACAATAGAAGTAGGTTAAGTCATCAATCACCACAATTCTAAACTGACCCTTAACAATATGAAGATATTCACAATATGTTATTTAGCCAAATTTATATCATTAGTTATAGATTTAGAGTACATTTATTAATTGTAGTATAATATTGTTTTAATGTAAATATCTTCATTTTTTAAAATGTATATTCAATTTAAGTGTATACAACGTAATCATACCCTCATTAGTAAAAAAGTTTTAAGCATAACCATTCTCGACGATTTGTATATAATTTTATACATTTTTTTTCCCATTTACTTTAGTATCTCGTGTGACAATCTCTTACACAAAGAATTTGGTTGGATCCCGCGTTCAAACTTGACTGGGCCGAGTTTTTAAGATGTTGTGCCACATTTACATATTTATAACTTGGTGGATACTATATATTCATTTTGACTTGGACTGTTGTATCTTATACACCCACCGAACGAATGGCAGAGATGTCGCTGCATTTCAGAGGCATTTGTCGGCACATTAACTGTATGATACAAGTAAATCCTGAATTCGAATTAGTATTAACGATTATCATGAAAATAGGCAACGTAATTCCCTGGTTTAAAAAAAAAAGGAAAATAAAAGAAATACAGAAATTTCATCTATTAAGGAAATAAATGAATGGGGACCAGCTATCAAATTAAGCCCAAGCATGTGCAGGACCATATACTCCGACTCTTTGTTGCAGCCCTCACAAGTTTTCTATATAGAATTGTTTTTAGGAAGCAAAGTGATCTCCATTCCTAGACTCGACTCAGAAAAAAAAAAAAAAAAAAAAAAAACAGTGCGTTATTTCAATTCCAGCATCCTCTTGTAACTTCTTGAGTTTTGTCTTGATCTACTTCTCTCTTGTCAAGTTTGTGCGCTCGCTACTCAGTAGCTAGCTCTCTTTGTGTGTCATTTCAGTTGTCTCGTCCCATAAGCTTAGCCTAGACTGATTTTTTTTTTTAAGTACTAGGGTACTAGCCTCTTGCCAAATATGGAAAGTGGAAAGAACAACAATAAGGGTCTTGGTGAAGTTTCATTTTCTTGTTACCTTAAAACAGAAGAGAACTTCGTGCAGAAGCTTACAGGTTCAGCTCATTATCCGAATCATTCCATCATTTCAAGCCCAGAATTTCCCTCTTCAAGAAGCTTTCGAAGAATTAAGGCTGGTCAGGAAGCTGAAATTGGAGTTTTTGATGCAGAAAAGTACTACAACATGAAACTGGATGAGGGTCCAAAAATTATTGATACTGCTGCAAGTGACCATGCTCAGGTTGATCTGCTCCGCCCGAACATCAAAAGCAGGCCTGGAACTCCAAGTGCAAGTTCAGAAGCAAGTTGGAACAGCCAAGCTGCTTTGTTAAGAACTTACCAGAGAAACCTATCTCAAGGTAAAAAGCAAACGAAGTTACATGGAAAGCGTTTTTTCTCAGTTCTTGGAGTTCTTGGCTGCATTAATGGATCTTGTTCGGATGAGAAATCCGTTGGCGTTAATCAAAATGTTGAGCTTGAAGGGCTAGTTCAAGGAAAAGAGTACATAAAAGAAAGAATTCAAACTAGTGCTCGCACATTGGATGGAAGAAAGCAGCTGCAACAACCAATATTCAAGGTTGACAAATACGAGTTTTATAAGCCCAGTTTTGAAAAGATGAATATTGATTCAAACAAAGATGAGTTTTTGTCAATCCCAATTGCAAAATCTGGGATCCAAAATCTGGCAGTTCAGAAAGGGTTGGCAAAGAAAATCGAGGAAGAGGAGTCGAGGAAATCGCTGGATGTGTTTGGTTCGCATACGCTGAAAAAGGAATTCATAGAAATGAATTTACAGAGGAAACTGTCAATGCTAAGTTGGGATGCCATTCCAAATGCTCCTAGTCTCCCAGCTTCTTCAGCAAGGAGCCAAGTCTATGAAGATGTAGAAAGTGACGCAAGTTCTGATCTGTTTGAGATAGAAAACGTATCGGCCAGTACTGGACAGCACCCAGTTTTCATCAGAAGGCAAACATCTGACTGATGGCATGTCTACACCTTATGAACCAAGCGAGACCAGCACTGAGTGGAGTGTTATCACAGCAAGCCCTGCAGATTATTCAGTTGTTTCACACTATGATGAAAAGAAGATGACAGAAAATATCAGAACTAGTCCTACTACTCCTTCTTTGGCAACAGCAGCTGGCAAACTTGCCAAAACCAAGTTCACGGACAAAGATGTCCAAGGCAGCCGTCCAAGCATATTGCTCGGTTGCAAGAGTCACAATGCAGTGAGAGTGGCTGAAGCAGCATACAGAATCAATAATGACAAGGCAAAGTCTCACCCACACCCACAACAGCCTCTACGGTCTGTTGCCCCCATGCCAGTCAGGAAGTTTATCAAAGCCGACAATGGTGAGCTAGTTTTCGATTTCCCATGAACACAGCATGTATGCTTTTGCCCCTCAAGAACGTTACTGTCTGCCTACATGAAGCAGCTAGCACTAGTAGCAGTATAATGGAAGTGATTAGACAGAGACACAGATGATAATGTTTCTGTTTGATATAAAGTTTCAGTAAATTTTGTACCCAACTATATATTCCTTATGTAGTATTATTATCCTAGCTTTTTCTGTATTCTACTTAAGCCGCTAACTTCATTTTAGTGGTGAAACTAAGACTATTGGCCATAACTTCTATGTCAATGAAAGACAAAACAGCTACAATACATAAAACGAGATTCTGGAAATTGTCTATGCGATTGGACCCAGGAGAGTACTTAAAAGATTACATTTGCTGACCACTCTTGTCTAAATAATCTCCTCCCTTTATTAGTTCAAAAACTTCAGATATTATCCTTGTTCTCTTGATTTTCAACTGGAGGGTCATCCATGTTTTGGATCTCTTTCTGACTTTTAACTAAAGCTGCTTTTGGCAAGCCTTCTTTGCCTCACTTGAGGGACTACATTCCACACTGCACAGCATTTGTTGGCACATGAATTTATTTAAATCTGCAAGGTTATATAAAGGGCCTAATTGAGAGTTATACTTTCTACAATAATATTGGTATCCAATCAACTGGTCTTATCCTCTTAAGGGTGCATCATTAATGCGTTAAGCTTACAACACTTATTAATCAATGATACATCAATTGTCATGTCACCACTCTATATATGTATAGTGATTTTTCAATTAAATATCTCTGATCATATTAAAATTATGAATAAATTAAAAGGAAAAAAATAATTTCAAAACATTGCAGGACAAAATATACTGTATTTGAATCTGTGTTTTTTTTTTTTATCTTTTATCTTGTCATTGACTTATGTAGTAGGGGATTACTGATTAGAACATTTACACACACTTGTATATAAATATATATGGATATATATTACACATATCATAACTATGTAAATAGAGCATTATTCTTATTATGGGTGACTTTAAGTATAAGTAAATAAGACGGTCGCCTAAAATCCTAAATTTTAGAAATACCTCATTTTTTTAGTATTAGTAATAATTCTCTAGTTAATAAAGATACTTTTTAAAAAAAAATTATGTGTGGTAGAAAAGCCTATTAAACATCTCTCTAATTAATAATTATTTTTTATATAAAAATCTATAATTGGTTATCTTATTGTTAAAGAGATATAATTAATAATATTGTCTAACCATTAATTTATATTCATTATTAGTTTTTCCAATAAAAATAAGAATTTTTTTTTACATTTTCAACTTCTTAAAAAAGCTCAATTACTCAACATTATAATCTTTGACTTTGAGTATTCCTTTTAATTTCTATTAAAAATCTTATAATTTCGAAAATCATAGATGAAAAATTTCTTATTCTCTTCTCTATAATGAAGATTATTACATGTATTAGAGTTCATTCAAAAAAGAAAAAAAAATTAGTTACTTGAAATACAAAGTGCATATCCATTATCTAACCATCAATTTATGATCTTAACTTTCTATGTGCTACCATTCTAAATATTCTATTTGACAATATTGTGTTCTCATTTATTCATTTGTTTATTTTTATATAATTTCTAATGGTAAATTTTAGATTTTGTTTTTAAATTTTTTTAGAATCTTCTTGATTATTTGTTGAAATTCAAGAACTAAAACGGAAATTGATTTTCAGCTTTTTTTTGTTTTATTAAGTATTGAAGTTGATAAATAAAAAGAGGCCTCATAAAAAAAAAAAAAATCACCTAAGGCCCCTGATGCTCTAAAGTCGGCGCTGAATTTCTTGTAGGTATCGACCATCAATTTTTAGGTTATATATGTTGATAGTAAAAAACGTAGATATTCCCTATCGGGACTTGTGTTTAAGAGGTGGAAAATATCGCGTTTAAACAACCTACACATGATGGGAAATGACAGATGAACAAGCGCCACAAAAGTTGAAGAATTGAGGGGTCTAGTTTTCTTCTTCTAATTTCTTGGGATTTAATGAAGGATGGGAACTTCCAACAGTGTTATAAATTTATAATTATAACGATGGGAACTGTTAAGGAATGTTGTCCACAATGACATGTTTCAACTGATGACATTACATTTCCATGAGCGAGTTGGGTAGTTATGCATTCAATTCTATAACCATCTAACAACAAAAGGTGGATCCCATGCATGTTCTTCTAATGAAATGAATATATGTTAAAATGCTGTAATGAATATATGTTCTTTATATATATATATATATATTGGTGATTATCAAACTGTATATGAAAGGAACAAAAGTTACTAGAGGAAAGGGGCCCATGTGAATGTGATGAAGAGGAAATGCCGCAAATTAATAAGGCATTAATGCGAAGGATTGAGAGGGGTTGCACATCACATCGAATTCCCCTAAGATGGATAGTAATCAATAATTAGCATAGTTGTTGCTACAAAAATTCTCTATGTGCGATGTCTAATAAATGAATTAATTGAGCAATAGATCTCGGAATGGAATGTTGTGAAGGGACCAAACCAAAGCAATAGCTAGGTTGGATTCACACCAACTTAATAAATTTATTCTTTGGATATTGAATGTAAATAGTTGTCAATGGACTACTAATTTGAATAAACGATTGAGACGTCTATTATGGTTCAATCCTATGGTGAGTTCAAAGTAAGCTCATTGGATGTTGAAACCAGGACCTCTAGTCAAAGGTAATTCTATGGTGAGTTCGGAATAACTTGATTATGTAGCCAAGCCAGGTTCGGGCCTTGGGGAATGTTTCAAGAAAATATCAAAGACTCTTGGTGCACTTGTTATGTTATATGTGCGCCTGACCCCTGAGCCATGCATGAAGAAGTTAAGATCCCACTCATTGAAAACCATGCTATAGCTATATATAGAGACTCATTGGATATCGTTGTGGTGAGTGGTAACCTAATTCATATTTCAAGAACAAATTATAGTTTAATTTGTATGAGCGTTTTCTAATTACATATAATTAAGCCTACTTGAAAAAAGATTTTGAGTTTTAAAGTTTAAAGTGATTGTAACAACATCTTTTATTATAAAAGACCCATACATGTATTTAATATAACTTCTCACATTCTACACAAACGTAAAATACGATTTTAACGAGAGCAATATTTGAAACTAAGATGTGATTAAATTACATGTAATGTAATTTACAGCAACTCAAAAATAGTCACTTAATACAAGAATATGGTAATAAATGAGGTACAGAGGAGATTATGGGAGATTTGGCAGGCTGTCTACATTTGTAACTTAGCAAAGCCCTTAAAACCAACCTCTCCTCTCGTCATTTTGTAGGACCAATGCGGCAGGCTGACTACTCAACAGAGTGCATGCACCGTAGCAAACAAAGTTCTAGCTAAATGCATATATGTTGTCTGTACGTAGACATCTCTTGCCCATAATAAGAACATAAACTTCATCTCGGGGAATCTACATTTTATTTGTCAAAACTCAAAAGTCCCCGAGACCCGGAATTGGAAACCATGTGATACTTTCTCTTCGGCTACTAAGATCGCTTTGAGCCCGTAAAGAACTCTTTCTATTGGCAATTGCATTCACAGAGGCCAGAGCCCAATCACTGCTAACACCTAATCTGGGCCAAGATTAACATCCAATCGCTGCTGGACAGCCCAAGTACAACACTGCCATTCTTGCACCCAGCTAACTACGGTAAGTTAAATAATCTGTGATTCGTAAATAATTTACACAAGAAAAGTGAAATTGCGTGCGAGTGTCATTGATATAATTTCGGAAAAAGGTGTTAGATTGTTGTAGTCTAATTTTTTTTTTTAAAATAGTGATAATAATAAAAAATGAAAAGAGAAACTGTGCCAATCGCAAAACGTATAAGAAATAAAAAGTAGAAAAACCAAACGAGAAAAGACCTCCTCCTCCTCCTGTTAAGAGGTCTTAATTATTTTAGATTCTGTTTGGTACAACTTATTAAATAGAGTTTATAACAGTAGAGCTTATACTAATAGAGCTTTTAGAAAAAAAAGTCATTGGGTATTTGGTTGTCAATAAAAAAAATACTTTTAAAGTATTAAATTGTATAATATTTTTTATATTATATATTTTTAGAAAAAACTCTATAACTTCTATTCTCAAAAGCTTAAATTTTAGGCTTTTTTTAGTACAGGTAAATTAACTTATTTAAAATAAAAAACTCTACTAAAAAAATAACTAAATATTATAAAAAATTTTAAAAAATATTTATATAATTAAATAAATATTTATAACTATTAAATAAATCATACCAAGACTCTTGAAAATATCTTGTCCAATGTCGATTGCCTCTTCAATTATCGTTCGGCCCAAGTAATTAGAAGATACCGCCCAATACCAAAATCCAAGAGACCTAATCCCGACTTTAAACCACCAAACTACCCTTGACGCCGGACTTGAGAATGACATCAATACCCTGATTTCATAGACGTGTAACGAGTCCATTGGTAAACTACAAAAACGTTTACAAAACTCCCGACATAAGGTATCTAAACTCCCAAAACCCTAACCCATTTGTTCTTCATTACACCACATACAAAAGGAGAGACTAAAGTGAAGAAGCAAAGTAACTGGGGTTTTAGGCACTCGTCGAGCGAGCGAGTTAGGGCTATTTAATTTTTATTTTATTTGTTTGTTATTTTAATAGCTACCAAGAGCAAAATGGTGGCAGACAAGGGCAAAAAAACCAAAGTTGAAGAAGAAAACGCAGAGCAAATTGACTCAGAACTTGTTCTTTCCATCGAGAAACTCCAAGAGATCCAAGACGAGCTTGAAAAGGTTTTTTTTTAATAGAATTTATGCTTATTTTTGTTATATTTTTATCCATTATTTGGTTTACATTCTGTTTGATTGCAGAGAAATTTGAGCCTTTGTTCCACGTCGTTGATTTGGGAGCTAAACATTAAAATTGATTACTTCATAAGAAAGTATTGTTTCTAATGAATTTTCGGGGAAACTAAACCGGAGTGCTGACCCTTAAATTTGTTCATTGGAAAAAAATTTGATTCCAAAAAAAAAAAAAATACTGCGGTGGAAAAGATTTCTCTTTTAATCTTTTGACAGAGAACATAATCACTATTCAAATTGTCTTGAATATATTGGGCTGTATTTTATTTGTTTTCAGTTTTAGGGGTTTTCATTCTTTGTGAATTGAGTTGTTCATTTTTTAAGAGGCAGCATTACTATATTTATGTGTAATTTGAATTGTATGAAAATCTAAAGTTTTTTTTTTCTTAAATTTATGGGGAAGCTCAGTGAAACTACCTGATTTGAAATATGTGGGTTGCAATGGGGATTTTTCCTTTTTGTTCTTAAGAGTGTTCTGTGTGACACAATATAATTGGATTGATTTTGGTATTGTTGGATATGTGTCAATTGATTCTTTCCGGCTGCTGACATGTGTAAGCATCATCGTTGTTATTTAACATAGATTCTATTGCATGAAATTTGAATTTTCTTTTTGTATATGAATTGCTACATCTGAATGAATATTACGTGTCTTTTTCCGTTGTAATTACTTTTAATGCTGAATGAGTGCATTAGTGTATGAACAAGTGCACCTATGAACTTACCATTTTACCATTATTTGTGACCTCTGAAATATTTTATGAGCATCTTCTAGATTAACGAAGAGGCAAGCGAGAAAGTCTTGGAGGTTGAGCAGAAATACAGTGAGATACGCAAGCCAGTCTATGATAAGCGAAATGATATCATCAAATCCATACCTGACTTCTGGTTAACTGCCGTGAGTAATCTACCTGTATTTGCTTACATGGGGGAATCTGTAATTTGTGAATTATCATGTTCAGAGATTCTCTTGAAATTGACATTTTTTTCCCCTTCTCTGCAGTTTATTAGTCATCCTGCTCTCGGTGAACTTTTGAGTGAAGAGGATCAGAAGGTTTGAGTGCTTATCTAAGATAAATTAAAGATAGATTTTGGCAGTTATTTATATTGCTGCTTCAGTCTTTTATTTTATTTTATTTTATTTATTTATAGATGTGAAACCTTATTGCCTTTTTTTTTTATCCTATTAATTTAGATTGTCAATTACTAGACTGCTTGTTCCCTTGATTCTTCAGTTGAGTTGTCTGTCTGTTAATGGCATTATTTCGTCACTTACGCTCTTTTTTGTCTACTTGATAGATATTCAGGTACTTGAGCTCTCTGGAAGTGGAGGATTTTAAAGATGTCAAATCAGGATACTCCATCACATTTGTGAGTCATTTCAAATCTCTTTTTTAGTCTTGTTTCTATTACTTTTCCTTTTATTGACCTAGATTGGGCAATATTAACCTGATTTGATTCTCTTTTTTAATTGATGAATGTACTAATTGATATTTTTTTTTCTTTTCATTTTTCAGAACTTCTCCCCCAATCCCTATTTTGAGGATACCAAACTTACCAAGACTTTCACCTTCCTTGATGATGATGGTTCAATGAAAATTACTGCTACATCAATCAAGTGGAAAGAGGGCATGGTAAGGGCTTGCCTTTTTTGCTACATTCAGGCACTCCTATCTTTCTTATTTTGCTTGATTTTGATCTAATTACGTTTTTTACATATGAAGGGCATACCAAATGGAGTTAATCATGAGAAGAAAGGAAACAAGCGGCCATTGGCGGAAGAAAGGTTGGTTTTTTAAATGCTGGTAGAGCCGCTTTCCAATTGAAGTTACTGGCCATAACAGTTTGTTGCTACGAATTTTCTCTTTCTACATTAATGATTTGATCCATACATATTTACTGGTAGCTAAGAATCTTTTCGACTGGGGTTTTAAGTATTTCCGGTTATACTGTTAGATTGGTTTCTTCTTTGCAGTTGGTGAGAAAGTGATTCATTTTGCTCAATCTATATCTTCAATAAACAAAATTTTGTTATGATTATGAAGGTTCTTTTTGTTTCTCTTTCCCCTTTATGACTCATGGAACAAAGTTCAATGTTAATCTAGGATTTTTTATATATTGAAGATCATTTCTGTGATCTTCTTAAGTCAAATTGAGTCAGGTAGCTTTAAGTCTGTATGTGTATTCACTACTTTTTAGGTATTTTTGATTTCCTCCAAAATGTTGATAAAGCATGCCCTTTACCTTATGACTTTATTACTAGATAATATTCTTAAGATCTTGTCAATATGTCTGGCAGTTTAAATGAATTGGCACGGTAACTTCATAATCCTGTTCTGTTTTTATGATTTTCTCATTGATTATTTCGGTGAATTGAATTTCAAGTTAGGGAAGATTTCCTAAGATTTCCATTTAATTAATTTTTCAAGATTTCATAGTAAATTATCTAGCACGACTTTTGAAATTGTGCCTATGAATGCAGCTTCTTTACCTGGTTCAGTGATACCCAAGAGAAGGATACTATTGATGGTATCCAAGATGAGGTAAGTTCTAATTCTGTGTGCAGAAAATGTAGAAATTTTGCCACATGTTAGGCACGTGGTTCTTTCTTCTTGTATTTAGGCTGTTGCTTTTCTTGAAAAATTGCAGGTTGCAGAGATTATCAAGGAGGATTTATGGCCCAATCCTCTCACTTATTTTAACAATGTAATACCTCTTCCTTTTTCCTTTTTGCTTTTCCCCATCCATGCTTTCCCTCCTGTTTCCTTTTTTCATAATAAGTGTTATGATGGCCTAAATCACTTTCTAATGGTAAAATCTATGGCTTTATTGTAGGAAGCTGATGAAGAGGAGTTTGAAGGCGATGAAGAGGTAAATGGAGGATTTTTTTTTTTTTAGATTAAGCACAATATTAAATTAAAAAATGAAGGACAATTCAGTGGAACTTTGCTGTGGATTTACATAAGTGAAATATCCATATGTCATTTTTCTTTCTCCTATTCATAGTTTTTCATGTTATTTGTTATTGTTCCCAAATCTGTTTGAAGATAGCTCTATTTTATAGTGATGCCTTTTTTATTGCCTGTATTTAGATGAAACAATTGGAACATAGGGAATCATGGTGAATTGAATCAGAATATCATGCACTTCAATTTTTTAAGCTCATTTAGAAAAGATATTCTGAAGTCAAAGCATCTTCTGTGATTGACTAAACAGGCAATGCTGTTTTGAGTTGTTACCCCAACAACTTAACAAGTCACATTCTCTGTATAAGACAGCTATGAAAACTCAGCAGGCCTGGCTGTCTTGGAGGATGTGCGGCATGCGCCATTTGATGTTGTCTTTATTTCTAAATTATGTCCATTGACAGGGTAAAGAAGATGATGACTCTGAAGATGATGAAGATGATCAAGAGGAAGATGATGACGATGAAGACGGTGATGATGAAGGCAACTGAGTTATCTTCATCTTAATCCAGATATCAGCTTATGTTAGATGTCCTTGCTTCGGTAACTTGGTGTAAAGTTGTTTCTTGTGGTTGCTTCAGTAGGGTGACAAGGGAGGGCAACCACTCAAAACTCTTATGATAGCCTTTTTGTCTAGTGTGTATGCCAACAGACTGTACTCTGTTTCTTTTATTTAAGGCCCTTTTTCTGCGTTCACTGGGTTTAATTTTGTGAGTTCCCTCCCTTATCTTAGATTATAATAGAATGTGGCCTTTTATTTTATTTCTGTTTCAGACTCTGCAATAGAGTAAAAAGCACATTTATATTAATGACATGTAATGTTATTTGGCAACTTATATATATATATACAAGGAATCCATGATTCCATATATGTTCGGTTTTGTTTGTTACTGGTTACTGGTTACTGGTTCTGACAAGCGTTAACTAATTTCATGTGAAGTAATTTTGCAGAAAATGCCGGATTGCTGGTTGAATGGAAAATATTTTGTTGTTCCTTGAATTATTAAGAAGCATAGATTTCTGTTATTGCCTTCTTTTGTTCTGACTTCTGACATGCATAAGTATAAAGCTACTGTAAGGATTAAAATCTTTTACTCATCCTTTTTTTTTTTTTGGTTTTAATGCTTTGACTCATTTTTAGGTATTGAATTAAAACAAACAAATCACAACCATCTAAATTAATAATCTCAATAGATCCATGAGGCAAGCAGAAGGGAAGATGAGTAGAGGCATAGCTTGCACTAGTTCTCATAACAAAAGCCCTATTTCCAAAGATGTCATTTTGTGGTATTCTTAGAAATGGTATAAGATAAAAATGTAATTGTTGATGTTTAAATTTGGTTGTACTTTGTCTGATCAGATTGGCTCACTAACGATTGTACTGACAACGATGAAAACACTACACTTCACAAACTTATGCAATTACACAAACTCCACAGACTCAAATCATTATTCTTCCTCTTTCAAGACATGCGATAACAGAAACAAATCAGAGGCGCCGATAATTTTTGCAGCGAAAACCCTCTAATACTTAAGTCAATATGTGAGATTTTTGAAAAAATTGTGTAATTTAAGTTCGTGTACACTAATTCACTAACATCAATGTTCTCAAAGAAAAGTGTATTAAAGGCTTTTATGAAGTTAAATTCTGATATTAATTTGGCAAAGTTTTCCCTCTCTTTTTTTGTCTATCCCTTTCTCAATCAATTTTCCCAGCTTTTATAGGGAATCGCCCCACGTTCATAGAGCATTTCCCATGTCCATCATACTCGGGCGATCAAGGGTCTTAACGGGTTCCAACTATCAAACGTGGGTAAATGTGGGGCATCATGTTCTCCTCAGTAGTTTGGGACGTGGCGAAATTGTCGCGTTGTTGCGAGATCATGCCTTCTTTTTTAATGACAAGCTTCTGGACGGCACACGTTTCTAGTCGGGACGCATCTCTGGTCGATACCCGTTTCTAATGGGTTGTTACGTGCTTCATAAAGAAGACATCACCAAGAATCTATGCATACCATTCAGTCAAGGAGATTCGCCCCCAAGTAGGAAATGAGGGCATGCATGACTCATAAACACGATATAATATATAATATATAGGCTTAGCAAAAGTTCATATGACTCATAAACACGATAGGACTCACAAACATGATACAAATTTATACTATTAAAATGATTGTTTAATCAACTTTTGTTGGATCGTTAATGAATTAACCCATTAAAAATCATTCCATAACGTATTGGGTTTAAAAAGAAAAATTTATTTCATTCATTATCCATTAACATTTAATATTAATAATTTTATAAATTTTATAAATTAAATTATAAATTTTTGAAGACAAATTAATTGACTACTTATACAAAGTTATGACAAAACCTGAAATTCCTAAGTACTAATTGTAAAATTTAATCACTCTGGAACTATATAGTTGATTTTTTTATACATTATTAATATTGCATCTTCTCATGTAACGCAAGTCTCATTTTTTATGTTTTTTTTCTTAAGATTTTTATCAATGATATTGATGCCTGGAATTATATAGTTGATTTTTTATACATTATTTGATGATGTTAAATATGAAAAATATTAATATTTTCTTTGTTTGGTATTGTATTCCTATATAGCTTTGTTTGACATATTGCTATTTTTATTTTAAACTAAAGTTATAATACCAAAAAAACAAAGGTTAAATGGGTCAGTTCAAGTAACATGATAATACTAATGAATGCGTTTGAGTTCTCATTTTTTAATTCAATAAGTTAATGGGTAAATTCAGGAATATGTAATTTAATAAGATATAAAACCGTTTAAATACGACCAGACTAAATAATATATAAGACATTTAATTAGGAATTATAACTAGTAAAATAAATAGTATATGTGAACAAAATGAAAAATGATAAAGAGTTTCAATAGTAATACAAAGGCAACAAAAATAACTAATAAAACTGTATGGTATTATAGTGTTAATTGAAAAAGAATACTACTTTTTAATTTAACACCGTAATGTTTCACAGTTGCCCAATTAACTACCGGTGAAGTGGTGCATTTGGGGTGGACAGAGTGACGACAGCAGGATGATTCTATGACTTCATAATTTCAACAAGAAGAAACCTCAACGTTAACAAGCAAGCTGCTTGGTCCTTTGAAATGGCTAATAGCATCCCCACCGTTGATCGGTCACCTTTCTTTATATCTACAGAAGACAATCAAGATGGCAAGAAAAAGGTGTGGGGTTGATCACCGAAGCCTGCTCTCAGTACGGTTTCTTTCAAATTGTGAACCGCGGGATCCCCCAAAAACTGTTCGGCCAAGCCATCGAGCTCTCCAAGACATTCTACGGATACTCAGATGATGAGAAGAAGCTCTTTTATTTCTAGCCTGAGGTCGGGCGCACCTCTTCGTGCTGGATACAGCAGGTAGCCTCAGAACTCGGCAGACAAGGACGAGTATGTGCTCGTGTTCCCACCTGGCTCCAACTTCAATGTCTACCCTCAAAACCCACCTGAATTCAAGTGTGTATATATGTTCCTTTTGCTGGAGAGGTATTGAAAGAAGTATTTTCCCGTTTGAAAGGAACAGGCTTGCTCATTGAGAGCATTTTAAACGAGTGCTTATGTCTCCCTACCAACTTTCTCAAAATATACAACAATGATAGGAGCTGGGATTTCATGGCAGCTTTACACTACTTCCCTGCAACAGAGTGTGAAAATAATGGAATTATTGTGTCAACTTTGTGTTCCAAGATGATGCTGGAAGCCTTCGAGTTAACAAACATGGTGAATGGACAATTTTGGTATCAATGTAGCCGATGTTCTTCGGGTACCAAGAAAAATTGAATTTCAATTTTTGTGACTATTGATTTTTTGTAATAATGTATGACTTATATCAACCTTGAATTTGATTATCAATACTAATCTTGGGCCCTGGAAACTGTTTTTTCATTTTGGGAGAAGGTGCTGAGCAACAACAAATTCAAGAGTGCTACTCGTATGCCTTCTGATAAAACTCGTAACGAGACAATTGGGTAAAACCATTGTCACGGTTCACTCAACAGTACGGAGGATTTCTTTACAAGGATTACCAGGCGTTATGAATGAGAAACCAGACCCATCCACCTACCAAGCCTGAAGATGTGATTCACATAACCATTATGCAATGACTACCATTTATTTATGTTTCTTTTGCTTTGGCAAACAGACTCATCGAATTAAAAGGCTGGCTTCTGATCTGTTGTATTGATTTTGTTACGCATCTAGTATAGGGTTGTGTAATCAGAACATGCAGTATAGTGTAATAAAGAAGAAGAACATTTCAGTTATCACAAATTAAATTAATACTTAAAAAGCTCTCAAGTCACACACGTTCATACACTTGTGCAGGTAACCTCGGTGTGGGAACAATTTGTAACGGGGTTCGCATATAATTGACCAATCCCGGGCTATCCGTCATGTCAATCTCCTCCGGCCGGACCCCCAGAGGCGGAGTCCATTCAAAATGATGCAATAATTGACCAAGCATCAAGGTAACCAAATTGATAGAAAGCTGCGTAGCTGGGCATATGCGCCTCCCTGCTCCAAATGGTAGCAGTCGAAAATCGTGACCCCCGATATCAACATCTCTTTGTAAGAACCTTTCAGGCTTAAACTCTAATGGGTCCTCCCATATTGATGAATCACGAGCAATGGCCCAAACGTTTACAGAAACAATGGTTTCTTTAGGAATGTCGAATCCTCCAATTTTGACATGGGCATTGGCTTTGTGGGGCAGCATCAACGGTGTTGGTGGGTGCAGCCTCAGTGCCTCCTTAGCAACGGACCGAAGGTAAGGTAGGTTCAAGGTGTCGGACTCGTTCATCCCACGGTTCAACCCAATAACACGGTCCAGCTCTTCTTGGGCTTTATGTTGGACCCTTGGGTTCATGACCAATTCAGCCATGGCCCATTCAACCGTGATGGCAACAGTGTCCATGCCTGCAGTGATCATGTTCCAAAGTAGTCCCATTATAGTGTCCTCACTCAGACCATGAATCTCTCTCCGGCTAAGCAATGCATCAACAAAATGTTGCTTCACAACACCACTCTTCATACTTTTAGCCTTGTGTTCTTCCATGATGGCTCGAGTTAATCCATCCTTATGTGCTAAATGCTTCGTAAATGCCTCGTCGTCGCCAAGCCACCGAATCCACCTTAACCAGCTGATGTGCTCCACAAGGCCTTGTGGGATTCCAAGCTTGAACTCGTTAGCAACAATTGCCCTGAATTCCAGTCCTTGGCCATCCACTACCCCTTCTTCGCTCTCAAATCTCTTCCCAAACACTAGTCTTGTAATGTTGTTGAAAGCCACGGAACCCAAATACTTCCTCAGAACCAAACTGTTACTGCTATTGGTGGAGTCTTTGAAAATAGAAGCAATCATGGCTCTAACTTCCTCTTCTCTAATGGGCCTAAGGGCCTCTGTCCTTTTTGGGGAGAAGAGTTCAAGGGTGCATACTCTTCGCACCTTAACATAGTGGGCCCCATAATCGGCCCATACAAGATCTGTACCACCTTTGGAAATGATAGCCACTGCCTTGGGTCGGTGCCTATTGGCCAACTGCTGGTCACGGTCTTTGAGCACTTGCTTGGCCAGTTCTGAATTTGACACTATAACATTCAATGATGAGCCTATCCATACGGACATGATTGGACCGTAAATCTTTGACCACTCAGCAAAACACCGGCATCTGTCGGGTTTTACATCCAACAGGTTTCCTATGATTGGCCATGGATATGGACCTGGTGGGAGCCTGTATCTCAGCCATGGATAGAGTCTGTAAACGAATAAGATGAAGATGATGATCGATATGATAAAGAGAAAGAGTTCCATTTAAAGAAATTAAATTATAGGTGAATTATAATGTGATTGCATCCGTAAACTTTATAGGTTGCATTATTGCTAGTGATAGGAGAAGCAACATTTAAGAAAGAATTATTTTCACCCTGTTTGCATGCTCAATCTTCTCCGGAGCACACACATTATGTTGTCCCTCGAATCTGCATTATTTTTTTCTGAACAGTTGACATCTGGCTAGCAGTTCTCATGTTTCACATTTGTCACAAGTTGGTTTCCCTATTTTCTGGAAGAGCATGAACAGAATGATTTACAATGTCTACCCCTCCACTCTTCGTTGAAAATTTTGAAAGTGATCTTCAAAGTTCTGTTTCGTTCACCCTAGCTCCAAGTTTTTGTTCATGTCTTCTCAACTTATGATACACATGAAATGCATATTACTATAAAATTTGAGATTATAACTCGCAACAAATAATTAGAGATTTTAAAGAAAGAATAGGAGCAGTAGAATACCAAACAGCTCTTCATCGTGGATACACACACACACAACCCCCAAGAAGATAGTGTATCAATATGTCATGACTTTCCCACAACACCTTAAGTTTCATGATTAGATTACAAGAAACATAACTACTTTTACTTTTTATTTCTTCTATCGATAGGGTGAATGCATGTGGAGTTGAATGGCTGATTTTGGGCATGCAGCTTTTCACAGGCCGATCGAATGAAACGCACCACATCATTTCACTTCACTGCCAGTGTTGCATATGAGATGAGATGGCATGTTTATACTTCGTGTCTTGTTGATGTGACCAGCTGCTAAAATGCAGCATAAACGACACCTGGATTCTTAACAAAACACAGTTGTCAAATGTCTTTAAACATGGCACATGCAATTGTCTTTGGTTTTATTATTACTGGTAAAAGTTAAGATGCCAAACCATTTCCACTCGATGCTCTCTAGTTACCTTGGTTGGTGGTAAATTCTTATTTTCAATTTTGAGGACAGTGGAAAGTAGAATAAGATTATTTATTTATTTATTTTTTTTCTGAATTCAGGTTGTGAAAAGAAGTGGCATTTTTTAAAAGAGATATATTGAAAGTGAAAAAAGAAAAAGAAAAAGGTATGTGATCGTTCATTCAAGTCTTTGAATAATAAAGAATCTCAGGAAATGAGTTGTCAAAGTCCGCCTTGTTTACACTTAAAGGTGAAAATCTTGTGAATCTCTATATGGATCAATCTCTGATTTCTTTATCTGAAAAAACAAGAAATTAAAAAAAAAAAAAAGTGGTTCGCTAATTAAAACAACTCCCGAATCACTGATCGTACTAAAAAAAAAAAAAGAATTTATAAGGGCATTTTAACCTCACAAGTCACAATTATGAATATCGTATAGGTTTAAATTAACAAAATTATCCATTTCATCAGTCGTTTAATATGGATGCAGGTGCAGCTATGATAATCAAACAATACATTTGGATGTGATTAACGATTGTGGTCCACTCACCGGATGCTTATGTTTTTAGGAGATTTGCTTTGTACTTTGGCTGTCATTTTATGCTTACTTGGTGTATATTGATTGGCTGTAACTAACATTGTTTGGATAATAAACATATCCACAACTCACATAGAATGCAAAAAGACATGCAATGAATTGATACATTAACTTCACGGCATAAATAGTTTACACAGGCACGCACACACATAAATATGTATAATAAGTTTTGAAATATATATGAGGTTTTGATTAATTTTTTTCACATTGGGGGAAATTCACTCATTTATTTCCTATATTTTAAGCTCTATTTTTTTCAACATTCAAAATTCATTATTCAGTCCTTTTTTTTTTTTTTTTTTATCTGTGAAAACTGAAAAGGGCTTGTTGTTCATTATGTAACCAAAGACAACAAAACTTTTTAAAATTATTTTTTAGCTTTTGGAAGGCGAATTGTTTAGACATGGAAATTTCACCCTTTCAATATTTTTCTTCAGCAAATACCACAAAAAGTATAAAAATGGTTATTATAATATGTTGGACCCAAATTTCAGTCAGACACCCGACCGTATCATCATCACACAACCCTCCTTGGCACTGATTTTTTATTGTTTGTTTTTATTTTTAAGAAAATAAGCATCATTGCATTTGAGAAACACACTATATTATTTGGAAAATAATCGTAAATCTGAGTCACGATGCATATTTATTATCAAGCGAGCAATATGTGGAACCCGAAATGAATGAATCACCTAAAAAATATTTCCTTCATACATCCAATTGTGCTTGCAACAAGGCGCACATACGTTGAGTTTGAGTCGAATTCAAAAATCGAAGGACAAGAAAAAACCCAGCAATATATGTTAGAACTGAGTGAGAAGAAGCTACGGACAAGGCAGTCACATCCAAACTGACGAAGTCAAGCTCTTCCGAATCACGTGTTCCACTTGCACGACATGAAGGTGGCCACCACCTGTAACCAGATTATGATCGAAAATCTGATTGAAGGAGCGGGACGTGTTACCTACAAAGCAAAAGAGCGCGTGGAGATCGAATCAATCACTTAACTTTGTTGTGAAATTGTTGAAAACGTACGTACGTAAGCCCTAATCCTCCTAACCCAGGAGGAATGGAAAGATACCCGCTGTCTCTACTCCTCCCTACTTTGATGCGGCACCTCTGGCAACCCCACGTCCCCACCCCGCATAATTATTCTCTCTTTCTTTTGCTAAACAATTTTCAATCTTACCGCCCTTTATTTATTATTTTTTTTCTCCTATTTACTTTTTTGCCTTGACCAAATTTATCAATCACATGCAAAGTGCAAGCTACTGGATATTTGGCTTAGCCAAATTTATGAATCACATGCGAAGTGCAGGCTGCTGGATATACATTTGTAATACTTTGATCAACGAATTTTCCCCGTGCCCCCAATTCGTCCATAGGCTGGCTCTGGTTTCGTTTACGCCTAAAATCAAATGTTTGATTCAAATCACAGAAGCTCCTGATGTGGGCTTCAATCGCTTCCTTTTGGCCCAATTAGTTTTTTTCCCTGCAAATTATTTATTCTACGGTAGTTTAATATTTGGCAGCCACCAAACAACAAGGGGATAGATCACTTTTCTTTCTCTTCATGTTCTGCAATACAGAAGTTTGGAATTTATTCTAACCCGGGTTAACTTAAGATAATGTTTTCAATCAATATTATTTATTGAGTAAATATATATTTTTTTTAAAGTTACTTATATGATATTTTTTTAGGGGTTAATGTGACCATTATCAATTTTCTTGAGGTTAAAAGAAATCATTTTAAAGACTAATATGAACATTACTTATATTTTATTGAGGTTTATAAGAAATTATCCAAATATTCTTTCATGTGGGTCGGGTTCGGGTTCTGCTCCTTTTAGTGTTTTGATGAAGTTGGTGAGGTTGAATTTTTACTTTTTTTTTTTATAAAAAAAAAAAGTATTTTGAAATAAATCTAACATGCTCTAAGTTAATATTCGAACTCATCTTAAAAGTTTCAGTAGAATTCTAATGATAAAAAAATTCTAGAAAGCTTATATATAATTTATTAAATAAATAACTTATGAATGTTTAATGGTGCAGCTAATAAAATTTCTGCAAGAGATTTATGGGTTGAACATGTAATATGAATGGAGTGAAAATTTGATTACCATCGTGTTAGTTTAAAACGGAAAAAGTTAAAATATTTATCAAAATTGCTGCCAATATTACCGAGCGATTGATCTGGATATTTAAAATGATCTTTTCCAGTACCTCGTGACTAAAGAGGGGAAAAAAATGAAGAAGAAGAAGAAGAAGAAGAAGAAGGAAAGAAGTATCTTAACGTGGAAATAAAAAGGTTAAAATTCATCCCTATATGATGTTTTAGTGTATGATGTCCCTCGCTATCAAGAAAATGGCAGTCCGACAATATATATTAACAAGGTCTTAGCTAAGTATTGGAAGGTAAAGTGTCTTTTTCATTGCCATGCATATTGGCATACATAAGAAGCAAAAGATGTGGTCTCAAAAAAGGCAACATTATATAATTATATGAATAAATATCAGCTAATATCTCTCTCGTCCACATCTCTTTGCAAATTGGTCCACTATGCCGTCATGGATATAAGATATCGAAACAGAAACTATTAAGAAACTATTAGTCACTGCTAGCACCACTCGACCACTCATGTCTAATGTGCGCACATATCTTTGAACATGGTTTATGTCTCCTCGCTTGCGGATTTCAGTTGGTATTTTAGTAATATGAATTGAGAAATTAAAGAAGAAAGAGTGGCAATTCAAATGTTAATTAATTTGTGTCTCGAGACATTATAACTCGGCATACATAGATTTAATAAAATTGATAATGATAACTACTTGTTTGCTGGCTGATTAATAACTTCAAATGCCTAAGAAAATTCAAATCCTTATTAAATAGAAATAATATATAAAGAGAGCTCACCGCAAACCCTAATTGAATGTTTCTTCGCGATGTAATATAACCCAAAAGAAAGAAAGAAAAGAAAAGCTGTGTTGATAAAAGGACAAGCTACCACGCAATTATTTAAAAGATTAAAGATATGTTATTGTTGAAATATAAGTTATTTTGATATGCTTTGTGTATGAATGCACACACAAGAAAGTCATCGATCAGATGTTTAATTTGTCAAAGATGAAGTTTTATCCATTAAAGTATCGTTATCAATTTGGCATTATTAAATCGTATTTGGCGCCATAAAGCTCTTAATCAGATTTGTTTTGCTTTTAATTTTTTATAATTAATAACTGAGAGAGATGGTAGTTGTATTCTATGGTGGTTTAAAAGTTATGGCAGGTACTTATGCATAAAGCTGTAGTTCTTTAACCTCATCTGATCTTTAATTTACCCATTGAGCTGGGCATCTACTTTAAGATGATTCAGAAAAAATCAAGAACAGTGAGCTTGAGATATTATTAGTATCAAGAGTAATCAGTGCAAAAACGCTTTATTTCAACTTCATATTTTTGTCGCCTTCTCCAATGTCTGCATGATCATAGACTCCATTGATATTAACACTGAATACCATCATTATCCATGCATAACCTGCCAAAATATTAACTGAGTAGCAAATCTGAGAACGACGACTTCAATACAATCTTTTCAGAAAATTAGAGAAGTTTAAAACTCTAAAATTTTCATTGTTGATTCTAAGTTTTTGCTTGACTCCCAGTTAATGATTTTTTATATATGCTACTGTAAGATTTTGGATCTTAAGAATGAAAACTAGTGATATAATTAAAAATTTGAGGTTTTCAATCGAAAATTTCTTATACTTTGTTGTAAAAAACCATGTTATATTTTACTTATACCTAACAACCTAATGAATCAACTTAACCACATACCTTGCTGTAAATTTTAATTTTTTCACTATGCTTAGCTAATCCATTTACAAAGTGTGACAGAAGTCAACCAAATTTGTAATTAAGAAAACTATCAAGCCAACAACTTTGTAGGCACTTAATTCAATAACAAAATCTCATATATAGGTTAAAAGTTTATAGTTCCATGATTCCTAATAGCAAAGCAGTTTACTGTTTTAATTTCATTCATTATAGTAATAGATTCTAATGCTTCTTTATTTTTTTTCTTTGTTCATTAGATAAACCTCAGCTAATTTTTAAATTTATGACTACAACTGCTAAAAGACTAAGGCCGATTTTTACTGTGGTAGGACAACTGTAAATTAAAGTTACAATACTAAACAGTTTGATAAATACTTCTTGTTATGATTTTGAAACTGAAGATATTTTACCTCACACTTGCATGACAAAAAACTTACAATATTTTATTATTTTTACCAAAATTATTATTTAAAAGTTATATTTATGGTATAATAATAACAACTTTTATTTTATAATTTATATTTTTTTTCAAGAGTTATAATTTAAACTAAACATGGTCTACAAGAACAAGAAGAGAAAGAAAGTAAAAAAAAAAAATTAGGGAAACTACTTTGGCTTAATTTGTTCAGAGAACTTGCAATGCTCATCCAAAGCTAGCATGTATGAGAATATGACCCCAACGGACTCTAAATACGAAGCCAAATTCTCATAACTACATCTTTAGTTAATAAAATATATGGGTTCGATCTTTTTTGTGCGTCAGAATTAAGGTCAAATGTCACATTATTAATTGCTCATCAATGATAGAAAGTATGCTAGCTTCTGATACTAAATCGGGCAGACCATTTACCTGCTGAAGTTTTTTGACCAACGCAATCTGCCGCTTACCAAATATAAAGAAAAAGAAAATGCCCATCCACTGGTCTATACTTATAATGTGATAAAGACTTTGAATGATATGCTTTAATTTGGACAAAAACCAAGTGGATCAAAAGAAGCTTTAAATTTATGACAATCATCATTTCTCATACTTTATTTGATTTTTAAGATGTGAAGGGAAAAAATCAATTGAAGAAACTACAAGATACACTGTCCACTGTTACCGATTCGACAATGTCATTCATTTCACATTTGAAATTGCCTTGGATTAAACTTAGATTTTTTTTTCTTTTTATGGGGGTACCTCTGAATATTTTGAATATTTTCAACCTACCTTCAAACTATATATTAAAAATTTCAAGTCCACCTCTATTTACGGTTAAAAAGATAAAGTTTGATAAAAAAAATTTATCGATATGATCTCATTTATCCTAGTATATTTAACAGTAAATTAATGAGAATGGTTGATATTTTCAATGAGTTAGGTGAGAGTCGAAAATAATCAAAACATCTGGAAATGGTAAAAAAGAGATTGACCTTTAAATCCAAGAGTGTTGATATTTAATTTAAAACTTAATAAAAGTTCACCCTAAATTACTCGTCCATTTGAATGAATGTTTACGACACTTTTATCAAGATTTAGTTCAATGTGTTGAACTTAAGAAGTGAAAATCAAAACCAATAAGATGCCAACTTCTATACAGTTAAAATATTCGGTTTATGATAATTTATTACCCAGAGTGTTTGAAAAGCCAAATTTATTATAGGGTACTTTTTTATGGGAGAATCAGAACTTCAAGCTTTCTACTTCTTAGGACATTCAAGCAATCAATTTTTCAAAAGGTGAAATTCAAGAATATACAATCTATCAACATTTATTTACGTTCATGTGTGAAAATAAGAACAATGCTACTATATTTTCACCGTCAAGTTTTGTGAGTATGTATTTTGGGAAGTTTTCTAATTTCGTAAGGTAAATATTTAATTATTCATCAAATTAGATAGTCGGATAGTCGGTGTTACGTTAACACCAACGAAAACAATGTTGGTTGACACCATTATTCTAAATCTATAACATTTATACAAATAAAAAAATTGATCATAGGGTAAGTGGATTGATCATCACATGGTGGCATAGTTCTCCTTGTGGAAAGCGACGCTTCTCAATAAATCAAAACCCTCATATTTTATAAAATGCATACATCCATATTCAATAATTATTATTTTTTTTTTTAATCAAGTGAAGTTGTTTCTTTAGTGCAGGACGCACGGCAAACATTATGTATTTATGTGGACCTTTCAAAAGAATAGGTCGTGACTATTTCCGTTATGTTTACGCAGGAAAAAATTGAAAGGAAACAGAGAAGACTGTACAAGGCTGACTAGTACGCAAGTCAAGGTGTAAAGACTAAAGAGTTGAGCATAATGCAATAAAGAGAAGCCTGATATTAGTGTCTTTCCCTCCATTTCTTGCCCTGCTTTTACCCTTAATTATAATATAAATTCAGAATTAATTCAGTCATAATATAATCCAAAACCCAACAACCAAACCCGGTGATCATGCATGACCCGAATCCAAGAAAAAAATAAATAAACAAAAAGATTGCATAGGGGCCAAGAATCAAACCTTAACCTTAACCTTAACCCTAACCCTAACCCTAAATAATAAGTGAGGCCCAAAAGGCAAAAACTACTGGAGGAATCCCAAAGTCTCGCAGCAAAGGTGCAGAACAAAGGCAAAGGCCAAAGGGAAAATGAAATGATTACTTGAATGAGATGGGACCCACATGATAATCTTTCCTTTTTAAGTCTCTCAATTTTTTGACTTGGGATTGGGTCCCACCTCGGCCACCATTGTCTTTATGGATTGAATGATAAAAAGAGCACCTCACGTGGAGTCTGAACCAAAGGGGCTGTCCAACCACAATAAAAAGGAGCCCTCTTTGATTCATTCAGTCTTTAAAAATTAAAATTGAAATTAAAAAAAAAATTCAGATTTTTTTTTTCTCATTCTTCTTTTTATTTTTTATTTTTTTTAAAAAAAAGAAAAAAAAATAATAATAATAATAAAAGGAACAAATAATTAAAAGCCCTCCAAACACATCAACAAAGCAATTTCTTTTCCTAAAAAAATTGCTTTTTAAAGCTCACCCATATAATTCCCACTCATTATCTTTGTTGCTTAAAGCTAGCAAGCTAGCTTGCTCTCTTCTTCCCTTATCCTCTCTCCTCTCTTATAGACATACAATATCAACAACATACATCAATAATAATTCTCAAACAAATTCCCATCAAATAATAATACTCCTCCTATACTGCTCCCTCTTCTTCTTCTTCTTCTTCTTCTTCATAACAAAAATAAATAAATCTAAGAGAGAGAGGGAGACCCACAAATTAACAGATTAAATTAAAGCCTGAGTCTCTCTCGTAAGGAAGGCCATTACAGAAAAATCAATAAACCCTATAGAGCTAGCTACTACTTTGATGCAGTAATGGAAGGAGCTGGAGGCAGCAACAGTGATGATCGTCATCAATTCCACCACCACCACCACCATCACAACCAACAACGCCATAACTTTCCATTCCAATTACTCGAAAAGAAAGAAGACGATCAACAGCCATGCTCATCGTCTTCAGCTTACCACCCTTCTTCTCTGGCTATTAATCCTATCACTACTAGCGCTGACCAACAACAACAAGAAGAACAACAAATAAACACAGCATCGTCAAATCGTTCCAATAATATTTCATCAGGTCTCCAAATCTGTGCAGCTTCAGAGGCGTCTAATAAGAAACCTCCTCCTAAACGAACCTCAACTAAAGACAGACACACCAAAGTTGACGGACGTGGCCGCAGGATTCGCATGCCTGCTCTCTGCGCAGCTAGGGTTTTTCAGCTGACTCGTGAGCTTGGTCACAAATCTGACGGTGAAACCATCGAGTGGTTGCTTCAACAAGCTGAGCCTGCAGTGATCGCCGCCACAGGCACTGGCACAATCCCAGCTAACTTCACTTCTCTTAATATCTCACTTCGTAGCTCCGGCTCCAGCATGTCCGTTCCTTCCCAGTTAAGATCCATAAACTACAACTCTAACTTCTCTATGCAACAACAACAGCAGCGTCGAAGTTTGTTTCCGGGTATTGGTCTTGACACTACTACTGCATCACCGACATTTCTCAATTTTCAGTCCAATAATTTCAGCGCTTTATTGCAAGCCAAGCAAGAATTGAGAGACACTAGCACCAATAATTCCTTGGAGTTATCAGCTGATCAGACGGCTGAAGAGAGCTTAGGGAGGAAGCGAAGGCCGGAACAACACGAATTGTCACCACAGCATCAAATGGGTAATTACTTGATGCAGTCAAGTTCCGCAGCGGTTCCGGCAAGTCATGCTCAAATTCCGGCCAATTTTTGGATGGTAACAAATTCTAATAATTCAGTTATGAGTGGTGACCCAGTATGGACTTTTCCTTCTGTCAATAATAGTGCCGCTGCCATGTATAGAGGCACTATGTCAAGTGGGTTACATTTTATGAATTTTTCAACACCTTTGGCCTTGTTGCCGAGTCAACAATTAGGGTCAAGTATTAGTGGGAGTAGCGGTATGAATATTAATGAAGGGCAGTTGAATATGAATATGTTAGCCGGATTAAATCCATACAGGCAGGTTTCCGGTACCGGCGTTTCGGACTCGCAAGCCAGCGGATCACACTCACACCACGGTGGCAGCGGGGATGATCGGCACGACACAACAAGTCATCACTCTTGATACTTAATTATCCTTAATTACTTCTTGTTGTGTGTGAAGTTTGATGTGTAACGTAACACACGTGAGGTTTTGATTGGGCTTAAATTTGATGAGTTTTTATGATTATTCCAATTTTTTTTGGTGTGGTTAATGTGGGTGGGTTCTTTTGGGTTTGAACTTGAAGGATGGAAATTCAAGACACTTTCTATTATTTTTAACATGGGTATTGCCTGGTTTGGCTATAAAGAGAGTCTCTCATTTGGGGTGTTTTTGCATTTACACAATAAATCATCCTCATAATCCATCATTTGTGAAATTATTTTTCCTTTATTTGTATTGCCATTGCCAAAGCTAGTACTTTTGTGTAATATCCATAATTTTGTAGTGGAGAAAAAAGACTTTATATACGATGATGATGCCATATGGTAAGTCTACTACCAAACTAGCACATACCATTTGTTTTTTTTTTTTTTTTTCTTGCTTCTTGTATATGTCTATTCTCTCTCTTGTGGTGTGTGTCTGTGGAGGTGAAAAACTTTAAAGGCAACGAAGTTAGTGTAGTGAATAGTGATTCAGTGAAAGAGATGAAACAGTAACAGTAGTACCACTGCATTCATGGCATGTTATTTATTATTATTATTTTTTAAAACACATCAAATTTTTTATTTTTTTATTTTTTTAAATTTGGGGTTTTCTGATTCGAAATCTCTGCTATGAATCTCAAGGTTTACTGCATCAATGATTAAGTTTCTTCAGAGAAATTGGGGTTAATTGGAGGAGTGGGGTCCATATCTTATCAGTTCCAGGTGTTGGCACAGGTAGTGGGTCCCAGCTGCTGCTAATTGCCCAACCCAATGTACAATGTCACTGACAAACAGGTGGATCATTCCTCCTTTTCTTATTTTTAATTTTTGGCCCTTCAATTGTTTATAGAGAGTAGTTTTTTTTTTTTTTAAAAAAATAAAAAATTTCTTTTGTGCGTAGTTTACAGTAGTATATGTTTTTGTTTACTCGCTGCCCACTGGCACCATAGAGATCTGTGGTGGGTTTTAATGACCCTACCCTGCGTGGCCCATCAGCCTCATTAATCTGTACCGTTCGTTTCGAAGTGGGCCATGCTTTGATGGACACATTGAATGATTGGGTCTCCTTGAGAAAAATGTGGAATCTGGAGTTTCATGCCCATCTGTTTTTACTATTTACCCCTCCCCCTCTTCGTCTAAAATTATTTCAGAGCCCTTTTAGTTGGCAAATGATGCTATTTTTATTTTCTAAAAATTTCATTCTTAATTATATATAACTCATCGATCCCACTTTTGCACCCACTCAAGAAGGGGAACATGGCCGAAATTCCTCCTCCTATATTGACCAGATTGATCATTTCCTTTCCATATCTTAAAACTCATGTGATGCTGATTAACTTTTGGTGAGCAATTAAGCCTTTTTGTAATCTAGTTAAAAAAAATAAATAAACATACTTTAATATTGATTTTGAAACGAAAATTCAACGAGTAGTCTTAGCACTAATAAGATTCCGATAAGTTTTAAAATGTGAAAAAAAAATGATTAATCTTGCCAATCAAAGAGGAAGGAAGGAAAGAAGGGATTTTTATTCTTTTCCATTAAAAAAAAAAAAAGTAAAACTTCAAAATAAGTTGAAGAATGAATCCCTCTTTTGATAATGCCCAATTAGTGATTCCAAAAATTTAAAAAAAAAATCAAAATTGGCGAATAAAATGATTTAATTAAAGGACAAGATAATAATTTCGTAACATCACCGACAGTGAGACACCTGGCACAGAAATATCCGACTGGTCGCGCACGAGACTTGAATGGGATACGAGTTTCTTGCCTTGAATTGTCCAAGAATAGTGCTAAGGAAGAAATATAATAGGGCAAGAAGATAATGACATTTACCGTTATTCGCCCCTAATCATGCAATGTTCTTACTTCGTCTCTCAAGATGGAAATTCCAGAACTTACGCTACATATTTTCCCTCATTAATTTGTCACTTTCAAATTCAAATATGGACTAACAAATCTGCATTAGAATATTTAGAAATATTTTCACTTTTTAACCTGCCCTTACTATATCAAAAAACCGATTAGATTGGACTAAATATTATAAAAAAAATTCGATTAAATTAGATTGGATTAGGTTGAATTATACAATACTACCTTATGTTTAGTACAGTATTAGATTGGACAATGTTAAATTATATTTAAATAAAAGTAACAACTCTTTAAGAATGAACTGTAATTGTTAATCCCATGATTTAATAGTTAAATTTAAATTTAGTCACCTAATCTAATGAGAGGAAAGTTGCCAAACATAAGACAGATATTTAATCTAATCCCACACTTAGCCCTAACTTCCAAACATAACCTTAAGCTGTTAATACTATTTAATGGCACATGTTTTGGCATTGAATAGCTTTAAGTGTATGTTTGGGGAAAAGGGTGTCTCACCATAATCACAGAAATTGAAGTGGTCTGGCTCGTACGCACATTGCACATGGACATGAACCCATATGAGTACAACAAAATTGGTCCCGCAAGGGCAAATCTTGTATCTCAAAAAATAGCAAGCATGATTAGACCATCTAAGGAGCGCGCGCGCGCGCGCGCACAGAGGTTCTTGAGAAACAAGTGGGTTTCGATCCTGGAGAAATAATGTTGCGTTTTGTTGCCTAATAGATACTATTATCTGATAATGGGAACTTTGAACTCTTGATTTTGGGCCCCGGATATCTAATAATCGCGCTAGATTTTTGTTGATCATCGTGATATAAATTGATATTGGTACATAAAACATGTGCCTACCTGCTGCCATTTCACAGTGCAGCTGCTGCTAGCTGGTGGTTAGCAATAGCGTAGAATCAGTAATTAGGACTCTAGAGTCCAGACCCACTAAATTTTTTTTTAAGTGTACGAGACCCCTGCTTCAACTTTTGCTGACATTTTCATGGAGATATTTTCTATCATAAAGAGTTAACTAACTAGACATTAAACTCGGAAACCAAACTTGGTCGTTAACATTTAAGAAAATAAGCTAATGGCTCCCTTGTTTTGATTTTCATTGCCTTGCCTTGATGAAGGATATAATGAGCGTGAGCTTGCATGTATGGAATGTAAAGTTTACAAAGATGAAACATGTTTAGTTACACCTCAGAAGACCAGAGTGAAGAGCTTTTGCACATGATCTAACACTGTACTGTCATGCACAGTTTTAAAGTTATTGTAAAAAGCGATGCTAGCCTTTGTTGTCTATGTATCTTCGCAGGTGTCGTGTTGGGTACCGATTAAGTAACCCAAGCTAGCATATGGATACTTGAGTGGAGCAAGACACCCTTTCAAATTCCATCAATATATATATGAGACATGAGAGTATCTTCTTCTCTAAGCCGATTCAGGGCTAACACAGTTAGTGAATTGAAATTATATTTCATAATCCATGCACAAACTAAACTTCCAACTGCATCGATTTAAGGAGCTTCACCTTAAAGAACACTGATGAAGATTTATTCGATATGGCAGTACATTGGATGAATTGATGAGAGAGTTCATGTCCATCCATCGAGATCCTTTTTTTGTTTTTCATTTCTTTTTTGGGGTCGTTTTCCTTGGGAATTATGCAAGTGTTGGTGCTCAGTGCTGTTCATCTATGTCACTTTTTGGTGTGGATCTGGCCCTTTCAGCCCATAAAGCCATGGGGACAACTCTTTTACAATCTCATTAGCGGTACCCTATGGCTGGCGGAGATTAAAAAGATATGATGATTAATGAGCATGGATTATTAATAATTACTAATAAATCAATAAAATTTCTCACTCCAGCTTTGATTTTCATTTCACTTCCCTACCTTCCTTCTCATATCTCTCATGTCATAGTACTTCCACAACATGTCAATTAATACTGTAGAGAGAAAATTGACTGATTTATTTATTATTAATTAGTGATAACCTATATGTATCATCACCTCTCTTTAGTCCCCATCATAAATGTACCATCATAAAAAAATTGCCAAATATAAGTTATTTATACAACTTAATATGAAATCTGCTTTCAGTTTGAAAAATAGATGAATAAGTAAAGTATCCAGCATTTACTATTCCACTAAAGAGTGGATTGTGATGAAACTATCAATTCAATTGTTAAAAATAAATAACATGTATCATGTGATGAATGTGCGCCATCAGACAGCTCTTCATTGGGAGCGCAAATAGCCATTCATCTGGAAGTTTAATTGTCATTTTGAAATTCATTAAAAAAGAAAACAAGGGAATTGACTAAATAAATAATTAAATATTATATAATGCACAAGTCATTTTAATTAAGGAAAAAAAAAAAAGAGAATGCTCCAGAAGAAGGGGGAAAAAAAGAAGGTAAAAGAAGAGAACAAATGTGGAGTTCTCTAATTGGGAAATTAGTTAACAGTTAAAAAAAAAAAAAAAAAAAAAGGTGGGCTGCTGTTGTGTCCCTTTACGGACAAAAGTAGGAGGTTTGGATTTTGAAAGTGGAAGTCCATAGTCCATGCCCCTGTCGCGTGAATTGTGTTGTAATTTGTAAAATCGGGACCGATGCGTTCAAATTTCAGCCTCGAGTTGCACGCAAAACATGGTACAACGAGAATGGTCACCACTAATCGCCGATTCTGAAGCCACAATTAAATTACCCACAAGTCATCAAATAAAATGGAGACTGCATCTGCAAGAATTTCAACACGCTGCCACTGGTGGAGTCATACCAAGACTGTAACTTTAATCTGGTTCATCTCTTTCGTCTTGTTCTATTCTTTCTTCCACATGGCCCTCCAAAATTCTTCCCAAAACTACCCTTCTTCAGGTAAATGTTTTCTCCTTTTTCTAATTCACTATTTCTCGTTTTAGATGCTGCAGTGACTGATTTGTAATGGGTTTATATGTTTTATTTGTTTGTTAATCCTTAATTGTATTTGTTAGCTCCACCAAATAGAATGGTTATGCATAATTCAAGATCGCTTTTAAACTAGTGTTTTTACTCTTTGTTTAATTTCGAGTGGATATCAAGGAGTTCAATTGACGATTGCTTGTGTGCACTAAGTTGGTATTATGGCGGTAAATTTAGGAGGGATTACATCACATTCTCATATTCCAAATTGGGAGCGAAGGGCAAGACTGTATGATAAGATGGCAAGGGATTTGGATGATCACGGAGCGGCTTTCCTTAAGCAGGGTGAAACCTCTCAATCATTGTTGCTTTCTGACATCTTTATTCTCAAGGATGGAGCTGTAACGCCTGTACATAAGGTAACATATGACTGTATTTGATGACGTGCGCCTTCATTCATATGGTACTTCTTGATACATTATAAGTGAGTGATGAACTTGTCTTCTTTTTTTCAGGCAGCAAATCCCCCTGTTCGAGCTAATGTTTTGTATCTCAGCCCGAAATACTCGGTCCCCATTTCGTAAGGATAATTTTTTTTCTCTCATATTTCTTGGCCCACACATTGTGATTCAGCAGATATGTAGCCTTAATCACTTGAAAGGAAAGAAAAACATCAGTTATTTTCTTGAAAACTTTTGTTTGCATTGAGAAAATTGATTTAAATTTATCGTTATATGACATGAAATTGAGTTCCACGTTTCGGAATTAGATATCCATTTAGTATGTCTGGATTAAGAAAAGAACACATGCTTCCTCTTCTACACTAGTTGTCCCGACCCGGGTGTCTTTGAAATGATTTTCCTAATTTATTCTATATAATTTCTTGCTTCATTGTGAAACTCTGGTGGGTAAGCTTTTTTTTTCTCCCTCCCCTCGCAGAGATGCTGTGAAACGTATATTCAGTCCACACTTTGACAAAGGTAAGCTGATATATACTATCTGTTTAAATTGCAATTTTTTTCTGTAAAGTTCAGTGAGTTAATTTGTTTGTTCCTCAAATACTAATAGGACAACTCTTTTATTGTTGTTTAGCCTCTCTTATGTTTGAGAAAGTGAAATTCCCTAATCCACTTTTTCTCATTTTTGGTTTGCTTACGTATGCCTTTGTTAGTAATCTGGTTTCAGAATTCTAGTTTGTATCATTTTAGCATGTTTCATGCCTCGCATCATATTTCGCCAGTTCCTGCCACTGAAGATGAGGTACATTACCTGTTTGAAGTTTGAACTAACGTAGACATATATTTTAGAATTCAGTACTTCTTGTAAGTACTTTGATGTACACTTTGAACCCTTTCCCATTTTGTCAGATTGAAGCTGAAGCAACTGCAGTTAGAGCTGTGGCAGAGGATCTTTGTCCTCTAAAAATTGTGCTAGACAGGGTGATTTTAACTTCCACTGGTGTGCTTCTGGGTTGCTGGCAGGTTACTATCTAGATCTGGAAATTATCATATGGCATGTTGGATCAACAGTTCATTTTAGTTCCTTTTTTTTTTTTTTTGGTGGGTGTGTAGGTGATCTCTGGTACTGATCCTATGACCATTCGTACTAAGCTGAGAACTGCACTCCCAAATGCACCCGAGAAGCAGTTAGTAAGGAATTCATCTTGTCTTTTATAAAGTGCTATTGGCAGATTGTCAATAGATAATTTCTAGATGAACATTGCTATGGAACCAATGAGTTTGAAATCTGTTGCTTCCTGCAAAACTGCTTTGTTCAAGGCGCTAACATATCTGCTTTCTGCTGCAGTACGATCCTGTCATTCTTCACACATCATTCGCAAGGCTTCTGGGTCACCCTAGAGCTTCACCCACGGTAGAACTATTATAGCATCCTTCAGTTTTTGACTGTCAGTTGTAACGGATAGATCTCTCTGATTGACATCCCCTGGGATTTTCATAATTTGCAACCTGGGAAACAGTGAATAGCTCTTGTGTGACTTGTGAAGCAGTAACATTTTGAGCTAGCTGTAAATGAAGTGTGTGAATAAGTGCTATCTATACTCTGCCAAATCTAATTTGAATTCCTTGTCTAATAAATGCGTAAACAGTTGCAGCTAAGTGAAAGATTGATATTCTTAGACCAAGTATATAAATCATTTTCGGAACACACCAAGATGATTAGGATCATTCAACAATAAGGGGATAGCAACCATCATCTCGTCTCATCTTTGGATGTTATGCATGTTTTTGTTCTTGCATCTAACAGGATTTTCTGATTCACACTTGTACCGCATCATATGCAGGAGCCTCATCAACTCCGTTTCTTACATGAGCTAGTAGATAGTCTAAACAATCAAATCCGTGGATCTGAGGTAAGTAGTTACTTAAGTATGCTACCATTGTCCACCTATTCTCAGTAGCTGGTTGGTTTTGGGTGTGCCGAAGGATGGACTTTCCAAAGAATGTAGTTTATTGTAATTATGAAACTGTATTTTCTAGGGTTGCCGTATCCTCAATTAATGCATTTTTTTGGCACTTGCAAAAATTTGGAACTGAAAGCTGAAAGTTGATTTAGACCTATATGGAAGAATTACTCCACTAACCTGCTTGCTTTCCAGTTCCTTTTTCTGTATTTACTGTGTTTCATTTATCTTCCATAAATCATACAGCTTACCGTGATGGCATCTCACGTGTATATAGGCTGTGGTGTCTGAACTCTGGTATGTTGAAGAGTACGATGTATTGGCCCTTGCCTTGGATGGAAGAATGAAGGTTCGCAAGTTCCTCCTGGGATGTTCAAGCGTCTGAACTGAAATTCCAAACATCAGTAAAATACAAATTTGATCAAGACTCTTCTCCAGACTACAACTCTCATGAAATATTTTGTTTTACTTTTTTGAAAACGAAAATGAACTCTTGTCATCTAATGTATGCTCATGGTAACGCTTTGTAATTTGTATGATGTGTCTCAGTGAGTAACCTTTATAGATTTCTATTATTAAATCATTTGTGCAATAAATTCCTGAATGAAATAATTATTTTTTATTTTTTATTTTTTTTGGCACTATAATATTTAAGAGTACGGAACATGCATACGTTACATTGCCATTCCATACGTAAGAATATGAGAATCTACGCGGTTGGCACACGTCTCTATGTGGATTAAGCGCTGCTTTCGGAAGACTTATTTCTGTCACTTTCAAAATCACGCGCGTCTCCCCGTGGGTGCCACAAGCTTTTGCTCCAGACCCAGAGTTGATTCAATAGTATCAACATGCACACTCCCCATTTGCTTATCATACTAACAAACAATGCCGCAGCTGTAACAGGTAACCTAAAAGTGACCTTTTATGATTCCTTGATTGTTGATTCCTTTCCTTTAATTGTTTGATAGCTAATAAATAACTTTTATATATATATATATATAATTTTTGGGTTTATATAAATTAGAATGAGTGATGTAACTTAACAATTAATAAGTTAATTGTAATTAAAAAAAACATTTAATAAATTATATCATTAGCTTAGCCCATTAAAATGAATGAATTTTAATTTTATTCGTTGGGTTTCATTATCGCATTACAAACAAAGGGACGATCGGCGGTGGGGTGGTGGAAAACGTAACGTGTGTGACGTGTGAAGCACTAATGAATGAGAGAAGCGAATGGCGTGGGCCCTTGGCAATTTGGAATTTGGCGGACACGCAACGGGAATAAACTAAAGAAAACAAATAGGCACGTGTCGGGCTCACGTGTAGTAGTTCAATGAACTAAGTGGCAGGTGGTCGACACGCGCCATCCTGTGTATGGTACTCTCCCGCCACGCACGCACTCGACAGTCGACGCCCCCAATTTTTATTACTCCCAATTCCTAAACACCTTGTTAATTTTCTCAAATTCAAGCTTCGATAACTCCTGTTCTTATAAGGTTGTTTTTTTTTTTTTTTTTCCTAAAAAAAAAAAAATCAACTTTCATTTTAGCGTTACCCGGTAAGCAGTTTATCTTACAGCTGTTGCTATAATTTTGTTGTGATGCAGGGTTTCTTTGTTTGCAATTTATGTATTTCATTTGTGATTGTGCCTGATTGGTTGCTAAGAAACTGATGAAAGCTGCAGGAAATATAAGAAGAGAACAACAACTTTTAACAATTTTATGTTAATTATAAAATCAAGATCAACCAAGAGTCCTGCTCCAGATTCTTTTTTAAGTGTTTTGGAAATTAGATTAGATGACGAATACTGAATGCAAGCACTTACTTCTGTTCTATAAATCTGATAGTTTTAGAAAGTGCTTATATTTACCATTTTGTTTAATATGAATTAGATTTACAGTTTTTGGATCACATGTTTGATGCTGGTAATAAACTAAGTTGTGGTCTTTATTGAACAACATGTTGGTGATAGCAGTTTTTCTTTGTTATTCAACAGCAGATTCGAAACCACTACAATCATGGGTTTTCTTGAATGAATTTCAAGTAGTGGCTACTTTGTAGATTTGGGTTGTTTGTTTCTTTAAAATGTACAAGAAAGGTTCAATTGAGTCGATATTTTTTTGGTCATTTCAGAGGATTTTGCACAGGGATTCAAATCTCAAACTCATTTGAGACAGGCATGGGTTCTGAGTCTTCTGCTTCCTTGGATGAAGAGGTCAACGTCATGGTGGTGGATGCATCAGTAGATGGGTTAGTGATGAAAGATTTTGCCTTTGATTTTTGATATATCTTCATAGCTTCTAATCATGTGACGTTCAATGTTCATGACTAAATGTAGCGTAAAACTTGTATGACCTTTGTTAAGAGCTCATGATGTGAAACTGGTGCAAGCTGCAAAATGCTGACATTCTTCTAATTGGCTAGTTAGTAACATATGAGAGATCTGCTTGTGCAGTTAGTGTAGGACGATGACATTGGTACCTGTGTAATGCTGTGTATAGATTAACAAAGCAAACGGAAAGAAACACAATTTCATGGCACCAGCAGAAGGCTAGGTATCTCTGGGAAAAAAATGCTTGAAACTTCAATGAAAGTTTGATGTAAATACTTCTCTAGGAGTGTCCACGTCCAGCTTAAGCAATAAGCAAATTGAGTTCTTTAGTTTATTAAATGCCTGGAAATATTGAAGTGGTTTCACTTGGATAGTGAAGTTGTATAAAAAATCTTTTTTTAACAAACTTAGATGTCTGAAAGTTGTTTTATTGTGCAGGCATTGTCCGACCAAAAAGAATAAGAGCAGAGTTCCTAAACGAGTTCACAAGGCTGAGAGGGAGAAACTGAAGCGCGAGCATTTGAATGATCTCTTTCTTGATCTTGCCAATGCTGTTGGTAATTTAGGACTCTTTAATAGGCTTCTTTGCCATCCTTCTCCATACTGTGTCAACAAAATTGTCTGAAGTTCAAACCTGTTTCTCCTTAATATTTCACCTTTTTATTGGTTTTATAAACCAATCCTTTGAATTATCTCAATTAAGGACATCCCTTGTACAGAAGTGAATCAGCCAAACAATGGAAAGGCCTGTGTGTTGAATGAAGCAGCTAGACTATTGAAGGACTTGTTTTGCCAGATTGAGTCACTAAATAAGGAGAATGCATCTCTCTTGTCTGAATCTCACTACGTAAGGCCGCTGGACTAAATATTGTAGCTTCTTTACTAAATAGTCTTCCTACTAATATGCATCCAGCAATACCAGCAGTTCTCCAATTTGAATATGCTATATGATATTTTGTCTGCTGGTTTATGTGATTTAGTTTATTCCCTTCGGCTACAATATATTTAAGTTGGATGAAATTTTTACAGGTCACCATTGAGAAGAATGAATTGAAGGAGGAAAATTCTTCTCTTGAATCTCAAATTGAAGGTCTGCAAAGCGAACTACATGCAAGGGTGGTACAATCTAAGCCTGACTTGAATATACCTCCTGAATTTCAGCAACCAGAATTGTCTTCACATTTCCCAGGAGATAGCTATGGATTTCCTGCTGCTGTAGAACCAACACTATCTCAAGCGCCTGCTGTCCTTGTTGTCCCCATCCATTCTGACCTTCAAGCTTATTCAGCATCTGATGTTGCTCAACTCACATCTAAACCCGCCTCAAATGTAAGCAAACCGCATGCTAGGTATCCCAACCCTGCAGATTCCTGGCCTTCCCAACTTCTTGGGGAGAATATTTCTAGTACTAGGGAAAATGCTGATAGAAACAAATAAGCCTTGTAGCTCCTTACCTTGTTTTTAGTTAATTGGCGGAGTTTGTATATTTTGATGGATGATGATGGTTGTTATAGTGTTGTTGATGTGCATCGGTTGATTTTGATGCTTGGCGTTTGGTAGATGATGGTTGGTAACCAATATAAACTAACGATTTTGGTACAATATGAAAACTACACATTTTAGGATTGGATACTGAAACAGTTGAAACTCGGAAGATGTAAATGACACATCGAATTTTCAATTTCCTTTTTTTCTTTTTTAAGTAATAGCGGTTCAGGACTTAATTAAGGGTATTTTAATAATTTAAAATAATTTATTTTGATTGGAAAATAAAATAAATAAGTTAATGGCGGTTTAACTCATTTTGATTCTTATATTTTAAGTAAATAATTTATTTTAATTTTAATTTTTTATTTTCATTCCTATCGGTTCTGATTCAAAATCTATTCAATTCTTATTTAATAAACCTCATGACATTTTTTCAGTCTCCACAAATACAAAATCGAGGGATTAAAGAGTAACTGTTGGTTAAAATATCGCTCTTACAATTTTTTTAAAGTTAGAAACTACTAGATAAGGATACCCTCAATGATATCACTGAAAGAAAGGGTTAGCTTTTAGAGATTCCCCAAATTAATTGTTGAGCCAAACCCAACCCCCACCCCCACCGCTTGGGCGCTCGGTGGAAATACTTGCTGCATCAGGAACTCAGTTGTACCCTACTCGTCCTTTTTCTCGAAAAACAAAGTAATTGGAGTTTCGGGGCTGCGTTGGAAGAACTTGACAAATCGGCTTTTAACGTTTACTCATATTTAACAACTCCGCGAAGCACCCAATATTTATCCCGCAACCGGCTTTTGGCTCTTTTGTAAAAACATTTTATGCTGCTTTTTGCGCTCTTGTCTGCTTTTCCTCTCTTAAACAGAAAACAGTACCCACAGTCTGACTAGAAAAACCAAAAAAAGCTTATAACTTAGGCAAGTATTTCGAGATCAGAACAAGCTAAATAAACGAGGAAAACGCTTCGAAGATCAGATATGGGATCTGGGGCTGGAAGCTTCTTAAAAGTTTTACTTAAGAACTTTGATGTTCTTGCTGGGTATGCACATTTCTCCTTTTCAAAGTTTTAGATTTTTTAACAATTTGGTTCTGTAATCCTGGAAAATGAAAAATACAGTTTTAGGGTTTCAATAACAACCCCTTTCGTTAACTGGTACCGTGAATAGAACTCACTGATATCATTTGATGTTCTGGCTTGGGAGATTTTTCTTGTGAATGGAATTTTTTCTTTTTCCTTGTTTTTATTATGTGCTCCCTTTACTAAACTTAAACGGAATAGATATAAAAGATTCTTCTATTTGACCTTAATGTGAGGCAACCTCAAAGTCGAAATCTTTTCGCCTATGATAAACTCTCTCCGAACTAATTTGGTCTACTACAAACGTAATCATTGTCAATTGAAAATAGGCATTTTTTTAAATTTTTTTTTCTATATTCGCGTTAATTTGGTAAATGCTGTGCTTTTTAAGGATTATATTCTAATTTAATTTCTGGGTTTTGTATTGCAGGCCTGTGGTCAGTCTTGTTTATCCTCTGTAAGAGTGCCATCTAATTCTATATCATTTTATTTTAGCGAAATTGCAGCAACCTCGATTTTATTGTTTTAGCTTTCCTGCTTATATGAATTATGCTGTGTTTAGAATATCAATCCTTTTGATGGCTACTTGTGTTATTCCTTTTTGAAGATTAATATGGGTGCTTTTTTCATTTGGGTCATCTTCTCAGGTATGCCTCTGTTAGGGCAATTGAGACCAAGTCTCCTACTGATGACCGGCAATGGCTTACTTACTGGATTCTCTATTCTATGATTACCCTTGTTGAACTCACCTTTGCCAAAGTCATTGAATGGTAAAAATCTTGCTCTTTGCCTATCTAGCTCTCTGTCTGTCTTTATAGCCAAGTCCGTTAAATGTTTCCATTCTTAATCTGAGGCTTAGTTTCTTTTTATTTGGAATTTTCTTGTTCTATTTTAAGTATCTCCTGTAGTTTGTCACAAAATACACAGTTTCCCAAGCAAATAAAAATGTCACATGTATACCTATACAATTTATCCAAAACCACTGCCATCTATTTGTGAGGCAAAAAAAAAAAAGTACTTTGTTTCAGTTGACTAACTAATGAAAAATTGGTTATTGAGCTCATACATTCGACCAAAATTTAACAGAATAGCAATTTTCTTGAACAAGGTGCCTTCTACCATTATCAAAGTATATATTTTCCAAAAACATATAAATTGATCCTTGTTCTCTCGATGTCTTGATGCAGTTATTGCATTAAGTAAACTTGTAGAGTCTATTCTGTTCTCCAAGAAATAATTCAAAGAAAAACATAGATTCACATTGATGTAGTTTTTCCATGATTTCACCTCAAAATCTCCTGCTTGTTCTTTTAGCCGTTCTAGAGAACTCTTTACTCTTAATTCAGTCGAGGGAAAAACAAAATGTGAGTATTGTAGTTCAAGCTAAGATTTCAAATATCTCCAAGCCTCTCATAGGTTTGGTGGTTAGATTATGGTCGGTACACCTTATCTTGCAGGGATTCTTTATGACATAATTGCTTCTTAATTGATTCACAATTGTAGAGTAGCAGGAGCAGATATAGAGTCTAATCTAAACCCTTTGTGGCAGGATTCCTATTTGGTCGTATGCAAAGCTGATTTTTACCTGCTGGCTGGTCATCCCGCAATTCAGTGGTGCTGCATATGTTTATGAGCATTATTTGAGACCTTTCTTTCTCAACCCTCAGACTATTAACATCTGGTATGTCCCAAGAAAGAAGGATGCCTTCAGTAGGCCAGATGATATTCTAACTGCTGCAGAGAAATACATGGAAGAGAATGGGACAGATGCTTTTGAGAAGCTCATTCACAGGGTATGCCGTCTTTGACAATCATTTTCCACGTACTAGGTCCTAAACTCGTATATTGATGATAAAATTTATTAAAAGAAAGAGAAAAAAAGAAGTATCCTCTGGAATTGAGGAAATCATGTTGTCTCTACTTGGCATCAAGCAAATCGGATGGGGTTATATATTATAGAACAAATGGTTTTTCTTTGAAGACTATTTTTCCACCACTTGCTTATCATTTTTCTCTTGTTCTTCAGGCTGACAAGTCGAAGAGGAATTACGACCACTCTACTTACGAATATGACAATGTTTATTGAGTTTCATGGCCCGTGTTGAGTTGCGAGGCCGCAGAATGAAAAAGACGTCTTTACTGTTACTATAATGCTTTTTGTTATGGATACTTTTCCTCTTGTGTTGCAGACTTTTTTTTTTTTTTTTTTGGGGGGTTTTGTAAGAGAACTGAATGCTATATAAGATTAAACGCTGTAATTATAATAGTTTGTGTTGCTTTTTCACTAATTTTCTTCTGTTAGGTGGTGGATTTAGTATTGCTCCCTTATCCTATGTCCTTACATTTATGACATTGACGACACTGATTAATGATCATCATGTGTGAGCCACGTGATGCCAGAAATCGACGGCGCAAAGGAAGTGCATTGCAGTTTCGGTTACATTTACACATCAGGGCAGAAGAAGGACGTAAATTAATTAACGGGAGTATTTAGATGAAGAAGAGGATATAGTTGTAATTTCAAACGAAATGATTCAGTTGGTCACGTGGAGTTAAAAGAATCAGGATTCTTTTGCTTATTTTGGAATATATAGAATCTTCAAACTCCGAAAAATCCAGAGGGATGGTAATAATTAATAAATAAACAGTTATAACTGGAGGAGGGAAAAAAGGGGGAGAGAGAAGCGCGCGTTAATTTTGAGAAATGATTGCATTAATCTTATGATTTCAAACGAAACGAGCTCTAAATCTCATCAGAAATTATATAATTAATTGAAATTGCAAGCTCTTTGTTAGGCCCCGTCGATCGCTCTCTCGTAAATTCATCCAGAAGCGAGATCCACCACAGACTCCCGGAAGCCCCAGTCTAATTCCTGATTTGTTTTCGTTAATTAGAATTCAGGTTAATATTATCCACATTGCCTTGTTTCCTTAAATTTCTGGTGCTTTTTTTTTTTAAAAAAAAAAAAACTTTTCCGTTTGATTACCGAGAAAGAAAGCATCGAATTCTACTGTTTGTAAAGAAAAACGTAATGTAAAAGAATTGGATATATTAGATGTGTGTTAGAAGGTTTGAATTTAAAAATTTTGAAGAGATTCACTAGATGGCATAATACTATAGATTCTCATTATTGGCAATTTTGGATGAAATAGAGGGATTTTTGAGCTGGGGATTGGAAAGATGTTTGTGAAGCTCTCGTGATTGAATAGATGAATTTGATATTTCAACTTCTGGTTGTGGAACTGTGGAGAAGTTTTATATGGGGAGAACTCGGGCGTCGTTTTGTTATCTTCTAGAATTTCAGTTTCGCTTGCTTTGGCTGGACTTGATATTGCTGCTACCTGGATGGCTTCTTTTCAGCAGAATATTCTTGTTGAGAGGGACACTGAACAGGTATTATGTTTTCTTGGATGTTGGTTTTTTTTTCTTTTTTCTTTTTTTTTTGGGGAATGATTTTGTCATTTTTTAGTATTTCAGTTATTAACCTTAGTACATTTTTTAACGAAAAACAAAGGGCTAATGCTGATAGTTAATGGACCTGCAATTGATAACCTCATTTGATAGTCCGAAAATCATTTTACATCTGTGTTGCCATCAAGGTCTGCCAATGATCTTGGATTGGTTTATTTGTTTATTTATTATTTAAGAATGGTTCCTCAACATTTTCTTTTGTTATCTTCGTTCGATTCAACAATGCTTTACAGTATTCATAAACAACCTTTTTTCTTTTCCCCTCAATTTATTCCTTGTCTTATTCCTATGAAGTTTTCTAATGGTTTTCCTGTTTGAAGTGGGGTAAGTTTTTCTTCAAGGAAAGTTAGCTCATGTTATATATTTCTTATTTGAATTATGGATATATTTTTCGTCTCTGCAGGCCGTTAGAGTCCTTAAGAAAGGGACATATCTGCTGAAGTATGGGCGTCGAGGAAAGCCTAAATTTTGTCCATTCCGGCTTTCTAGTGTATGTTTCCATGCATATTTGAAATTTTAGTACAATTTCTATGCTGCAGTGCATTCCTCTCACTGAATTGTGTTGATGATGTGTTTCAATGATAAATTTCAAATGTCAATTACCATATTATGCTGTTTACACCATGATGTGTTTGATCAAGCTGATTACTAGGTATATAATCTTATGTTTTGAAGTGGTGTCTCATTCTGAATTTGGGGTACATAAATGTGCAAGTTAGAATCATTTGAATCATCATGTATTCTCTTTCTTTACGCTCAAGTCCTCTGTCAATTTTTCAGGATGAGAAATTGTTGATATGGTACGTTGGCAAGGAGGAAAAACAACTAAAATTAAGCCACGTTTCAAGGCTTATACCTGGACAGCGCACTGTAAGTTTGTGCGTTCCTTCAAATGAAATGAAGACAACATCTTTTTTTTTTTGACAAGGGTCAATTGTGTTACAAGCTTCCTCTTCATTGTCTTCTTCTTTTGTGTGATTTATTTTCAAGACATACTCAAATGGTTCATTTATAAGTGTATTTCTGGTTATCATTTTTCCTTGGAGGTTCTGTATTTCTGGTTCAATTTGATTTGTGTTTTCTTCAAAACCATATTGGTTTTGCTGCATGCATCTGCCTGTATCTGCAACCAATTGATTGAACCTTAAAGGAAGAACCTTGGTTCTCATTCGCCTTATTTGTTTTCCAGCAATCAATAATCATCCCTGGGCATTTCCAACTTAAATTACAGTGACTCACTTAACGGATGAAAGCTACAAATCCCCAATAGATCCTCTTTAAAACTTCAGCATAAGAGTTAACAGTGAACAACTAATAAACGTTGTTATGTGCCATTTGCAGGCAGTTTTTCAGCGATACCCTCAGCCTGAGAAAGAATATCAATCATTTTCTCTTATATACAGGAACAGGTCCTTGGATTTGGTGGGTACTTTAGCTTCTCTTGCCATAGCACAAATATTTTCTTCAACAAAGTACATTGATGTTCCACTTACATTTTCATTTGGAATTTCAATGATTCATATTCAGTTATTAATTAATCCTGGTCAAGACATAAAAATTCACTTGGTCCACTTTATTTTGGTCATAGTGGTTTTCTCTTGAGTACACATCCATCTGCAACTGTCAAATCCTATTATTTGTATTGAAGCAGAGTCGTTAATTAAGCAAAATAAGAGACACAGGGTTTTCATGTTGTATTATGTTTTTGAACCTCCATCACCGTCCCTATCCCAGCCCAAGCAAGTCCCAGCTTTTGTGAAAAATAGGTTAGACCAGTTTCTCACTTCTGTATTTCTTCCTTAGTATCATATTATTTGTATCATTTCTGTGAACATTAGTGGTATTGTGTGTGTCTGTACCCCTATGTTTCTGCGTGTGTGTGTATGTGCGTAATGGAGAGAGAGATGCATAAAGAATGAAGGCATATCTTCTACCTTCCTCTATTTCTGATTTCCTGTCTCTTTTACTTGAACTCTAAATGTAGAGGATCTTGGAAGAGTTGGGAATTGTATTTGAGTTATGCTTAATCATTTAATTTAAGATGAAAACTGATTATTTATACTTTTTGTTGTCATATTTCTTTTTGATGAATCCCCTCCAGTAGTAGTTTTCTGGTTTGTGATTTTAAAATAACGGAAAAGTTTTAAAACCATGGAGTTTTAGAGGCTTAAAACTTAAAACGTTTAAATTGCAGGGTTTATACGTTTTTCCAAACTTTCCCACACTTTAAAATTCCGAATTGAAACATTTCTGCCCCATCCAGTATCCCTTTTCACACCTTGAAGATAATATAAAATAATTGGGTTACAGTTATGTAACCTTATCTTTCATTTCTCTTTTTCCATTTTTTCTTTTTTCCCAGTAAACATTTTTCATTTTAAAACATCAAACATTCTCTTGCAGTGGTAAACATATTATAACTACCTCTAATTATTGGGTCCCTTAAGCAGATATGCAAGGACAAGGACGAAGCTGAGCTCTGGTTTACGGCCCTCAGAGCCTTAATTTCTGAGGATAACCGCTGCAAATCAAGAAGTGATAGTATATCATCTGATAGCCCACGTAGCCATACTCAAAAGAATTCTCCATCTCATGTGTCATCTATCAGCAGTGACTTAACCAACAAGGTTTCTTGCATGATGTCCATTAAAATCATATTATCTGCTACTTTATTTGAGTTAATCTTCTCTCTGTGTTTCACTTGTCCCAGGATTCTGGAGACACCCAACCAATTCTGGTTGCTTATGAGAATTCTCCACAGAATAGATTGGGAAAAGCCTTCTCTGAGGTTTTATCATTTACAGCAGCAGCAAAGGCTTATACTCGAGCTGAGTCAGTTTCCAAGACCCTCAACTTTGTAGCTTCTGGTGGTTTAGATGATGCAAATAGTCGTAGCTCCACAGCTGATTCCTTTCGAATTAGTTTATCCAGTGCTGTGAGCTCATCCAGCCAGGGATCTTGTCATGAAGATTTTGATGGTTTGGGTGATGTTTTCATCTGGGGAGAAGGATTGGGCAATGGGCTTTTGGGTGGTGCTGTCAATGGGGTTGAAATTTCTTCTGCTGACAGGAGGGATGCACTTTTGCCTAAGGTCCTGGAGTCAACTGTGGTCCTTGATGCCCAAAGCATTGCTTGTGGGAGTAAGCATGCTGTGTTAGTCACCAAACAGGGACAGATCTTTAGTTGGGGTGAGGGATCTGGTGGCAAGCTTGGGCATGGAGTGGAAGCTGATGTTTCTTATCCGAAGCTCATTGATGCTCTCAATGGATCAAACATTCATATGGTGGCTTGTGGGCAATTTCACACCTGTGCTCTAACACTTTCAGGTGATCTTTATACATGGGGTGATGGTATTCACAATCTTGGTCTTCTAGGACAAGTTAGCGAAATTAGTCACTGGATCCCCAGAAAAGTAAGTGGTCAGATGGAGGGGTTGCAAATATCATCCATCTGCTGTGGACCTTGGCACACAGCTGCTATTACATCGGCAGGGAAGTTGTTTACATTTGGTGATGGAACTTTTGGAGCCCTGGGCCATGGAGATCGTAGCAGCACTAGTGTGCCTAGAGAAGTTGAAACACTGAAAGAATTAAAAACGGTGATGGCTTCTTGTGGTGTTTGGCACACTGCTGCAATTGTTGAAGTTGCTGGTAAAACTTCTGGTTCCAATGGACTTTCATCAAAAAAGCTATTCACCTGGGGGGATGGGGCTGAAGGCCAACTCGGACATGGTGATGCAGAACCTAGAGTAGTTCCACTTTGTGTAAAAGTTTCAGATGACATTAGCTTTTGCAAAGTAGCCTGTGGTCACAGCATCACTATTGCTTTAACAGCCACAGGACAAGTATTTTCAATGGGGAGTGCTGATTATGGACAATTAGGAAGTCCAGGAAGCACTGGTAAGTTTCCCACTTGCATTGAAGGAAACATCAAACACAGATATATTGAAGACATAGCATGTGGTTCTTATCATATCGCGGTTGTAAGTTCGAAATCTGAGGTTTACACTTGGGGAAAGGGAGCAAATGGTCAGTTAGGCCATGGGGACAATGAAAACAAACAAACTCCTACACTTATTGAAGCTTTGAAGGACAAACAAGTAAAGAGTGTGGTTTGTGGTTCCAACTTTACTGCTGCCATATGTCTTCACAAAGGTGTTTCTATTGCTGATCATTCCATATGTTCAGGTTGTCGTAATCAATTTAATTTCAGAAGGAGGCGTCATAACTGCTACAACTGTGGGCTAGTTTTTTGCAAATTGTGCAGCAGTAAGAAGTCTATGAAAACTGCCTTGGCTCCGGAGATAAACAAGCCTTACCGCGTGTGTGATGATTGTTTCATAAAATTGAATACAACCTCAGAATCTGGATCAAATTCACAGATTCCAAGGAATTCTAGTGGATTATTTCAGAACTGTAAGAGGGTAACTGAGAAAGAAAACATGAATTCTAGATCTGTTGGACGACTTTTGAGACTTGCATCTTTTGAATCATCCAAAGAGGCTACCGATGGACAATCTAAGCCCAAGGGGAAAATTTATCATGCCTCTCCCTCTTTAAATGGAAAATTCCAATGGGAACCAAACTCTGACTTCATTAAGTCAAACAAAATATCTGCTTCTCCTCCTGGCTCAAGGAGGGTTTCTCGAGCACCATCCCCTATTTCAAGGAAGTCAAGTCCTGCTTGTTCCATTACAATGAATTCTTTTACTGATCTTGCAAATTCAGAAGTCATTTTTGAATACTCAAAACAAACAAATGACAACTTCAACCAAGAACCAGATGTTTTAAGAGCGCAGGTAAATGCACACATAACCAAAAGTAATACGTCCTGCCATGTAAGTATGGTATTATATCTTAAGAAATTTAACGATATATGGAAATTATAGGCAAACTACATTGACCGAACCTAATGTGAAAGTTTGCTTGCCTCTTCAATTATCTTGAATGTCACAATGATTGTGACTGAACGGATGTAAATTCTGAATGCAGTTGGAGGATCTTACTCACAAGTCACAATTCCTAGAAGTAGAACTTGAAAGGACCTCAAGAAAGTTGAAAGAGACGGCTCAAATTGCACAGGAGGAAGCTGAAAAAAACAAAGCTGCACAGGAAGTAATCAGGTCTCTAACTGCGCAGGTGAGAGGCCTGATCGTTGGTTCAAATCTTGCATTGTGGCTTGAATTTAGAATTGCTGCAACACAATTTATTGTTCCCCTCTGTAGATTTGATTGAAGTCACTTCAAAGTTTGATTCTGATAGGCATAGGCTCGACCTGGTTCAGCATTGGGGATTGAAATATAAAACGGGTCAAATATCAGGATGAAGGATAGAAAATTAGATGCCAATAAGTCCAGGGTTGCATGCAATCCTAACATTTTCTTACTAACCATATGAATGCAGGGACCTAGCTTGTTTAACTGTATGCATGATGCATATTGATATAAGTGTTTATCATAATATGATTGCATATATACATGATGGAGGTAGAGGTTGTGTATTTATCAAACATCTTGACACAGTTGGATATGAGTATGACTGCAGACTGTTCGTAGGAATATAAAAAGAGAACATTCATCAAATATGCTTCATCTTGAACATTCTTGGATTGTGTTTCTAGAGTTCATCTGACAGTCATTTGGTGATTGGTTCAATTCTTTGACAGTTGATGGACATGGCTAAAAGAGTACCCGAACAGTCATATACAGGCACAATATCCCATTCACATGCTTATTGTAGTTGAAACTGAGAGTTGTTTGACCAGGCCACCTTATCTTGATCATGAGTATACTGACCAACATATTAGTTCCAATTTTGTAAGGCAAGAGTGAAGTAACAAATGGAACTTAAAGCGGATAGTGACTGACTGGACAGCAACCTGGGGTGTAAATGCTTTTTCGCTCATCTGGTTGAGTTGAACATAACAATCCTTCATTTTGACATCACCTTGGAAGGATGAAATATAGAAAAATAGCCAATAGGAAACAGGAAAGTAAAAAAAAACATTAGATGAGAAGCATACAAGATTGTTAACTAATGTAAATATTTTGACTTATTAGATGAAAAGTTGTTGTATCCTTGAGAGAGGATGGTTTTGGAATTTTTTTTTTTTTAAAAAGCAATTGCAAATTGCATGTTTTATTCCTTCCTATTCTCAAAGGTAAAAATAGCTTTTTGGCTCCCAAGATCCTCTTATTCTGTGACTCGAAGACTGGTGTGGAACTTCGGTGGCACAGTTTAAAGCAAAAGCTTAAACACGGTTAGAAGCTTTTCTATAGGTTAAATGAATTTAAAAAAAAAAATTATATATATATATATATATATATATATAAAAGTAGTTTTTTCAATCAAGAATTCATGTCTTTAATAAAGTCATGAATTAGTTAAAAGATAAAAAATAAATTAAATTTTAATATATTATATGATAAAATACAATGAATTAAAATTTGTGTTTATTTTATCTTTTAATTAATTATTGATTTTATTAAAGTTATTGATTCATGATTGAAAAATATTAATATATATATATATATATATGAAGGTTTTTAATTTTTGAGTTATTTTTTATATCCCAAATGTTTTAATAAATTTTGACGCACACCCTAATCTTTCAACAACTATTATCGCATATTTTAATTAGTAAATTTTTACCTTTGACGGAATTATCAATTTTTTGAGTAAAAGACTTGTTTGCCCTTTATTTCAAATGTTGTTATTGAAATATGAAGATGCAGATGAGGAAAATGTATCTTCTTAAAAGTTTTTCTTCTTTACTCGAAGCTAGTGGAAGGAAAAATTCATTTGATTATTTGATTGGATGTGGCAAAGTCTGTTGCAATCACAACACTTCCTCAAGAAACCGTGCAACAATCGAAGGGGATGGAATTTTCAGTTATTTGAGAAATTTTGAAAAAAAAAAAAAATTCCTCGGTCATTCGTTTCAAATGTTATTTTTACCTGAGCAATGATACAGTGCTGTGGTCAATCCCACCTTGACCCCGAAGCCTACGACGTCGTCTCAATCTTTAAATCCAAACAGTACTGTTTAACCCAACGCAAGCGCGAACGAAATAGCACACCAATGTTTAATCATCCAAGGCCTCTCCACCAAACCAATCTTCTCATTTTCCGAACGAAATAGCTAATCGAATTCGCCAAATCATTTTATCCATCATGCTGGAACGCCTGAGAACTAGCAAATCAATTAATTTAACCAAGTGAAATCATACTCAAATCAACCGATCGGGTTTGTTTTCTGGCCGTAGTACGAGAGGTGTGCGGGTGCTCCGTGATATGGGGACGTAGATGTTTGGTGGCGGTGCTTGTGCTCACGAACTGACGATGGTGATGGCGGATGAAATTGGAATTAAGTGAACACATTTCATAGCTCAAATTTTAAGAAAGTAGAATGACAACTGAAACTTTTTAAAGACTTTTTAACTGATTTCGACTTTTATTAAGAAGCATGCTCTTTTTGTCAAAGTAGATCCAATTCAAGTAAAAAAGTCTTCCCAGCATGTATTATATATACGTCATCAGAGTTGAATTAAGGTTCCAAAATCTTCCACTCGAACTTGGCGAAACCTGGGTTTCGTTAAATGACGTGAATCAACACGTGGCTAAAATCTAGTCCTTGAATCACCCATTTCCGTGAAAATTGAAAAAAATGAAGAAACGAGTGCTTCTTCAACAAGCAATAAAGCACCTTGGCAAGCAATTTGCTACATGGTGAAAGGTTAATTAGACCGAAAAAGACAAGTGATTTCTGAGTAATAATCCAGCAGCAGTGCTAACTGCCAATAAATCGGTCATATGCTTGAGTTCACAATCATTTTATTCACCAAATAAAGGAAATGAAAAAGAAACAAAGCCTACACAATGTTTTCATCAGATGGTATGGGAATCTGAACACAGCAAAAACATCCCCTGTATCTTGCGATCAACGGACGCCCTAAGTTCGTTACGCCGGGCCCTGTAAGTTTCTCATCGTTTGATTGCAAGGGCTCCATTGCAAGTCAAAATTCAATCCTCTTCTGCTTTGCCTTCACCGGCTTCCAAAGTTTGGGATAGATACTCCTGGGCTTCTGCTAGAGCTGACTCCTTGGCATCAGCAGCATACAATATTTTCTTGATTGCTACTGCCACCTGCATAAATATTAATGGAAGACTTGAATAGATTTACAACTTCAAAAGGTAAAACAGTATACCCAGCGCAACAATGTGGTTAGCAACCATGGCATTTGTTCTTAAATCAGAGAAATACCTGTAGAAACAAGTTCTAATCGGTTGAATTTCAACTTTTTTCTTGTGGTTAAAACCAAGTTTTAAGATGTGAATAAAACATGATTGATTATAGCTCATAATCCCAAAAAGCATCAGACATATTGCTTCAGTACATTACAGAAGTTGTAATCCATAAATTTTCGTAAAACTTTAAATTTCAGTTCCTTGGGTCCTTGGGGATCCAGGCAAAGAGAGAAACAGGAAACAAATCATTCCAGAAAAAAAAAAAAAAAAAAAAAAAAAGAGAAATATAATATGATCAAAATAAGAAGTCCAGAAATCCTTACAGGAAGATTTTCCAATTCTGGAGTTTGACAAAGTATTTCTATATCCCGTAATTTTGCAAAGTAAAAATCTCTCTCCTTCTCCAAAAGGTCCACAGAGAGCTTGAGATCTGTAATCTACATCATAGTAGCACAGAACAAAATATTTCAGGACCGAGCGCAAAAATTGGCATCTACACAAACTGGAGAAAAGCATAGAATTTCACTTTAATGGCTTTCTGATAAAGGGCAATCTGAGAACTAGTATAAACAAAGAGCTCTCTGGCTTAAAACCCAGATGGTAAACTTTTTCAGCTGCGGGATGCATATATCATATGATTATGCATCCAAGAATTGGGGGACTGACCAATGCCAGAACAAAAGGTAGTAAATGGCGTCAATGTTAATATTTCCATTTCCTTTAAATAACTGAAACCAACATGCAAATATGCCATCAAATCCCAGCTAAATTTTCACCACCAAGTATCTTTCAAATAATTGAGAAAGGGAGAATGATCAGCTCAAGTTCCTCGGACTTGAAATTTCAAACAAGGGGGAGAAATACAACAGAAACCTAATGCCAATACCTCCTTAGACAATGCTTGAACCTCTTGTGCAGAGTTAGCTCCATATATCTTTGCTTGCCTGGGCCCTAAACAATGTGCATCAAACAGCAACGGTAAGAATTTACAGAAATAGAAATAGGACTACAAGGTGTAAGCATAGAAGAAATTGTTGAAGGCAACCAGAAATTTTACTGTGGCCAATGTCACCAGAGCCAGCATTATGCATATTGTTTGTTTGCAGTGATTTTGAAATCTTCTGAGAACCCCTAGAGCTCCGTTCCTTCCCACCCTTGCATCTACGCTCCACAGGATTGTAGTTCCTACAAGAACAACAATGTCATATTATTAGAAAAATTCACAAATGAAATAAGGTATTACAACCATATTTGCAACCAAAAGTCTTAAGATGGTGTAGGGAGGAGACTGAAAGAGTGAGCAGCATACTCATTCATGATGCCACCATTTACAGAATCACAGTAACGTTTCAGCCATTGTAAGAACTCTAAGTTGTCCAAAGGTCGGCCTTTGACAAGCTTATTGACTTCAATATGCTGCCACAGAGCAAAATTGTCAGTGACTCAAGGTAAATGTCTTGATTTAGCTTGTAAAGCTTGTGATACTAGTCATAATAGACAACAGAACATATATATTGGCAACCAGGACCAGCAGCATAAGCAAAGGGTGGAAAGAAGGTGGCTCTCATTTGCTAAAGTGTGCTGAAAGAGAAGTTGTGACGGAAAATGATTCATGAGACAACCGCAAGTCTATTTTTCCAAGGCCTTGTTGATGTGAACTGAGTCAGTCGTTAAACTGTAGCAAAATTAAATTCCTCTAATTGAGGTAATGTTAAGAAGAACTGGGAACGAGATCCTCTCAACTATGGAGAGAAACACCCTCCTTCAAAAAGTTAAATGGCACCCGGGTTTTTATCAAACCTTAGAATTCAAAGGTCGAATGTAAATGCTGACATAAAAATATATCAACAAAGCAGCAAAAATTTCATTGGCCTTGTAAGGAAAGACAATATTACCTTGTCAATTTTCAACTTGTTAAATACATCCTGCAGGACCTTGTAATTTTGGATCATGTCATATTCGGTCTTCGCATCAAAATTTACCTAAAGCAAAAAAGAAGGCAAAATTCTTCTGTGATTAAAATAAATTAATTAAAGAAATGACAACGCATACAATAAAAAAATTGTGAAGTTCAGAGTTACCTTGTGCATTGGAACAACTCCTGGGTAGGTCATGTCCAACATTTGACACTGCACTGCCCCAGACGCAGCCTGAAAATAATGACACACATGAACAAAAATAAAAGAGGTAATCAACATTTCAAAGACATACCCAAAAATGAGGAAACAGGGACGTCCAGTTTCATATACATATAAGCTCAATCTTCATTAGGTCAACGAAATATTGATATCATTTACCACACTCTCAGCCAATTGATAATACATCATCATCACATACATTGCAAAGCAAATTCTGTCCATTGTTATATCCACTGGCTTTCAAACTTTACACTGCATTTAATTCTAGGTGAAAAGCAACAAGCCATAATTTTTTCTACAACAAGATTCATTTATACGCAAAAATGAAGCAACCCATCAAGTTCAAACAGCAACAACAACAACAATAATAACGATAAGCAAAAGACAGTGTTTTTTTTAAAAGAAAAAGAAAAAGAAAAAGAAAAGAAAAGAAAAGAAGAATTGGAATTCTTCCCAGGTAACAAAAAGGGCATGTGATGTGACCTCTTCAATGCGAGAGAGATGAAGCTGAAGCCTGTTGTTGATCCAAGTCAATATCTCATTTCTTCCAACAAAATACGCACTGTCCATCATTCCAATGTTGGTTGCCATATTTATCTTAATCAATTTCTTCAAAGCTTTAAAACTCGAAAAACAAAAATAATAGTAATTGACAGGAAGACTTTTGAAAAATAAGATTTAATTTTTTTAAAGAAAAAAAGAAGAAGAAGAAGAAGAAGAAGAAAGAGAGATGATTGATAATGAGAAGAAGAGAGAAACCGAAAGAAGACAGTAGAGAAAAAAGCTGGCAACCGGCCCTTCTTTGAAAATTGAATGTGCGGTTTTTATTTTAACTTTTAACGTTCACTCGTTTTTTAAAACAAAATAAGAAGATAATTAATTTATTTTTCTCTTTTACCATTTCCTAATTGTTATCAGCTAAAAAATTAAAAAGTTACGAAAAATTATTTATGAATTTATATAATAATATAAATGAGTAACTTAGCTGTTGCCAATCATCCAATACAAAACATTTCGAGATTTTATAAGATATCCAATTAGGAGGTTAATAATTAATATAATATTTAAAAGTTACTTTTTTGTATTTTTATATGATTAAAATCATTTTTTAACACTGGTTAACTAAATTTAATTTTTTTAGATAGGAACTAAAATCAATTTTAAAGGAAGATAAATTTAATGTGGGCCATTAACATTAAGATCCCTGATTTTTTTATATTTTTATAAACAATCATATATTTTTTGTACTTTTAACAAATGGGTGGCTCTCGGCTTGTGGCTGAGTGGTCGGTTTACGAGGGCAGCAGTTTAAGCTCCCACAAAAGTATTATGTGGGTTTTGATTTCTTCCTTAATTGTAAGATATAATTGAGTGAAAACATTCTTTTTTATTATTAATATGAGTAAAATAGATATTTTTCGAATATTAGTGAGCGTAAAAATTGAATGGAGTAAACGTTCTTTGAATATTAGTGATCGTAAAAATCTGAGCAGTGGGTGGAGTAGACGTCTTTCGAATCTTAATAAAAGTAAAAGTTGAGTGGATTAGACGTCCATCAAATATTAGTGAAAATAAAAATTTAGGTAGTGTTTTATAAGAATTACGTATACTAGTCTTAATAATATTCTCATGTAAATATGAGTTATAATCTGATTGTAAATATCAATAATAGTCTCATGTAATATGAGTTATAGTTTGATTGTCATAATCAGTTAAAAACAAAAAAACAAAACAAACGGATGGCTGCCCAGTCACCCTATAAATTATAAAAGTTATACCCTTATTGTGAGAAGAGGAAAAACTCCTGAAACATTAATGCCAGTAATGAATTATCTGTTGAAATATTGGGCTGCTCATATACTCGTATTGAAACAGAATGTTAATGGACACCGTCCTAAAAAGAGATACAATATTGAAGAAAAGTGTTAAGGCTAAAAGAACAAGCTTAAAAACATTTTGGTTGCTACTTTCCAATCAAAATTCGTCGTAACACTTATATAACTAATGATCAACTTTCTAAAGATTGCTTATCATGACACTCATGATGATCAACATTGCTTCATAGCATTGCTTCCAGACCAACCCTAATTTATTTCCATCATGTCTCCGCCAATGAGGCCAACGCTCATTTCTCCTTCATCTCATTCGAAGAATTTGGAGAAAAATAGCAGAAGCCCAGACGTAAAATTTACCTATCCATGATCTATCTACCAACCACCAACAGACATCAATTATACACATTTAGCCGAATGGCCGGCTGGATAAAGCCAACAAAATATCTTGCGATTTCTTTTTTTCATTCTTCACGGTAAGAAAGAAAAGACAAATATATTAGTCCCAGCAAAATTCTTTCGAAAACATGGTACGGCATTCTTGTCGAGTGAAAAAAGTTAAAAAGGAGGGGTGGGCATTAATCAGTTCACTTCAATTTTAAAATTTTTAAAATCGATCGGTTTCATATTAATTGATTTTAGAAATTTAGTTTTTTTTTTTTTCCTTTCATATTAGCCAAAGTTTTAGATTTTTCCCTTGAATTTAGTTTTTTTTTGTCTAGTTTAATTGTAATTACTAACCGTTTGCTTTATACAAAACACTAATATAAAATATATTTTTTTCGGTGTGTTAAATTATTTAGTATCTAAACACCTCAGCCTCAAAAGATATGAAAGATTCAGAAAATCTAACAAATGCAATTAAATTGTTCTCAAATTCTTTGTTTTGAGTTCATTGGAGAGGAAGTAGAAGTAGATATATGCATTATTAAGTTGTGTCTCACATTAATTAATAAAAAAAATTATTTAAATTTATAAGTAGACATGTAACTCTACTCAATAAATTAATATTTGAAGTTAGATACTTAAAAATTTTAAATTAAATCCCTTTAACAAGAGCCGTCAGAGCTAAATCTTAGTAAGTAAAACAACGGTGGGACAACTCAAATATGTTAAGATGAAAGAGTAGAATTCTGATAGTGGTTTCGTCCGAAAGAATATCATTAAGTAGTATCCCACCGACGTTAGATAATAATATAAAATTACTTAGGTTTACAATAAAACTAGCATTTTAAATGAAATATCTAAAAACTCATACACCAAGCTCCCCAACATGCATCATCTCCAGTGGGCCAATTACTTTTACTTCATATCTTTTATTTTCCTTCGTCTTTCCTCCCTATCTGAAAGCTGTTTTTCTTTTCTTTGTGAAGGCTTTTGGTCTGTTGTATTATCTTATAATGGAAACAGATGCTTTTCTTATACATTTGGAGTTTCAGAGGTCCAAATCTGGAAAGCTTCTCACTGTGGATTGATAGCTGCACAAGATTTGGCATTGAATCGGTTAGAGAAGCTAACCCATGTGGTGGAGGATGCTAAAAACGAGCCGGGAAAGCAGACATCTCTTTTGCAAGATACCCATTACTTTATCAGCCGGTCGAATCAACTCTAGCGGTGGAAGACAATTTCAATGAGCTACAAAGACTTTCCTGTTGGAGCTCTAGAAGTGCACTGCTTTGGGAGGAAGATTGTGGGTGGGTTTCTCTGGTGCATTTCTATCTTACGGATAATCAATGAGAAGTTGAACGATTTCACCAGTTACACTGCAGTGGATTATTGTAAAATTATCATGTCTGTTACTAAATTTATTGTATTGTGATTGTAATTTGTTTTCCTTTTTTCGATTGGTTTGTGATTTAAGGTGGAATTGGCCAAACCCCTAAAACTTATCTAAGTGGCTCATGAGACTTTAGGGTCGATTGGAATGACTTTTTAAATATAATTTATTCATATAGAATTTTTAAAAGTCGAGTTTTTATTAAAAAAATTTTAATTATTTAATTATCAGTGAGAATTTTTATTAAAAATTATAAAATTATTTTAATAGGTAGATTTTTATAGTTATATTATAAAAGAAATAAAAAAAATTGTCAAATAAGTAAATGATATTTTAGATATATTAACATTTTTAAAAAAATTCAATAAAATTTAAAATTTAAGTTTTTATTAATAGAGGTAAAATAATTTATTTAATATTTAAAATCTCTACTAAAAAAATAAACTTATAGAATTACATAAATAATTATAGTTATTAGATAGGGCATATCAAATAAGTAGTTAATATGTTAAACTGTTTTCATTTAAGTTTTAAGAAAATATATATTGTGAATTAGGCTAAGTTCTTAGGTTATCTTAGGGGTGGACGAATTAGGATGGATCATATTCGAATCAACCCAATTGAACTTCAGGTTAATTAAGTTAAAAAAAAAAAAAACTTGTCCAATTCGAATATAGTTTGGATCGAAATGAATCAAAAATTTGTGTTTGTATATGCATTATTATTCGGATCAAATCTAATCAAACTAGATACGCTCAAAATCCATTCCGATTGAGTTGACCAAAATCCAACCCGTTTAAGTTGAATTCTTCATCAACATCCAATTTAAACCTAAAATTTTCGAATCACTTCGAGTTAGATTGAAATATTTGCCCACCTATAAGTTATCCTACGCATTGTATGTGAGCCTATGCTAAACTTGTATTTTCGTAGATATAACAGTATGTTATTGACTATCTTGACCCTTTTATTGAAAGGTTTACACTGCTCACAAAAGAATAATGATATTAATAAATAAATAAAAATAAAAGAAAGCAGCAAATGCAAAGCATAATAAAAAGTTACTATAAACTGAAAACATATTACATATTTTAAATAATCACATTATTTATCTTTTAACTACTATTACTAATTTATCATTATTGGCTTCAGGCTTCTTTTCTCCACCGTCGTGACTGTAGTCAACTTCATTTTTGTCAGAAACCTTTTCCTTCGTCTTTTAAAGAGCAGAGCAGATAATAGGATGACAAGCCAATTTATACAAAACCCGGAGTCAATTTTTGACTTATCTGTCAAGGTCTGTTTCTTCTTTCTCCAATTCTTTTCATCTACTTTTAGATTTCTTTTATTTTTTTCATTTTTTTTCATTTTTTTAACGTTTTAGTTTCCATTTGGGTATGCTTGGAATCACACCATCTTACTTAGAGGAGGATAGATGGTTCACACGTGGTTCTGCTTGATGTGGTTATGGGGTCGCTTCGGGAAAGAAATAAATTAAATCTTAAATTTAATTGATCAAAAATCATCATTTATTCCCTATTACAGTAATGGTTTTAGGAGTTTTATTTATTTTATTATTATTATTATTGGCCACTCGCAGGATGCCAGAGGCCATGAGGTAGATCTCAGCACATACAAAGGCAAAGTCTTACTCATAGTTAATGTTGCTTCAAAATGGTATTGTGTAATGTGTATGCTTTGCTTCTCAATGTTGTTAAACTCGGTTTATTGATTGAGGAGATTGTGCAACTGAAATATATATACCCATCTTTAAGTCTTAACCCTTTGGTACGTTGTTATTGATTCTGGCAGTGGGATGACCAATTCGAATTACATAGAGCTAAGTCAGTTATATGACAAGTACAAAGATCAAGGTCTGCATTTTGATCTTGCAGTTATTTGATGCTTTTGTTTCCAGTGTTTGCTTATTTGTACAATTGCTTAAACTGAAATATCTTTGCGGTAATTTGATAAAGCATTGTACTGATTGGTCTTTGGAGAGAAACTGGAAGACATGGATTTTGTATTTAAAAAAGATGATATTGGTGGTTTATCATATGAAATATCCTTTTTGAGAGATATTTAATTAAAGACATGGCATTTCATTTTTCTTGGTGCAGGCTTAGAGATTCTGGCATTTCCATGCAATCAATTTGGTGAAGAGGAACCAGGAAGTAATGATCAGATCGCAGATTTTGTCTGCACTCGCTTCAAATCAGAGTTTCCAATTTTTGAAAAGGTAGATATGTGATATCTAGTTGCTCTTAAATCTTAATGATCCTGAGTCCTGAAGTGCTCGGCAATACAAGGGTTGTCTTAGATATTGACTATTAGTTCTAGATTTGCATGTATTGTGTCATTTTAGTTACTCTACTAGCTTTAACCAATCGGTTTTCCTGTCATTTGGATTGTTGACTAGTAGTGTTGGACATTGTTGTATGATTTTTATTTTTTGTGATTAATAACTATTGACCTTGCTGGTTTTGTTTAAAAGATTGATGTAAATGGTGAACATGCTTCTCCACTTTACAAGCTCTTGAAGTCGGGTAAATGGGGTATTTTTGGGGATGATATTCAGTGGAACTTCGCCAAGTTCCTAGTTGATAAGAACGGACAAGTTGTTGATCGTTACTACCCCACAACTTCTCCGCTTAGCCTTGAGGTAATCCTATAATCTAGCAACTTTAAAGTTGATTTTATGGTTTGCTAGCAAGTAATTATCACCCAGACTCCCAAATTGTCATATAACAAACTCATTTAGCTTCATCAAATATTGACATCGCAGCATGACATCAAGAAGCTCTTGGGCCTCTCGTGACTGATCAAATGAGGATTATTAGTGAAAGGCGTGTTGGGCAAGATTGTATCCATTGCTTCAGTTTCTTTTAACCTCAAGAATATGCTTTATAAAATTGTTTATGATTGGTGAACCGAGGGCCGGTAGGAGGGGCGGGTTGCATGCAGCAAAAGTCAAGAATCAGATATTTCGTTTGTCTTTCGGTGAAAGATCATCTTGTACGAAAAGGAGATTATATATCCAGTGCATGAAGGAACGGCCAACTTCTTTTTATTTGTGTTTGCTGTAAAAATCAAAATTTGCACTTAATTACTATTAGTTTTAGTTGCCTTCTTTATATATTTGTATATTAATTAATGTTACATAGAGAGGCTACTTTTAGTTCCTTGAATGATAATTTAGTTAGTGGGCCATTGTACTTGGCCCAATATTAAATCATGGCCCACTCTAAAATTTCATAACTGGTTAAGTAACTACTTGGGCATCTTGATTCTTGAGTCTTGACCTCTTCAACTTCAGTTCAACCTCATCTCTTCAGCTGCTGGAAACAAAAACCACGTCCATCCATGGAAATAGAATTGGAAAATAAAACCCGGGGAATTTCAACAATTTTTTTTAATTAAAATTTTTAATATTTGTTATTATTGTACTTATTTCCTTCGAATCTACGCAAAAAAGAAAGAAATATCCACACGTCCAGAAGGACCAAACAAGCACGAAGATGGAGGCTATCAATGTCATGAAAGGCTACGACAAAGTCGATCAACCCCAACACCGTGCCGGAATTCATTCCCTTCGGACGCATCAGCGTCTGAAAACCGCCTTCACCGTCTCAGCCATTGTTTTGTTGACCTTGATCATCGGTCTGATGCTTGTAGTTCTCATCCGGGAGTCAAACACTGAAGAACAACAGCGACTGGAAGCTGCCGAGTCGATCAAAACGGTGTGCAGCGTTACCCAGAACCCGGATTCATGCTTCACCGCCCTATCTTCTTCTCTCAACATCTCATTGACAGCGATAAAACCAGACCCAGAAGTGATCTTGAAGCTCTCTCTGCAAGTCAACGTCAATCACTTCTCAAACATCACTTCTTCGATTAAAAGTCTTTACGGTAATCACCTTGAGGTTGCTTTACGCGACTGCGTGGATCAGCTGCGGGACGCGTCGAGTCGACTCAAAGACTCCATGTCTGAGTTGAACGCCACGTTGACTGACAGGACGGTCAACGACATCCAGACGTGGATCAGCGCGGCCATGACGGACGAAGAAACTTGCTTGGACGGATTGGAGGAGATGGGATCAACGGTGGCTGATGAAGTCAAGACCATGATGAAAAAGTCAAAGGAGCTACTCAGTTACAGCCTGGCTATTATTGCTAACATCCGAACCCTTCTTCAGAAATTTGGCCTCCATATGCATTGATTGAAATTGAACACTCAAAAAAAAAAAAAAATCTCCGAATTTCAGAAATATTCGTTTGTCGGTGGGCATCAATCAAGACCATGTCAATCACTTTGTGTATTCTGATAAATTCGTTTCACCTCTTTGTTTTTATTCTCTTTGGGCCGATCTCATTGTCAATATGTTGTCCACTTTTATGTTTTGGGCATGGGCTCGGTGGGAAACATATGCCGACCCAAGGTTATTCAAATAAATAATGAATTTTGATCCCCTACATTTAATATTTAATTACATATTACTTGTTATCTAATAATTATGGATCACAATATTATAAATAAAAAAAAAAAACTCAGTTAAAAAACACAAGATCTAAACCCAAAATGAATATATTATATAACGTTTATCACTACTAAATTATTAATGTAATATATCCAAATATTAAGCTAATGGAGGGTTGATATTCATTTTTAAAAATGTTGAGAATTTTTATTATTTATTTTTAGGTATCTTCTTCCTGAAAAATAAGAATTCTAATATCAGACCCAAAGAAATATATACCACTTACAGTCCTCTCTCTGTTTAACTGACACTGTTTGTATTAACATCTTTAATTTTTTATTGCCGAATAATTATTGTTGGTAATTCTTTTAATTGTATAAAACAGTTGCTGGCATGTTGGATTCTTAGTAGATTCAAATGAAATATCGATCATTTTTATTCTGTCACTCACATTTGAAAACGATAAAGTCTTACAATTATTTAGGTTTGTATTAAGGTGAAACACCTCAATCACTAACTCTCTATTTTTGCTAACTTTAATATAGAGAAGGGAAAATAAAGTAATAAATAATAAATCTCGGTTATTGTTCACTCCGGCTGTGGTACCTACCCTTTCTCTTTTAAGTGAATAATGTTGGATCCAACATGTAATCCAAGCTGTCATCAGACCCAAACAAACACATCCGGGTTGGACTCGTATAATTATGATCAATTGTGAGGTGGACGAATCTGCCAAATTGAGTTAGCCCATTTTGCCCTCCACTGGGATTTTACCCAAAAAATCTCTTAGCTAGAGCTGCCGTCGATCGTGATCATACTTGCTTTTGCATGATTAAAAAATAAAAAAAAGTAAAACATTAATGTGTTTTTTTTAGTAGGATTCAAGCTCTATTTTTATATGCCAATGGGATCATAGCCGATTGAAAATTCATGCGTTCAATAATCTTGGGCGCATGAGTTCAAGTCACAGTCATTTCCTTTCTGATAAGATTTTATTTGGTTCTTTGTTTTGGGGTAAAATAAATTTTTCTCCAGTATTAAGCGAGGGTTGTTGTTCGGACTGTAACATAATAGAATCATAAAGGAGAATCTCGATTACTATTTGGTTGTAAATATTAGTAAAATTCTGTTTTTATATTGAGGTCGAGTAGTTATAATATTTCTAAACTTTAGTTCTAAAGTATTTAAAAGATATTTGGTGCTGTAATTTAAAAATTAAATTATTTTAATCCTGCATTGTGTGGTGTATATATCTATAATATTTTGATAATTACATTAATTTCTCCTCAGCTTCGTGTGCAAGTCGTCGGCAAATGATATTTATACGGTGGCTGTTACGTTAATTAGTTGTTGGCATCTATGTTATTAAATTGACTTATTATTATTAATAATAATAACAACAACAATTCTTGTAATTTTAGCCACAGACAAGCACAGGCCAGAATCTGACCTTACTGTTTGGGGTACTGTTCCAATCATTAGATCAGATACATACACACACTCCAGTGACTTAATGCAAGGAAGACCGACCCAGAATAAATAATAAATAAATATTATGTCTGCACGTTATTATTTTATAATTGGCGTTGGAACATCGCTAATTAACATGTACGGATGAGGACAAAAGAGGAGGAGAGCGACAGAAAGAGAACATGAAAAGGTACAAGACAAGCAATTTTCTCTATCTATCTGCTGGGAAGTGGGAACCAGCTAGCTAATAGCACAAGGAAATTGACAATTAGGGCTCTTGTTAATTAATACTGTTGCTGCAGCAAATTTATAATGAGCGTTATATCGACACCATTGCTGTCCATTGAACCCAAAAGTTGAGATAGTCTTTCACTCAGATCATCGGCTTCGCTCTGCAAACTCCTGATGTAATTGCATGTCTCCTTTACAACTTCCGATGCCGGGACCTACATGCACCATTTTAATTTACACAAACATATATATATATATATATATATATATAAAGGCTTGCTTAGCAATAGCTAGAACAAAACAAAATATATGTGTGTGTGGTTGGCGTTAATTAAACAAATAAAATTGGATATGCATTCGGTCTACTTGGTACTGCTGAGACCTACTTCTCAATGGATTATTTTTGCATGATGAGCCATTATTTATTTCTAAATAAATAACTGAAGTACGCATATATGCTATCACTGCTAAATTTTAATTGAAGCACGGTTCTGTTTCTCCATGCTGGCACTGCACTAATGCCGCTATTAACGCCCTAATGATATATCATCATCACATCATACAATACATTAAGCAGTGATCATACCGTTCCATTTCTCCTTTGATTAAGCCGCGGTAACAATGGTCGTAGCTTCATGATGAGATTATTAATCTCATCTTCTGTAAATTTTGAAGCACTTGATGATGTCCTTCTGCTAGACATAGCTGATCTTTCTCTCTCTTGAATCTTGATCACTCTCTTATAAGTTGTGATATATGTGAGTTGCCACTGGACAGTGGGAAGTTGCAATGGAGGCATATATAGGCAAGCTTTATAAAGACAGTGGATGTTCGATAATCCACACCAAGAGCATTGTTAATTAGTTGATTGATATGTATAATATATAACTTATAATAACAGGGAAAAGAAAAATAAATAAATATTTTGATGTGTTCAATCAGACAGCATTTGTCCCACAATTCTCCATCACGTGGGGGACCTTGCCGTATAGATTTGGACTATTGGCACCCCTTCTAAAATCTCTTAAAATCCCTTTAACATATTTACAACTTTATCCTTTATAATTGCATTCAAAGACAAACATAATCTAATTAAACCCACATCTTTTAATCTTTTTAAAGGAATTAAATCCCTAGTAAACACGAATAATTTTCATTTGCTAAAAACTCTTTGCACCAACATACATGTTATAAGTATTACAATTCCAACTCAAAATTTATTATTTCAAAACCATGATGGTTAATTGAGTTTGTGGCTTTATGCAAGCCCCTCATTGATGGCCAGCAAGTATATCGAACTGGAAAATAATTATAATGATGATGATGATGATGCAGTGGCTCGCAGAATATGCAATTTTCATGATCGAGTTTGGAGAATAATTCTTTTAACCAAGATTCTATGAGCAAGATAGACGAACAACTCCATTGATTTGAGGTTTGAACAGTAATAAAGAAGATTAAAAGACTGAATTTTACGAGAAATAATTTTAAGATTAATTTTGTCATTTAAAAATATGTTATTAGAAATTTATAGTATTGTTTTAATGGGGTAAACAAAGAAGAGGGTTTACTACATATTCATTTTCTAGAAAGAAATGGAACCCATCAAATTTTGTCAGCAGCTTTTATTGAATTTGGTTTAATTTCATAAGAATTTTACATGCGCGCACACACACACACATAGTGAGGACATCTTTATTTTGTTAAAGTGAGGATGTTAGTAAAATATAAAAAATGACAGATTTCAATACAACGAATACTGCATTTTTTTGTCTGTTAGTGCATTGAAATTTATGTTTTTGTTAACATTTTAAAATAAAATGTTTTGCATGCTACCAAATATGTTGATGGTGTATTTGGTTGACGCCTTGTTTCCTATTTGTCTATAACATTAGTATTTGTTCCTACTTTTGTAATTGATGAAGATTTGTTTTAGGTTCACTGTTAACTTCATTGACAGTAAGGTAGCATTTACTTTTTATATTGGACTAAAAATGGTAAGGAATGATAATCCTGCGATTGATGTTACAAAGTGTGAATGAGAATAGATTGTTTATTTATACTGAAATGAGAGTATGAAATAGAAATAAAAAATCTCATTTATGTGTTTACTTTATGTTGGATTAGGAGTGTATTATTTCAAATTATAGTTTATCTTTATTTAAACAATTATATATTTTTTATTATAAAGTGAATAAAAAATATTTGTAAAATATTTTTTATTATTAATTTTAATTATATAAACTAATAACACTTATTAATATTCTTAATAATGTAAATCATATTTTTTGTTAATTTTAATTTTAATTATGTAAATGAAAAAATTATTGAAAGAGCAAGACAAATGAAAAATTATTATTAATAATATAGTACAAAAATAATATTTTCTTAGAATAGACTATTTATTATTCTTAATTATTAATATTAAATAAACATAATACTATTATTTTAAATACATATAATAATATTATGTTTTTAAATATATTAATTCTCTAAGAATATAAAAATATTATTTTAAAGTAATTTTAGCTTATAATCAGTGTAAATTATTAATTTTAAATAAATATAATATCATTTTATTTTAATAAATATAATTATATTAAATTTAATAAGAATGATAAAAAAAGAAGTGACATTCTCTGTAAGAATAAAAATCTCACTTCCCACTCTAAAAATAGATGAGATCTACGAAATGAGACTAGGGGGAATCCAAGTCTCCCCGCTCTTACTCCTCTAGGTAAACACCACATAAGTGTACGTTGTTTCGAATTAGATTGGTTGGTTCCGAGACGAGCAATTGCAAGTGATAAGAGTAGGTACTGCTCGGTGATGAGAAGATGCATACAAAAAGAAGAAAAGAAATCAGACAAGACACACATGTAAGATAGGATATATGTTTATGAAAATGACACAATGAAGGTGACCGAGCAGTGAGCACTGACGTCTCAAGGCAGAAAGAAAAGCCCTAATAATAAGATGTTTTGGCATCATTTACCAACCGCTCTCAATTTGGCCCCCAATTTCTGGTACTTGATCCTGATTGATGAGTATTGTTCATACAAATGACGTTTGTCTTGTTCATACAAAACCAGTAAGTGAATACTGACACATCATGCTCACCCCTTGCTTGTGATTCTCTAGATGTAGGTATTATGTGTTTGCTAGTATACCTCTAGAATTCAAAAATTCATACACCCACACTATTATTGACACTGATTTTATTGTTGTATTTACTTTCTGGAGTGGGAATGAGGAGTATAAATTTCTCTCACTTCAATATTTACTTCAATAAATTAATTTCGAATTAAGAATCACATTCTGTGGGCCCCACTCATTTTTAAAATGGGGAGTAAGACTCACATGGGCCTCTCCCTTTTCTACTCTTTTTAATTTAATTTGATTTAATTTAACTTAATTTAATATTTTATATTTAAAATAAATAATATTGTTATATTTATTTTAAAAATAATAGTACTATATTTATTTAATATAATAAATAGTTTATTCTAAAAAAATATTAATTTTGTACTAAATATATATTATTTTTTATATAATAATAAATTTAATATAATTATATAAAATAAAATAAAATAATGTTTCATTTTATATTTACCCTTCTTTTTACGCTCTTTTTATTAAATTTACTATAATTATATTTAATAAATATCTAAAAATATTATATTTATTTAAATAATTATTATATGTAACTAAATAATAGTTTGGTTTGATTCTAAGTCTAAATTACTTTAAAATAATAATATCATATTAATAGAGAATTAATAATATTACTATATACCATCTTTATTTGAAATTAATATTATTATATTATTTAAAAATATTAGTATTATATTTTTTAATATTAATAATTAATACTTATAAATAGTTTATTTTAAGAAAATATTAATTTCATACTATGTTAATAGAAAATATTTCATTTATATTGTCCTTATCAATAATTTTTAATTTATATAATTAAAATTAATAAAAAAATTGTGATGTTCATAATTAAGAATATTAATAATTTATTATAAATTTACAAATATAATAAAATAAATGTTTATTTATTAAATATATTTTTTTATTAACTTTATAATTAAAAACTATGATTCTTTAAATAAAGATAAAATTGTAATTTAAAAATATTTACTCTCAATTCAAGACAAATTAAACACATAAATTTAATTTTGATCTCCATTCCATCCTTCCATTTCAATGTAAGTAAACAATCTACTCCCACTCTCACTCCATACTCTCAATCCCAGTATTCCCACTCCAATCTACAAAATAAACGCTAACTATAAAGATTTGGTACCCTCAGGTTGCTGTCCTTACCCCTTTACTCCACTTAAAGCTGTTGACACTTGACAGTTGATTAACTATGTGAAAAATGCTGTTAATATTTTATTAAGATTAAGCAGCAACAAAGAATGTTCTGAAATTATTTCCATACCTCTGTACTTAGTATGAACCTGATGGTCCATGGTAAGATGAAAGATCTGGGGACAGCAGTATACAGTACCATGCCACAACAGTCAACTCATCAAGCGTAGCAGACAAGGTAGACCAGACTCCTCTCAGATGCTATGCAACGCAAACTAAAACTACCACCAACTTGAATAATGTGCAGCAAAAAGTTATTAAGATCAAAATTCAAAAATATAAAATGTAGAATAACTGTTCAGCAAATAGAACTATTCCACCATAAATTAAAGAATTTGATTTGATTCCTTTTTTACCCTCGAGGAAACAAACGTTAAAAAGAAAGGTCTAGGAGTCACAGTCCCAGTTCCAGTGTCGTGTAGTAAAAATCCTAAAACTTACTATTAATGATGACCTAAGTAACCTCCCTGTTCTGTTCCACATCCTAGTCTGTAGTACCTCTCTAAACAAGAATTGAGAGGGAAAAAAAAAAAAAGTTGAATTTCAAAAGCTTTCAGTTCTTGAATACCCTATTTTTTGCGATCTTTTCTGCCTCAGCAACACTCAAATGTGTTATTCCACTCTGTTTCATCCATTTCTCCCCTCCCAACACACCACCTTGACGTTGTTCCTCCCTCATTTTCAACAATTTCAAGCCCTCACTTGTTTTAGGAAAGAAGCCTTCAGGCCTTAAACACCAAGCCCGGAAAACACCAAACAAGACCTCCATATCACAACCAAACCTCACAACACCACCATCATAAAATTTTGCATTGCTCATAAGAATGCCTCTAAAGAGCAGCCTATCCACTCCCGTTGCCAAGCTTCTCCAAACCATAATAAATTCCATTGCATTCAAACTTCCCTCTATTATTGACATTTTTCCTTGCAAATAATCTAGAGCCCCAACCAACATTTCGGACACCAACCAATTTTCTTCACTCTTTTCCTGCCATTGCCTCCTGTTTTTCACATAATCTCGAGATAGAGCATCAAATCCCCTCAAAATAACAACCGATATTTTCTCAACCCACTCAGTTCTGAATTCCTCCAACTTTTTGATCTCCTCATCAAAAATACCGCTTCTAGATCCCCCTACTGGCCACTCTGAACAGCTATTATCACTGAGAGATGTTTCCAGTTGATTATCCTGATCCAATGCCATCTCCAGGAAGAAGACATCCTCACACCATTCCCTTAAAACAGATTCAAAATAGTGAGCAGCATTAATACAGTTTGCCACTTTAAGCAGCCCATCCTCATCTGTTAAGGCAGTCAAGCCTTCAGCTTCTTGGCACCTCAGAAGGACACAATCCAAAAACTTTTGTATGACAGGTGCACCAGCCAGCCTGAGAAACCTTGACCTCAAACAAACAGTTGGCAGTGATCGACATCGGTCAACTACAGATGATAGACGTTGAAGAAAGGCACTGGATACAGTAGGAGATCTGTAATCTTCTGAACCAAACAGCAGAGCCCCCTTCTGAACTTTCATTTTCCAATTTCTCTCATCATCTACATCATGCTTTAGCTTCTCTAGGGTGTCAGCAAGCTCTATTTGTGCCCATATATCAAGCCAGTCAGGTCGATCACAGAAGACAGACAGAGATGAAATCTTCTGCAAGTTCCCATCTTCTTGAAGGGAAAACAAGATTCCAGACTGTTCAACCAGAGACTTAATTCGTTTGTCAAAAGAGATCATCAAATCAACAAGGTGAAGCCACGATATCCTAGCCTGTGACTGAACACCAGAAATGTTCTCTTCATCCAATTGATCAACATAAACGGGGAATATTTCTTTTGCCAAGTACGTCAATAATGCAGTCACCATTGCTGAAATCCATTCTTCTCGGCAACTGTACCCTACTAACAATGCTTCATCCACCAGGGGTTGTAATAACTCATCCATAGAGTCAACATAATCCCTTGTAATCTTATATACAAGAGTGAAAATGAACTCCGGCTTATCAGTCCACTTTGAGAAATGGTGTTGGGATGCAACTGCTATTGGATTGACTAGCTCTTCAATTGCCCAAAGTGGCTGGTGGAGAGCAAGCTCCCGATTATGGCCTTCAAGTTGCCTAGATTTTCTGTGTCTCTGCAACTCCTGAAGCCTGCATAAGGCAAGAAAGTTTTCACAGTATTGGTGCTTGAGGTCCCCTCGCATTGTGAAAAGAGGGTTTGAGACTTCAGATGATGCTCTTGTCTCAGGATTAGAGGAAGCCAAAATTGAAAGTGGTGGTGGCCATCCAAGGGATGAAAGAAGGGCCCGGTGATCTGCAATTGCCTGGGGTCTCAACATTGCGAGAGCACGATCTACTCTGTGATCAACTGCAGCCACAAGACGTGCCCACTGAGGACGTGTCTTTGTAACTGAAGTTAAAATATCTTCTGCCTGTTTAAGTGCTTTAATGGCGAGCAATCGCATATCCTACAATAACTAAAGACTTTTAGAAAATAATAACAGTAATAATAAGCAACATAATCGAAGTATTTTGTTAACAGCATGGAGTTTCAAGGACAGTCAGGTGCTCACTTCTGAATCCCGTGTAGAGTTGCTCCTCCGGTTATTGCTCATAGCAGAAGATACAGCATCTTCAATATCACCAACCAAACTATCCAGCTTCAAAGCCGTCTCTGAAAGCCATATTTGAGAAAAATTAAAGAGCTTACTCAGCAGTAAATGTAATAGTAGAAAAGTTGTTTTTAAAAAAACATAATTTATTTCGTTCCAACAGAAAAGCATAATATGAAGGAAATGGGAAACATTTACAAACCATCCATTTGGGATTTGTAAAACACCAACTCTACACAACTATATAAAAACACTACTGCATGGATTGAACACATAAGAATTTCAACAATAACAAAAATCAGTCATGACTAATCAAATTAACTTATCAAATTATCATGCCCTAACCCGGTAAACACTTCCAAAACAAGCAATGAAAAAACTCACCAGCATAATCTCGAACCATATCCACCCTCGCCACCTCCTTGGCCAATGCTGGCAGCTCTTCCCCCAATATCTGCTTTGCTCGCACTCCTCCATCTAAAAACAAATTTAATCATAATTACAAAGACATCCAAAATCATAATAATCCTAAAAACTCATTTGAAAAAAAGAATTGAAATCTCCACATATTCACCAGATATAAAATGTACAGAACTTTCAAAAAGAGCCACAGAATTTGAGCAGAATCATTTGTATGTACGCATTGAAATTTCAGAAACCTTTAAAATTTTCATGCCACAAACAATACAAAACCAATAGAATGATGAGATATTCAAATGCATTTGAAGTAATAAGAAGTTAAACTAACCTGAAACAGAGCTAGGAGATCTAGAGGCGGAGGCGAGATCGGTCAGCTTAACATTGACGTGAGTAAAGAGACCGCTGACGCGATCGGTGAAGGAAGCGTAAACGGCAAGCTTAGATTCCAGGTTGCGATTGAGCTCCACCAAGCTTTGATCCAAGTGGCTGCACTGAGTTTCAAGCTCAGCGGCGAGACGCGCAGCGCGATCGTGATATTCCTTGTTTGTGAGGTTATCGTTGAGAAAGGAGAGTGTTGTGGAGGATATGGCTGAGACTGGAGGTAGAGTTTTTGTTGAGTCCATGATTTTTCAGGTCATTTGGGACCAATGACTCTGAATCCGCGAGAGTGATTATCAATGACCTGATTCATGGTTCTTCCCGTTTTGCTTGACACGGTGGGTGGCAAATGAGTCAAAATTCCGGTTTCGTTATTGGGGTCGGGGACATCCGTAATCAGACCCAATTAATGACTGACGGACGGGTTTCTCATTGGGCTGGATTCAGACCTATGGCTCGGCCCGTACAAATTAGATAATCACGAGAGAGTACACTTTTTAGTTTTTTTTTTAATTTCATTTTTAACCTTATAACATTATTAAACGACAAACGACTGGACCTAATTGACATTTTTTATTTTCAGTTGGGCTAAATCAAAAGTACTAATAATTAATAATTAGCGTCAGTTTGGTACAATATGAGCACTAATCAAAAGAAATTTTTTTAATACCTTCTTCATGCACGTCCAGTTATTTTATTGCCGTGTCCTACTACCAATGTTGATTTCTTTTTAATTTCTTGTTTTCGTTTCATTCAAATGTAAAATTTACAAGTGATGCCTTTGTCTTATTATAAAAAAAAATTAAAAAAAAAATTTATGGGGGTGTCATGATCACTAAGAACAGGATAAAAAGTGTTCCACCGTCCATTTATAACAAATGAACCCCAGAATGTTAAGCTTTAATTTTAGAGTAATGATACAGTTATAAATTCTTATACAAGTTTATTTTGTATAAATTTATGTGGCATGATAAGATTAGTTGAATGAAAATATAAAATAATGAAAACAAATCATGTGGGTCAAGTGATATTTAATTCAACCAATCTTATCATACCACATAAATTTATACAAAATAAATTTATATAAAAATTTGTGACTATATCATTACTCTTAATTTTATGGCATGGACATGGACCTTTCGAATGTGCGAACTATATTTATTTATTTTTATTTTCCTCCCCGAAAAAAAAAAAAAAAGAAAAAAATACACTCGTCGTATGTTGAGTAGACCAATGAGGATTTGATTTGAAAATTATGAACACGTGAAGTCCGAAAACAGCACAAATCGCTTTCGTGCGTGATTGTGATGGCGTATCCTAATCCAATGTTTCTTCTGCATTAGTACTTAGTCGTTCACCGAAAAGGCGAAAACCAACCAGTTAATGAAAAAGCTACGAGCAGTCGTGGTTACGGAGGCTTAAAAACTACAGCAGCATTAATTGGCTTTTAACTCACAGATTTGTTAGGTTCTGATTTCTGACACACAAAGTACATCCAAAAAGATTTACACAAGCTAAACAGCATCTTCTTCACACTCAGAGACAACACAGACATGCGTTAAATGCATGACGCACAATGCCCGCGTGAGCCGCATCCAATCTCACCCTCTTTAGCCGGTGGCGCCTGTCCACAAAATTTCTCATTAAGAAGCCCTTTTCACCGGCACGCCATCGTGATGCACTTCTCTTGTGGGTGTCCAATAGAGGATCTACAGAGAAAATAAAACCAACTTTTTAAAACCCCGAAACTGAAGTGCAATTTTTACTGAAAAAATGGTGAAATTTCACATGCCCAATCAGTAAAGCCAAAACTGAGAGAACGTAGATTGAGAATTATCATCGTAATCAGAAAGATAATTACAGGGAAGTAAAGATGAAATTGTTGTATCGTAAACACAAACGAGACTTGAATGTGGCTAAAACGAAAAGCAGGCAACTTCCTCCTTGGCATTTTGTTTTCTCACGTCACGTCTCACATGCACTAAAATCCATTCCTGGCAGTCAAATTCAAATTCTTTTTAGCCAAAAGAACCCAAAAGGGCCAAAACATTTCAGCTAGTTACGACTAGATAGGATTTTTCATGCTTCAATGGCCTATTTGCTGCTAAAAATATTGAAAAAAAAAGATAAAGGTGTGAAATTTTCACCCCCGGCAAACCAAAACCATGGATTTTATTACCATTTTAATCGGGAAAAACTCATGTACAGAGAAGATGAAATTGCTGTGCATGTGTAACAAAAAAACAAAGGCAGGCAACTTCCCTCTTGTCATTTTGCTTTCTCATATGCATTCAGATATCATAAGCCAAGAATTCCACTGCAAGTTCTTGTTGTTATTGTTGCATGTACCTAATGTGATGTCACAGCTAAAAGACACAAATCAAATGTAACGTTATATTTGCAAATCAAGATGACATACAGCTTCTATAATAACTACAAAAATCACCTCTGAAAATTGTTGTTGAATGATTTGTCCACTTTCACGTCTTTCTGTACACAGAATCCACAGCTGGTGAAGTACAATTTCGAAAGAGATTAGTTTAAGATCTTACAGAATGAATTGCTCAAAATCTAAAGAACAGATAACTAATAAGCATAATAAAGATCCCCAGAGATTGCCTAATCCTTTGCCTTGATTTTGGTCAAGAAATTGTGAGAATAGAAATGATTCTAACTATCTACTTAATTGTCTTTCTAACAACGTTGATTGACAAAAAGTATTTATGATTTTACTGAAGGGATACAAACACAGATTGCATCAGCAGATATCCTAAACTCAAGGATGCAATTGACAGATTTACACATTAAGCTCATAACAGCTGATTATAAACCATATCAACATGAAGCAAACAAGATGAATGCCAAAAGATGGATAAATTAATTATACACAAAATGCAGTTTATTATCAGAAACATCCGTGATTCAATCAATAACACAAATAGAGGCCCAAGAAAATCAATGAAGGTGGCATACCCCATAATTGGATTCAGCATAAGCAGGGCAGAGGAACAGGAAAACCCTATGGAATGCATCTAACCTACCTTATAGGAGAGACTAATTACCTTGTTGCTTTAGGCTCATAAAATTTGCAGGCGATTATGAACTAGTGAACTGTATTTTATTATAGAAATATAGCACAATTTTTCAGCTAAGCATGACTGCAGAAATACAAATCAAATTACTGCACAAGATACAGAACAGACAACTTATCAAGGAAGAGAACTCGATTGTGTAATTTAAGAATGCAGGTTTAAAAGGTTACTAAGCTTATGTGAGTTAAACCCTCAGGAAACTCTATCCTAGGAACATGATACTCAGAAAAAGCAAAAATGTAAACTTGAAGTTTCTTGTAAGAATATTACAACAGCGAATAATTTAGTTAAGCAAACCTGAGAATTTCTGAGGCTATCTTGAACACAAGGCAGTGTTTTACTGCCTTATGGTTATCAAGATTGAATAAATGCTCTGACAGGTACACAAAGAGAGCCAAGGAACAGTCAGTCCTAGAAGCCGATAATCAGGTAATGAGGTGCACAAATCATTTTCTTTTAGCACTCTTTTACTATTTGAATATTCTAATAATTTATCATTTTCAGTTTTCATGTGTTTTAAACATATTTTGAAATTGTATTTTTGATGCCATAATCATCCTTTAGTCTACCAATCAGTACTTAGTGTACCATACAAAACCAGTATTCGCCTTTCCATTCTTCTTTCTTTTTCCTTTTTTACTACACTACTATTCTATGCTCCCAACACACATAAGATTAGCATATTCAGTTCACTTAAATATTGTAGAAAGGAACATCACTACTTCAATTTCATTGCAGCATATTTCAGTTCACTTAAAAAGATTGCAGAAACAACCATAACTGCTTTAATTTTATAACAGCACATTAAGTTATGGATAATGTGACGTGTCAGTCAGTCGGTGAACTCAAAAATGAAATCTATTTAAACGCATTAATAGAGTGAGCATGGGTGTGTTTGATGGATAAACTATGCTGTATGAACAGTTAAAGCTTTTGCGATGAGCAGGCATTTTGTTTTAAATGTAATTAAGATAACAACAACAGATAATTATGAAAACAGTTGCATGATTTATGAGATCTAAATAAGACTATGCAAGCATTCAAGACTTCTAAGCATATACCAGACTTTATTTATTCACATGTACATGTTGTACATATTGCCAACTTTGGAAAGCTGTCATGGTAGCCCCACCCACAAGATAAACAAGTAAAACAGAATGCTCTAACTAATAGAGAACAAAAAGATGCAATGCAATAAAAGAAATGAACATTAAAAGGCTAGACACTTTGTACTCCTAAAACTGTCTATGATTCTATATGTAACCTTAAACTGTCCCCAGAAAGGTAACAGAGATTACCCACAGTCCTGACCCCCATCTCCTTGCCATAGTTGCGAATTCATATCAGTAGGGCTTCATATGGCACTATGGTGTAACCAAAGATACATCTTAGCATCCCATTACAGTACAATTAAATACGAAACCGCACATGGGCTGTCTTGCAAGCAATTTCCAATGTGGAGGACCTTCATCCGGAACCCAACCATTCAGCTCAACGATACCTCCACCTGAATCCCTAGGTCCACCAATGACAATGAGCTGGTCTCCACATGCCCTGAAAGCTAATCCCCAACCATTCATTGAAGATGCCTGCTCAGGCAATCTCCCAAGTGTCCTCCACAGTTTCCTCCCTTTGTCAAATTTCCTCACCTCTTCTTTTTCATGATCAGCAGCATAAAGCTCATTATTAACAACAGCAAGCAAAGGTGGTGCCTCCCCTGCAGCAGATATCACACTAAACCCATCACTTCCAATTCGTGCAGGGAACATGTCAGCTATCTGAGTCCATTTCCCCGTCTCCAGATCATACATCTCCACATCTGTAAGCATTGCTGAAGAGCCTTCCCCAATCCCACCAATGACATAAAACTTCCCATCCATAAATACCCCAGAACACATTTTCCTTGCTTTATGCATGCTTGAAATAGGCATCCACGTGCCCGTTATTGAATTATAAAGCTCTGCAGACTTCAGAAGTTTGCCTCGTGGGTCGCAGCCTCCAGCTAGGATTGCAATTTCCCCAAGACTGGCAGATCCAAACAAGCACCTAGGTGTATTCATAGTCATGCCAGTTGACCACGTGTTGGTCAAAAGGTTATATCTATAAATGGCATTTCCATGAACTTCCTTTCCAAAAACAAGCAGTTCGGTACCAACCGCCAACGACTCTTTGTCTGCACACATGAAACAGTCACTTGCATTCATGCGTGGTAAATGCATCCATCGGTGGTGAATTGGATCAAAAGCCTCCCATTCCTTCAGTTTGCAGGAGAAATATACCCAATGTTCGATGATACCCATTTCCCGCCTAAGCCTATAAAGCTCACCACTCTGAATGAGAGATCGGAATGCTCTATTCAACAATGCAATGGTGCCATAGTCAGACCTTGAGCAGCGAAGGAGACAGTTGATTGTGATATCTCGGCCAAGTTCAGGAATGAGTGAATTTGAGTCTGAAAGATTGCCTCCCTGAAGATGATCCTCTGCTTGATCAGTTTGGGCAAGAGAAAGATTACCCAGACCCTTCACTGGCTCTTCTGTCTTACTTGCTTCTATGGCAGCCCTTTTCACAGCAAGTTTTTCTCCCTCTTCCAATGGACGCTTATTGTTTGAGAGCTTCAATACACATTGAATCTGCTTGCTCTCTTGCTTCAATGAGGTTGGCAAATCCCTCGGGACGATATAAGATAGATCCTCAAACATGTTGCAGGGATTAGAAGATCCAAGAGCACAACAATTGCCTTTCTTCCTCATCAAAAGAAAAAACAAAGAACCGATCAATCTAAAGAGGAAGAGAAAAGGAATCACATCATATAACTGAATAATTCACATGAAAACCATAAAATTTGCTAAATAGCATTGTTTTAAAGAAATTGATAAACCTTGGACATTCATTTCACAAAAAGAAAGAAATCCCGTCATAATTACCTTATCAACAACAACGACAACATGGCTGTTTATGTCAATGCGTTAATTTTTAATGGAAGTAAAATATTGGCTTCCACATGCAACAGGAATTATTCAATTTCCAACAATCAAAGGAAGCAAAAAGTAGAGAAACATGTCTTTTGAACCATCTCCATCAATCCAAATTAGCAAAATTTCTGTGAAAATACAAATAATACACAGACAATGCTGGCAATGTCATTGTAACAGATCATTAACTTTACGTATAAAAATCAAAACCATGCACAAACAAAACAATCTGCATTCAGAAACCAACAAAAAAAATTGAACAATTTAGATAAAAGAGAGACATTCCAGCGCCCAACCAATGAGAAATACAGTTTCCCATACCAGATCCCCGTTTGTAGCTAAACATGAACAGAAACAAAGAAAAATGCATTAGCAGTTAATCAGAAACCCATTTCAGTGAAAATGACAATAGTGAACATAATCTTATTCATGTACAATTTTCCCTCTAAACAGACAGAAACACAAAGGGAGGAACCAAAAGCGTTGGCTTTACAAAGCCACAATCTGCAATAAAGCCGTTTCATTGCCTCCACTGACATGCCAGCAATGATACAGCTCAAAGTATAGAGAGAGCATTACGACTGCTATGAATAAAAACGCAACTTTAGAAAAGGAATATGACATGACATAACAAAACGAAAAACGAAAGTGAAACAGAACTCACAGAATGTTTGGAAACAGAACAGCTTTGTGTTCAAGGGACTGACTACCTGCTTCACTCAAATTCAAAACCCAAACAAAACACAATTACAGTTTTCAGCTTCTCTGCTGAGATTCTCTCTCTCTCTCTCACTCCCTCACTCTCTCTTTTTCTTTCTCTTGTGCTGGTGCTTATACTATTTACATGTATATTATGTTACTTTTTTTTATGTGCTTTTACAACGATGTTAATAGACAGTTGGTATTTATAGCTGATAAAACAAATAATTTTTTTAACAGAAAGAGTACTTTGGTGGGCCCCACCGTGGGTTGGGGAGGGGTTGAATAATGGGTACCGTGGGTGCTGCCACATCGGATTTTAACTCTGTTCACAAAAGGAAACCGAAACCGCTAACAGCAGTTTTTGCACGTGTTGCAACTCTACCCCGTGGATTGTAACTTCCTTTGTACATGTTGTGCGCGTATGGCTTTGGCTTCTTGCTCTTGCATGCCTTTCCACTCTCTCTCTCTCTCTCTCTCTCTCTTTTTCTTTCTTTTTTTTTTTTTTTTTAAATAATTACTTTTTCCATTTAATTTTGTTTAGGTCAATAAATATTCGTCCATCAAAACCAGGTTCTTCTTTTGTGAAGAGTTCAAATACTTTACGTATGCTTAACCAACGGTTTCAATTTATCCTTTAATTAAAATACATCTTAACCACCCTAAAAAAGCAAGTTTTACTTGATAATATGGAAAGAAAATTTTGTGCTCTTCAGCTATTTTTTTCAATAAGATCGTTTCACTAGTTTGGCCTTTGAAGTGAAAGAGAAATTTGGATTTAAATGTGGGCTGATAAATATAGAGTCAGCTGTAACATTAAAAAAATAAAAATAGTTCATTTTAATTGAACAGTGGGGAAATTTATCTTATTAGTTAAAATTAAAATTATGGGTATTTAAAAATTAAACAATAAAATAAGTGTGAGATAGAAGTAAATAAAATTAGATATCCCAACTCAACGTGCTCTTTTACTTTTCTTTTAATCAATTAGTTATTAAATAGTTTAGTTACCAAATAAATACGCAATCATTTGTCGTTATCTAGAACTCTTGACTATATAAGTGATCGTCCCGAACCGTTTTTTATATGTGCATTTTTTCTATATATTTTTTCATCTATTGTATCTCATTTTTTAATCTATCACAAAGGTATTTTTTTTAATCAAATATTTTGGTTGAGACATTTAATATTTTTTATTTTATCTTTTTTTTTAAGATTGATCGTTCTTGTTATCATTTTTCTTTTGGACTAGTTTTGGTTATTACCATGGGTTTTAGATTAGCCATTCTTGTTTGGTGATTTTCTTGCTGACCGTTCTTATTATTACAATGACTTTTCGATCAAATTCTGTTAGATTTTTCATATTTTTATCTAGGTTTGTTGTTTATTTTGGATAAATTAGATTTTTTGGTTAAAAAATCTATTAAAAAAAAACAAATTTTCCCTTAAAGCTTCACGCTTTCCACCCATCACTTTCACTTACTTTTTTTCATTTAATTAATAAATTAATTTTGGTCAATAATTTTTTCCCCTCAAAACCAGATTCTTCTCTGTATTTGGATTTGAAATAGTTTACGTATGCTTTACCATATATGGATTTTGTTTATAATTAGTTAAAATTATTTTTATCATCTAAAAAGGTAAATTTCACTTTGTAATATGGAAAGAAATAATAGTCTTAGCATCCATGGTTTGTTTATTATTAGTTAAAGTTTATTTGAGTCAGTTGAAAATGAAAATTTAATAATATGGAAAGAGATAGTAGTCTTACTGTTAAGTAAATTTCTTTGATGATGATGATGATGATGATAATTATTATTATTGTTGTTGTTGTTGTTGTTGTTACTATTTTTTGGTGATCCAAACAAATTTTAATTAAGGGTTACGTTATTTAAAATTAAAGTTTTGACTTAAAATTTTTAAATAAATTTTACTTAAAATTTTGACATAAAATTTTTAAATAAAATTTTGGCATAAATTTTAAGTCTTAAAACAAGTTAACTCATATCAATAAAATTTAATTGTAAAAGGAGAAACGAAATCAAATTCTTCATTAACTATCATTAATTTTTGTCCATTTTCCATATTTAGTTTCCTATTATCATAGATGTAAAAGCATACTTGTCATTACCCATATTTAGTTTATTAATGTAAAAGCCTAAATGAACGGGGATTCTCTATTCATTGCCATTAATTTCCCATTTTAGCTTTAACATTTATGAAAAAACTAAATATGGAATTTGAATATAAAAAAAAATTAATGACACTTAGTAGAGAATCCCCTTTCATTTATGATTTTCTATCTATTACTTGTCATGTTGCATAATATTTTTTTTTGGATTTTATAATGTTTATAATAATAAACTAAATATGGCAATATTTTTCTAAATAAGGCAGTATTTTCCTAAATATGGAAGTATTTTTCTAAATATGGCAAAATTTTCTTAAATATAGAAAATGGTAAACATTTCCATATTATGAAAAATATCTCCACATCTAAGAAAACGTTACCGTACTTAGAAAAATGCTTTCAATTTTATGGGAAAAAAGGTTGTCGTATTTAGTTTATTATTACAAAATGAAAAAGGTGATTTCTTATATCATAATATTTTCATATCATCTTTTATCTTTTTTTTTCTTTACTCTTTGTTCATATTTAGTTATATTTTTCCAATAAATTGAACTTTTTTTAGGAGTTGATCGCTAGCCACAATTATCCTGCATTGGGGACACCAAACCCCTTTATTTATCATGTACAAGAATGGCTCTTTCTTAAGACAACTTAGGTGGTTGCTTAGGGCTCCACTACATAAGAAGGATCCAAATTTTTTTCTAAAATTATAGCTATTCAATTATTGATTTATATTTATTATTATTATTTTATAATAATATTTTCCGTAAATAAATTATCAAATCCCTACACAATTTCTTTTCAACGTTAGAATTAACAATCTTAATCCTATTTTATTCCTACAAAATCTCTATTTTACTTTATTTCATTTAAAACTCCACAAAGCCACATATTTGTTAACTTATTGTTATCCATTAATACTTTTTTATCAATTAAAAAAAAAAAGCAACGACACATTCAATGCTTTGGTGCTTATTTAAAAGAAAAAATAATTTTATAAACCCAATTCTAAATTCCTTGTCAATTTTCGAAAGAGAAGGTTATCTTTACGTTCTGTGATTTCACTTTATCTGTCTGAATCTCTCCTTCATCACAATATAGGTAATATATTTTTTTATTATTATTTTTTGTTTGGACATAATTGGCTCGTGCTATCCCCTTATTTGGATTTTAGGGCATGTAAACTGCTTTTTTTAATTTTTGCTTAAGAAAAAAAATTAACTATTTTTATTGATCACTACTACTTAAAGTTTCAATCCATCAAAGTTAAGGGCATGTTTGGTATCATTTTTTAGGCCATTTTTTTCATTTTCATTTTTAGAGTCTAGATGTAATATTCGTTCAATGGATTTGAATCAAAGAATAAATTATAAAACACATAAAACAGATTCAGCTTTATAGAAATAAATTGAGTAACATGTTATATACATTTTGGGTGAATTACAAAACAAATTTTGAAATAAATAAAAGAAAGTTTAAGCATTCCCAAATAAACTTCCACTTCTTCTCTCTCCTAAAACAAAACCTTATCACTAAGTTGATCTATTCTTCTCTCTCCATTAGATATAAACTCAAAACTCTCGTTCATGGCTTTTACTGCTCTTCTTCAACAAATATTCACCATCACTAAATGTTGAATAAGATCGTTGTTGCTGCTCTCTCTCTCTCTCTCTCTCTTCCACTGCTGTTATTCTTTCTCTGCCTCTCTTGTTGTTCTATCTCTGCTCCTGCTGCTCTCTCTCGGCTGCTGGTGCCATTGCTTTGCTACTGTTGCTCTCTCTGCCATTGCTACTATATTTCCACGTACTCCTTTTCATTTTTTCCCAATATTTTTTTAAACATTTAATTATCCAATTGTATTTTACTACATAGTCTCTATGAATGATTTCGAGTTTTTAGCATCGGCTATGACATTTTTATATTTTCTAAGTTAAAACCACAAAATCCACTTTCGTCACCTCCTGATAGTCTCCAACTACCTACTGTTCCCATTCCTCCCACCACCCCCCCCCCCCCCCGGCTCCCCAATTATAAGAGTGCTAGTTGAAAAGAATGTTATATATGATATTATTTAATTTGTACTAAATGAATCAGTTATTGAAGTCAAATGAAGAATTTTTGGCCAAAGATTGGATTTGTCAATAAACTTGATAAATTGATCAAAGAATCACCTAATACATTGACATATTGCAAAGGAGTAGGTGCAGTAGTGCCATTGATTTTCTATAAATAAGGGGCAATTCTTCATTTAAAATCATCCCAAAAACTTGAGAGAATCTCAAAAGTTGAGAGAGAAACAATTCAATTGTATAATTGTTAACAGAATGAGTAATTGGAGAGTTTATAATTGAGAGATTTTTCTTTTCAAGTGTCTGAGAATACTTGGTGTATTTGGGTCATGGGAAATAAAGTTTCTTTACTCAAATATTGTACTCAAATAATTGTATCACTAGTAATATAATCATTTTCTCTTACTCCTGTGGACATAGACATATTATCAAATCATGTTATATTTTATCTTTTTTTTTTTCTGATAATTATTTAGTACGCTTAATTTGGCATTCTGCGCACAACATAAGTACCAAGCACATATTTGATTTAACTACTTGGGTCTTTTTGTAACCGAGATTTATTTGTACTTGCTATTTGGGAGGCTTGCCCAACTATGTTGATTTGTAAATAGCATTACTTCGTCTGAACGGGTACAATTAGTTGCATGTCAAAACATTAACTAAAAGCACTATTTGAGAACCCGAAAAATTTGCAAATAGATATGGTAGTTGATCTTTCAATTCTTAACAAAGGCAAATAAGATAACTTCAGCCAACCTCATATGCTTTTGCATGCTTTAATGTTTGTATATAGCTTAATAATTTCTTGTACGTGCATGCATTTTGATTTTAAATGTCATTATTTTGTACGTTTTCATGCATCATATGTGCATGTGTATGGCATTTTGCTGCAGTCTGAAACAAATACAGAAAATTTATAGCTGAAATTTTGTTTGGTCTTTTAGATGAAAAATCAATCAATGACCTCAAGCTTTTCGTTTTCTCCAATACTAGCTATAGATTCAAGTCATAATTATAAAAAAAAAAAAAAAAAAGCTATAGATTCAAGTCAATATTTAAATGCAGTTTTTGATTTTTTTTAACTTAATAAATATTAAATGGAAGAAACGACCAATTTAATCCAAAACTCTTCTATTATTAGTGAAAATTAGCATTTTTCTCTCATCTTTTAAAACTCCCCTAATATTAATGATATTCCACATTTCCACTAACTATCATTCTTTTCTCATTCAAAATTACTTAGTGTTAAAGGTAATTTTTTTTTTTTACAACTATATATGAGATTGTCTTAAATATTTCTTTCTTGAGAAAAAAAATGCTTAATAAAGTGAATTGGTTTATTTAACATTATAATGTCAGGGGTGATTTAAACTTGGTGCAAGAAGGAGGTTCGTTTTCTCTTAGTCTTTATTCTATCATTCTATAAGAATATTAAAGGATTTTAACGGAAAGTTCAATTCATTTCTGTGATGTTATTTTATTTGCTTTCATTTTCAACAAGCAAGAAGGGACCACGAAGTATTATGAATGCAACAAATAATGCCCAACTAGTGGCTTTTTCGTTTCCTCTTTGATAATTAGTACAATAAAAACAATTGGGAAGTGGCGCATCCAATCAGGTGGGTATAAGTAATATCAGATTCAGAATTTCAGATACCCAAGATCACATAACCAGCTTTTGTCATATGAAAATTAATGATTTAAAAAAAAAAACTTAAAATCGGAATGCAACTGTTAGTATACAGCGGTCCCCAAATTCATGTCGTCCCTGTTAATTAAATAGTTTCATGAAAAAGAAAAATCGCGCAGATCCCAAAACAAACCGATTTGATGAAATTTTTCCAAACCAACCCAGTTCATTAACTCTCTCAATTACTACCAAAATAACCTAATTTTTTGATTAATTATTCACGGACAAGACAAGTACATTGGACAAAACTAAAGAAGTAGGAAAGCAGCATAAGGTACGTTTAATTTTGAAAGAATTATTTATTTCTGCATATAATCATGTTAAAAATATGCACAACATTTTCTCATGATGATTGCTATGATTTATATGCACAGTCACCATGTGAGTACAGAGATTGTGCGTGATTTATTAGTAGTCATATATTTTAGGCAGAACATAAAATCGCTGGCAGTGAAATTAGGCAGTAATAAAAATTTGACCGAGTGGCTATTTTTTTTTCTTTTTTCTGTTTATTATGAGACTATTGCTCATACTAATTCATATTACATGAAATTATAATTGATATTTATAAATTAGAGGACCAACTTACATCAATACTAATGGAGCTCTGCTCATATTTTAACCCTCACAAATATTCGAGAGATGTCTACTCCTCACTCTTGAGTAATGAAGAAGATTACTTTCACTCAATTTTTAATTGAGGAAGGAAATACCCCCACAATACATTTGTGGGGGTTCGAACTGCTGCCTTCCAACTTGGAGGGCACCAGCCTTGACCACTCAGCCTTTACTCGGCCAAAGGCCAAATGGTTGACCGCGTGGCTACTTGTGTACACTGACATAGACTCACCAACAAATATATTTATGACGAATAAAATATTTGCCGGTTTAAATGGACAACTAACTGCCATTAACCGAATCGTCATAGACTGATGGTGTTTTTTTTTTTTTTTTGGTAGTTAAAGTAAGAGAATTTTCAATATTGATGATTTTTGTACATCTTAACGAGTTCTAAAATGTATGCGAAGGGGGCGAAGATTTATAAGTGAAGCACGAATGCTCGCACCCTTTACAGAAATTTGAGAATACTAATAACAAATAGATAGGCGGTAAAGCATATGTGATCAGGTTGGCACATCGGTTTCCTTGCAATAATGTGAGATCAGGTACATGAACTGGGAATCAATTTTTGTCAGTATCATTATCTCTGTATTTGAAACATTGAAAATATGTTTGTCAACAAATCTATCGACTTGCTGTTGTTTTAATTTTACAAGGCACCTATTTAAGGTCGGATTTCTCTAATATCAGTACACCAGGGAGCAGTCAAGTGAGTCCACTCTGAATATCTACTAGTGCAACTTAAAAGCCTATTACTTTGACTGTTAGGCCAACATTTAATATCACTAAGGGGAATAGCCAAACAAGCCCGACTTGATATCTATATGCATGTCGAACCACTACATTATTAATCACAATGCTGGTTGAATGACAACTAAGTTTCAAATTATAGACAATCAATCACTGTTTTTCACTTTGATGGGTGACTCTAATTTCTTATTTGACAATAAAAGTATTGTCATACTGTTGATCATAACACTGTGACTCTCCAATTTTTTACTTCAAAGAAAATGACTATTTTGCAGTTGGTTGTATACAAAAACCACTTATTTCTACACTACCAAAAATAGTAATTTGCTTAGAAGTATAAAATTTTGAGAATCACATTATCATGATCATTAGTATAAACTTGTAATCCATTTATTTGAAAATTATTATTTTTAGCCATTTGGTGGTACATACAAGTTCTATGATTTTAGAGATTAATTTTTTTTTGGGATATTATCAAATACCACCAAAAGTTTCCAACATATTAATTCACCATCAAGATTTTCTGACAATTATATTTTATCACTAACGTTTAGGTTGTTATTATCTTACCATCAAAACTTTAACTCTGTTAAAAAAATGTGAGATCACAAAGGTATTTGAAGAATTTCAAACTGAAGTTATTTTCCTAGTTTTTATCTGTTAAAGATAATTAAGGTTGTTTATATTTGCAACACCAATGATAAAATGATAAAATTAATTAAAAAAAACGACATTAAGAGAAATTTGGATGCGTTTTAAAACATTAGGGGAGTTTCGCTCTTTTTCCCCTTACATATATGTGTAGAAGATTTTGTTGAGATGCCTAGCTAATTGCATAATTTATCTCATTTTTGTGTACTATTGTTAGCGGACTATTTGCTGTCGTTAATTATTAGGAGGGGAGTTAAATCATGTTACCAGAACTATGTATCATGAGAATGAAGAAAGTGGAATGCAAGCGTTTAGAAAATCATGATAAATCTATTAGGCATAAATTCTCAAGATTTAAAATGGATAAGAACCATTTTTATTACGTAATGAACATTGAACTCCACCATGCTTATTCCAATTAAATGATAAATTGATAATTGCTGGGTGAAATCTACCCTCCATACTACTTTATTATGGACAAAAACTGTTGGACTTAAGATTAACAAGGTATTAGTCTCGACCCAATCACCCCGATGGAAGGCTGTTTTTAATTCCCAAACGCGGGCTTTTCAATTCAAACATTTGGGCCTTGTTTTGAATAGTAAATTAAGGTGACGTTTATTTTTTTATCTGAAATTTGAATACAGCTTAATTAGTCTAAATTCTTAATAGAGCTAAATGTTTGAATTTAAATTATATATTTATTTTTTTGTATGGATAATTAAAAATAAATATTAAGTTGTCTGTTTTTTCAACTTAAAAAATCTAAAAATTAATATTTTTACATTTATGCCCTTACAAATTTAAACGTTAAATAAATAATAAACATCTCAAGAAATATAAATAAGATAATAAATTATCATAATATAAATCATATTTAATTGAATACAACTCTTTAATTTCTAAGTTATATATGTTAATCAATTTTATTATAATTTCAAACTTCTTATATTTAGTAAAAAACTAAAAAAAATTAGCTTAATAACTTAATGACTTAATGGCTGAAAATTTTTATTAAGTTGAAAAAACAAACAAACTTAATGACTTAACTCAATAAAATTAAGTCAAAAAAAAAAAAACGACATCTAAGTAATGATATTTGCCTCTCTCGTTTTATATCATTAATCGATATTTCTTAAATTAATTCATTTTTTTTTCAAAATTACATTTAGTTAGAAAACAAAAAAAGATTAAAAAAAAAGGAATATTTTTTCTCTCATATGCTTTCTTTGTTTTTTTTTTGGTTTTTATCATCAATTTCACTAAGCATTTATTTTCATCACCACCATATCCATCATCATCATCACTACCATCACAACACATCTTGATCGTCATCAATCAAAGACTAACTACAACGCATGAATTTTATTTTAATTTTTTTTATTAAAGCAACCACAAGAATACCCAATGAAAGAAATAAGTTCATTATTCAACAATTCAAATAAGCAAAATGTTTAATTGCTGAATCTATTACATGCCATCATAATTATATCAACCTACTAAGAGTATTCAGCCCCAACTATACTTAGTTTTGCAAAAATTAACCCTTGCTTTGTATCTAAGCCGCTGTGGTCGTTCGTTTTGAAGCAGCAGAGAGCTTGGATCCCGTCTTTGCCGAACTCTCACTCAGTCTCACTACGACGCTCATGTTGTTCCTTCAACTTGACTTTTTTTTTTTTCCTTTTTTGACAATTTCAAGTCATGATTTTTTTTTTTCAAGGGTTAACTTTCAAGAAAGTTATATGGAAGAGGAGAATTTCATGATATATTTTTTGTATTTTTAATAAGAATAAATATTAAAACAAGTATGATTAATTGAAAAATGGAGGCTGATGAGATAAATTGAGGGGTTCAAATATCACTAGTCTAGTAAAACTCTTGCGCCTAACTCATTTTACACGGGCGTTGTCCGTTTAATACAAGCTTTTGTTAGAACAAAAGCCTACCTGTTTTATAATAAAGGCATTTGGCAAGCCGTTCATATAGTTATTTAACAGTCGACATGTGGTTTGTATCTTAAGTTACCGGCCTACATGTCTTCTCATTTGTTTGGGGGAGAAAAAAAAGAAGCAACAACTATATATTAGCAGGTGGAAGTATTATTATGAAAATATAATGTCGGTCATATATCATCTTGAATTTCTACTTTTATCTTTAAAATGAAAAAATATATATAATTAGAAGGGAATACCACATTGACATACTTGTCCCAATCCCAAATTTAGAGCTCAACCGAAGCCAAATTTTAAAAGTTATGTTATTTGTGTGGTATAATCATCGACCGGATTCCGAATGTTTCCGTTGGAAGGAAAATCAAATATATATTTTCAAATTCAAGACTCGAGTTTTGAATTAATGGGAGCTTCTTGTTTTGTTTACTTTCTTCAGTTAATTGCTTCAATCATTTTAAATTATATATACACACGCGCGCGCGCACACAATAGCCAGCATGCAGATCGTAGCCTTGCCGGGGAGCATGAATGTTTCAATATATGCATGAAACGTAGATTCCCGCAAATTCTAGTGGAATCGAAAACAAGATTTGAGAGATCCAATCTTCTTAGATTTGTCAGGCACAACGTTACCAAGTTGCAATTTAGAATTATTGCAAGTTGTAATCGTGTTTATTCAATGCTAATTCTAGTTATAAATATAATGCCATTGATCTTGATTTATAACGTTCTGACTTATTAATTTAAAATAATCTCAACAATTAATTAATTAAGTTGTATGACATAGAACATGATCTTTGCGCCTTTTTAGGAGCTGCTAAGTATCATAAACAAAGTTATTATCTTTACTTATGAATAAGTTATAAGTGTCTAATTTGTGCTTATAGTATACTTTTTGCATCTTTTTTAGGAAACTGTTAAGTATTATAAACAAAGTTATTGAGTTTACACCTAATAATAACTTGAGTTATAAGTGTCTATTTTGTGCTCATAATAATATATTGTTTGAGGCCTATGTAAATACGAATATATGTGTTTACTATAAGTCGTAAACAGTCAGTGAATTATTCTCAAATTCTACTATTTTAGGCCCATATTCACCGGTGGAAATTAGGAAAAGTAATTTCTTTCCATATATTTTTTTCAAACTTTGAATTTAAGGTTTTTTTTTTCTTATTTCAGTTATTAGAAATTTATTCTAGTAAAATGATTTGAATATTAGAGCTGTCGTAAAAAAATGAAATCCAAACCCTATTCGTGAGACTGTTGATTGAATTAATAAAATTTTCTCTTTGAAAATTTGTACGTGCGTTATTTCTTGCTTCAGTTTTCCGTCATTGTAGCAAGTTGCAGTTGGAACGTACCTTACGAACATAAACGTTTTGCACATAAGCAGAATAACAAGTGAGTGGGTCATGTCTTGCCTAGAAACAGTGATGGAGCCACATGGAGCAAGCAGCGGAGAAACTTATCTCTTTAAATTTGTCCTCGATTTGAATCATGGTTAATAGAAACTTGTCTCTTTAAATCAAAAGATCTTATGGTGTATTTATGAATTGGTAATTAGAATAGGTTAGAATTGGAATAGGTAATGAAAATCAAAATAAATTATTTTTTAATTTTAGGGATCAGAATCAAAATAAATTGTATTATTATTAATGTGTTTAATTTCTCTTAAAATTAGAATGTAATGTTACAAGTTATTATTATTATTATTATTATTATTATTATTAAAAGAGTAAATTTTTATTTAGTCCCTATATTTAAAAAAATACCCGAAGACACTGTTGTTGTTAAAAATGTTACATTCTTACCCTTTTTTTTTTTAAAGAATAATACCCTTTTAATGATATTCTTAGGGATATTTATAAAAAAATGATAATTTATCAAATTAACCCTTTTATGATTAATTTTTTTATAAAATAATTTTTCATAAGATTGTTGTTAGGATTTTAAATATTGCTTTAAGTTGGCTGATATTAATTAATTTATAAATAATTATTAGTAAGATTATTGCATATGTATATAAAAATACAAGTTCTTTGACACTAATATTTTTTGTCTATTTTTTAATTAATTTTTTTCACAGATAAATTAATTAATGTTAATAGTTAGAAGAGTATTATCATAAAAGGAAAGAAAAAGTAAGGGTGCTGAATGTATTTGAGATATTTTTTAAAATATAAAGACTAAACAGACACTTAAGTCAAAATATTGGGGCTAAACGAGCATTTGTCCAATAATGAAGATAAGTAATAATATTGATAATAATGATGATGATGATTTATTATCATTATTATTATTAACAATTACAAGAATAAAAACAATAACAATAATATGATAATATTTTAATTGAGGATTAAAAATGAAATTACGAAATTTGTGTGGGTAAAATGAAGAGTTCAATTAATGAGAACTTAATTCCTAATCCACATGGGAATCTAAATTATCATTCCTTAATCCAAAAAATATATGAATCTCACGCATTTAATTCTCATTCCTACTTTTATTTTAATAAGTAAATATCATTAATTATTTTCATTTTAAATTCTCATACTCCAATTTTAAATTCTGATACTCCAATTCCATAAGAAAACACAGCATTGGAGTTTTATTTCCAATTTTTTTTGTGTATTAAACCATTTGATATTCGAAAACCATATTGGACCCCAACTAATATAAATTCGAGCCGAGTAAGACCACTAAAGCGGCAAAACTCTCTTAACAAATAGTTAACGCAGTTGCATTTTTAAGTTTCAATCTGAAGATTTTGATTAAAATAGAATAGCTCCATACATCTACGCGCTTGTTTACACATTCTTTCGTCGATGGAATCATTACTCATTTATATTTGTTAATTTATTAATCCATGGAAGAAAGAGAAGGTGCTGCTGCACGTGCACTGCCTTTTCAACTCTTTGCTTTAGCTGTTCAGCAGGTAGCTAGTAGCTCACTCATCCATTTTAACAACAGAGGCCAAACTAACATCCCCTAACCTAATGTAGGATATAATCTCCATTAATAGAGTACTAAGCACAAGAATAGGATTAATATGTATCAAGTTACTAAGCACAAGAATAGGATTAATGTGTATCAAGTTTAAGCTTAATTGATTTATTTTTTATTATTTTGTCCGTATAGATTGATAGTGTGAAATTGTTTAAAATCGTTTCGTACTTGCCCACATGTAGGAGTAGGATATTAAGACTCTTGCTTGCATTATTATTATTGAATGAAAAGTTGAAAACTACTCTAGTGGTCAATGGATATTCTTGATAGTTGTGAAAAATAAGTGGTGTTACTAAAGTTGCGGGTGTTTATTAGCAAATAATTTGGCTGCTAAACTTCTGCAGCATAGTTACCAAAATGTAAGTAAACTCATTGAATCCAGATCAACTGCGACCATTTGATTCGTTGAAGCTGCTTATGAGGGAGATAATCCCACGTCAACTCATATAAATTTTTGGGGTAAGTATATAATTAAAGTTTGAGATCATGAACGAACTTTTCAGTCTAAATAATGTCTTCCTATAGTTGTTTCATTTTTTTATTGATACATACACTACTTTTAGGGGAAAGATTACTAAAGGTATACACAAGGACTACTAAATATCTGTATGTTTTGAATTAAGTGTATTTAGAAATTAATTGTGATTATATAGATACATACTAGGTAATTCTTTAAAAAAAAAGAGGTAATTCTATATTTTGAAACTAACTTCATAGTTAATTTTAAAAGCACTTCATGTGAGATGGCTTGCGGTTTGGTTGATTAAATTCTATCCTGCACCAATAAAAGTTGTGCTAGTCTACTACTGAGGATACGCATTTCTAAAACCCACGTAACCATTAAACAATAAACAGTAGCATCAATCAGGTCGGTGCTAATCAGTTAATTTTGACGGTTGAAATACTGTTTAATTGGGCTTGAGCTCGGCATTTAATAAGATGTCCTTCACCGACTCTGAACGCAGGAGAGATGAAGGTATCTTATTGCATTGACACATCTGGGCAATCGAGGAATAAATAACATTAATAAGATAATAATGTTTATAATGGATTGTACAAAGCATATGTTGAGCAGAGGAGATCATTATATATCTTTCTTGAAGTTTCAAAAGTTTGTTGGCGTAATGAAGGCTAATTCTGAGAAAAAACCAGCCCACTGGATTTGGAAACAATAAAGAAATGAGGGTTCCTCGTGACATCGAGCGGAGTCCTCGCTGTCCATTGGATCGAGATCATGTGCTCCGAGATGCACGCTGATCACCACCACCACCGATTTCTGATTAAAATCCCCATGCACCCCCCGCATCGTACTATTTGTTAATCAAAGAGCCTTATTAATCTATCAATACTGTTACTGTTTGTCTCTGCTTCCATTAATTAATCTTCTCAAGAATCTTGGTCTCGCGTCATGCTCACGATTCATTATTGTTTTTATCATCAGCCATGAATCAGCTTGGAGTCACCCACAGTCGATGGAGCCTCTGATGTTTTTCTAATAATTAATTTCTACAAATTGAGCAATGAATTAGACTAGTGTTTATTAATTCTCCTGTGGAAAACCCTAGCTCCGTGAAATGTTCGTAGTTCGAGGAAACACTTTTTTCGGCGCATCCAATGAATCGAATAGGCTTTGAAACATAGTAAGCGAAGCCAATAAATTAATTTATTATTCTGAGTGTATGTAAAGAATAAAAGAAAATCAAACTAGAGAAAATGATTGCATCAAGGCATATGCATGCATAAATCGTGTTTTTTAAACTTCAGATGCTTGGGAGAGTCAATTAATGGGGCTTGAAGATAAAACGTTTTGAAATATTATCATGATTGACGATCAATAGCTCATCTCCATTTCTCATAAGCACGTGTTTATAAAAATCAATCACGTTAAGGCTGTCTTTATGATTGACTAACAAAATTAGATCAGTCCCACACTCACGTGAAAACAATATTTCTGCATGCCATGTTAACTTGCCAACTCGTTAATTTGTTTTGTTGTTTGAAATATATATTTAGACTTTGATGAGCCAGTGTGGTACCATAAAAAAGGTCACACGCAGAGGTACTATACGTATATTATTATACATAGAATTTGGAGAATTTTAAAAAAGGAAAGGAAAAAGAAGGGAAGGAAAAAAATTGAGTTATCCTTCTAGTTCTATTGAGTAATGGAAGAATCAATAATGACATACACTATGACGTTATAACATAAAAATTGTAAATCTAGAGGAGCCAAGCGTAAAAATTATGTCAAAATGGGTTATATATATATTTCATCTAAGACCTCTTTCTTCTTTAAATTATATTCATTCTGACCTAAACGTAGTACCACTCTGCTTCCATATGTGCATGCTTGATAGGAATGACAGAAATTGGAGAGATGGAAATATATATATAAATAAATGTCGGCTAAGTTATTTCTTTTTCCTTTCTATTTTCTATGGATCATGATCTTCTTATGATTTAGGCATATCTTTGTTTTAAAACATTACCCTTTTTTCATTCACTTTTTGACATGTCTATACTTTAACTAATCATAATAATAACATGCATTCACACATATTCCTAATTATCAACTACCAACTGCAGTAACTATCTCTGCTCAATCAAAGGAGAACCTGGTCCATTTTCTACAAATTTTGGGACATTTAAAGAGAGAGGTGGGGTTGAAAATACGGTCCTTGCTTTTTTTTTTTTTAACCACGATCTCTCTATTTTATTTTTTCACATGAATAAAGTTGGTATCACATGGATCAAGTTGCAAAAAGTTGATTTGTACAAGTAATCTATTTTGGATTATGTAGAATTATTCAAAAAATTTCTCAGTTTGGAATATTAGAATTATTAAAAAAAAAAAATTCTTGATTTGGAAAAAAAATATGTAATCGAACGGGATCCCATATGAATACTTATAAACTTCTACTCCAATTGGAATTAGCTTCCGTATGCACCATCAATCATGCCATCCCCTACGTTATTTGTGGTGCAATTGTTGTTTGTTACTACCACATGCAACAATGAATCCATAACGATGAGTTCAAATCAAAGGATTTTTGACCAGGTCGTTATCAAATGGGAAATAGCCATAAAATTCAAGCTTATAAAATAAAACTGAGATTTTCATTAAAGCCAAAAATAGTAATCAATTATCAGTCAAATTAATATTAAAATGAAAGATGTAAAAAACCTTTGCCCCGGAAGAGCGTCGGTGTAACGCTTGGGCCGCCAAGACGCCGCATGTGTGATGGCATGGATCCGGTTGGGGCAAGAACATGGAGTGTTACGAACTCTTTTGACTAGTCAACATTCACAGTGAGTGAAGTCGTGAGTTTTTTTTTTTTTGTGCTCTCTCTCTCTCTCTCTCTCTCGGTGTATATAGATTAATTTGATTTGATATAATTCATAATTAAGCAAACAAGCTGGGGGTGATATCCAAAATAAAATAATAACATGTGGCATTGAGTGTGGCGACTGACACAACACACGCTGGCTCAAAAAGTAAGCACATCGACCGATCTCATGAGTTAATCTCAAGACATCAATTAAACACTTCTACTACTTGGGAACACAAATTAAATTAAGAAAATATAATTAGACAGTATGGCGTTGGCGTATCTCGAGAGACTTGATTCTTTCTCTTTCTCGCGAGAACCCTATTTAAATACCAGCTCTGCTCACCGCTTTCTCCCATGCAATTTGTCTTCTCTACTCCCCAACACCCACTACCTGTGTTCTCGTGCTCTCCCTCATATCTCCATAACTTAATTTTCTCCGGAACTCAATTTTATTATTTTCTTTAATTTATAGTTTCCTTTTATGCTCTGTGTTCATCAGGACACTAATTTTCTTGTATCTACTTAATTTACTAGCTTCTCTTTTGTCTATTGGAGTTCTATAGCTCTTCTTTGGGTTCTATTTATTTATTAACTCTGTATTTGAGATAGATAGCAAATTAAAAATATTATATAAGATGTCCAGCAGAAGATCAAGATCAAGGCAATCAGGAAGCTCAAGGATCACTGATGATCAGATCAATGACCTTGTCTCCAAATTGCAACAGCTTCTTCCTGAGCTTCGCAATAACCGCTCTGACAAGGTATATTTATATAGACGTGTACACTGCTGATATACTAATTTTCCGATTAGGGTTTACGTGTAGCTATTTTGCTCGCTTCCCTCTTTTGGAAATTTCTTTGTTACAAGCAGAAAGCCAAAAATTAAATCTCATGAAACCTGAAGTATTAACATTTACTTTGTGTTTGTAGCTTGCCGGGATTTACTTGTTAATTAGATAGTGTAAGAGTTTATTTACATCTCTCTCAATCATGAGTTGATACTAACAAACAGATGAGCATTTAAAACCACCTTCGTGAAAAGAAATTACTTGTTTAAAACAGGAGTTTGATATTATAAAAAATTAAAAATCAACTGTTCTTCATTTTCAGACTTTAACTAAAAGAGGATGTACTTGGTACAAACAGAAACCGGTTACCATATTTTAATTAAGATGTTCGTTAGGCTTAAGTTTAATTAGAAAGTGTTCATATATGGTGCTATATATATAAACTTGGTTTCTGCATACTGAAAGTAATTGATCACTGATAATGTGCAGGTTTCGGCAGGGAAGGTATTACAAGAGACCTGCAACTACATTAGAAGCTTGCATAGAGAGGTAGATGATCTTAGCGAGAGACTGTCTGAGCTACTGGCAACTACTGACACTGCACAAGCTGCAATAATCCGGAGCTTACTCATGCAATAGACCTGAATCCATACTAGTTCATTTTGTTTATGCAATTAATAGACAGCCAGTCCTCTATCTTCTTCATTTCTGTGCTTCTCCAGGTCTTTGTCAAGAGACTGATATTTTGAACTTATTTAGTTGCAGTTGATCGCTTAGAGAGAATCTTTTTCTTTGCAAAGTTGTGTTTTGAGTAACGAATATAATAAAAAGTACTTCTGGCCTCAGACACAATGTTTCTCAAATCTCTGCATATGGCATGTCCAAGTATGGCAAGAAGGATTTGTCCATATATATAGATAGATTGGGGCATTGTGTTTAGTACCCGCATGCCTTGTCTTTCCTTTTAAACATCCTTTTTATTTAACTTTTGAAGGTAGAGAAATGTAGAAGAAAAAGGACATGCCTCAATATTGAGCCCTACTCAAGGCTTAATCATTTTAACTCACATTCTATTAATGGTCCTCAGGGGTTAGTTGAATAGCTAGCTATGTGAAATTGAGTATAAACTTGGTACTTGATTCAAAACAGCCTCAGACATCTAATAGTCCAATAAATAGTCCAGATAAATTAAGTCTCAGCTTGGTTCAAAGTAGACACAAATTAACATCCAAGTTGCACTAAATATAATAAAATTAATTCAGGCACAAATAAATCTATGGGCACAAATCAGAAGGACAAAGGTTTATATAGCATATATGCATGGAGCAGGTTGCCACTTAGATCACTGCATCAAGTTTTGTTGGGGTTGGGGGGAGTATGGGTAAATGGGTATGGGCATTCCTGGCTCACGCACTCGAAACAGGTCGAAAAGCTGCAATGGGATAAGCGGCTTTGACTTTGTCTTTGTCCTCCACTCAGATTTATAATGCATACAGGATAACAAACAATTCAATATCCATTGCCGTCTCCATGCGTGAAGAGCGTTCCATCACCAGATATACAATTTCTTTTCTTTTTTTTTTGGGTAACCTTATTATTTATATATATCAATATACAGCAGGATCAAAATATCAAGTATTTGTAAAAGCGCATTGACGTTGTTGACTTTCTGAATATATGTGACGTATCAAACCATATGGGCTTAGAGAATATGAACGACGAGGACATTAATTAACTCCCACGATTCCATTTTGAACTTGAAGAATTGCATTTTATTTCCGATTTATTTACCATCAACTTGATATTGAATATCCTTTTTCCCTGAAACTCATGCAAGCTAAGGTGAAACATTATTCTAACACATGGTTATTCATTATTGTGCGAAGTGGGTCTATTTATGTGTGTGTGTGTGCAGTATTTAAAACTAATGCCCTTGCTCCTAATGCATTGCTCTTTTCCTATAAATTATTATTATCACCAAAAACTCAACTGAGTAATACTGTAGTTAATTATATAGTTACTAGATATTAATGTACATTCGAACTAGTGTAGCATTATGTGCGTTATAATATTAAACTAAAGCTACACTTAGAAAGATCAGATACAAATAAAATTTTATCCTATCTAATGTGACATACCATATGATTCTCATATTATTTAATATGTGGCCGTAAGATTATTACATAAGTAATTATGCATGTAATAATGTCACCTTATACGTCCCATAATCCTATTAGTTAGTTTCAATACAAACTTTGTATCTCTAATATGAAAAATTGATTATAGTTTTTTTTTATTAAAGATGGTGAGCAAAGTTTAAATTGATTTTTAAGCCCTACCTCCAAGGGATTAATTTGGTTAGTTAGTTAAAGAAAGTTGTATAAAAAATTACTCGGTCAAACCCTAGGGATGCTTTAAAGAAGGAGATGCCTATCCCGAATTAAGAAAAAGGTTTATTCTCACAATATCTTGAATCTCAACAATGATGTGGATGTCTCAACCATGCAAAATGGATGGTTCAATTTTATAATGAGTGGAGCTATTAGCATAATATCTTATTAAAACCCCACTTATATATTTACAAATTTATCATTACATAAACTCTGTTCTTTAACGATTCAAAGGTCCGCAAGTTTGTAACAGAATCTACAGTTATTTAATATTAAAAAAAAAGAGTTTTTGAACTAAAAAAATATTATCCAAAAATAGAATATTAAAACAATAAAAAAAAATATGGAACATAATGGCAAAAAAAACATGTTTAATTTTAATGCCTTTCATTTTGCCATCATGGCGAGTGATGAAGTTTTACTTTCTTTTCCAAGCTTACTAGACAAAGAAATGGAAAAGAAAAGAAAAGAAAATCATGAGTAACTCGATCATTCTCACCAAATCTTAATTTTTTTTCTTTTTTCAAAATTGCGATTGCAATGATTTCAAAGTTCAAATTTGTTCATCATCATGGGGAGTTGATGGGGGGAGAGCTAATAGAAGAGAAAGAGAGAGAAATAAACTTATGAAGAGAAAGAAAGATAAAATGGTACTAATGTGCGCGTAGATCAACTGGTATAGAGTTGTTCTAACTTGATCAAAATCTTCGGTTTGAGGCTTGAGAATGAAGTTGCATTAAAATATTTGTTGGGAGAGTTTTGCTGCCCTAGTGATCCTACTTGATTTGAATCTGAATTAGTCGAGACTCAATGTAGTCTTCATATATAAGATGATTTAATACACCGAGGAAATATAAAGGGGCTGCAAACCTTTTAGGAATTTACTTAATAAAAAGTTACAGTAACTTTTGGAATTAAAATTGAAGTCATAAGGACTTTTTAATTTGTAAATAATTTCAATGAGGTAGGAAAAGGTAAAGGGTTTAGGAGATATTTGAAGGAGTGGCAACTGCCAATAATCAACTGTTTTATAATAATGTTCTAATAAAAGAATAACGAGGCTGTTATAAAAAGGTGGTGTGGATTTATTATGGCCCATCTCTTTCTAGTCAAGCCCACTCAATGGATTTAGGAATTCGAGTTTCGATTTGCTCATCTAATTGGGCCTATAGGCTTCATCAGTTCAAGTGTGTGCATCGCTTGTTGACACTCTGAGTTTCTACCTGTTATTCGGGTATTTATGTAAATACACATATAAAAATAATAATTCGAGTTTCTACCTGTTACTAAGGGATGAAAATGTTATTTTGTACTTTTATTATAATTTATATGTGTATTTATGTAATACATTATCAATTATGAATTATTTTTTTAATATATGTTTTTATGTATTTTTTAGTGTTCATTAGGTAAAATAATAATTTCATGCAATCTGAGATCTCAAATAAATAAACGAATGTCAAATTTAGATTCTGAAGGTTATCGAGTTGGATCAATGTTGTAAACGTAAAACTTACTTATTATGTTAGGTGTGAGAATTGTAAGTGACACTTGTCAAATGTACGGCTATGAAATAATGGGTTTTGTTCATGTCTGTAGTGGGAATTGATTATGATATGGTGTAAATGTTTGTAGTTGCCATCCATTTCTCTACACTTTTCTTCACTTCTTTCTCTCAAAATTCTCCTCTTCTAAATTAGAAAACGTTCCTTTTGTTCTGAATAGCTTCTTGCAAAAGGGCTTCTGCTTAAGTAGCCGGCAAATTAAAATTGGAATTGGCACAATTCGCAGAATTAGAAGCCTTTGCACAATTTGCTTCTGATCTCTTCTAAAACTCTTCTTTAATATTCTGTAAATTATTTTCATAATAAATTTAGTTTTATTTTCAATTTTAGTTGTTATATTTTTAATTATGCATAATTTAATTTTAACAAAAAAATCGTATTGTACTTAATAATAATAGTTAGAGTAAGGTGAAACTCTTAGTATAAAAATATGATTTAACTAAATTATATTTTTAATGATATAAATTAAATTATTTTCTACTTAATTTTATCCATATTTTAATTTTAAAATTTAATTTATTGTAGATAAATAAAGGAGTTTGGCACAATAAATTTTAAATATCTTAGTATAAAGTGTAGTAAAATGGTATTTTGACTTATTATAGTCAAGTTAAATTTTGGCACACTAAGTACTTAATCCATAATAAAATTAATATAAAATAATGACAATTTATTTAATTAATCCTTTGCACAATAAATTTAAATAAAAATGATAAAAAGAATTTATTTAAATTATATGTACCACTATGAGTGGATTCATAACCCTAACGAATTTATTTCTATATTTTTCTCTTTAATTAAACAGCGTGTATTTAAATTATATTTCTAGTTCTTAGATGATTTAAAGAGAATTAACAAATTAAATCTTTTATTCATAAATCAACTTTGAACTTGCTAAATTATATTATAACTATACACTTCTATAATTAAAATATAAATTACTTTTGAGTTACGTCAAATCATCAACTGTTAACATGTTTGAGCTAAATTATTATTGCACTACAATACTACTTATAATTAATTCATAATTAAAGTAGCTTCTGTGACAAGACAGAAATGTTAAGATGGTAAAAGATTGAAAAACAAAGAGATTTTGAATAAGTAGAATATTAAACTAACTCCAAATAACGTAAATTTATCAAAATAAACAAATATGAATTATTATTATTATTATTATTATTATTATTATATATATATATATATAATAAAATTCTACCAATTGAAAATAAGAAAGACAAAATAAACAGCACTTAAATCTGATGTCTAAAAAATGATCAAAATTCTAATAAGTAATAAGAAAATTAATAAAACTCACAAAACAACGACAAAAGAAATAAAGAAATAAAGGTTTTCTGAGTACATATAATTCAAATTACGTCATTAAAAAAAATCCTACTTGCATGCAATTATTCCACGTCGTTCTCAAGCGAAAAAGTAGCGTTTGGTTAACTACCACTCGCCTTCATTAATTAGTTAATAATTTTCGATGTCAATTTTGATACCCTTTTTTGATTTGCACATCTACATTTTCCCAAGTCAAGTCGCTGTTCACACTTTACACACGTGTTTTGATCCCTTAGAATCTTTACGGCTTCAAAAATCGAATTCACACATCAAATAAAAAGAGTATTTGTTAAGAATTATTTTAATAATGATTAAGTAAACGGCTAGAGCTGCTTATGGTCAACCAGTTTCTCTAAGAATGTGTGATTCATTTAATATTCTTGAGCATTTGGACCGACCACCAAATGGGCAAATGTGTTCAAGATGCTGTGGGCCTAATAATTTGAACCACAAATGAGGTGCGAGCATGGCATGGCATGGCGACCACATGGGATTACATCTCCCTCGTCATTTGTAACATTGTTTACACATTTTTGACCCACTGGCCCCACTCTTTGATGCATGGTATTTTGTGGACCCCACTTTGCTATTGTTAATATGCTATCATTGCATAGGACTGTTATTAATTAAACTCAAATGCCGTTTGTATTTAGCGTAACCTCCAACCCTCTTCCTTCAGCCTCCCTTAATTTTGATTTGGACACCTCAAGCTCAAGTTCACCAATCGTACATTACCCTTCCCCACGAACTCCGTTGCACGTTACACGGCACAAACTTTCCAGGGTCATAAACGTCTTATCGCAATATCTGTATTTACGTAATAACCACTCATATCTCCGCTATTTACAATCTAACCATCATCGTGATCCTCAACAAAATTTTATTTCCAATTAAACTATAATTACCATGCAACCATACGAGCTAGCTAACGCGATTTCGAACTTCTTGTTCCCTTTTTTAACCTTCAAAGTCAGTGCGCGGAGTTTCAAAAACGGCTAAAATCTAGGAAAAAAGATTAGTTAAAATAATTACCAACTAACTGTCATCTTGAAACAACCCGAGGGCATTTACGTCACATAAAAATCACTGAAAAACAAATTAAGTTGCCCCCAACGCTGCAACACATTTTCCTTCGTTATTTGTAGTGTTTATAAATTATAAAACACATGACCCTGAAAATTCCTCAATAATCTGTTCTTTTATTTGTGTATTAATGGAGGAAGACGAGGCAAGCAATGAAGAACATGTAGCGTCGCTCTGGCTTGATCTATGAGATCTTGTTTTTACAAAACTGTTAGGTGGGAAACATCTTGTTTTCTGTTTCAATGGGCAATTGCTATAGTTGGAAGAAAGTGGACGCTTCTTTGAGTTCTCATGCAACTTCTGGTAATATTTCTTTCTTTGTTTTTATATTTATGATTACATGCAATCAGTTTTGTTGCTCTTTTTGTCTTTAAAGTTTCATCTTGGTTTTCAAAATGGGACCTTGTGTTCATGTTTATTTGGAGGTTGCGCTTTTCTTTGCGTGTTGACTTAGTTTCTTGCTCATGTCTCGTGGCGGCTTTAAGCGAATGGGGTTTGTTTTATAAATGAGGATTCTACGTGGGCTTATGGAAATTGGATGTGTTTTGGCTTAGGTGCCTGGTTAATTTGTTCTTGTTTATGTTCTCTGTTGAGCTTTCTATTTTGGAGTTTGTAGCAATTTGTCATTTTAGAGTACGATTGAAGTTAAAAGTGGAGTTTATTGGTGGGTTATGTTGGGAATTGGCGCTTTCTTTTTTTTTAAACGTGAACTTTATGTGGTCTGTTTTAGGATTGAGAACAAAATCTTTGATCGATACTTGGGAAACAGTCCATACGTTGAGCTCTAGGCAGTAGGACACCATTCCATGATAATGAGTATGGGATGCCCTCTATCTGTATAGCAAGGCAATAGTTTCTCCAGCAGTTGACTGGTCTCCAATGTGAACATGTTGTTTCACATTATATATGAAAACCGTATGAAGTACTTCAAACTGACCGGTGTACTTCAATTTGATGGGTTTATCTGGTAATTGTTCTAGAATTGTATTATGGACCTTAAACTCCGTTCACGGGGGGTTTTATTGTTATTTTGGGTCCTAAACAAGAGAATTTTGACGGATATATAAAATTGTATCATTCAGATTGTTGTTGCCAATTTGAGCGGTTTGGTTGTTAATGGGTACTTTGGTGGAAAATGTTCAATTGATTACCAGAAATTACTTGTTTAGTTGTATCTCTGTGGTCTAGTAGGATGGCTGTTTCATGATCATATATATAGCACCTTTCGATCTCTCAGAGTAAAAGTTGATAAATTGATAATATATATGATTCTCAAAGAGAAGATGTATTTATAGAGAAAAGCATGCTGATATATTAATTACTTATTTTACCTGAATAATTGAGGACTGATGATAACTACAATGTTACACATTACCTTATAAATCTGTCTGAGAATGCCAGTACATGCACTTAAAGGGTGATGTATGGTCAACATTGAATAAGAAAGAAGAAGTGTAAAGTATCTAAAGCATCTAACAGATATTGGGTAACAATTTGAGGCATCAAGATAATAATTTTGAAAGATTCTAGTTTTTGAAGAAATGACTTGTGCTAAGAAAGTGCATACCATATTGGGTAAACTGGAAGACCTACTCGGTTTAGACACATTCAGTAAATGAGCATTAAAATCAATAAGACAGCGAGATTTAGTGAGAAAACAATTTATGTGGCATGGATCAATGAAGAGAAATGGTGCTAACAGGGCAAAAACAACAATGGTCATGGCAACATGGTGGTCTTTTGTGGAAAATGGTAATGATTGTGGTGACAATATATGATGAAAGGGATCTGGATAGTGTACTTTTGTGTAATGGCAATGACATCTAGCAATTTGAATTTCTTTCCTTTACTCATTTTTTGATTTCTGAGACTGTTGTGTCCACAATTATTATTTTATATTGTTGACATTGAAATAAATCTTTAAACACGGTAATTATTGCTGTCAAACCGATTATCATGGAGATTAGAAAAGCCCTGTTTGTTGTTGAAATCCATGAAAAGAGAAACTATGTTTGGCAGTTCTTTTCTTCTCTTATTCTTCTGATTCTCTTTCTTTGTGAGGTTGATACGTGTAGAGGCTCTTATGTTGCTTTGCGTAGAAGTGGTGCTGTAAATTTTTGTAATTTGTTTCACATCAGATACAAAAGAAGAAAATTGGATTAGTATAGTAATTTAGATCTGTTTTCCTTGCATTGCTTGTATTCATGTACCAATGAAATTTACCTTTTATTATTTGGTAAGTACACTCAATAACCTTAACTCAGAGATAGTCATGTTGGCTTGTCTCTGTCTGTTTGGATTGAGGGTGGATGTATGGCTGGTTTATGTGACAGTGTTTGGTTTCCTTAGTGTTTGAGTTTCTTTGTAAATGTAGGATTTATTATGACATGAAGTAATGACTTCAGGAATCAGGATAGCAGAAAAACACAGCTAAAAAATTGTTCTGGGTTGCATTATAAGAGTGCAAATGTGGAATCTGATGTTAATGTTCATTGCTGATTTTGAATTGAGCAACGAAGGTGCCAATCATTACAGGGGGGTGTTCTCTTGACATTGTAGCATGGAAAATTTTGCTTATAGTTGGCACATTTGTATTGAACTCACTTCATGTAGCATGCCATGTGTTATGCTTTAAGAATTCCAGATATATTTTACATGTCTTGATATGATATATTTTCTTTATATACTTGTGCCAATGCATGTCTTCTGCTTGGTGGTTTCATAATGCTTTATTCTCAGTGAATGCCTGCTGTTTATAAATAAATGTAATGACAATATATTCTCTTTCATTTTAGGAGATACCAAACTTCCTGATAAAAATGGCAATTTTTCAATGGCTTCAAGTCTGAAAACAAATAAAAGTGAGAAGCGTCCGTCTGGAAATTTCTCTATGCCAAGAACTGAGTGTGACATATTATCATGCCCTAATCTAAAAGCCTTCACATTTAGTGAGCTCAAGAATGCTACTAGAAATTTCCGTCCTGATAGCCTCATTGGGGAAGGAGGGTTTGGCTATGTTTACAAAGGATGGATTGATGAGCATACCCTTGAGGCTGCAAGGCCAGGAGTTGGAATGGTCATTGCAGTCAAGAAGCTTAAACCTGAAGGTTTTCAGGGTCACAAGGAGTGGCTGGTATATTGTTATTGATATTATCTCCAAATCCTTCTCCTTTCTTTATCTACATGGCATGGTTGATTTATTAACTCCATATTGTTTTCAGTCTGAAGTTAACTACCTCGGTCAGCTTCACCATCCAAATTTGGTCAAACTTATTGGATTCTGCCTCGATGGGGAAAATCGGCTTTTGGTCTATGAGTATATGCCTAAAGGCAGCCTGGAAAATCATCTATTTAGAAGTAAGCAGTGTTTTATGTCAATAGAACGTTCGTCACACTGTTCTGTGTTTCTATCATATTTAGTGCCTTTATTCTGAGTTCTTGTCAGCATATTGGCTAAATTAATACACAAGTCGGCAAGTGATTGTTTTGACATCTTTTGATTACTGATGCTAATCCTGCAAAAGTATGCATCTTTCTTCCTTGAATTGAAATCGGTCTTGTTTGCAGGGGGTGCTCGACCTCTTCCATGGGCACTAAGGATCAAAGTTGCCATAGGTGCTGCTCGAGGTCTCTCCTTTTTGCATGAAGCTGAACAGCAAGTTATATACCGGGATTTCAAAGCTTCAAATATCCTCTTAGATTCTGTAAGTTAAATAGTTGGTTAGATTAAGTATGTTAATTAGGAAGAGTATCAATGCTTCTTTATGCCTTGAAGCAGGTTAAAGAATGATTTTAGCTTATAGTGGAGTGTAGGACAGGCCTTAGATGTTTAGCATCGCAACTCAAGCTTCAGACATTCAGAACTTATGAAACTGGTATATTCAATTCAGAAGGGAAATATGTAAGAAAAAAAAGTGGAAAAATAGGTTGATAAGTTATATCCTTTTCTCCTGTTCAAATTCAATCCTTGTTGACACATCTCAATTTGTGTTAATTTGGTTGAAGCCATAGATGTATCAAGGATCTATTTTGGTATTGGAGATCATCTAATATCTATAACAAAATTTTACAGCTTTGATTATGCTGCCATGGATACAGGAATTTAATGCGAAGCTTTCAGACTTTGGCTTGGCAAAAGCCGGTCCCACAGGTGATCGTACTCATGTTTCTACTCAAGTTATGGGAACTCGAGGTTATGCTGCTCCAGAATATCTTGCTACAGGTTTGAATATCTGCACTGTAATAACACTTTCATTTCCCATATGTTTTCTATGTATATGCTATCAGATTGGTCATTTAGTAAATTACTTTAAAAGCTCTTAAGAGAGTAGTGAGACAAAGTGACTAACTGAGCTGCTAATAGCGGTTTAAATTGGAGATGAAATTTATAGCTGTGAAAATATGATTGTAGCAATAACATTACATAAATTGGCAAAGGAACGTTTAAGTGTGCAGTTGGCACCTCGATTTTAGTCTCTTAAACTAATGTTGACTGTTTCAAAGGAAATAATGATAAGTTAATGAAATCATCTTGATCAAACTCTTATCCAAGTTGTGAACAAGTAGAATTCTATTACACTTGTAATCAGTTAGTTGAACTTCAATGATATTCTCACTCTGCATTGAGATACATGCGCATGTACTTTTGCCATTTAAGAATTCTCTACATCTACATCCTAGTTGTTGAATCCATTTTAAAATATGATTCTGGTTTACTGATCACCATTTTTGTTATCTTGAGCTTATGCCTCACAACAGTTACACTTTCTAGCCAATGACCAAGTTTTTACCCTTTTTTCCCCGGCCCCACTGTCTCTTTCTGAAGAGTTTGTAGCAGAAGTGTGATTACGAAATAACATGATTCCCTTGTGAAATCAGAGCAACTGTTTAGATATTGTTTTTGCAACAGTATACTGAATATAAACCTGTACTGTTGAGCAGGTCGACTTACTGCTAAGTGTGACGTCTATAGCTTTGGGGTTGTGTTGTTGGAACTCCTCTCAGGCCGCCGGGCAGTAGATAAAACTAGAGTCGGTGCAGAGCAGAATCTGGTGGATTGGGCAAAACCTTATCTGGGCGATAGGCGCAAGTTGTTCAGGATAATGGATATCAAGTTGGAGGGCCAGTACCCACAGAAAGGAGCTTATATGGTAGCCATCCTTGCATTACAATGCATCAGCGAGGCCAAGGTCCGGCCATCAATGTCTGAAGTTTTATCAGCTCTAGAGCAACTCCCTCCCCCTAGAGATCCAGCCAGCCCCTCAAATTCAGATCCACAAGTGATCTACAGTCCTCACGTAAAGTCTCCAATGAGAGCCAATTCTCCTCACCTAAAGTCCCATTTGAGGAACAACTATGATTCCCCTGTGAATATGTCCCCCCGCTCCCCGCTCCCACCACATATGAAGTCCCCCATTCTGAAATCCCCGCGGGGAAGATGTTTTTCCAGTCAGCTAGTGACTTCAGTGTAAATTCCTTTTAGCCATTAGCACTCTTTGTTTTCCTTTAGTAGCCTCTTCAGTCGTCACCTAGCTAGTGTTGGCAGTTTCTCAAGGAAAGTTTTTCTAGGTTTTTGTTTCAATCAAAGATTCAAGCCCATAGGGATAGGGATAGTCATAGGCAGATTGGTCATACAGATTATCAGATATATCGTTGCCATTGGCCTCTCCTCACTAACAGAATAGCAACATTATTGAACTTGTTCTGGTAGTAGTTTCTTGGTAATGCTTTTTGCCTTTCCGGAGTTACTACTGCCCCAAATCGATTTGCTTAGTATTGTATTTTGTTGGCAGCTCGGAACGAGGTGTTAAAAAATTTAGTGCTGTGTTTTCGATTTATTTATGTCCTCTCTCATTTTGTACAAAATATCAATCAATTTTGTTTTTCACAAGTCATGTATGATCATGATGAAAATGTTTATTTGGATACGCCGCCTTAGATAATAATTGACATTAATTTTATGGAAATTTTGAAACTTGATAATTTTTTTTTCTTTTCTAATATTTGAATACAAGTAATAATAAATAAATAAATCATATACCCACACTCCAATGACTTTAAATTTTGCCTACATTTTTTAGATGAAGTTGTGAAATTCATGTGATGGAGCTACAATCAGTTTCATACAAATTATTATGTATAAATTCATGTAATATGAAAAAATATAATTATTTTTATACAAACTAATGTGTATAAATTGATGTGAGATTGAAAAAAATACAAATAATTACTCATATTATATTCTTTTGTGCTCGTTTATTTGTACAAAATAAACGTGGCTCTATTATTATTCTGCAAACAATGATTAAAAAAAAAAGAAAAAAAGAAAGAAACTTATTAAAAACGAAGTCGTTCTGGAGAAAAACGTGCGCAAGCGCAACTGAAGAAGCTCAGGAAAACGACGACAGAGGTTTTGAATTTTGACGGGCGTTGTCAAAAGAGCTCCTAAATAATCAAATCTCCCTGGTAATTAGTTTATGTTTTAACCAATCTTCTAATTATAATGTAATCTCAATCAACATTTTAAATTTTGTTTTTCTGAAACTTACTTGAAAATTTGTACTCTACTTTTGATGTCAACTTATTTGTTTGATCAGTGAGCAGATAATTTTGATAGGGGTTTGATTTGATAGTCGAACGTTGAAGATGGTGTTGGTCTTAGCGTTGGGCGATTTACACATACCACATAGAGCAGCTGATTTGCCTGCCAAGTTTAAGTCCATGCTTGTTCCTGGCAAGATCCAACACATCGTTTGCACCGGCAATCTCTGCATCAAAGTATGTCATTTTTTGTTCAATTCTCTCATGTTTTAGTTATTCTATGTTTATTGGATCTTGTTGTGAAAATGTTGAAAGAAAATATTATTTGAATTTGGAATTTCTATCTTTCTATACTTTGTCAGCTCATCCGAATGAGGCTGTTTGTGCCAGTTGAGTTTACAACATGATTCGAGAATGGAAATTGAGTTTGATGAGTTTATCACGTGCTTCAAAAGTGAAATAAAAATAAGTACGAGAGGATGATTTTCTTTAGGAGAGTATCAGGTGTTTATTCAGTCTCTGTATTATATTATGCTAAAATGGGATTTCTTATGGGGAGTTTAGCTGTCTTAGTGTCTTCTGTTCGTGGGGGGGAAGACTATTCTACTCTGTCTTACAAAGAGTTGGATGTCAGATTGGTGGGTTATTGCCTGACCAACAATTTATGTAAATAAAGCCAGTTCTGGTTCTGGAAGTGAAATAAGTACCCTCTATTATGTTTAATGAGGAATGTGCATATACATTTCTATCACAACTCCAACTTGTGAGTTCAAGTTGTATGTAAAAATGTAATGCACTTCAATTTTTTGTTAGGTATCCCAAAACCTTCTTATTACCCTTGTGGAACAGAATGGTTTCTTAAATATTTGATCGACTTTCCAGTCTCGCCTTTTTGTATCTCTCTTTTTGTCTATTCTGCGGGCTGCAACAGCTTTGATTTTTTCAAGTTCTTTTTTGAGAACTAACTTTCTAGAGCTTGAGTGTAGAAGTGCTAATGCATGTATCATCTGTGCTGCTGTGGCTTTCAAATTTTGATTCCTAGTTTCTGAAGTAAAACTTATTTCCAGTTTCAATCATTAAGCTCTGTAATTTTGGCCGTTGCACTTGTTTAGAGTTTTATCCTATAATCTTATCATTCCTACTCATTGTTTTAATTAAATGCGAGATGGCATTTTAGCAAATAATCTCTTATCCTTTATTTAATCTCATTTCTTCCAATGAACAAAAATGCGTTTGCAATAATTGATTGTTTGCTTCTCTTTGTTTGACCTCATTATTGATTTATGAATGTATGAGCAAATAAATGAACTTGCATTTGATTTTTTTGGACAACCATATTTAGTTTAGTGTGTAAATACCGGATAATTGTCCTGTGTGTGGCATGGGTGGACTTCCCTTCGTTTGATGGCAGGTTTGAAGTTACTAGTTTGTTTGCTAGATATGATCTTTTGCTGATTTATTACCTTTTCTTACTATGCTGAGGTAATGGGTTGCATTTGTTAAATTTGTGGTCCAATATCTGAATTCTTTCTTGGCTGCAAAGCTGCTGTACTGGCCATCGGGCGTTAACTCATATGGTTAAAGGGGATGGATTGAGATTGGTTCTTCGATTCAAATCTTACCTTTACAATTAAAAAATGACCGTCTATGGTTTTTTGTTGCTGTAGTTTTATTTACTATGAAGTTTCTTATGGAAAAATTTCAATCTATTATTTTGCATTGTCCATATTTCTTAGCAGATTGCTTGTCACTGGCTTAGCTTTTCTAATGACGTTTCAGGAAGTTCATGACTACCTAAAGATTATTTGTCCTGACTTGCATATTATTCGTGGTGAATATGATGAAGAGACACCATATCCTGAGACCAAAACGCTAACTATTGGTCAATTCAAAGTAGGACTGTGCCATGGTCATCAGGTGTGGCTTTGTGTCAATAATCTGCTTTTCATTTCTATAGTTTTTGGATTTCATCAAATTTCTTACCTTGGTAATCAATGCTTGGTATTTGAAGGTTATTCCGTGGGGGGACCTAGACTCACTAGCCATGTTACAGAGGCAGCTGGATGTAGACATACTTGTGACTGGTCACACTCATCAGTTTACTGCTTATAAACACGAGGGAGGTGTGGTTATAAACCCAGGTTCTGCCACCGGTGCTTTCAGCAGCATCACCTACGATGTTAATCCTAGTTTCGTCCTCATGGACATCGACGGCCTGCGGGTTGTGGTCTATGTTTATGAACTCATTGATGGGGAGGTTAAAGTTGACAAGATTGATTTTAAGAAAACCAGCACATGTCACTCTGCTCATTAAGAACAAAGCTCAGATTTCAATTTTGTTGAACTGACTCTCGGATTCACCATATATGCGTGAGTCTGCAATGCATGTGATTCCATTCTCTGTATGTGATTGGAAGATTTTGGTTTGTTTTGACTTAAGAAACAAATCTATGATCCTTTTTACCATCTTTGATTTTGATGTATTATATATATATATTGTAGTTTAAGCGTCATCTGGGGATGGAAAATGGGCTGGCAAAGCCCGGCTTCTGCTTGGAAGGCCTGGCCCGGATTTTTTATTGTGTGGGTTAATCAGAAAACTGATTTTGAGTTAGATTCGTAAATATAGTACATGTTAATAGCAAAACGATTTGTTCCGCAGTCTGAACGATGAGCTATGGGTGAAGAGTGCCAATATCGTGGTTGGATTCAAAACACTTTTGTGTCAGTAAACAAGAGCTCATAATAAGATTGGTTGTACACAGATCTTGACGTAAATCTACATCGATTATTCTACTGTATTGTATCATGTTGTGTTAATGAAATTTTAGTGTGTTATTAAAATAACAAGATCTCATAATCTATCATTATAGGTGCGGTACAACAGTCAAATAGATAATGCAGATGATGATGCTAAAGAGAATTCATGCACGAAATATTTGGGGGAGTGTTGTTAGCATGTTTAGGGGGTTTACCCAAACAAAAGTAGAAGTCCATATAAATTTAATTTCCGAAAATGCGGTCAATCTAGGTGCGAGCACCTTATATTTCTTTATTAAATACAAATGTGCAAAATCTTGAACTTTATTAAAGTTTAAGAAAATTATTAAGTCATATGATTTTAATAGTATAATGACATTAAGTCATATGACTTAATAATTTTCCCAAATTTTAACAAGTTTATGATTCTAAATTATAACATTTTTCTCTTTTTCTATATATACAGTGCATGATCATCGGACATTACATGCAAGTAGTGATTCTTTTTTTTATTTCCCTTTTTTTTTTTAATTCAGATTTACTTATTGCTGCATATGCTCATCAAAATATTCCTTTAAAGGTACTTGAAATTTTATGTGCAGTGATTAATTGATGATTATTCGAGGCCAAATGGGATGACCGTTGCTGGCATTTTTTCTGCTTTGTCATAATATTTCAAGGCGTTAACGCCATTAACGGCGGTAAGGAGGTTTTGATTAGAAATTTCGCCACAACCAAGGTGAATTGGTGCAATTAGTAAGCTTCTGCGGGACCGAAAATCCGTCTAACGAAAGTATGAAATTAATGTTTTCCATTAAAATTAATCTAAAATAGGATCAAGTTCTTTGGCTCGTTGGGATTGGGGGAGAGGCCATTGGTTAGACAAGAAGAAGAATAAAAATAAAAATTTTAGTAGTTTTTTTTTTTTAAATGGAATTTAGGTACATATATCATTTTTCGAATGTCTAAAGTCAAAACGTGATCAAATGATGCAAAATGAGACGATCAAATCTATCATAGAATTAAGGCATGCTTTCTGCCATGCATATGCATACGTTTTTCAAGCCATTCATGGTCTGCGCTCGAGACATGGTGATTTGTTATTGACGAACCTCCAGAAATTCTTAATGCTTCAATTGAATTCATGGATAATAGGAGAAGACTCAAGCAATGTGCAAGTTTATTACCGTGTCTAGTTTGGATTGGATTATATTTAGTACTATCGTCTTGTATTTGGTATAATATGAGATCGGACTCGATTAATTAAATTAATAAAAATTTAATCTAATTTAATCAAACATGATGCTATTAACTTATTAATTATTAAGATATAAATTTGTTTTTATTGATGACATTAAATTAATGAATAAAAATTTATTTTAAATTTTATGTATAACATGTTGTAAAAATGTATGAAAATTATATGACACCTCGTTTTTGTGTATTTAAAATAAAATGAAAGGCACACAATTTTTGCTTTAGAGTGTAAAAAAAGTACAACGTGTCATTTATGATATCAAATTGTAGATAGTATGCTGATAAAATAAGGACACAAAGTTTGTAGATTGCATTTCTCAAATGATACGTCGGCATTCAATGATAGTTATGTGTTAAATAATAATCGAATTTTTTTATACCATTATTATTTACTAATGAGATAATTTCACAATATTAATGATTTAATGATACATCAATTGTGACACCATTTTAAATATATTAATTCTTAATTTATCAATACTTATAAAGGCAGTCTTATCCTACTTAAAAAATAAATTTCGAAGAGTAAAAAAAAAAACAAAAAAAAGAAGTGAAAAATAGGACTCACTTGGCCATCAGAAGTCGAAACAACCTCTACTTAATTTTAGCTTAGGAGTCACTCCAATCTGAATACAGAAGACCAACTTCATCTATGAAATATTACACACTTAGATTGGATCTTGTATACACACACGCACGTGAACAATCAACAATGTAATATAATCATTCGCTTGTTCATTAACACTTTCTCCGAATTAATTCACGCAGGCAGATCAGTTATCATAACTTATAAAATCTTTTTCAATAAGGAGTAATCTGTTCGATTGAGATGGGCAGGATTGCCATGTTTGATTATTACGACTGTGACATATTATATCAGCCTCGAAATTTCGTACCCCAATGGCGATGCGTCTCTGTCCAAGTCCAAGTGAAGCTATTTTCTCCATTGATTTGTTGTGATCGAGGATCTACCAGAACCTGCCAGTGCTGCAGAAACAGATCCTAGGACTTGGAACCACATCTTGGACGTGCTCTCAAATACTGAGCAAGCTCTCGGAAGTGAACGTACAGTACCGCGCTCACGGCCGCGTCTGAAGATCAGAACAAGGACTGCCTCGTTATTCCTCTAGTTGTGATCATGAATAGCATTATTAATGAAGAGGCAGCTGTTACAAGATCCATCAACACAGCTGCAAGCAAGTGTTTTAATAATTTTTTATTATGTGTCTTTTAGTAGTAATAGATAAGTAAAATTTAATTTTTTTTTACATTTTTATTTATTAACAACCAATCAATAGTTAAATTTGAACTTAAAAGGGTGTTCGAAGCAATGCGTGATTTGCTTCGAACAATGCGTGATAAATTGTTTTTTATCAATCGGAAGATGCTCGCATGCCTTGCCTCCATGTTTACTATCATGATTGCCTTGTTCATTGAAACAACCTTTTGATTTGTTCTTCTTCTCTATGGATCAAAGATTGGTCGTGAATTAATAATACATATCATCAGTATTAACAATTTATTATTTGAAATTTTTTGGGGACAGCCACACCGCACTTACCCAACGAATTAATTTAATTAATTAATTGAGCCACTTGCTGTGATATATTCACTGTGTTTTTATTAAAATTTATAACCCAAGTAGTTGAACATTGGTTGGTGTCAAGTTAGGTCTAGTTTGCTTCAAGAATATGCACACAATGATGAATAGAAGAACATATATTGATATTACTTACCCAAAACTCGATTTATAATTTACTCATTAGAAGATAAATTTCGCGTCTAATCTTTCTTTTGAGATAGACGAGATGGCCCATAAATCATATTGGGCTTCCCCTTCAACGAAACAACGAAATGAAAATATGTCATTTAAATTCGATTCAAGTTGTAATTTTGTAACTAAACGCTTTAAGTCTCATATAGTAATTTTTTTTTGAAAGGTTCAAAATTAATTTTAAAAATTTAAAAGTTATATTTGATATTTTATCAAAAAAATTATTTTTTTTGACAAAATCATCCTATCCTACAGCAACTTTTGAAAAATTATATCTTCATATATATATATTATAAAAATTTAAAATTATCCTTAATAATTAAGAAATAAAATCATAAAATTAAACAGATTATCATTATTGTCAATTATATCGAGATAACATAAAAAATTAATAAATTAAAATTATATATTTATTTTAATTATCAATTTTGTATATATATATATATATATATATATATATTGTGTGTGTGTATTTATAAATGTGTAAATAGATTTTATTTAACATTATGTTCAATTTAGTCATTTATATTTTTGCTACAGTAAGATTTATTAAATACATACTTATCAAATGTTTAACTAATTCTTTTCAGAGTAAAATTTATTAAACACAGATTTACCATCAAATATTTGCGGCATAACTAACAAAAAATATTTTAAAATAAGATACAATATTTCCAAACTAGCTCTTAATTGACTTAATTCAATATATTCAAACAAATTCATGAGGTGTTTTATTTTTCTAACCAACACATTAATTTGTACAAAACAAATTTGTATAAAATTAATTAATTTGTGGCTCGTTTTATTACTTTTCGTTTAGTATTAAATTATAGTTTGAATAGGTTCAGTTCGATAGTCCAAGAATTTAATAAATTAATTCTTGAAAAGTAAGAAACAATCAGAAGAGAAAATAAAAAAGAAATTCAGACTGATAAAGCAAAAATCGTGTTGAAACTTCTGCAATGGAGGAGGCCCAAATGCATACACCGATCAAGTGAAAAGCACTGTTTCTTAATTCAGTATGTCAAGTCACCTCGAAGCTGACGATTATAAGTAACATTGCTTGAAAATTTATTCCAGTGGCATTCAATTATTATTATTTAGATAAAAAGTACTGCAAAACAGATCAAGAAGGTAATGTAAATAAAAGAAGAAATGACATGAAGGGGGGAAAATTTAATTAATGAAAAGCATTGATTATTTATCAGCCTTTTTTTTTTTAAATGTTTAATCCCATGATAAGCCAGCAAAAAATAATTAGAAGAAAAAGGTGTTGTAGAGGTAACTCTGTGCGGCTAAGACTAAAGAGTTCTAATCAGCTGTAAACCTATAAACCATTACATGATTGTAAGTCTCTCCAGGATTCACGACCTGAGAAGGGAAATTCGGATTGTTAACTGAATCCGGAAACCCTTGAGTCTCCAAGCAAAATCCCGCATAGTTCGAGTAAACGAATCCATCTTTCCCCTTCACTTTGCCCAGCATATTACTTGTATAAAACTGTACTCCAGGTTTGTTGGTCCACAGCTCCATTTTCCTCCCCGATACGCTCTCACTCACCACAGCAACCTTTTTCAAGTGCTCAGGATTCGGATTGTCCAGCACATAATTGATGTCGTATCCATCAGGAAGCTCTTTGAACTTACTACCAATCTCCCGGGGCTGGAGGAAATCGTAGGGAGTGCCTGTTACCGGGGTGATTTTGCCTGTTGGGATTAGACGATCATCAACAGGAGTGACGTGGGATCCGAAGAGCTGGAGCTTGTGTGAGAAAATGTCACCACTGCTGTGGCCTCCGAGGTTCCAATAAGTATGCAGTGCTAGATTCACTGGGGTGGCCTTCTCCAGTGGCTTAGCTTTCATTTTTACGACTAAATTGTTTTCGCCAACAAACATGTATGTCACTGAGACAGCAAGATCACCGGGAAAGCCTACAACATAAATTCACAAGGAATTAGTAGTAATCAGAGATACAAAAATGCTACCACGTTTTTGTGTGTCAACATGAGCAGTGAATGAATTGTACTAACCTTGCTCTCCCTCAAGGCTGTTATAGGTGAATGTTATATGGCTATTTACTTCATGACTTTTTACTTTCCATATAACCTCACTAAATCCTCTTGGGCCACCTGGTTATATTAAACAAATATTGGCTTCAAAGAAAGTACTGGGAAACTGGCTAGGAATATATATATATATATATATATATGTATATTTACATACCATGAAGCATATTATCTCCATCATTATTAATCAACTGATAACGGGTGCCGTTTAATGTAAACTGAGCCCGTGAAATTCTGTTAGCTACACGTCCAACAATGGCTCCAAAATAGGTGTTATCAGTCTGTAAACATAGTGAGAATCAATTCTGTGATATTGCACGTAACCAATTTAATTTATTATTACTGAATTTAAACCAACAGACAGACAAAACAACTATGCGGGCTAATAAAATTGAACGCACCTTATAATCCTTAACTGAGTCAAATCCTAGAACAATATCAGCTAATTTCCCTGAAATTAAAAAAATAATAAGAAAAGATATTAGATGATGTAAATTAGAATAAAGAAACACTCCAATACCCAAATTAATTTTTCTTTAACCCTCTATTTGGAGATTTATCAATATATAACAAAATAAAACTGTACAAATTAAAAAGAGGGTGGATAGAGAAATTGACCATTTTTATCAGGGATGACTGCCGAGAGCATAGTTGCGCCATAGTTTGTAAATTTCAAAGAAAGGTTGCCCCTTTTCAATTTATATACACTGACTGCTTCACAACTTTCTGTTGCTTGACATTTTTTATTAGTAAAAAACAAAACCAGTACAATGAAATAACAAAAAACCAAAGATAATTTTGCCATTTTGTATCAAATTGTCTATCATATGAGTGTTTTCATATAACTTGGGCTATTAATAGATGGGAAGAGATATGGGATGCTAGTTTGAAAAAAAAAATGAATCAAATTTAAAAAACTTCCCGATAAGGATGTAAGAGATAAAAGATAGGAAAAGAATTCTAAGGAAACTATGAATAAAATCCTAATCTGTTATGATATCATGCATTTATATCGGTGTTAATTAACTTAATTAATGCCTTTGGAAAGATAAACACACGATGTTTCATTGTTTAAGATTGTAATTAATATTAAGTTAACTAAATAATATGATGAAGATCATATCCATCAAGTGGATATTGTAGCGATGGGATAATATTGAATCATTATCTATTAATGGCAAAAGTTGTTCACTTATTTGAGAACCTATTCGTGTACGCAGTCGTTTCTCAGTTCTCACTTGGGTAAGCAGTAAGTAATATACTGGCAAGAATGTTTTGTACATTTAACACTTGTGCGGTACCTATTTGAACATTGACCAAAAGGAGTAGCTTTATAAATCTAAAAGAGTATGTAGCTGATAATTTCCCTAATTTACATTTCCTTCTTAAAAATAATCTCAAAATAACAAGAATATAGACTTATAATCGCTCTCTAAAATTTTTTTGGAAAATACAGAAGCAATATACTAAGCAACATGAACTATGAACATAATTAGAATCATGGAAGATCCTCAAATGCCTGAGCATGGCGGGCGACCTTGATGAACACATCCTCCAGGGTGGTGTCAGCCAAACCCCATGCGAAAACAGTGAACCTGCTCTTTGCGTCTTCAACAACTTGGAAAACATCTGAAACTCTCACCTCTTGTTTTGGAAGCTCGAATTTTTGGGTTCCAGATATTTGATATATCTTATTAGCACCCCGGAGAGAGACGCTTTACCATACTCTCCACTTCTTCCTCGTGATTCTCGGACGTTGTCATTGTAAACACATATGATCCACCATACCTTGCCTTTAACTGTCAAAACACCATATTCAAATTAAGTGCCATGCAGGAAACTAGAATGTGAAAAACTGGCCCTGCTGATTTTCATTGCAAAGTATGTCAAATTTACCTCTTTCGGATTTCCAATGCATTGCAAGCTTCCATCTACAAAGATTCCTAAACGATCACAGAGGGCCTCTGCCTCTTCCATGGAATGGGCTGAAAATATAAAAGCGATCCTTATAAGTGAAATTGAGGGGAAAATTATCTGCATTTGCTGCCAACAAAGAAGTTGAAGGAACATCCTAAACTGATACGTGAAACCATATATAATTAAAGCTTTGGTTGACAGTGGCTCAGTTGTGTGTGTGTATAAAGGAGATAGATTGAGAGAGTGAGTGAGGGAGAGTACTGGTGAGAATAATAGCCCGGCCTTGTTTCGCACGCTTAACAACGTTCCATAAATTATTCCTTGAAGCTGGATCCAGACCAGTACTTGGCTCATCCATGTAGACGACCTTATAAAATTTCCATATGCATTAGCCAGGAGTAGCATAGCAGGATATGATTATCTAAAAGTAATCAGAAAAAAATCGATTTGATGAGAGACTAAGACGTACTTTAGGATTCCCAATCAGTGAAATGGCAACACTCAGCCTCCTCTTCATACCTCCACTGTATTTTCCAGCTTGTTTTTCAGCAACCCCTCCATGAAACAGGTTGACACTCTTGAGGGATTCCTCTACTGCCTACAGCAACAGAATAGGAACAGAAAAGATGGTCAAACTTCTTAGCACTGCCCGAAATCCTATGCTGTAACATTTATAAATGTATTTAAAATAATTCACTTTCCATTTTTAAAGCAAAAAAAAAAAAAGAGAAGAAAGTTATGGGTACTCGCGAAGTTTCCAACCAGAAATCCAGCAACAAGCACCAGTTGTGCAATTAAAAGCATAAAAAATGTATAGACTTACTTGGGTTAAAGCAGGACCTTTAAGGTTCTTAAGTCTCCCATAAAATAGCAAGTGCTCCCTTCCTGTTAGAGTTTCCCACAGCAAGCTAAAATTGTCCAATACAGGAAATGAAATGTCAACATATTTCAGCTTTTGTGAAAAGGAAAACAATGTCTTTTAGGCATTAAAGGGAAATCATTCTAGCTTACTCCTCCTGGGGCAGACACCCATACTGGTATATATTCTATCCATATCAGTCCGTATGTCCAAACCCTGAACATATGCTGTCCCAGAGGTTGTCCTTGTGATCCCAATCATCTGTTAACAGACCAAGTATTAAAACTTGCTAATAAATATAGCAGAAATGAAATTTCTGATGTGTCAAGAAGAGGCTGGTACAACATTGACTTCTCACAATAAACTAAAAAGATGTCATTTTAAAGCAGTTTTAAATAGTGGGCAATAGACGGGACTGATTAAAACTCATTCCTTCTACAGAAGCAATATAGCTTGGTATAATCTTTTGAACAGTCAACAGTTTGCATTAGAACAAGAAACGTATGTGCTTAAAAGCAAAACCTGTTCCGAGCTTTTTATATTTTATCCTACTCCTTGTTTCATAATGAGCCTTAATGGTATACCGATCCCTGGTGCCACATGCATGTAAAGAAATGTTCAATAATGATTATCACAAGGTTAAACCATATGTTACATTTACCATGGATATAAAAGTGGTTTTGCCAGCACCATTAGGACCTAGCATTCCAAAACACTCCCCTGACGGCAATGCAAGAGATAACCCATTCACAGCCACTTTTTCAGGATTACCATCCCTTCCTGGATATATCTTTCTAAGGTTATCAGAGATGATTGCATGACTTGTCCCCGGTTCAAGCAGCAACTGTTCAACCCTCTCTCTCTGGAGAACAAAAGATGAAGCACAAATGTTAATATTATACGTATAACTATAACTGAGTCAGATCACACTGACTAAGATCCAAAAAAGGACAATTGAAAGATTTTTTTAACTCAAATAACTGGAAAATATTCATAATGATATTAGGCTTCAGCCAAACAACATTAACAAGCAGTGACGTTATAATGATCCCACCATTACATTTCTACTTCTATAATGACTAATACTTTGATCAACAAGAAAAACTACCTCCTGAGTGACATCAGGTTTCTCCATACTAACAAAGACTTTAGAATCCTGCCTTCCTAAGCTGGGCTTTCGGAAAGATGAGCGAGGTTTCTTCTTAAAGTTTTGGAGAAAATACAGAGGTCCTTTTGCACCTCCAGATGATAAAATTTTATCTACATAATAAGCAATACCAAGAAGCAACAACCACTCAACAAACATGATAATCAAAACCTCTTTCATCCCATTTTCACTATCACTCAAATCTGCCCAACTCATGCCATCTGTCCCATAGAGTGACCCCTGAAGGAATATGTTCCAAACTCATATAACCCACGATATAGAGCAAAGCCAGGGTATAACTCCATTGCAGTTATCCAGCGTTCTACAGAAACAAAATAAATCTCATAAATGAGCAATAATAGCTCAGCTTGAAACAAACAATCCGAAAACAAGAGAATTACTTCATTCTCACATTTGAACTTACTTGGAAATGATGGATCTTCAACAAAGGACTGAAGTAGAAAGGCACCTAGGAGCCCAGTTCCAAAGACACATATGTACCCTATGACTGTACTCATTTCCATATATCAATCATTGCATAAAAGTAAGCTCCAGATGATTAACAGAAATACAGAATGTATGGATTTACCCATTGCTATTATATATGGAAATTTTGAATCAAACCTGAGGCAGTCTTAACATTTGAAAACAGTGCTGCTACTAGAAAAGCCAGAGCAATTTGCAGATTTATATAAATTATATAAAACACGAATTGGATGCCGTAGCTGTTGAGTGTGAAAAATCTCAACCCTGCAAGTCAACAGCATGAGATTAAGTTGAATTAAAAGAAATATGAAATGCAATAATTAGCTGGATTCTTACCTATGACTGAGCCGAACACCACAAAACATAGCATGTAGATTGAAGATATGCAAAAGAAATAAGCATATGAAATCAGCCAATAAGGTCCATCACCAAGTCCATGCATTTTCATCATGATTCTCAATTTTTGTTGTTTCTCGTACACTAGTGCTGTCAAGATCACCTTGAGGAAAAGAAGATGCAATAAAACTTGATCAAAAGAAAAATGAGAAAATATTAGATAAATTACAAAGATTAACCTTTACATTATTATGGTTTTGAACACTAACTACTATGAGTTACGTCTGGGTAATAACAAAGTTTAACCTTTACCTAATTACAATGAAAACTATGAGTTACGTCTGGACAATAACAAAGTTTGCAGAACATGAAAGCGTTAACTACTTGTGATCATTAAAAGGAGTCCTGATACAAATGAAAAATAGTCATACTTACAGGGAACAGCTGTAGCACAACCCACGTAAAGAACAGTGTACCAATAATAGATGATACATCCAACTTGAGCTTGGAATCAGTTTTTGGCATCTCTTTGACAAAGTCGAACAGGATCTGTGTGCCAGGCCCTAGCAAAGACCGAAGGTAGGCATTGGATGCCTAGAATGAATGAATTTCAAACGTCAGTGTCGGCCTATTTTGTTATAATATGCAAAGGAATTGATAAATACTAACTAATTGGAATCCTGCAACAGGGCTGAAGTTTCAGACAAATAAAAGACCACTGTGAAGACACAGATGTACAAGTATCCGGCACAGAAATTTCCATGAGTTCCTAATCAAACTCAACAAGTGAACAAGTTTGTAAATTACCAGATTTATGGAGCGTGGAACACGCAGCAGTCCAATTGGGACATTCCCTGTGTCATTCTTATAGGTTGAATTGTACCAGATGTTCACATTAAATTTTTCCAGGTCAGAGTTTAAGAAATCATAGGCTGGAGAAAAATCAAACCATTAGTATTATAATATTGCTTCTCTTAGACTCTTAAATTAACAAGAAATATTAAGTACACCAACCTGCAAGTATCTCATTACTCTCTCTTTTTGAGTTCCCTTTTCTGAAACCTCTATACAGCTCATCATTTATCTCAGAGGAACTTTTGCGCCACAAATTTAAACCTTGAAGACATCTTATGACTAGAATCAAGGACAAAAAAAAGATCAAATAAGTAGAAGAAATTTAGTAACGATTTCGGTAGTTAGAGAATAAGAGACAGTATTCATTAGCTTAACAATGTCTTAGTAATCACACCACGGTTATCATGGTACATCATCCTACCTTGACATTCCAAGTTATGGAGCTCTCATATGATAAACAAGGCACACTTATAATCTATAATGAACTCTGATTTGAGGCTTTCCTAAAGTTCAACTAAATATCAAGAAAATTTCAAGGAGAATGCAGAAATGTGATTCAACTGATAGCAGTTTAGTCAAAGAACACAGAATGAACCTTGTGTTGAAAAAGATGACTTTTGAGACCTCACATTAAAGGAAATCATACAATATTTGAAGAGCGTATACCTAGTGAAATATTAATGGATGCCAGCTTAACTGGAACAACAAGGGAAGTGTCTGGTCTGCACTGACTTTGAATGGTATAAATTGGAGAATCCGATACAAAAGCAGGTTCAACATAGTTAGTTATTTCCGTCTTTGAATCTGACCCCTGAAACATTTTGAAAGACCATATTAGCTTCAATGCTGAAACAATTTTCAAGAAAAACAAAGAAAGAGTACGGTAGTGGATACAGTGTCTTTACTAAAGATGCAAGTGAAAACATGAATAATAAACAAAATGAGTGACAAGCCAAATGATAGGAAAAACAACTTACCAAGACATTGCCGGCCAAACTGGCCATAACATCAGAGGGATTTTCACTGAAAGTGTCCTTAAACATATTCTTGTTCAAGGCTATCAAAATGCACGGAGATTTAGTCAAAGAGCCATCATATCATTAGGTGAATTGATCATATTACAAAAAAAATAACAATTACAAAATAGAGAAAGAAGAGGGAGAGGCATACATACTTTGTCCAAAAGATTGATTATTCCCAGTAAGAAGTATCGTGGTAGGACAGGAACCATCAATCCTGCATGACTCATTTGGCAAGTCGGGATACGTGAGAAAATCATTCCTCACAGCACGGTATTCAGGAGCTGGTACTTGCAACATTGGAGGCCATTGTGGAGGGCGAGGAATGGAACAAAATTGCGCTTGCTGTGGGGTGGAGTACTCTATCCCACATCTTTCCTCCACACAATCACTTCCACTTTTCCTAACACAATTACAGCCACATTTATAATCATCTGAGTTGCTCACTACGCTGTCTAACAAAACCTGGAGGAGAACAATTATTACGCAGAGGATAAACGGGAAGAGAATAAGCCGAATATTCGTCTTCACATTTCGTTTCTGCAAAAGAGAACACAGATGATGAGATGGATGATGCCATTTACAATTACATTTCAGAGTGTGAAATTAAGTTTATTGCAAAATTAATGAATTGAACAAAGCAAAGACCAATAAATTCATCAAGAAACAAATGAAATTTTGCCATGTCCACGGAGAGAAATTTAAGAATCTTAGAATTGCAAAAGAATAATATTTAATATATCGCACCTTTCACCAACACAAGCAAGAACCCTAAACCCCAACTTTTAACAAAAGGAAAAGATGAAAAAAAAAAAAAAAGAACCTGAAAAGTTAAGTTCTTTCTGAGTAAAGCGTTGGTCTGAGTACAGAAGCTAGAAGGCTCAGGAGCAAGTGACGAAGACATTGATGTCACGGGATATTGCCGTTACCGGCGACGGCAGAAATTTCGCGCCAAATGAGGCACTTGTCCGTTGAGACCGTTGAGACTCAGCAGCAGACAGACTTGCTGTCAACTTAATAGTCGGCTTAAAAGTCTTAACTCTGTGTTTTCCCATCATCAGCCTATTACCCCCTCCATTTTTATGCGCTGCGTTTTGACTCGAAAAATAACGGACCGTTGGAATTTTACATTTTACTCTTTTTTTTTCTTTTTTTTTACCGCGTTGATTTTTGAACGGTTTAATTAAAACAAACGACGAAGTCATAAAACAAACAAACTCACTGCCACTGAGATTGGATTAGATGTAAGGAAGAAATGTCAACTGACTAGAGTTTTGGCTGTGTACAAATTAGATACCGAAAATGTCCTTGTTTCAATGACGTAACTACCCTTCACACGGTTCACTCGGTATTCAGGAGTGTCACGTGTTTACTGAAACCAAGAATTGGTCAATGGTCATTGATCTTTTTTTTTTTTTTTCTAATTTCTTTTCCTTCCTTCTAAGAAAAGATTAGTATTATTGAAAGACGACAACCCTATTCGTTTTTATAATTGTTGTTGACTGTAACAGGTTTCCATTTAGTTTTCTTCATGTTTAAGTTAATCGAATGTCAACAAGAGAATTGTATTTTGGGGTTCATATTTTTTAGATTTAGAAATTACATGTCGTAGTTAGTGGTATGATATAAACTTTAAACTAATAGAACAATGAAGTCATCATGAAACTGAATGTAATTTCTTTGGCATTTCCCAGAAATGACTTTTCTTGCATAATTAAAATACAATATCTGATTGCGTTCGTATATAGGATGCTATAGTGACTAGCTAGCACATTGATAAACCAAATAGTGAAAGATTCATGGTGCCCTAATCACACCTATATATATTTAAATAGTTCAAGTCAAGATTACATGAAGATCAAAATAAAGTGTATTTTCAACTCTATATTCGAAGCAGAACACAAAATGGGAAGATGTATCTCTAGCTAATAGCAAACTGATTTGCATTGGAACCGGCCGATGACGCTATTAAATTATACAAGCATATAATGTCATGCAATGCGTCAACGCGCATTGATTTGGAACCCGGAAAGAATATAGAAAATTCGTGAAATCCGTGATTTAAAAAACTGTATGAATTTTGAAAAGCATAAGAAATGGCATTATTTTAATCCAAGAGAAGCATTGAGAAATTTGCTTTGGGCAAGAAGATCCATAGATTCCAATAAAATGTGATGAGCATGCTCGTGGTCGCAAAGTTTTTGACTTCTAACACATATTTAGAATCCTAGAGTACGTAATTCTTAACGGAATAATTTAAATATCTAAACTCTAAATACCCTTATTAATATTTTAATCACATCACAAATAATTAATTTGAAAAGAAAAAAGAGTCCCATCAAACACGAATTCCTCACACAAATGATATTTACGTACGTTTTCACATTTTCAAAACTATTGGTGGGTCGTTAATAATATTCAAATGCGTGTGGTCAGGGAATTCGTAGTGTAAAACACGAATATAGGGCTTTAATTATTCCAAGTAAGGCAGTAGGCATTCAAAAATTCCAAAAATTAATTAACTGAAAGTGATATCAACAAATATTGGAGCCACACGAATTAAAACGTCCGCGAAGGGGCACCAAAGCCCATCTCTTTCAGCATTTGTGTGTATTTTCCCTGGCTTCTTCCTAATTCCAATTTTTAATTCAAACTTCAAAGTAGCTCGGTTTCTTGTGTCCTTGGTCATTAAGCAAAGCAAAATATATCACGTCATGCATGCAAAAATAAAATGAAAAAGTCTCACAACTTATGATCTCATACACGTTAATGTCAACACTTCATTTTTTTTTCTTCTTCCTTTTTCCAATAAATAAAAGCTTTTCAATGAGTAGAAGTTTATCAAGACTGCAATCCATTGAAAATTCTGCAATCCATTGGAAATTGCAAGGAAGCAAGAGCCACGCACGGAGTATTCTTGATCAGTAATTATCTACAGATTATTTGAATCTCGCATGTGTTACGTTTTTAATTAAGTGATCTCTTATTTTTTTTAATTATTACAAAGTATGAGATTTATTTAAATAAATACAAGTATAATATATACAATTCAATAGTCTACTCAACATAACCACTCTTTTTTTTTACTTTTATAAAAATAATAATAGCAATGATAAAGATCCCTACAAGAGCTTCAACTGGTTCTTCATGATTGTTGATTTTAATGGTAATTCATATTATACAGCCATCGCTTTTGTTTGATATAATAATAATAATAATAATAATCATCATCATCATCATCATCATCATCATCAACCTTGAGAGATACTTCAAATGGCTAAAAGCAGGGGCACTGAAGTGCAAGTAACTGCAAAATCTTAGTCATATATTCACATTTGCAATTTGCAAGTTATTATTGTAGGCCATGAAGGTCAAGATATAATCTCGTTTTTGCCCCAGTTTTGGAATCACCAATATGCCCTTCACCCCATGGCACTTAATTGACCAAATTACCCTCTTGACTGAAAGCAAGTTCCACAAAGGTTCATTCGTTTCTTGCTCCAGTACGCAAAGAATATAATTTCACAAGAACGCATCAATTCTTTTAGAATTATTTTTATTCTTTCGAAATTATTGAAAATAAAAAGGAGATTAAGGTTTTGTCTGAGTGGGTTTTAACTAGTTTATTTAAGAGTAATGATATAACTACAAATTCTTATACAAACTTATTTTGTATAAATTAGTGTGACATGATAAAATTAGTTGAATTAAAAATCTATTGGCTCATATGATTTATTTATATTATTTTATATTTTTATTCAATCAATAAATTAATGTCACATCAATTTGTATAAGATAAGTTTGTACAATAATTTATAGTTGTATCATCACTCTTTATTTAATGTACTACTGAATTTAAATTTCAAAAGAAATAAAAATACACTTTCACCGGAGCACTTTAATTGATAATAAAATAAAAATGATAAAGGCGTTAAAAGAATTGGATTAATAATATTCAAAGATATATTTTGTGTTATTTTTATTCCATTTTTAAAGTAGGTTTAATATAATAATATTTTAAGACTCTCTTAGCACATATAAATTTAATTGAATATACAGGATTTTTTTTTTATATAATAATAGATTGTCATATTAACGAAAAACCGACACCAATTAAATTCACCACCGAATCAGTCATCCTTTAAACTTACCAGAAAACTGAAAGAGAAAAACCCACCAAAACCGCGCCATTTTTTAACAGAAGCCAACCAAATAAGAAAGCGAGAAGTAGAAGAAGCCATGAATTTGCAGAGGGGGTTCCCTCTCCTTCTGCTGCTGCAACAATTCAAGGCCTTATTGAAGAAAAACTTGTTGCTTTCATGGAGACACAAGACAGCTACATTTGTCCAGCTGTTTTCTTCGCTAATATTCATCTTGTTAATATACTGCATTCAAGAAGCCATCGAGGCTCGCTTGTCTGTTTCCACTGCCTTCAAGACTGTTCTTGATCCTCGGCCTTTGGTCTCGCCGCCTATTCCTCCTTGTGAAGATAAGTCCTACATTAAGTCGCCTTGTTTTGACTTTCTGTGGAGCGGCAATGACAGCCTCAAAGTGCAGCGCATTGTTAGCTCCATCATGCGCAATAATCCTAGCAGAGCTATTCCTTCAAGCAAGGTACTTTCTTCAGTAATCTTAAATTTATTCCTGATTTAATTTTATTTATTGGTCTGGATCGAAGGGGAAGCGGAAATTATAAGTGTAAAGCTAAAAATATGAGTTCTTTATTGTTAGTTTCTGGGTTTCGTTTGTTATGTCAGAGAAAGGATCAGTGATCTTTACTAGCTGATTTATTATGTTTTTGTGATTTATTTTCTTGGCTGAAGCTAAAAATATTCTGGGAAATTGAAGGAACTTTTGTTGGAGCTTTATTTCTATTTTTTTAATAATAAATTTAAGTTGTTTGTTACCATAGCAGTAAAACTTCATTTCGATTGGGCATTGTGCGGGAAATGGAAACATTGTAAATGATCTGCAGGAGAAATAATGGGATGTGAAGGACCATTGAAACTACTCTCTCTGTCCATTTCTGTAGGTTATGTCATTTAGAACAGCGGCTGAAGTGGATGATTGGCTTTATAGTAATCCTATGAGGTGTCCAGGAGCTCTGCATTTTGTGGATAGAAATGCTACCACTATAAGCTATGGGATACAGACTAATTCTACTCCAATTGAAATGCGGGGGCGTTATGAAGATCCTACATTCAAGTTTCAAATCCCTCTTCAGCTGGCTGCGGAGCGTGAAATTGCTAGGTCTTTGGTTGGAGGTATACTATTGGTATTTATGTTTTATACTCCTCACAGAAGTGTATAAATTGAAGGAGGTCGCCCTTTTTTCCATTTCACTAAGTATGCTACTTTGTGATTCTCACATCTGCAGATCCAAACTTTAGCTGGGTTGTGGGGCTCAAGGAATTTGCCCACCCACCAGGGGAGATTTTCTCTGCAGTGGCTAGAATTGGACCAACGTTCTTCCTTGCAGTTGCAATGTTCGGTTTCGTGTTCCAAATCAGTTCTTTGGTCACAGAGAAAGAGCTCAAACTTCGTCAGGTATTCAAGTTCTATTGTCTGAAAGTTCGATCTGCACAAGTACTACTGATTCCGTACAAAATTATTCATGTTTCCAATGTTATGTCTCTTGTTCTCCAACAGGTGATGACTATGATGGGCCTTTATGATTCTGCCTATTGGTTATCATGGCTAACATGGGAGGGAACCCTTGTCCTTCTTTCATCGCTCTTCATAGTCGTTTTTGGAATGATGTTTCAGTTCGATTTTTTCTTGAATAATAGTTTTGCTGTCCTGTTCCTCTTGTTCTTCCTCTTTGAACTCAATATGGTAAGCACATTTCTAAGCAATCCTCATGATATTTTACAGACTTTTGCTTTAATGTTGGAGAAACAGAGCAAACATAAGCTAAATATGTTCCATCTTGATCTGATTCTTACTGACTCTTGGTGCTAGACTGGCTTCGCCTTCATGTTTTCAGCCTTCATTAGCAAGTCATCATCATCCACGACAATTGGTTTCTCTGTATTTATAGTTGGCTTTTTGACTCAGGCAAGTTCCCTGCTGAATTTCTCAAAAAGGAGTTATATGTTCCATTGTGCTTATAGAATTTTCTTTGTCATTGCAGCTTGTTACAGCATTTGGATTCCCCTACAGTGACCAGTTTTCTAATACGTATCGAACCATATGGTCCTTGTTCCCCCCTAATCTTCTTGCAGAAGCCCTACAGCTGCTTTCTGATGCAACTGAAACACCTCAAGATATTGGGATTAGCTGGAGAAGACGCGCAGAGTGTGCACCAAATGATACGGAGTGTGTGATAACAATTGTATGCAACTACTTTGAAGATCAAAACCCTAAAATATGTGATAGCTTTTCTTTGCTTCTTTCTTAAACTCTTGTCCTCAGTTTGTTTGTATTTTTATCTTTTCACTTTAAACTGGTCTGAGTAAGTGTCCTCACCTCAATATTGTGTCTTTTCATGTTCTTGACAGAATGATATCTACATATGGCTTGTGGCAACATTCTTTGTCTGGTTTATTTTGGCTATCTATTTTGATAATATAATTCCAAATGCTGCTGGTGTGAGGAAATCAACATTTTACTTTTTAAAGCCTGGGTATTGGACGGGGAAAGGTGGAAACAAGATAGAAGGTAACTGAGTTTGAAATTTAATGTAAGAGTGTTAGTTCTCTTTTGCCCGACATTTAGTTTTCTGGTTAAAGTTGGCTCATATATATGACAGATTCTTTTCTCCCTTGCTATTCACAGAGGGAAGCATTTGTAGTTGTGTAGGTTCGGTCCCGCCAATGGAACATATTACTCCAGATGATGAAGATGTTTTGGAAGAAGAAAACATGGTTAAGCAACAGATTATGGAAAGTATACCTGACCCGAATGTGGCAGTTCAAATACGTGGCCTTGTTAAGACATTTCCTGGGACTAGGAAAATTGGGTGCTGCTGTAAATGCCAAAAGACGTCACCTTATCATGCCATTAAGGTAAAAATCTCTTTCAGTTACGTATTTTAAGCAAGGTTGAAAAGCTAGAAGGAAGAAGCTATCCTTGCTATATGGCTCCTGCGTAGGAGATTATTCTGAAAATGACTTTTATCAAAATATTTATTAAATGCGCTTGCTTTAGTTTTTTACCCATGCGTTCTTCCAGATATTCATTCCCTGAACTAAAGATTTAGTTCATCTAATTGTTGAGCAATAAGCGGTCTTCCTGTAGAATTGAGTCCCATTAGGTGCTTGGAATGACACTACATATGTTTCTTTTTTAGATGATTTCATGATAAAATTTTCTTTTACTTTGATTGTGGCTCATCATCGAATGACAATATAAGGAAAAAGTTGACAAATTATCTTTCAGGGGTTATGGGTGAACATCGCAAAGGATCAATTATTTTGTCTCCTTGGACCCAATGGTGCTGGAAAAACTACAACAATCAGTTGTTTGACTGGCATAACACCCGTGACTGGTGGAGATGGTAACAATCTTCTTTGACTGTGTGTGTGTTTTTTGTCAGTCCCATTTTTTTTGGGATTAAAGATGAAATTATGAGGCATATTAACATTATGATATGATATGTTATCAGCACTGATTTATGGATTTTCCATTCGAAGCTCTGTCAGCATGACAAACATTCAAAAGTCTATCGGGGTTTGTCCCCAGGTGACTCTCTTTTCCTATCTATGAGAGTGCTTATTTCCAACAATAAGCAGCATGTCTTTCACCATTCATAACTTCTCAAATAGAATACTGAAATAACCTTCATTTAAATTATGTTTTTCCTCATAGTTCAATATTCTTTGGGATGCATTATCGGGACAAGAGCACCTCCATTTGTTCGCTAATATTAAAGGTCTACCTCTGAATTCAATAAAATCGGTATGTGCTAAGCAAAAAAGTACTTTCTCTGTCACCATAATTGAAGATTCTTGACATTTGTTTGCAATGCTAACCACTTTTAACTGCAGCTTTTCTTGAAGATATTAACCTTCTCAATGAGCTTTCGTGAATATATCAACTCTTTGCACTATCACTTTACAAATGTTTCTCCTGAAATGCAGGTTGCTGAAAAGTCTTTAGCAGAAGTTAGACTCTCTAAGGCTGCCAAAGTGAGAGCTGGGAGCTACAGTGGAGGAATGAAGCGTCGCCTTAGTGTTGCCATAGCTCTTATTGGTGATCCAAAGTTGGTCATTCTGGATGAACCGGTAAGCTGATAGCAGATTAGAATATTTTTTCCCTTGCATATGTTCATGTGTACTGCATTGTTTTCTTACTTTTAGATGTTTTTAAATGTAGACTACTGGAATGGATCCCATTACGAGGAGGCATGTTTGGGATATAATACAAGATGCAAAGAAAGGTCGTGCCATTATCCTGACGACACACTCAATGGAAGAAGCTGACATTCTTAGTGACCGCATAGCTATAATGGCAAAGGGCAGACTCCGCTGTATTGGAACCTCAATCAGATTAAAGTCAAAGTTTGGTACTGGTTTCATTGTTACTGTTAATTTCACCGGAAGCAATAATGGACAAAGTCCTCTTAATGGAGATCATGAAGTTGCAAGTCCTCATCATGATGCAGTGAAGCAGTTCTTTGAAACTGTATGTTGCATAAGTTGGAAATCTAAAATTTTCTTCAAATTTGTAGAGTTGGCATCTGACTTGAGTTATATGTTGGCAGCATTTAGATGTGTTACCAAAAGAGGAGAATAAAGCATTCCTGACGTATGTCATTCCTCATGATAGAGAGGCGATTTTGAAAGTAAGCATTTCTCACAATCTTATTCTTACTCTTGATTTTTGCACATCAGCTTTTGAATATATATGATTTTGACATTATTTCCACTAAAGGGTTCATTTTTTCTCTTGGCATTATGACATTGGAATAGAAATTTTTTGTGGAGCTCCAAGATAGAGAAAAAGAATTGGGTATAGCAGATATTCAAGTAAGTCTCACAACACTAGAAGATGTTTTCTTGAATATAGCAAAACAGGCAGAACTAGAAACTGCTGCTGCTGAAGGAAGGTTGGTCACTCTAAACTTGACATCCGGGGCATCAGTTGAGGTAAGTCAGATCTATTTCATGTTGCTAATCTTCTGTGTCATGAGTTGTCAAGATTTTGATTATTTTTCCTGTTCCTTTCTTGAAATGACAATGCAGATACCTCCAGGAGCAAGGTTTGTGGGGATTCCTGGAACGGAATCTGCAGAGAATCCTAGAGGCATTATGGTTGAAGTATACTGGGAGCAAGATGATACTGGTGCTCTCTGCATTTCTGGCCACTCTCCTGAAAAACCAATACCCCCTCATGTCGAACTAGATGCTTCTTCAGCTTCGACTTACCGTGGAAATTTGTTAGGCCAGACAGGACCAGTTCATGGAATTGTCATCGATCCCAATCAGATTGGTGACTAACACCAGTTAGTAGCTTTACACGTATTACTAATATTTTACTGGAATACCAAGGTTGTTTACAGGATTTTTGTAATTCTAAAGGATGTATTTGTATATCAATGTGAAAATTTTAGTTCTTTTTTCTGTAATGCTACCAATAAACAGTGAGAGTTACCTTTACAATTTTTTCTTTGAAGAAATTTGATTTATTTCTTTGATTTTGCGTATAATTATGTCAAGCCAATACACTTTAAAATAGGTAACATAGAATAACTCCTTTATAACAATCAAATTTACTTTCAGCTGGCGTTTGTATGGTTGGAAGAGAAGGGATTTGGAACTAAGATACCAACAATTCTACTCAAATTACCAAAGTACCAAACAAAATGAATCAGGCATGTGTCATAAATAGTAAAATGTGACCGTGCCATCTAAGTCTTTCTCGTCTTCTTAACTCCGGCGGATGCGCACCTAACTTCAGCATTCAGATCCTACAAAATACGTAAATCACCATTATCAAAAACTTGCAAAAGGAGGAATTTGCAGAGAGGATTTCCTCTACTGCTACAACAATTCAATGCATTATTCAAGAAAAACTTTATACTTGCATGGAGACACAAGCGTGCAGCGTTGATGCAATTTTTCTCTTCTTTTTGCTTCATCCTCATCTAGTTTGCAGCGAAAAGGCCACTGACAATTCTGAAAATAATGATGACAAGCGTAATAGTAATACGTATACCGATGCCGTTACTGATCCAAAAGCAATCATTTCACTACTTATAACACCTTGCGAAGTAAATTCATTCGTTATTAAGAGACCCTGCTATGACTTCTTTTGATCCGGAGCCGGGAAGCAAAGATTGTTGAAGGGATTATGGCGAATAATCCTGGCAGAAAGATTCCTTCCCAGAAGCAGTTCTTTTGACATGCATGAATGAGTAAATTGTTTTCAAGTTTTGGTATTTCTCACATTTCTACTTCATTTATGTTGCATTAGCAAACAATTTGATTAGCTTATTATTGAACAGAACTTCTTCTCCAAGCTCCAAAACAGAGAAATGGAATTGGTATATATTAGAAAAAATAGCATAAAATAGATATTTTGAGCATGATGAATATTGAAAATAATATACGTACATAGATGAGTCAGAGCCTTCTTTGTGCGCTTTTCACAACTAACCATTGAATGTTCAAATTGATGCTTTGGATGAATGATAAATTGGATCTCAAAGAGAACTCGTTGGTTTGTGAAAAATGAAGGGAAAAGTGGCAAATCCCACGTTAAAAAAAGTAGTTAAGAACTCAGGCCTTGTGCACAAGATACTAGAATCTAAAGATAGTGAAGGTTCATGATTAGTAAAGATTTTATAATGCATGCCTCGGTGGTCCTTTCGTCCAACTGTAAATTTGTAATTCTTGCCAGGAGGGTGATGCAAATTCAAGACTTCCAATCGCAAAGCAATCAAGTGGACTAAAAAGAACGTTTTAGAGATATCTGCTATGGATATTTGAAAAAAAAAAAAAAAAAGCCTGAGTTCTTAAGAGATCTCAAGAAATTAGAAAACATGTTTTGTTAAAAAATTTCTACGATGTCGTCATGCTATATTTAAACTACTGTTCCAAATTTTATTATAAATGACATGATATTTATGGGTTAGCTCGCAACCATGGGTGGGTGATAAGTGATAAGAAATGTCTTCTTAATTATACCGATGATGATTACGAATGCAAAGGCCAGTATAAGGACAGAAGTATACTTTAGGGAGGGACCAAAAGAGAAGGCCGAAAAAAATATCTGCAATGAGACATCGAGTCAGAAAATTTGATGAGAGTTGCCCAAGTTACTATACCCATAGAAATTATGGATAGGGATTGATTTTGAAGCTGTCACTGGCTTTTTTTTTAAAAAAAAAATATCCATAGCAGATCTCTCTAGAACGTTCTTTTTAGTCCACTTGATTGCTTTGCGATTGGAAGTCTTGAATTTGCATCACCCTCCTGGCAAGAATTACAAATTTAAAGTTGCACGAAAGGACCATCGAGGCATGCATTATAAAATCTTTACTAATCATGAACCTTCACTATATATATAAAAAGTGTTGTCACGATAAAGGCTCTCTCTACAAGAACTATCTCGGTGCATATTCAAATTAGATTAGAATTTCAAATAAAAAATTAATGCATATTCCAAGTTTAACAAATTGGCTTCCTATTTCATTTGCAAACACACCAAATCCAACCGATCTTTACAGGCCTCGAGTTTTTGTTTTTGTTTTATCTTATTATATACAATTGTACTTTTATGTGTTTCAATTTTTTTTTTGAGAATTTTATGTGTTTCAATTTATTATTATAAACTTATGATAAGTGTGTAAGAGACTTATTAGTAAATCTAAGTACACCAAAAAACTTATATTACAAAGACTACATATGTAGGGATGACAAAATCCTCCATGGGTTTGGGGTCCCATGGAGCCCCACCCCAAATGGAAAATTTTTTTAATAATTTTTAGGAAATGAGGTGGGGAGTGAGAGAAAAATAATCCCCAAATTGTTAATAGGGTGGGGTTTGGCATTGCACTCCCCACCCCACCCCCACCCCAATCCCCATTATATATAAATATGTTAATAATTTTTATTTTATCAACTATAATGTCAATTAATAATTTTTTAATTTTTATGTAATATAAACATGATATGAGTAAAAGAAAACACTAAAATATTTTTTAATTTTAAAATATTATTATATTTTCTTTTCTCTTTTAAAGTGCTGCTCTCTTTAAATATTTTTCACTTTTAATATCAGTTTAAGATATTGTTTCAAACTTTTAGAGATTTAAAAAAAATTAAATACTTTATAATATGATGATGATTTTATTTTAAGTCTCTAATTTTTAATTTACTGAAATCATATTTTTATATCTATTATAAAATAAGTAAATGAGAAATGGGGTGGGGATGAGGGAATCATTCCCCACATGGGGATTTCTCATCCCCAACCCACTAAGTTTATTGGGAAATAGGGTGGGGAATGGAGGTAAACATTTTTAATGGGGTAGGCATCCCCACCCCCACCCCGCCCCATTGTCATCCATATACATATGTTGCCTAAAGAGTTTGGGTTTTATGCAAGATCATTTGGAACTCCCTTTAGTCTTTCACGTGAACCTAAATTAATGCATTTTGCCATGCAAAATGGCTGTCTCATATCACTTACTAATAGTGATATTTTTTACAGGATAGCACATGTTCAACTTAACCTTAAAGCTCTAGAAATAGTTTTTCTTGAACATAGCTATGCAAGCAGAAAAACATGATTCGACAGCTCGGGGAAATTTTGTTACTTTGACATTAACATCCAGAATCTCGGTTGGGGTAAGTGCAACCTGTTTTTCTTATAAATATATCTTGATCGCATTGACGATTTTGATCTATTTCATGTTGTCTTTGTCAAATGATAATGCAGATACCGATGGGAGCAAAGTTTATTGCAATTCCAGGAACAGAATCCGCCGAAAATCCTACAGGCTGAAGTGTATTGCGAGGCAGATGAATCTGGTGGGCTATGCATTGAGGGGCATTCTTCTGATCATGCAATACATTCTAGCGTCGCACAAGTTCAAAGAATTGTAATTGACCCCAGTCGGATCGGCGCCGGCAGTTTTAAGCTTAAGGACAATTAACTTACATGATTGTTTTGTTAATTTTAGCATTTTACCCGGTTAATTTCATTTTGATGTTAAGATTGACAGAATTTTTGTCTTTTTTTTTTTTTCCGAACGCAACACAAATAGTTTTACGATTATCACATTAGCGGTTGCGGAAAAGTCTGGTGGTCTCATTTATACGTGTGAAGATTAACACTATCCCTTGAGCTAGATCTTGGGATATAGGTTAATTGAGACCCCCAGACACCCAACACCGGCCTTATGCGTGAGAAAGAGCCACAACTACCTAACTTTTCTGGAGTTGAGAGAGATTCAAGACCACCCAACAAATGGAAGTGCTTTAATTTAAAGTCAAGCCGATGAGGCCAAAAAAAAATAAAAATGCATGGTGCTATTTGAAGGCACCGCATAAATCACAGACGGAATAACAGCGAAACTACAATTATGGGGTAACAAAGAACATCGATGAAATTTAAATTGGGAGTACTTTACAATCAAACTATGAACAACAGATATCAAGTCACCCAACCAGATGTTAATGTATAGCTGCAGAAGAGCAAAACTTCCGAAACTTATGATGACGATGTACTAAATTAAATCAGAAACACCCCCAACATAGAAAATTTGTAAAGCACACACCTCCAAATCTAGACTTCAGTTTCAGTTGATAAACATTATCTTACACCACAGACAAAAGACTCCAGATAAATTTAGACATCCTTAAACCAACTCCTGATTCCACCAAATCATCTTCTCCACTCTGCTTGGGTTACTTTTGCTGCAAATATCAAACAATTAACACCAACTGAGAAGAAGAAAAACAGTATGATGCTTTGATTATACAGTTAATAATTGTTAATTTTAAAAAATAAAAAATAAAAAATAAAAAATGGACAAATGATCTTCACATTTACACTATGGTTATATGAATAAGTGCCATACTGCAAGTAAAAGAAGAGATGATTTTAAAGAGAGCCAAGATTTCATACCATTTCCTTCTCTGGATGAGAAATGATTTTTGTCACCCTTATTTTTGCCACTGGCATGGACAACTCTCTGTGTCCTTGGTGACTGTGAGCTGATTTTACTATTGGTTGAAGAAGGCAGTGAATGACGCCGGGTGCCACTATTTTTCTCGGCACTATCTTGGCTAGATCTTGGGGAGCCTTGTAGTCTTAGCTTAGCCTTTGCAGATTCAGTTGCAGCCATATAGCTTGGCAGCGACGGACTGCTCTGCAGCCCATTCTCTGCACGTTCTTGCTTTGTCAGAACAGCAGCTTTCCTGCTAGATTTATTATTCTCATTGTTTGTTGAATCCTCCTTTGGTTCAAAATTACCATTTGTCATGGGAATAGTCTCGTCTTTACCACCACTCTCCATCCAAGGTTTTGACTCATCTGCGGCTAGATCACCAGGTGGTACATCAGACATCTCATTCATTTCGACTAGGTCTGGAGTGGTTTCTACATCGGGTAGTTCAGATGGTGTCAAAGTTGTCTCTTTCTTCATCTTCTCACCTGAATTGCTCAAGCTCCGTTCCAAACCTTCATGACATACAAAGCTTGTTGGCAACTTTTCCAAACTGTGGTTTGGTTTCTCAATTTCAATTTCTGACTGGACAGATGCAGAATTTTCTACTAGAGGATTATGAACCCTTCTCAGGCTACGCTTAACCTTTTCAAGTTCACTTTGTGGATTTTCGTGCACTGGATCTGCTGGATGGCTTGAAACTTTCTTCAGACTACGTTTGGATCTCTCAAATTCAGGGGTTGAGTGCACTGAGATACTGTCTGCATTGGCAGCATGGTTCCTGCGAACACTTCGTTTTGGTCGGCCTGTTTCAGCTTCAAGGGTTTGAGCACTAACATGCTTCTTCTGAGATTTTGAGTCTGACACTTTCTTTGGTTGGGGAGCTGGTTTCCAGATGTGAAATGCTGACCAGCGTTCTAACCAGGTTGAGACTGAATTTGGTTCCACAGGATCATATTGCAGGTGCAAAGACAACACAGTGGGTGATGAAGCAAGAAGCTAAAGTAAAAAAACGAACAGTCACTTACCCCACATACAAAAATAAACCAAGAAGGCTGTAGATCAAAAAGAAAAATTGCAACTACATCCTACCATATTTGCCAGCATATTATTAGTTAAATTAGAGGCCTCTGCCAAATACAATGGGTGCCATATTCAAATTAGAACTTACTGCTTTTGATACCACAGTCTCTGCCATGCACATTCGTTGTAAATAATATGACATATGAACATAAAGCTCAATCCATTAAAGGGAAAAATCATAACCACACAAATGGGCATGATAATGTGAGAATACCTTAGAGATAAAAGCACTTCCTGAGAGCTTCGATATTCGTGTAGACAAATTAAGTTCAATAGGATCCAAAGGCTTCCCCTGCTGAAGGACAGAGCAGTTAAAAGAGACAGAGCAGTTAAAAAATGAAATTAATTAGAAGTGAACCAGGCATGTAGAAATTCAGGCAGTTTAGTAATGTCTGGAATGTATAAATAACCTATCCATATATTTATAGATGAAGGTTGTCTACATAAAGTGATGCACGTATCCTAAATGAGTGGAATGGATGAAAAGTAAGAAGGTATATATTGATTTGTACAAGTACATAGTCGGGACAACCATTCAATGTTTAACCATCAAAAAGGTTCACTCTGACACCAATGCACCCCACCTGAGCTTTAGGTGGAAGTTCATGACATGCTCTATTCCGCATTGTTCATGGAATCAAAGCAAGACAAGTAATCAAGCCTCTCCATGCGAGACCTTTACTATTGAACAATAAATGACAGTATTTCCACATTCAACAGTATGTATTAACAGTGAGATCAGTGAAATATATTTAAAAGATGAATCTTAATGGAAAGAATCTGTTCTTTAAAATAAATATATAAAAAGAAGAGCAGTTAAATCCCTATTAGATGAGCTCTCAAGAAATTACCAAAAGCTTCAATGGAGTGCAAGTTTTCCTCACTTCCAGTCCAATATCAGAATGTCTGACCTTTCTACCGCGAACAAGTGCCTGTAACTTGACAAGCCCCAGCATAGCGCCTAGGGTAGCAACTGCTTGTCTTCTCACTAAATGTCCACGAATAAGAGCCTGCAACCTTATTATGCCTTTAAGGGCCCGAAATGCTCGCCGAGCCTTCACATCAAAAGCTAGTATTAGTGTGAGGTATCAAAAATACAATATAACTATGGAGAAAGAAACAATTGCAAAAGGCCTAAAATATATATTTTCAATGGTGTGTTCAGTTGATAAAGACAGAATCGCATGCATCCAGGAATGTGACATGTATCCCAGAAGTTATCCACAAAAGAGAAGATTACCAAGTAACCTCTGAAAACAGCCTGAGCTTTCATTGCTGCTTTCTCTTGCCTAATTTTCTCAGGATCATATGAAACATCTTGGAGTGTGAGATTCTGAGAATCTGTAACTTGACTACCTTGCAATGATAAGTCAACAGATTCTTTGTCTTCTGTTAACCTTCTTTCATCTCTATGAATGGTATTGCGGGTTGGATGTGAATCCGAGGGAGGATCCAGAGCAGCATCAGGTTCCGATGCCTTGACAGCAACTAAAGCCTCCTTTTCATTCGCAACTTTCTGCAAAAAAATCATATGGTCAAAGTTAAAAGATGATGATGCTGGCAACAAAACAATAATACTGTGACTTATTGATATATATGTGTATATATATAACGTACCTACAAGAAAGCCAATGTCTAATACGATATAATAAATACAATAGTTTTATCAAACCAATAGCTTCAAAGCCAACAAACATATGCAACATTGTACATAAGATAGAGGTGTGGTCACAAAATCTAGTGGTTATTCTAAAATTCTTAAAATCTATGATTGAAGTTAAAACTTATTGTATCTTAAAAGCATAATACTGCATGTTTGGTTAAGGTCCCATCAAAATTAGAATGTTCAGAATTCAGGAGGAACACAAACTTCCTGCCATCAAAGTACAGTACTGTGAATCTGTGACGTTGGCACCAAAAATTCCATGCCAATAATATGATGATGTGACGATTTTCAACTGACGTATAGATAATCTAGAACAACATCTGAGAATCTATCAATCTATCAAACATTATTTACAGCTTAGTATTACCTCCCTCCCTTTGAAAGCATTAGACTTAGATGACTTCTTGCCAAAGAGTACAGTCTTGATCCATTTTGCTGGTGACTTTCCCATTACCTGGAAAGCCAGAGGTTGTAATTGCACAGACCTGAATCCCGGCATTCCATGAGATAGCAGTTTGTATAATATATATACATCAGGAATAATTGAAAATAAAATAAAAAATGAAATTGTAAGACCAGAATTATACCATGCAGTACAGGGAAACAAAATTCGACTTGAGCACCTGGACCATTTACAAGTACAGCATTCTTTACTCTTTCTAAACTTAAAAGGATGCACTGGAGTCATTTTTGTTCATGTAATATTTCCTAGGCAACGAAAACTATGTTGACGACTACAAAATTACATAATCTGACATAAGACCTAGAGTGCATTTATCCTGAATGCTAACTATATGCGTCAGTGTGGCAACATTGCTGGACTTGTTCAAGACATTTTGCAAAACACAGTGATCTAATCGATTCCAGAACAAAATCTTAACGAACAACAAATAAGCAATGGAAGTGAAAAACAATCTCATAATTCCAGCAGTGATTGGACATCTTAGAACGCTAACTTCGTGATCTCGAACAAACAAGAGAAGCAGCAAATGCTACAGTAGAAACAACAGCAAATAATGAATTAAAGCACAAAATTATCACGTATCGATCGGATTTACACTAGATCTGAAATTTACCTGACAAATGTGACTCCTCTAACCTCCAAATCTACCATTCCTGTGCTCAAAAATCAAATTATCAGAAACATGAACAGAAATTTCCACAAATACAAATATTGAAAAAAATATACATAAATCGGTTCAAGTTTCAGAAGAAGAGATACAAATGAAGTTATATAGTGGAAGCAAAGAAAATGTACCATGAGTGAGTGCGTGAGCGAGACAGTGAGCTTGCAAATCAAGGAAATGTGAAATAAAAGTTTCTTCGATTTTTTTCCTGCTTTGCTTTGCTTGCTATGCGTACTGTGCACTGGTAGAGCAAAAAATTGCCTGAATTTGAAAATTTTAGATAAAATATGAAGTTTCGTTCTCCTGTGTGAGGGTTCATGGTAAAAAGATGCCAGGAATTATTATCTGCCACTACATTGACATACTCTGTTGATATGTTTATTCTTGCGATGACTGAATGGTTAAAAAGAATCATTTTCGTGTGGACGAGTGCATGGAATAAAAGCTCTTGAGTTAAAGAGGGTGGTGTCAGGTGTCCCATAGGCAGTTACTTCGAGTACAAGTGTCCCGGTTCTTTATTTTAAGCTGACGCATATGGAACTTACAATTATACCCTCTCACCAGAAATCAAATGGCAGCGTGCGACCGTGGAGCGTGGAGAACCGTGGCCATTGATTTTGGCGGTAATGTCACGGACAACGGTTACTTTAGCGCGTGGAACTGGAGGATTTTATTTGGTAGTGAGTAAGTGATACGCTGGAGCGACTGCTGCTGTCAGACAAAACAAAAGTAAAAAGACCGCTGTCAAACTTCCCCATGGGTTCGATCGAACCCGGTCATCGTGATCTTCGTCGAGGGGGAGCTGCCTACGGTACAGATTCTGTACCTAACATCTCCCATCATCCCACCATCCCATTTTCTATTGTTTAATTTTTCACTCCACATCCAACGGCTGATGCTGCAGTCTGTAGCTTACAGATTGTGTAAGCTAGTCGAGTCCCGTCGAGGGTTCATCTGCCTCAGTATCATTATCTCTTTTTAAAATAGCACAAAAAAATAGGAATAAAGGAATCGATTTGATAATATCATACTAGTTTGAGGTATTGCAATGGTAGTAAATCATTCATGTCAGTTTCTAAACTTCATCTAATGATTTTAAAGCGATATAAATAGATGAAAATGATGTAAACCTTTCTGATTAATAATTTTGCTATAAACTTCTCTGATTAAACAACTATCCATATCACATGTCATTGATGGATTGAATGTACGAGCAATCAACTAATCAAATTCTAAGAAGATGGTGGCAAATTAATTATAAGAGCCAATGCTTTTTAAGTTTTATAGAGTGATGATAAATTTCTCACCTAACCTATAGTTTCTTGTTATTATTTAGTTAAGATATTATTCCCAATAAAACAGTAGACAATTAATTTTTTTTTAAAAAAAATTAATTGTATGTTTGCTGCTTGGAATAAAGAGCAAGATTTTACATTGATAATGCTTACTTATTAAAAATAAAAAAGAATGAAAATAGATTTTCAGTGGGACTCAAAAATTTTATAATGATGAATGAGAATCTCATTTACATGAAGAGGTAAAAATGAGAATGAGGGAATGCAGATGAATTAATATTTTTATTGTTAAAAAAATTAAAAATTTCTTTTTTTACCTCGTTTAAATAATAATAATAATAACAATAGCAACAACAACTACTAAAATATTATACTACTACTATAATTAAAATCATAGTAATTATTATTGTTATAATAGTTAATACTATAATAACAATTGTCATTATTTTATTATATTATTATTATAATAGTTGTAATAATGATCATGGTAAAAATATTTATAATAAAAAGATTTACTTTTTATTTCGTTAATGCACAAAAATATACAATTATAAGTATGAAAATTTTAATAACCTATAACAATCAATTTCAATTACAAAATTAAATAAATATATTAATGGAAATACAATTTATTTCGATTTTAATTCATGCAGCTCTTATAAATAATTTATTTTAATTTACATTTCTCTTTCTTATTTCAGCCAATATAATTTGAGCCCATTTTAATTTTGGAGAAGTAAAAGCACCATAATATATATATATATTTTTTAATAACATTGTGGTTTTCATTGCTTCACTCATCGTGAAGAGATTGGATGTTCAATACCCTTTTATCACGTGAGAGCAAGGGTTTGGTTCTTCTCGTGGGACAATGAGTTAGAATTTTTACTAATTGCATTAGCATACATAATATGTTTGGGATTAGAAATCCATATGGACTATAGGACTTTGACGGTTTAACCTAAAAGTTGGTTGGACACCTAATTTGTAAGGTAACATTCGTTTTATTTTTATTTTTTTAAAAGAAGCTTGTGTCATAATTCAATCGTTTGAGTGATTAGATTTGTTGCTCAATGGTACTCATCCCCTACGCATAATCAGCGCTTTACTTTGTGTCTCATGGGGCTCATTCCTTGAAATAAGAATATATTTCTCCCATTCCCAACTTAATGGTTAGTAGAGATATAAACTTAACACTAAAGTATATATATTAAGGCCACTCGACCTTTGGCAAATTGTGAGAGAAGCTGCTCAAGTTCTCGTGAATTCAAATTATCCCTCAATTAAGCATGATTAAGTGGAGCCAATTTGTAGTATTTTTCCCTTGTGAAATGCGAGTGGAAAGATATATATCTCTCGAATATTTATGAAGGTTATTTGTCTGAACAAATTCTTCATATAATTTAATATAAATTTGTAATCTCAATTATTTGTTTGATTGTAAATTTCAGTAATTGTTATCATGATGTAAATATATGATAAAATATCAATTCTAAAAAAAAAATCTATAGCGAGAGTCCTAATAGATTTTATGGTGTGTTTACTTGTGGGTTTGGGGAATAGGAATGAAGGAATGAGAATGAAACATATGTTTACTTATCAAAATGTAATTTGGGAACGATAATAAAATGTATGGGTCCCACACAATTTGGGAATAAAGAATATGAATCTCATTTTCATGGAAGAGTTGGAAATCAAAATGTGAGAATATGAATGAAATATGAATTTACTTTTCTATCATTCTAATTTTTTCATATTTCTTAAATTACCCTTATTCAAATCACAAATAATTTTATTATTTTAAATGTCATTAATAATAATAATTATTATTAAATTTTATTAACTTTATTATTTTAGTTATTATTATTATTATTTTCATTAATATTATCATTATTAACAATAAAAATAATGATAAAAACAATAATTAATAAAAATAATTAATTTATCATTATTAACAATATTAGCCTTATTGTTGTTATTATTATTAATATTAATTTTATTATTAATATTAATTTTATTAACTTTATTATTTTAATAATAACAATAATTAATAATAACTAAAATAATAAAGTTAATAAAATTTAATTTTAATAATAATAATAAATGTTAATAATGATAATATTAATATAAATAATATTAACAATAATTAATAGTAACTAAAATAATAATAATAATAATAAATGTTAATAATGATAATATTAATAAAAATAATAGTAACAGTAATTAACAACAGCTAAAATAATAAATTTAATAATAATAATAATAAATGTTAATAATGATAATATTAATAATAATAATAATAACAATAATTAATAATAACTAAAATAATAAAATTAATAAAATTTAATAATAATGCATGTTAATAATGATAATATTAATAAAAATAATATTAACAATAATTAATAATAACTAAAATAATAAAATAAATAAAATTTAATAATATTATTATTATTATTAAATTTTATTAACTTTAGTTATTATTAATTATTGTTAATATTATTTTTAATAATAATAACAACAACAACAAAAACAATAATGATAATATTGTTAATGATGATAAATTAATTATTTTTATTAATTATTAATATTATAAGTATTTTGATAAATTGATTATCATTCCCACTTATTTTTACCTAATAAATATTAAAATCTCATTCTCATTCCTCATTTATATTCCAACTCATTTTCTCATTTTACCCAATTTCTACTCTCATGGCGTAAACGCACTGTTAGAATATTCATACCTATAGATTGTATCATTGTAACAAATTAAAAACAAAAATTCAACCGTTCCAAGCATTGAGCCCAAAAATCTCTCATTCGGGCCAATTCTAGCTTTATACTCAGTGGCCCATGTGCTAGTGCAACTGGATACGTGATTGTGCTCACCCAGGGGCCCAAGCAACTACTAAAAGAGAAACTGATTCCATCATTCAGCCTCATCTTAACCGTAAAGCAGTTTCAACGGCTTGGGATTTGAAATTCGAAATTCAAATAAACGAGCGTTTAAAGGTCATAAGTAGGCCCCATGAAGCGCCTATTCGTTCAAAGATCCATTCAATTACGGACACTGGCCGTTCTCCATCTCACTAACTGGAAAAACTAATCCCACCGTCCAACACCGCGTTTAAAACTGGAAATTAAGATAATAACCGGTACATTCATCACACGTCAGCGATCTGGTGACGTGTCATCATAGATGAGAGAGTACACGATTTGATAGCGCGGAGGGAAAGTAGGATGAATTTTGTGAGATAAAGAATATTTGAGTTTGGCCGAGGATGAGACGGTTCCTAAAGTTTCCCGCTCGGATGACAAACGGCAAAAGAACAGCAGTAACAGTAACATTGCATTTTTCATTTCTAGATTTTAATAATAAAAGCGTGAATAGCAGGCCTCTCTCCTTATAAATCCTCTCTGTCGCCTGTTCTCTATTTGTCTTCAAAACGATCACAGTCTTTAAGAGAAAGCTAAAAACAAGCTATTATTAAAGTAAAGTAAATCCATGGCAGAGTCCATAAGAGAGGAACCTGCAGCAATTAGCGGTATCGATTATTAAATTTGAAATTTGATATTCTATTCTATCACATTTTTTTGTGTTTTTATTTTCAATTTTGTTTTGTTTTATCGGAATGTTACAGCGAATTCAATGAGATCAAAGCTACGGTATCCGCTGCGATCGGCTACCAAATCGAAGGAAGAGAAGCCGCCGGTGGTTGATCCCTCAAATTCTTCTGCATCTAGAAGGTCTTTTTTTCTACTTGTCTACTTTTTAAGTCTTAGTTTTATATATTTGGCGTTGTTTAGCAATTGCTTTAGAAAATTATATCAGAGATTAGCAGATAAACGATTGATGATTTGATCTGAGAAATTGGTTAGAGTATTTGGTACGTTGTTACTGTGTGAAATAAATCAATGGTATTGATAATGTACCAGCTCCGAGGTATGCAATTTTTTTTCTTTTAAGAAATCACGCTTAGTTTTGTGGAATTTAATTAATTATTGAAAAGTATTCAAAATATATGAGAATATAGAAGTCAGTGACATTTTCAGATAAAAAGAAAAATAAATTTGTGCTTGAACTATACATTTTATAATTGCTTAAAATTTGTAATACACTTGAAATATTCTCTTGGATTGCACGGACGTTTAGGTTCCATTCAACTCAAAAATCTATCAATTGATTATGTGTCGCTTTCGAAGGAAAAGCAATACTCTGTTTAAAAGGAAATACACAATAGACCTGTGTTGCAGAAGATGAGTTACAAGTCATGGAATTAAATTTGGAAAGTATGCTAATCTCTTTGAGTAGAATTTGGTTTCATGCAATACACAAGAAATTTTTGTAGAATAATTTACCCCTTTTGGATTGTTATGCAGTTGTTTATATTTTGTAATACTTAAGAAGTAACGATGGAAATATGGATAGGTGTAAGGGTCGGTAACAGTAATGCCATGAACTCCTATGGCTACATATTCAAGTAAAATGCTTTTATGAATCAAATCACAAACAATCCTTTCACTTTTTCTCTCTTGTACTATGTTATTTCTTGAGGAAAAATGCATTTGACTCAGTACATTCTGGGTGTCTTCTTTGTTTGTTTTTCAGGGGGAGATCAACATCAACTCTAAGCAAAAGTGTCAGTGTTCTCGATCTCTCTGCCAAAGAAAAATCTGCTAAGCCACCTAGAAGGCTTTCCATACCTGCCAAGTCAACAGTCAATTCAGCTCCAAAATCAGTTGGCAACATCACTCCAATTTCTGAGACCAGAGCTAAGAGATTGTCTATTACTCAACGGAAAAGCGAAACACCTCGTTCTGATATTTCCCTATCATCTAGCCGAAAGAAGTTCAATGTTCTGTCCTCAGCATCATATTGGCTGAATCAAATTAAGTACTCTGAATCTGTTGCTAAGCACTCAATTTCGCTCGGTTTTTTCAAACTTGCTTTGGAAGCTGGGTGTGAGGTATGCAAATTTCAATACATCATCTCTTTGTTTGTAAACGCAATTTCTCTACACATGTTTGAATTTTATTCTTGTATTTGCTGTAGTAAGAATTCTATTTCGTTATATTTAACAGATCCTTATTGATGTACTGAAATGTTTTAGTCTATTGTTTGCTTGAATGTAACATAGAATAGATAACAAGTTGCGCTTACAGGAGTTCTGTAGAATAGATGATATTGAACATTTTTTCCTTTTTCCAGCCTCAGAAAATGCGGGATGAACTCAAATCCTATGCTCGTCGTCATAATCTAAGTGAGCTTGGAGAAACTGTTAAAGACTTATTTGAAAGGTACAATATATCAGAAACTTTGGAGCAGTTGCAGGTCTCAGAAACCTGCTCTCAGGTGCCTGAAGAGGGGACTCGCTCGTCCGACGATGAGGTTCATAGCTCATCTTCTACAGTGGGAATTAGGAAACTGAAACCCAAGTCTTTGAACACTGATTCTGCTATAGCTTCCCCGGTCGCAGAATCAGTCAAGAAGGAGATTTCCTCAAAGAATAGCCCTGCACCACCAAGGACACGGGCGTCTTTGAATAAGAATTCTGCAAATTCAAGATCTGTGTCAGACATTGGGAAGCCTAAGATACAGAAGAAACCCCAGAAGCCAACCAAACAAGAGACCAATAAAGAAAAGGACAGGACTAAGCAAGGAAAGAAATCGGCCGGTGTGGAAGGCAAGTATAAAGTATTAGTGTTTTTTTTTTGCGATATTTGTAATTGATACTTGGGGGTCTAAGAATTTGAAGATTGCTTTTATTAACAGGTCCAGTTGGTCCTCCGGCAAGTGATAAAGTTGAAGAGAACAAAGAGAACATGGTAAAGCACCTACTTCGCTCAAGATAGTTCAAATTTTGTTGTGGATGACTTTCTTCCCAAAGGAAATAAACTAGATTTCCTTATATAATTTTGATTCCCACTTGTGCTGTAGGACTCTTACCCAATGGAAGAGATCTGTGCCTGACTGAAGTGACATGCAGGCAGATATACTGATCCGGAAATGCCTAAACATATCATTTTCATCCACCTTTAGCGTTTCTTCAGTGTTTGCTTGTCGGTTTTCTTGTGTAGATTTGTATAGAAATTGTTGAGATGAATGCTTTCCAGTCTGGAGTGATAAGAGATTTTTTCTATTGGTCTTTGATTGTTTAAATTGAGATTGTGTTTAGCAAGTCACAATTATTGGTGATACATTTGTATTGAATCATATTTGATCTTCCTCCGATACTGGTACCCATTGATGGATAAATTTGGATTTTTAACATCTGATTTCTCTTTTATTTTTTTAATAGGTTACAAAAGAACGGGTCAATTGTGATCCAAATCTGTTATGTCAAGTCCGTATGATAACAAATTTAAGGGGAAAAAAGGTGTTCATACGACAATCTAGATCCAAACTACGTACGAAAATCTTTGTCTACTTGAAAGGGTTGGATTTGGCGACCGCTGAAGTTTAGAGCTAAACGCATCACTTTGGATTTAGATTAGTCGGGAGCCGAAAGAGCTCCGAATTAGTAAGACTATAAACGAATGGAGCAAATATTGGATTAGATTTCTTATTCTTAAAGGGGCAAAATGTCAATATATTATGTATCCAGCTCCTTGCGGGAATCAATAGTTATGTGATAATCAATTTTTAATTGCTTGGTCCACGAGTTGTTTAACCCTTTGATCGAGTCATAACAGCAGCGAAGACAAGACGTATTAACTGCAAACTGATAATTATGATGAGTATGAACATCTAGAATGCAACCAACAAGACAAACATCCCACGACACTGCTTTCATGTCTGAAAACTAGGATGTCGACAAACCCCAAAAGTTAATGGTCTACTTGAGCCCCATCTTTAAGAGAGGTGACAATTTCTTATGATGAAACATGAAACATGGGAAATCATATAAATTCATCACAAATTGGTACATAAAATTCTATTGTACACAAGCTCAAAGGCACACAATACTGAAAGTAGTACTATATTATAATATGGATTAAATAGCTCTTAACATTCATATTTGGGAGGGGTAGCAAGACAACTCTGCTTGGTTTTTAATGAGGCAGTGAATGAGAATGAAGTTAATCTGCTGTCCAGCTCTGTTCCACTATTTCCCTTACTCTTCTGTTGTATTCACGCTTGTTCTCACTAAACATCCGAGCAGCTTCTGAATTTGCAGGAGAATTTGGGTTGGGATCACAGAGCAATGACTGCAATGAGCAAATAGCAGTCAAATTGTTTGATCAAATGAATTGGACAATTAGAATATTGCAAAAGCTCAATATCTTTTTGTGACCTGGTGATGGTTCTTTCAGCAGTTCCATGTAAAAATGGTTTAAAGGACTACTAAACAGTTCTTGACAGTTTTGGTAAAAACTGGAAAAGCAAGAGTGCATAAAACTGATGCAATTAAAGTGGGAAAAAAAAAAACCACCCATGGAGAAGCGAAACAATTCACAAACCTGAATAGATGTGAGTATAGCTGCCACATCATATATAGGACTCCACTGATTTTGCAAAATATCCAGACAAATACTTCCATCGGCATATACTGACCATATATAGATTACTTTAGTACAGCAATATTTAGTGGATGTAATCACTGAGGGCAAGAAGTTAATATGTTAACTTACTATTTGGATGAAACATCCTAGAAACAAATCGCACAGTTGGCGGTTTGTTTGGATAATCCTCCGTAAACTGAAGGGTCAACTTGAACGTACCTGAAGAATTCAAAATAAAAAATTTGTCATGTGAAATATGGCTATGATATGTCAGGATAAACATTTGTTTTATATCTAGCAGACAATCAATATTAAATATTGTCATGGACTTGGCCTAATGGATCAGCATTTGAAGCTTTCTTACTAACCTTGAAGGAGAAACACCACCTAAGCACTAATAACAGCAACATATCATTCCTCCTATTCTTAAATTTCTACCACCCAAATATTGGAAAGGGCTAGCAGGATTAACTTTCTTTCATTCTTACTACACCTAGGCTAATCCACTTTTTGTCAACAATAACCTAAAGACAAGTGCAGCATAAGGTTCTACTGATAGAAACTATATAGTGGAGCCAAGGGGTAAAACAGCTTACTTAAGGTTTTCTTACTTCCAACTACAAGGTGGACTTTCAATTCCACGGGACAGGTTCATTCTGTAAGTCAATTCATTAGGTTCAATCTGCAAGTCAATTCATGTAACCATGCAATCAACCCTACCAATTAACTTTTAATTTCAACTACGCAAGGAGGTGAAAAGAATTTCAAGAGAAGACAACTTTTTACCTCATTCTCTAAAATCATCTAAATTTAAATATTACGCAAGAGAGTAAACAAAGTTATAGTAAACATAAAGTCATAGATCATTTCAAAGAATACGGACAGCACAGTATGAAGTCCCCCTGGAATATAACTTAAGAGTTCATGGAAAGTAAAATGTAGTAAAAAATTCACCGCATTCCTTACTAAAAGCGTCCAAAGCAGGATGACTCACCTCCATCCCATGGAGTATCATCAGGACTGCAATCCAAATCAGAAAAGAAACAAGAAGCAACTTATCCAATCATACTCAAATATATTGATATACGGAAATAAAATAAATAACATCAGCAAACACAAATGGAGACTGTCAACACATTTTGTTCTAAACTTACCCAAATATCACGGCATTCCAGAGCATAATATTGTTGTCTTGGGGAGCCCCACTGATGCCTGCAGGCGGGTCTTGCTGCAACCTTTTAAAATCTCTCATCAGCCTCTTCCTTGCAGGTGTCGACATCGTCACCACCTACAAACTTCAGAAATTCAATCAAAAGAAAAATCCAAGTCGTCGCCCTACATTATTCTTTCACGTTAACCAAACATATCATCTTGAATTCAATTCATGCACATCTCTTTGGATCATAAAGACATAAACACCAAACACACTAAAGACAAAAACCCGTTAAGTATCAAAGATCATATCATTCAGCACAATTAAACAACGGTTAGAAAGTTACTATTTACAATGTTTTTCTTTCTTTTTCCAATTCTCAATCTACTTTTAGCTACTCAAACCATAATTTGTTTCTTTTCTTTTTTAGTTTTTTCCCTTCATTTATGCATAAATTGCAGAATCACTAAATGGGTGCAAGAAATTCTCAGTCCACATCTGAATTAGAGATCCCCACGCATCAAACAGTCCATAAAAGTAGATTTTTGATTGCCTCAACAAGGAAAAATTAGATCTTTCCTTTGCCGTAACCGATCTAATATAACCAGAACAATAAAATAAAATAAAATAAACAAACAAACTCCACAAAACTAACAACAGAAACTAAAACAAAGAACCCAACCTGAAAGGAGACGGTACGAGAAACTGGTAAACAAGAGGGAAAGCTAAGCGGCTTCAAGTTTCAGCGTTGGAATTGATTGAATTTATACAACGAAAGAAAAGAAGAAAAAGACTTGAGTGGATTGAAACGGAGAGTACGAGTGGAGAAGAAAAAAAGAAGAGAGAATCTGCAGACAGCGGAGAAGAAAGCAGAATTCTTTTTTTACGTGAATTGTTGGGATATGGTTGGCCTGTTGCGTGTGTTGAGTCGAGCCCCGTCCCCACTCTGTTTTATATTTTATTGCTGCTCTTGTGTCTGTGCTTATCACTTCCACTTCACACTGTTTATTCTTTTTTTAAGTTTGAGTAATTACACACCATTATGTTACAGTACTAGTGTTGCATGTTAGAACATCACTAAAAAAACTTTTCAAATAAAATTTTATTATTTATTTAAAGAAACATATTAATATTTAAAATTTCAAAAGACATTTCAATAAAAATTATTCAAATAAGAATTAATTATCTCTCTTTAAAATTAGAGAGTTAATTTCTCTCTCTTCAATTTATATTTATTACTTTTTATTGAAAAAGAGAGATGAGTGCTTTAATTACTATTGACTTTTTTTAAAAAATAATTATTTAATTAAAATAATATTAATTTATTTATATTTGAAGAGCCTTTTGGAGAATATCATATTTTTTTATCCTTCTGTTTACCACATAGGTAAGCAAATAGGTATTTGAAGAGTAAAATTTATAAAGACTTTTAGGGATGCACTTAATTATCCCATCATCATCAACAATTTTAAGGTGCTTGTTCTTTTATTTTTTTGGGTGGGTTATGGGACATATTAGAAGGTGGGGTTTGAGACACTCATATTTTATGCAACAAAACAGAAGAATTGTGGCTCTAAGCTGGGCTGCGTGGTAAGATGTGATTAGGGGTTGTGTTACCGTATAATAGGTACTATAGCGATCATATTGAAGAAGTAGAATATTTACCCAAAATAGGCTATGGGTTTAAATACACGTATATGGGAATAGAGGTTATGTCATTGAGTTGAATAAGTTGGGGTGGACTTGAAGATAAATGCATCATATGTAACTTTATTTTATTCCTTCTTATCCTTTTTTTTCTCGTAAATGTGTAAAGTAATATATATATATTTAAAATAAAAATAAAAAAGTTAGGCTCCAAGCGACATTAAACTTTTATGTATTTTTTTAGTTGTTGTAAATTTAAATGAATTAATAATCAACTAGTTATTCAACATAAGAAAATGAATATTTTAAAATAAGGTCATTAATAACATAAAAGAGAAATAATTGGAGATGCAAGGGAACCTCTCCCTTTAACTATATTTATGCTAGTATTTAACTATGTTTTTATGCTACTATTTAACTATATTTAAAGGAGAAAATACTTTAATTGTTTGTACCTTAATTTCTTTACAATTTTATAAGAGTAAATACATCAAGAACTCAATAGACGAGGGAAATAAACACTGCGAGTGCCCAAATTTTTGTTCATTACACAGTTGGTGAGATCATATTTATTTAACACTGTGGAAAAGATATACAGGACGGTGCCGGAATAGCTCAATGTCTCGTAATCCAAAGAACAGATAGAATCGGCATTTCTTCTTCCATGAATTAATTTTTCAAGACAAAAAAGAAGAATGTGATCGCATAAACATAATTAGGGAAAGATCGATTTACTGTCAAACGGTACTCTTCTAGTTTTATTTGCCCTTACTGATTCTGGAGACAAAGTGGCTGGGGTGTATCACGTATGGCTAGCCCCCACCCATATCATGTATTTTACTTAATTTGGTCATCTTTTAATTTTCAGTTTTTATTTTGCTTCCCTTGATAATCTCTTAATTTTCAATTAATTTTAGTTTGTTTCCTGTACTTGTATATCTTATCAATCATAAAGTTAATCGTTTCGAACTACTAAAATGAAGCATTCATGTAGCATTTAAGAATCAACAATGGAGATATTATATTTCTTTGACAAATTATCAGAACATTTAGTATTTTACCATGAAAATATACTAAGATGAAAGATTTTGTAAAGATTATAGTAATAAACTAATAGACACCAATATATTTCTTATAATTATTTGATGTTCTACAATTCTTAAAGTAATCAAGCAATACTAATAACCCTATTGTTAATCATTCGTAGCATCTCCATTCTCATTAATATCGACATCATAGCGTAAATCATTTTTAACTACTAATTAAAATCAAGCATTCATATGTAGCATTCAAGAGTCAACAAGAATAACATTTATTTGACAATTATCAAAACAACTTTATTGTCAAATAGTTTGGAGACCTACAACAAGATTTCCTAATAATAATAATACTAACAATAACAACATTAAGACAATTGACTTCCCCATTCCCACGTATGACGTATCGAACGAATATATATTAACACATCGTCGACCAAATGATTTAAGACCAAAGAAGGGATAATAAAACAAAAAGCGAAAAAAGAAAAGGAATTCATTTGACTTTCTTAGCTAGTTTACATGCTGTCACAGTCTGCATGGCCAAATTTCTTTATCATACATCATAACTGGTGAAAACACAAATTAAAATTAATAAAAGAAAAAAATCAACACTAATTGTAACAGAGTGTTCAAAATAAGCGTTCAGTCAGTGTGCTCTCTATCGTCAGCAGGAGATGCAGAAGCACTCTTAGAAGTTGAAAATGGCAAAGAGTTAGGCGGCAGAAAAATCAAACTTCCTGGCTGGTGATGAGAACTTGCTGAAGATGATTTGTTCAAGTAGCTTGTTGCGCAACCACCGCCCTTCACTGTTTCTAGAAATTGCTCACCCCACTTGAGTTTCTGCCCTAAATTATCTCCGTTGACCTGATTATTATTTACACCACTGCCATTGCCATTTCCAATGATTGATTTAAGAGCAACAGCTAAAGCAGATTGGAAACTTGGGTCTGCTGTTATTGCTTTGGTAGCGGCTGCTATTGTCTCCGCAGGTAAAGACTGTTGAGGAGGAAGATTAGGGTTAGGGTTATTCTTTTGCATGTAGGATTGAAAGATATTATCTGCTGTCTGCCTGCTTCCCATGTTTAAAGATCCAATTTGATTGCTTTTGATGTAGGGTTGAGTGCAACTTCCATAGCTAAGTAGCCCATTATTACTCCATGACATCAATGAACTTGATTCTGTGGAACTGAAGTTGAGATTTGTGGAAGAGTATCTTGGGGCTGGAGGATAATTTGAAGTAAACCTACTGAACGGAGACGAAGAAGAAGAGGGTGCTGTGGTTGTTGTGAGATCAAGGGTAATTGTTGGGTGTAAAGGTGAAGGTGATAGTGATGAAGAGGAGTTGGGTGCATAGATTTGCCTTGACTTATCAGATAGGTAAAAGTTGAGTCCGTGCATAAGGAGATTATTGGGTGCTGTGATTGCGGCGGTGGAACCAGGGCGAGAGCTTGATGATGATGACGATGTTGAGCCGGACAATAGCATCGAAGCAGCCGCAGAAGTGGTGGAAGCCATTGCTGTGGCCGAGACAGGAAGTGGGTGGTTGTGGGTTCCTTCATAGGTTGTGATTAAAATGGACATGTCCTCAGCACATCTTTGGACCTGAAATTAATTAATTATCAAACAAAAGTCTATTAAAGATAAAAAGACGAAACACTAGTACTAATGGATTTGATTAATGTTCAATTTATTGAGTAAATTTTATGTTACAAGTACTGCATATAATCCACATAAATTTGGCAATACACACACTTATATACCTGTTTTCGTACAGGGCATGAAGGTGCAACAGTGCAGCGATAGTAGGCTCGGGGGCAGGGGTTTCCTTTTGCAATCTTTTGTCCATATTTCCTCCATTGGCAACCATCATTCATCTGCACATAAAAAAAAAAAAATGTTTTATACATCAATCTAATTTTAATGAATTGTATACGATAATGCATCAAGCAATAACAAAATTAAAACCTAATTATAAGTTATAAACAAGTTAGATAGATGCGTCAATATTAATCACTTACCGTTGGAGTATCACATCTAGCCCTCACAGAAACCCTAGCTTTCTTGACATGACTTTGTTGCAACATTTCATCATCTCCATTTCTCATTGTCTTATTAAGACCTTTCCTGGGTGTCCATGTCTCCCCAGCTTCCTCCTTTGATTCTTCAAGACTCTGTGCGGGGCTCGGATTAGTCAGAGATTCATTTGCGTCTGATTTATTAGACGCTTCAAATTTGCAGTCTAGTGCAAGAGACAAGCCTTCTTGAAATTGTTCCTCCTCTTTAACCAGAGAAGAGGTCTTGTTCTTTTCATCCTTTTTTGAATCACTTGGAAATCTTCCGAGGCTAAGAGATACAAGCTCAACTTCTTCCTTGTCACGGTCATGATCATTAGATGTCTCTGTTGATTTCTTTGCTTCTTGGTGAACAATGTTAACAAATTGCGTTTGAAGGGTCTGGTAATCCTTCATAATGCGATTTAGGTACATCTTCAGTCTTTCATTTTCTTGTCTCACCTCACCCATTTCGGCTCTGGCAGTTTCAAGCTGATCATCCTAGCATCACAATAGTAAGAGACCAAATTCAATAATAGTTTTAAAGGAAAAAAATTATACTTATGTGTTTCAAAGACTAAATTCTTCACTCCTAATTAAGATACTATTCATGTGGTCACTCATCGTCAGCCAAGATATCATCAGGAAAATAATAGATTGATTTGATCATGTATTATTTATACTGGGAGGGAATTAAGTCGAGGCAATCAAAAGTAAAATTTCAGAGATGCAAAATAAATTTCTCAAACGATCGAGATGCTGAACACAACATTGGAATTTCTGCTGGAACCTCATGTTACATTAAAGATGTCTTTGGCAACTAAACTTCATGCATGCTAGTTAACAGATATGATCAAACTTGCTCTAACCTGTTCTTTTCGGCTTGAAGAAGATGGTTTTGACTCAGGTCCCAAAGAGGATCCTTTTGCATTAGTTAGTACCAGATGCTGCATCACGATAATGAAAATTAATCATCAAAAGTTAATAATATAGTCAAAAATTAATATGGAACATATATCCAAGGATCGGTGTTAAATGTATTCATGTAATATCCAATTGATTCAACTTTTATCTGTAGCACATTACCTGTGGACCAAGCCATAATGAACCTGTGGTTTTAAACGGTCAATTCTAATAATACGGTCTATTAAGGTACAACGATTAGTTCGTCTACCTTTTCTTATTGGTATTGGTTTTTCAACATGTCTTTTCTTGTATTAAATGAAAACATTTGCAGATGTAGATTGATGCGCATATATGTGATCTTAATTACACAGGCTAGTATATTAGAAATATCTTTTCTGATAATATTTTCTTAAATATACAGTTCTTTTTAATTCTTCTGAAGGGAAAATAACTTTCCATAAACAAATGTCAAGTAATAAAAAGTAAAAAACATGCACTCCAAAATTTCGAGGATAAGAGGTTAATTAATTTTTACCATGGGCTCTAGCATGTAGATAACGAGGTATTATTGCATATGCGAAAGACTCACAAATTGACAGCCCTGTGTTTTCTAAACAGAATTAAAGGTTAAACCACCTGCTTTCTGCAGCTTAATTAAATGTTTTTGCTTCGCTAAAGATTGATTCATATCAATATTGTTTTCATTATATGCCCTCTTGTCTCCAGTCTGAATTATTAAAACTTAATGATAGAAAGAAGCAACTGATAAACATGTTGTTAATTTTCAGAAACTTGTTTCTAGACTTGTAAAACCTTCTGACTAAATAAATTCTTTGGTTGCAATATATCTATACAATAATATTAGTAATAATATTCCAAGACATGTAATAAACGGATCTTAAGTGTACAAAGAGCTTTACCTCAGAAACAACCTCTTCTTTATGATCATCACCAACAGAATCAACTCCCTTCTCTTCGTCGGCGGCAGCACCTGTGCGGCCAGAAATTCTCAAAACATCGTCCATAGCTCTTTTCTCCTCCATTAATTTTCTCTTCTTCAGTAAGCCATCTCGAATATTGAAACTCTTTTATAGAGGGAGCTCCTGCCTGCGCTTGCAGCAGTATTTGACTCTCTCTCCCTTTTTGTTTAAGAAAAAAATTCAATGCACAAATCCACACAAAGTCAACACAAGCCCAATCCAATTGCATTAAACTAATACTGTTACAACCCAAGTATAATACATTTTCTTTTTCTAAAGAAGAATTCAACTTCAACTCTTTAGATAACATGTCAGACATGTATAAATAAAGATGAGAGAGAGACCTTCAAGCCGCAATGATCGGACCCCACGGTCCGAATACTAATAGTGCCATCGTTGAAGTTTCTTGTTTGAAAAAATTCACATGGGGTTTTGCCGTTTTGGTATTGGTCAAAGTTTTTGCCATCTTTTCGTGTTCCCATGGGTGACCGGAGTTCTTGATTAGGGTTTTTAGTTTTTGGGATTCTTGGTAAGTGTTTATGTCAAACATGGGATCCAAGGATGGATCTTTTATAAACGTAGCATAAAAGATTGTTGATTAACTGTAAATCTAACCCTAGCTGGTCTCGATCTGTGGTTTTTTTTTTTTTCTTTTTATTCCTTAACACATATAGGTGCTCTCCTCATCTTATCTTTTCTTGCTATTTAAGCATATTAAGATATGTGAGTATTTAGTCATGTATAGTTTAGGTGTATTATTTTGTTATTTTTATTTTTATCAACCACCTATCATCAGTAGGATTCAAAAAATAAAAGATGAGTAAAGTATCTTTTATCATCTAATTAGAAAAGGAAAAATGCGTCTATTGAAAAGGTAAAACAAAATTTATTAATTATTTATTAGCTACAGGAAATTATGTTTTTCTTTTTAAATGTGGAGTCAAAATCTGTTTAAATTTCAATTACAGGATCAAATTAAGAGCAAGATTCATACTGGCTGCAAGAGTTACGCGCTTACTTTGAATATGATGATGATGATTAACAGTAGAAAGTGGTAGTATTAATTAGTTTATAAATCAACTAATTAAATTTTGATTTCAACGTTCTATTTTATTATTGTATATGAATAAGAAATCATATATCATATTATTTGCAATAGAATTTTGGGATATATAGCACTGTTTTTATACATTACCAAATCTGTGAGTTTGGATTTTTTAAAGCATTGCATTATTATATCGAAGAACACGTCTTCTCGGCAATCTTGTTGTTATTTTATTTATAGAACAATTAATTGTTTAATAAGATAGCACAAAGAAAGGTCACTTGTTTGATAATCAGACAGAAGAGAAGAATTCCTACGATTGCAGAGTTTGCCATGTCAAGATCGAAAGAAATACACGGCGCCATATATAAAACAGCGGAAATTTTGCACTCCACGTCATTTCAAATATTAATTTCGATTCGATCCTCTTTCATTCTGCGATAATGGCTAATGGAATTTCTTAGAAAAATGCAATTACAATTATTATAACCCTTTTGTCTAGAGATATTAAAAATGCGATTACGCAACTCCATAAGCACAAAAAACTCGACAGGGGCAACTCGATATATATGGCAATTTTGAGGCGAAAAAAGAAAAAGAAAAAAGCAACAACATTGGGATCATCAAGTCCGTTGACGTCTAATAATTGGCTCTAATCCATCCCCATTTCTGGGTATTTTTCTTTTTATTGGAATCTGTAAATCAAGACTAGTATCAGAAAATTGCCTCGATCAGCGGTAAGCGACTGAATCTTGGAGCAAAATAATCGGATTCACGTAACATGCGGAAGCAGTAATAATAATAATAAAATAGTCAATTAGTAAAATTTGAGAAATATTATATTGCTTGAGTTTTTGCTTAATGATATCTATCTGTAAGTACTTGTGCTTCGAAATGCAATGCAAAGAGATCTTCTTCTAAGGTTTAGTTATTCATAATTAAGTACTTGAAAGGGAAAATAGTATGCAGCGATATTCAATTATTCCACGAGAAAATAACTGCAGCTGCATCTGCTGTCAATTTGGATACATATGCACAGTGCGGCAGCTATGAAATAAAATTAAAATTGTAAGTAAAAGTATGACTTTGAATAATGATTTTGAGGGAAAAAAAAAATAATACATATCTATTATATATAGATATTTCATTATGCATGTGTGTTATAAAATTTTATATACGCACGTAAACTAAAAAAAGGGAGACAAATGGAGCAGACGATGAATAAAAATGGCAAAAGAGTCGGCGGGTCTCCTTTGTCCCCTGTTTTATGCATTGATGTGAAAAAGAGATTTTGCATGTTTCAACGTTCTTTTGTCAAATTTAAAGGCAAACGCCACTTGATGAATGTATATACCGAGCGTTTTACCTAACATATAATATATAAGAAACTTGTTTTTTTTTTTTTTTAATTTCCCCCTTTCCCCTACTAAGGCTTCAACACCCAAAGTCTTTGTGTATATATATAATTTACATGCTTACCTCAAAAATATTCTTGAATCAGCAAGAAGCGACGTTGATACGCATGTATATATATATATATATAGAGTCAATTGTTCCTTGGAATGACTTGTATATATATCTACATGACTGTAATCGCATAATACGGGCATATATACTTCCTCCATACATAAAATAAATATACACACATTATATCTTAATCTAACTTGCCGATATTTTTTTTAATCTTAACACAATTTGCTTATTTAATTCTGAAATATGATGTAGCGAAATTCTGACCAATTAATAATAAAATCAACCTGATAGAATTTGGTTTCCAAGCAGTCAAACAATTAAACTATGGAGCAGCTGGAAATTTTAATAAATATAAAAGCGTGGCAGTTATAATACGTTATATCTATACACACACGCGCGCACACACACGGCTGATGATGATGAACATTGGAGTAATCACGATTTAAATATTCGCGTGACGTCCCTGAGGCTTTTGCTGGATTTTGAGTTAAATAATTAAGATAATTTTGTGATTACTCTACTAATTGAAAGGTCAACGGTTCCAAACAAGCATTTGATTGAGCGTTTATAAATAGTAATCCGAATTTGGATTGCCCTCTTTAAGTGAATTTCAAGTTAGATTTTGTAAGACATACCGGGTACAAACAAACTTACAATAACTTGTATATACGTACGATCTTGCTTTCCGGTAAATGCCTAAACAAATTGAGAAAGCTAGAATGGAAATGTGAGCAACACCATTTTCTCTTGTAAATAAAGCTAGGGTTTGTCGCAGTATCAAGGTTACTCAAGATGTTGGATTTATTTCTCACATATATATTGTGGACTGTCATAACTCATTCTAATTATTTTTCATATTTCACTAGATTAATACGTGACTGATGTCAAATATTAAGGAGCAATTTTGACAGACTCATTTATTAAGTGATCAAATATCATGTTAACGAGTCTGATTTTGTCATACCCTATATAGTAGTATATTGTGGACAAGTATAACTTTCGATTATATTAATTTATCTCATAATATGTTGAGTAATTTTGTACTAACACATGAGTGATCCTTGTACTCAACCACAATATTTAAATCACTTCAATCTATGGGGAGTTACTGCTTATAGAATTTGGGGTATGAGTGTGTGTGTGCGCGCGCGCGCAGTGCATGAAGAGCTTGATTTGTAGCTAAAATCAAAGTAAAAATTACTGCAAAATGCTGGATTCGCAGGCTAAAAACAAATTTTGGATTCATGGTTAATCAAAATAAATCTTGAACTTTTACTTACTGCATGTGTTTGCTTGGAAATGCAAGAACAAGAGCATAGAACTCAAATTTAATTTATTTCATCACGGAATTATTGGTCGTCGCTTAGTTTGATTCGGGTTGTCGAAAAATGAACCAAAACAACCATACTTATGATTTATTTTAGGTGGAAACTCTATTCAACGATTATGTATTTCAACTTTGTACGTTCAATTATTTCTCTACATCTGACTCCTCCTCCGACCAACTTGCATGTTACTTGCCTACTTGGTTGACATTCAAGTAACCAACTGCCAGCATCATAAGGTTAGGTTAGTGAGTTTATTGACTAAATATATTTACCCACATAAGTGACACTTGCAATTTACTAATTAACCCACCAAAAAACTAATAAATTATTATTTTTTTTTAAAAAAAAAAATAATTTTGATTAATACTTCCGTGACGGAAGCGTTCTGTTATCGGTACTGTATTATGATAATCTGATAATGATTTGTAGAATAGACAACAAGAATTACTACCGGTAGTCCTACTTTCACAGTCCACCTCCAACCCAAAACTAACCAATTGCCAAGTTGTACTCAACAGGAAATTCGCACAAACTGAATACGTACACGTTACCTTTTTTTTAATTTATTTTTTTATAATTTATTTCCAATCTTGTTGATATTAATTAAATGCATTTCAACGAGTGAGATCTTGCACATGAAAGCAAACAAATTTGTAAATGAGAGCGTGTTGATTCCTCTTCCTTTTTCTTTATCTTCTTCTTCTTCTTCTTCTTCTTAGTATTTTTTTTTTTTCAATTCTTGAACAAGTCAATTTTCTACATACCTTCCCACCAGACATTGTTTTATTGTTGTTAGAAAATGGAATGCTGGTCAGAGTAACACAACTACTAACTGGTGATGCAAGCTATCAAAATGTCAACCTGTCTCTTTGGTCTTATTGTTTTTTATTGCGTTGAAAATGAAAAAAAGATCACCAAACTGCCAACTGGAGGTTCTTGAACGGATAAAATAGGTTTTTATTGTTTTAAAAATAGAAAGCTAGCTAGAGAATCGTCTATGCTCATTTCAAAATTAGAAATTTAAATATTTTTTTCCTTTTTTGAATTTCACTTATTTGGATAAAAATCACGAAAATTAATATATTAAAAAGATACTGCTTTTACCTCCATCCAAGCGGTGGATGAAATTCACCTCTTATGGAAAGAGTTTGAATGTTATTATGGGCCATGGATGATTAGCTATAGTTATTATGGGCCCGAAACCGAGACTGAACTGGTCTTTCACAATTTTGACAATAAAAAGTGAAAAATCGTGAACGTCTACTCCTCTACTTAATATTTTAAGAAATACAAAAGACTAAAAAAGTGGCAGTGATTGCACGTGACCATTTGTGTGTGTATATTACAATATATTTTTTTGTCCATATTCGGCTTTTTAGGTTAGAGCGATTGATTTGTAACGTCTCTCTTTGGACCCCACCACTGAGAAATTATATTATTGCAGCCGGGAATCTTCTTACCATTTAACATACTATTATGCAGCTGAGCACCATCACGGTCCATAGAGATGCAACCCTCTGCGACGTACATCACCACCAGAATCTAATGATGATCGTCGATCTTATCTCCGAATAATAAATTAAACTTGCGCTGCAGAAAGAAACAGTGAGTTTGACAACAGCGTGAAAAAAGCACTTGGGATATGAAGTGGCGGCATTATCTAATGCCATCTAAGTGGGAGAAAGAGGACAAAATGATGACGATGTGATGTGTAGATTGTACGGGGACTCTTTAGTCTTTCAAGTAAAAGTGTCCAGCTGTTAAGATTTCATTGCGCTTTGATCGTTGTAATAAATGCGTCAGAGGGCTCTTTTTATTTCTCTTTAAAAATTAGCACAAAGGAGGTCAATCGATCTTGTGTTGCTCTATAGAAGTCTAATACTCCCTCCTGATTCAGTTCTGCATCAGTCTCGGCCGCCAAAATCGCCATGTATAGAGTTGTAGCCAGCAGAGCATTCAGAGCCGGAGCTCCTCAAAAGGCTTTTGGCTGTTGGTTCAATCTCTCTAGGTATTTTATTCGTCCTGCTCCTGCTGTTATTTTTCTCTTTCTTTTTTAATTTCTTGGGGGAAAATTGTGCGGGAATCCCATTTGGGGGGTTTTTGATATATGGTATTATTGTGTTTGTATGGGTTTGTGTTAATTTTTGAAGCGATCATAAAGGCTAGTCAAGTTCAGTTTTTTTTTTTTTTCTTTTACAATCATTGAGTAATGCATATTTTTTCTTTCCCACAATGATTTCGTGGCTTGGCTTCCTTTGGAATTTCAACTGTATTCCTTGCGGAAGCATTTTCTGTTTGTTCTGGCCATCACCGAGGCCAAGTTTTTAACTGTTATGCAAATGCAATCAATTCATTGAATTCTCTTGCTCGATTCTTTTGAGAATTGATGTTGAATATACTTGGTGATGATGGTGTATATATCAGTTGAACTTATTGATCCTCCAATCGGATTTTTTTCCCTTATATTTTACTATACACGAGTCTATGATTTTAGCGGCTGTCTGAAGTTTGGATGCTTAAGATTCTGGCATTCTCTTTGTGGAGTTACTATGTGTATCATTATGGTTCTTCAATAACTTCTTTCTTTGATTTTTCTCATTTCTCTGTATAGCAGATCAGCTCATACTTTACCTTTTGCTACATTAGAGGCAGACGAAATATCAGGTTCTAAACCTGGTGAAGTGTACAATTTGGGTAGGTACAGCTCCTGTCACATCAGTTTTTATCTCATAAGCTGGGAAAAAAATGCTCAAATAATAGTGAGATACACTTTAGCAACTGTTTTAGTTTTTTTTTATCTCATATTGGTTCCTAATTTTGATTTTCTATGTTTATACATTTTCTGGACTTTCAGTTAAGCATGTTAAGGTAATAAATGCATTGAGTTGACCTTAAGTTTGAAGGTAAAATCAGTGATTCTAGAGATTTCTGTATGTGTGGCTTACATTAGTTGTTTGCTCCTAATTGGCTTTAAACTTGCTATCTATCAAGCTTCATGATACAAATATCTTGAACTTAGAATGTCTTTGATTTTAGTGCAGGGTAAGTGGACAGGATCATCAAATTGGAGTACGTTATTAGATCCATTAAATGGAGAACAATTCATTAGAATTGCTGAAGTGGGTGAAAAAGAAATCCAGGTATTTTCTTTGTGTGTCATGCACGGTGGTTTTATTGGTTTATTTGCTCATAGATAAGGAGACGCCTTGTTCCGAGTTTGTTTACATCATCATTTTCTTTTTTTCTTTTTTTTCAAGTGGAATTGGTCTAAACATTTGTTTGATACTGTGGTTGCTCTAAACTGAAATTTTCCTACTGCTGAATTGCATTTGCAGCCATTTGTAGAGAGCTTGTCCAAGTGCCCTAAACATGGTCTGCACAATCCCTTTAAATCACCAGAGAGGTTTGTCTGGACTTTTCTTTCATTCCTTTATCTTTGTTTGCTATTTCTGAGTTTGTTTATTGGGTTATCAGATGCAAAGTTGTCATAATCAATATTTTTATTTTCTTATGTGTAGAAGATTTTTTTTCCTATGATAATTACTCATAGTGGATCTTGTTTGACAGATATCTTTTATATGGAGATATATCTACAAAGGCAGCCCACATGCTTTCACTGCCAAAGGTAATGCATGTTGAACAAAAGAATTTTGAGCTTCTATATCCCTTCGTGTAACTGACATTGAAATTCTGTAGTTCGGTTTATTGGTTAATATGGACTTCTGTTGGACACTATTTTGATTTCATATGACTTTCAGGTCTCCAATTTCTTCACTAGGTTGATTCAGAGGGTTTCTCCTAAGAGTTATCAGCAGGCTCTCGGCGAGGTTCAAGTTACACAGAAATTCCTTGAGAATTTCTGTGGCGATCAGGTATAATAAGATCAGCCTGGCTGAGATTTTTTGGTCAGAAAAGTAGATAGAAAAGAAAAATATCCTGCCAGATGGCATTCTCTGATGTCGAATGACCAATGGTTTGTGTATCTCTATTTGCATTTTATTTTATTTGAATGGGTGCATTGATCTATTCTTTTGCATCACTTTTTTGCCACATCCATGCATGCTTTCTTGACATGGACAACTTTCAGCTTTTATCCCTCTGAGAAGTCACTGAAGAAGTTCTACCAACTTATTTGTGATCTGGCAGGTCCGATTTTTAGCAAGATCGTTCGCCATTCCTGGAAATCACCTTGGACAGCAGAGCCATGGTTATCGTTGGCCTTATGGTCCTGTAAGGCATTTGCTTTCAATATATTTTGTAGTTAATTATAATTTATTGTAGTGAAGCTGTCTTAGCATGATATCTGTTACCACCTTGTCAAGATGTCTGCATGCACCATCTTTACATTACTTTCTTATGCAGCATTGGGTTTCCTTATATGTTCTAAGTCATCATAATTGCTCTTTTTCCATGTTATATATGCTTTCTTGTCCATAGATTGTCATGTAATATGTGTTGGTGAATCTGAACAAATGTCTGTGCAGGTTGCAATTATTACTCCCTTTAATTTTCCACTGGAGATTCCTTTACTTCAGTTGATGGGTGCGCTCTATATGGGTAATAAGCCCATTCTTAAAGTTGATAGCAAGGTACGTTGTTGAATACCATTGGTGGCGTAAAATTATTGTTTCATTATTGCAGATATGAAATGCAAAATGAGTTATTTTCACTATTAACCAAATTTTTAAATGCAACTAAGGATGTTCCTAATGAATGGCTTATTTGGTTTGGCTTTTTGTGCTGAAAGAAAGAGGTTAAGGGTTTACGTCCAAAGCGATATGTTTAATATGAGGTGGTATGTGGTGCATGGACAGTTGGACACATGGTAACCGAAAAAAAATGGAAAAATTGTAACTGACGATAAATATACTTGTTGTTTACAAATTATTGTCACCGATGTTCATTGGTGGCAGAATTAGAAAAGGACCAAACAGTATGTTTAGAGGAAAAAAAATTCCTGGATGTTTAATGAATTAGCTGGGTAAGGAGAGAGAATGATAGTTTACATGAATAGTACTCAAGTTAGTGGACAGGTGTTCTCTGCAATTTACATTGATTTCAGACATTGAAATTTTTGTTCATAATGAGGAAAATGTAGTTCTGCTTTTGTTCTGTTATTGAAGTTCTTACTAATTCATGGACGTTCTGGCTTTAAAAAATGTTCCATAGGTCAGCATTGTTATGGAGCAGATGATCCGATTGCTTCACTATTGTGGGTTACCTGTCGAAGATGTTGACTTCATAAATTCTGATGGGAAAACGATGAACAAGCTTTTGATGGAGGTTAGCATCTAAAAGTGTTAATAAATTTATTTCAGTGGTTTATACTTGTGTTGTTTGGGATATACTTGCTTGCTTTAGCAAATACTTAGCTGAGTAAGCTTTATGTCTCACTCGCTATTGAGGTACTACTCGATCATATGTTATATTTCACTAATCTCTCCAGATTTATCACTGATGTTAATCACTTTTACCTTCTATATTTCCTAAGTCTCTATTTTAGTTATGCACTTCTATTCTTTCATTCCTTTTTCTCCCTTTCCTTCTTCTAACTTCTTAATTGGGTATTAATCTGATTTGATATTTTGTCATATTCTCTTCAATTTATCTTGGAATAATTTAACTTTATCATGTTGTTTCTTATGGGTATTGCTATGTAGCTCTAACCCACAAATTTGCAGCGTTCATAGCGTGTCTGTATTTAAAATGTTGATTTGCATGTAAATTGTGGATTGGTGTTTTGTTGATATTTTACTCTTTTACAGGCAAATCCACGAATGACTTTATTTACTGGAAGCTCAAGAGTGGCTGAAAAATTGGCTGTTGACCTGAAAGGTCGCGTTAAACTGGAAGATGCAGGATTTGATTGGAAAATCTTGGGACCTGATGTTAATGAGGTTTCTTGCGGGCAATTAATTATTTCACTTTATATCATGCAATTTTTTTCTTCTTGATTTAAGATCATTTTTGACTTCTTTCTTGTTGATATTTGAATGTTAGGTGGATTATGTTTCATGGGTGTGTGATCAAGATGCATATGCATGCAGTGGCCAAAAATGTTCTGCACAATCAGTACTATTCATGCATGAGGTTAGTTGCTTCAGATTAGCTTTTTGTACTTGTTATTGTATAAATGTATCAACGCTTTCTTACTAATCTTGAGCTATTAATGCTTATAACTAAGGTTGAGGATATAATCTCTTGTAGTTCCATTCCTTGATCAACTCGTATTTTAAGTTTTTATGTTGAATCAAGAGAGTTGATTTTACATTTGACAGTATGTACACTTAGCATCCACAGATTTGCAAATTCACTGGGTTGGCTCTTTCCATTGTTAATATAAATGTTTACTTGTTCAGAATTGGTCTTCAACTTCACTTTTATCCAAAATGAAAGATCTTGCCGATAGAAGAAAGCTGGAAGATTTAACCGTCGGCCCTGTTCTTACTGTAAGTGACTTTTTTCCCCTTCTTTTCCCTACTATTATAGATTTTTTATTTCAGATTGCTCATAAGATACCGTTCAGTAATGGTGGATGCTGTTCATGGACTTTCAGTTAAATGGAATTACATGAGCACATTATGAGTTCGTTGGGCTTTACAGATAAATTGTGAATTTCTGGACTGTCCAATTCACCATAAAAATTGTACACTAGTGCAAATAGAACAAAAGAATGCTTGTGTTGGCTTGACTCTATATTCCCATTTCTTGTTGATTGCCACCCAAGACTCTGAACTATGTGTTTAGCCTGTTGGGGTATGTGCCCAAAGCATTTTTCCTCAAAAAAGAAAATAAAAAAAAAATAATAAATAAAATATTACCATCTAGGTCATTCTAAAATTTCCGCTTTTACTGTTTCTCAGTTTTGGATTTTGTATTGTTGTTGCAGTTCACAACTGAAGCAATGCTTGAGCACATGAATAAATTGCTTAAGGTACCAGGTTCAAAGTTACTCTTTGGTGGTGAAGAGTTGAAGAACCATTCCATCCCATCCATATATGGTGCTCTAAAACCAACAGCCATCTTTGTGCCACTTGAAGAAATTCTGAAAGATGGAAATTATGAACTTGTAACAAGAGAAATCTTTGGACCTTTTCAGGTAAACAAAGAGAAACCAATTATGTTAGGGAATTACTATTGGTTGACAATTGGATGTTAATGGTACTCACAATAGCAAATATTCATGTTTTAGATTGTCACCGAGTATAAGCAAGATCAACTTCCTCTAGTGTTGAATGCTTTGGAGAGGATGCATGCACATTTAACAGCTGCAGTGGTTTCAAATGATCCACTCTTTTTACAGGCAAGCTTAAAGTTAAAGAAATCATTTTCTCACTCTCCAGTTTCATCCTCAGAACAATGAAACCATATTTTGCATAATGTGTCAAATTTTCTGTAGCTTCAGCTAATTTCTTGTCAGTAATTCAATTCGCAGGAAGTGATTGGGAATACAGTGAATGGCACTACATATGCTGGATTAAGAGCAAGAACAACTGGAGCTCCACAGAATCACTGGTGGGTAAAATAAATAATTTTTCCAGTTTTCATATTTCATGAGAAGTTTGTTGGTGCTTATCAGCAGAAATTGGGGGATGTGACAGGTTCGGACCATCTGGAGATCCAAGGGGTGCAGGAATTGGAACCCCGGAAGCAATAAAACTTGTTTGGTCTTCCCATAGAGAAATCATATACGATTATGGTCCTGTACCAGGGAATTGGGAGATTCCACCATCTACTTGAAGATTCCCATTGGTTAGAAGGCATCAAGATTAATCCTGAAGAGAGTTTATGATCCTCAATATAATAATACATCTGATAGCAGCTTAGTATTTCTCATTCCTTAGTTATCCAAGCTAGTTTTATGAAATAAAAAATATGGGCAATTTTGTATTTCACAAATTGATACTGAGAATTATGCAACTCTTTTCGGCCTCATCTCCTGTGGTGAATGCATGAGCATGCAGCAAAAATGAGTTTTAATTTTATGTTATGAATGGTATGCTTATCTCCAATAATTGATGCCATATAATGGCCAAATTCTGTGACTTCTCACTTTTGATATTATTTTTACAAATACAATGTACGATTGGGCCATCGGCAATAAACACGCTTCGCAACGTGTTTGTAAACATCACAAGCAATAGGAAATATCATTTTAGATTTATTTTATCACGAAAGCTGCTGCGTTGGAGCATCTCCAAAGCAGTCCCCAGAAATGGTTGGATGCATATAATTGAATTTAAAATAATTGTAATAACATGAATCTAACGATTTTTGAGATTGCTCTGTGTTGTAGCACTTCCAACCTAGCTGAATTCTTTTATCATTTGATGTTGCTCTTTTAATTAAAAGAGCTGATCAAATTTGATTTGTGATGATGATGATAATTATCATGAGATCACAGCTTTGGGAGTTACTGCACTGAGTATCTGTTTGATATGACTTATTTAATAATTATAAGTATTTATTTAATTTCATAATTTCTTATCATCATTTTTATTGTTGTTTGGTTGCTTTTTTAGTAGAGTTTTAAGAGTTAAAATAAATTATTTTGTTTATATTAGTAAAAGTTTAAATTTTGACTTTTGGGAGTAGAGGTTGAAATTTTTTTAAATGTTAAAATATCCAAAAATAATCTCTACTTATTTGATAATTTTATTTTATTCTTTTCATAAAATAATTTAAAAAAATTACTTATTAAAATAATTTAATAGATTTTTAATAAAAAATTTTATTGACAACCTAAATAACTAAAATTTTTTAGATAAAAATTTTATTTTTAAAAGTTTTACTACTAAAATTTTACTTAAATAAACTTTATTTGAAAAAATGTACTAATCAGAGTTTTAACGCTTATGTGATATGGGAAATTTACGGAAATGCCCAAAATGGTAAGTGGGTTAGTTTTGTAAATCAGCCCTAAGTTTGGGTACTCTCTGTAAGTTCTCTCCCAAATTTCTTCTCACTTCTCTTCTTTGCCCAGCTGTCTTGCAAAACCCTGTGCTCCCCCAAAAACCCTTTGACGTCTCTCTCCCTTGACGATTAGCGGCGCCAATTACTGCACAGACCATTTTTGTACTCAGTATTCTTAGCTTCAGAAAGCTTCCCAGTCACATCCAAAAGGAAACCTGAACAATCAAGCAAGGCTGCCGCTAGCTTTGTGATCCTTAAAATCAGGTATCTTTCACTTCTGTTTCGATGTGTGTTTTTGTTGATGGGTTTTCATTATCTCAGCTTTTACGATTGCTTTTTGTTTCTTCAATTTCTTTGGACATCCGATGGGTCTATGAACAAAGCAGTGATTTTTACATAAACATCTGCCTTTTAGGTTGATTTTATGATTGTTTGTTGGTTCTCATGGTTTTTGTTTTCGCTTTTGAAACTGATCGCCTAACTAACGCGGGTTTCATCTCTGCTCCCCGCAATATGACTTTTAACCATTTTTCTCTTTTGAGGCTTTTGGTTTTCTTTTTTTCTTTTTTTTCTTATGGTTGAAACTTATTTCTAGATATCTGCAGATATGGCTCACCTTAAATGCAGATTTGTTTAAAGATTAGTTTCGTGTTTTTTTAAAAATTATTATAATGCCTTTATTCTTAGGTTATTTATTGTACGTAACTGATTTCAAGTTTTTGATCGCAGTTATAATCATGACATTGCTGGAAGTGATAATCAAGGCCGTTGGCAATCACGAACTACCAGGTTCCCAATTAGAGCACCCGATCATACTCAACCCAGATAATATTTTCCTCAACTTGAAGCCAGAACTTGAGGGTGCGAGTGCTGCTTCACTTGTAAATCCTGTTTCTGGATGGCAAATCTCTGAAGTTGATACCTATCTCATTGACTCAGGCAAGAAATTCCATGCAAAGCTGAAGCGAAAGCTTAAAGATACTAACAACTTTGATAAGGGTGAATTTATTGGGATTTTGAACCCATATCTCGAGAAAATTGGTGAGAAAGTTGGAATTTCCACCAGGATTAATAGATCTGATAGTGGATATACTCAGGGTTTGATTGAAAAGGTTGGCTTTTTAATGGGTCGAGATGTGGCATCGTTGGTATTGGAAGCATGCATCAGTTTGAGGATTTGGGAATTGGTGGAGACTTTGATAGTTCATGGGCTTGTTGATCATTCCTCGTACTCGAATTTGGTTACGAGACTTGCAAGAGAAAAGAGGTCTGATTTGCTTTGTCTTTGTGTTAAATATTCTCCAGATCTTGGATCGTCTGAGTTACTCTGCATTTTGAAGTACTTTCTTTGTCCACCTAAAGATGCTTATGGTAGCATGGGTAGTGTGAGGATGGAATGGGAGAGCCAAGCCTTGTTAGCTATTGAGAAGGCGAGCGATGAAAATCTCTCTAGGAAGAAATTGTGTTTGGCAAAGGAGGCTTCAATACTGTTGATGGTTGCACACGATGGATTCTCAGTTTCTGAACTTTGTCTGCATTATTTGTTAGCATCTTCAAACATTGATGAGGTGATACTTTCCTCCTCAATAAGTAAGTTGAATGGTAAGGAGTTGATGGGCTTGATTCGGTACTTGGGGAAATGGTTGAAGAAATTTGAGAGGTTTCCCCAGGCTGGTCCATGTCCTGAAGCATCATTCGGGTTGGGTTTGAAGGCTTGTGATTGGGTTCCTAAGCTTGAAGTTATTGTGCAATGTCTTGGTTTCATGCTTGATGAGAACTTTTCTTCACTGGTGCTGCTCCCAGAGTTTCAGGAGGAGCTGAGATCTATTGAGGGAGTGGTTAGTACTCTAGCATCAGAAGCGAGATATTGTTGTTCGTTAGCGAACGTAGTTAAAAGATTTGGGAGTTGATGATGAAGGGGTGCAGTGACGTATATCAATGTTGCACAATTTTGCCTAATTTTTATAATGTCATTGTAATCTCTCTGTTTTTTTTTTTGGGAATGAATCGAAGCTGTTTAACAAGATTATGGTTTGAGTGGTTTGATTGTGATAACTGTTTGATCTATAAAAGCATATGGATCTTTTTCTCCGCATTCAAATGGCTGCAATGTATTCGTAGGACCTCATTTAGATAGTTTAACTGTTTAAGAGCAGCTCTTAGGCCTTACCATCTATCAATTTCGCAGGTCACAGTTGCTTTGGGGTCTGAAAACCGTAGATCGGTAGATGTTCTCTTGATATTCATATCCTTATTATTGGGAATAATATATTTATATATTTTCAGCTCGTGGCAAGAGATGCATAGCCAGAAACTCGCATGCCCATGAAATTTACTTGATAATATGCACTTTAGTCAATTCATGTAGGTATGTTCTTCAGCACCTGGATTAGGAAATGGTCACAACTACATTAGTCTTCAACAAGTTTGTTCCTCAGTCTTCTTCAGTTTTATCATTCGCGGGTGCATGATAGTCAATCTTTTAAAATATATAACCATTCTGTTGAACATGAACATAACAGAAATAATTTTATCAATGTGAAGAATAGATGATTTCCCAACATAATTTTCCTGCATCTAATTATCTCAACTGAGGAAGAACAAATGACTGCCGACCATCTCATTCTATTTGATTTTTCTACCCCTTGTTGTCAGTTTAACAGCGTTAATTTTAACATCAGATGAAGACTTAGTAGCAGCTGGATGGCTTCCAATGATGCCAAACACTAACAGGAACTCAAGTTCTCAAGCCACTTCCCGTCAGTCATCAGAAACCTTCTGTAAGAGCAAAAACTCGGCCAGCCAAAGGCGCAGGCACTGCATCTACAGCTCTTTGTATTTCCTGATACAGAATCAGCACATATTGACAATTTAGTCATGGAATCACAAAAAGGATTTATAAAAATTCAAGGAAGCGTTGAAAAGAAAATCTGGTACTATAGCATATAAAAACCCAAAATCTAAAATAACTCAAAAACCTCAGTATCACATTGGTCTTGTCCTTCAAAACATAACGAAATTTCGAATGTGGAAAGGGCTTATGACAGACAACAAAAGACTGGAGATTGAATATAACATGATGTGGCATTGCTAATACTTAGCGGAACTCAGACAAAAAAGGTAATAAATTTAGAAGCTTGGGGATAATTACTGAACCACACTGTTGCTCAAGTAGTAGGCATTTGATCGAACAATCATAAGCAATATGTTTTATAGGACATTCTGCTTATTGTCATCTTCTACTTATTATACATGGGCTGGTAGACAGTGAGGTTATTAGTAACACTGGAATGATCAAAGAAGATGGCCAGAAACTTACATCTACTTTATGGCGAGCAGAAAAGTGAATGAGTAGAATCGCTTTGTTCTCAAACTTTTCTGCATACTCAACTATCTGGATGTTCATCAACAAAAAATAGAAAGAAAGAGTTAGAAAGATACATCGCTTCATGCATGCAACATAAAGAGAGTTTATTGAAAAATATGAGGGATAATACCTCAGACAGATGAGTGTGTCCATAATCTCTTGCCTGCTCCACTGTTGTTGAGTCATCAACATAGGTGCTCTGCATGAGAAAAGACAAGATACAAGAAATAATACGTTAACCAGTCATAATATCTAGATTTGATATCATTGCATTCAACATAAAAAACCCTTCTCAAAAAAAAAAAAAACATAAAAAACCAACATAACCATCTCCTTAAAATTTGTAGTTTCCAACAAAATGAGGTTTTCACCTCCATAACTAGAATCCTTGCCCTCAAAACATCAATATTAGCTTCATCAACGATAAAATCGGACATTGTGTCTCCTGTAAAAGCAACTTCAGGTGTCGTCATGGTATATGTAATCTGCCAATACGAAAACTCAACCTTGAGGAAGCAATAAAATCAAAATTAAAAGATGGAAAGTTAAAACTTAAATAAAAAACCCAAGAACTTTCCAGATATGATCTAAAATATAATGGCATTTTAAACCAACAAAAATCCTCCAGATGACATAGAAAAGGAAGCAGATTGAAATAAAATTTTGAAAAAAGGGGAAAGAATGAATTATGCATGAAGGACGAAACTGTGAATACAAAAACATAAATGGTTTGCAGACAAAATAAAAGACCTCCGTGCCTGACAACTTCAATTTCTTAATCTCATCCCCAGGAAGGCCAAGGTATTCTTGTTTAAGTTTCTGCTTCACAGAGTAAACTACGTAACCCTGCAATGTTTCAGGAAAGCATAACACAGCTCAAAGTAGATTCTAATGAAGCCTATAATTAAATCAAACAAGTCTTCATGGGAAACCAACATAAAAAATACATGACAACAGAATGAAGTTTACCTGGCTTTGTATAACATGGTAAGTTTTGAAGGCTTTTACAAAAAGGTCCTTTCTCATGCAAAACTCTTCCCCTGCAGAAATGTAAAGTTGAATTAAACAAAGGAGAAGCAAAAGTATCCAACAAGGTCACATAATTTTTATCCAAAGTAAAGGTTAAACATTACCCACATCCAAGCCAACCAGTGTATGGTTCAGCTCAGAATGATCCATCCTTCTATGAATCTCAAAGAGTTGTTCCACATCTTCTTTAATACAAGAGGGAACAATAATTGTGGGGGGCTTCATGCGGTACAGGCCTCTGGTAGCAACATACATGGGCAATCCTCCCTGTAAATGTAAGCATTAAATGAATTATTCAATAATAATTAAGAAGGCAGTCCCAGCAAGTTAAAAATTAAAAAAAAATTGTTAAAAAGAAAAATTCCATGTATAGCTACTCAAATGCATACAAAAGAATGTCACATAGCAGTGAACTTCCATTGACTGACAATCTTAAAGCTAATAATATTTTAAAACTGCTAATTAATCAATCTGACAACAAGTAATCGAAAACATTCAAGAGCTATTACTTTACTTTACTTGTATGAAATAATTTATTGAGCAAACAAAATTAGCTAAAAAAAAATTAAAAAAAAAAAGAAAAAGAAAAAGACGGAAGAAGAAGAACTAACAATGTGATCCATGTGGGCGTGGGAGATAAAGAGGAAATTTTGAGAGATAGCTCGAGAAGGGCATCGTCCAATATCGAATGCTAAATCGAGAGAGGGGAAAATAATGCAAGTCTCGTGGCCTGCTATCGACAATCCTTCAACTTTGTACCCTTGTAATTGCATCCCCCTCCCGCTCTTCTCCTCTTCTTTGGCTTTCGTGGCCATTCTGTAGTTCTGACGGCAGCAGAGCAATCAATCATCAATGGGTATATGCCAATCTCGATTCAAAATTGGAACAAAAGCTTTACGCTGATGTACTTCATTTCCAGTCAAGTTCGATTTTATTTATGTATTGGACTTTTCGTGTGATTTTTTCAGTTAATATCAAAACAAAGGAAATATATAAATATGAAAGTAATTTACCCTTGAACACTAGGAGACGACACAGCATTTTTACCATTGTGTTTTGACCTTCACTTATGGGTTGGGCTACTGCCTATTTTTGGACCCAAAATAATTGAACACCACCATTCTCAGTACACATTTCAGTTGGGCTACGTGTGCTTGCGTTTTTTAAAAATTTGCGCTCATTAATTATGCGGCCTAAAAAAAGTAAAAAATGAGCTTCTCTCAAATTTACACACACAAGTCCTTAAGTCCTTCTCAAGTACATGTGTTTGCATTTTTTTTTAAATATACGCTCATAAATTGTGTAATTTAAAAAAATTAAAAATAATATTTCTTAAATTTTATGATCTAAGAACGTGTACGTGTATAATTTACATTATGTTTAGCAACACTCACTTTAATTTATGAATATTTATTTCTCAAAAAAGAATAACAGTACTTATTAAGTTATGAATATTTACATTATGTTTAGCAACACTCACTTTAATTTATGAATAACCTGTATATTTATTTCTCAAAAAAAATTTGTAAGAACAAAAGAATAACAGTACTTTTTCACATATTAATTTTCAACTCCGCAAGAATTATTTATTTATTTTAGCAACTGTTTACTTCACAAATTTCATAACATTGTTTTTGTTAATTTTCTTCTAGCATTCTTTAAAAAAAAAAACACTGGATGTGTCTATTAAATTTTGAAATAAAGTATCTCAACCAAAAAATAAAAATAAATAAAGGGGTTTAACTAAGTTTACGATATCTTAAAAATCATTTATTAATCACACAAGGGTTTAATTAAAATTTATAATATTATAAACTTAATTGGGGTTTAAAATGTAAATGTCACAAGGAGAATTTTATAAGAGTTTTAGAGAGGAGCTCTGATAGTCCAATTACGGCTCAGGCCATAGGAGATAATCCCTCATTCACTTAGGGTTCACTAAGGATTACTTTTAAGAGATTCAAAAGTGATTTTGAAAAGTTAAAAATTAATTATGGCGTTTGGAAAATTTTTTTATAAATCACTTTTTACAAAATCGCTCCATCTTACAGCATATTTTAAAAAATAGAAAATGAGTAGTTTTTTAAAATCTAATTTTAAAATTATGCTTGTATTTAATATAATTTCATATATATTATAAAAATATAAAATTATCCTTATTAATTAGGAAATAAAATCATTAACTTTAAAAAGATTATTATTTTTTTATTATTACTATTACTATATTGAGATAACAAAACAAAAAAATTAATAATATAATTTTTTTTAGTTCTCAATTATTATATGTGTACAATAAAAAATATTTTATATACATGTTTATACATACTTAAATAAATTTTATTCTAACAATATATCAAATTCAGTTATTTATACTTTTACCAAATATCTATTACTACTTTTAAAATTTATAACACTTCTAAAAATAAATTTTATTAAATATTTAACTAATTCTCTTTATAACTGACTATTTCTATAACATATTTAAAAAAATACAATATTATCAAATTGACCATTAAACTAAAGTTTCTAGATTATGATACTAAGCAAGTCTCGTAATAAAAGAAATGTATCGGATGATTGCGCTGATGTAATTAACTATTGACTACACATAGCCAATGATAATGGTCTTAATCCTAGCTTTTATTAGCTCGTAGGTTTTGAGGAGTGAAAATGGGACACGAAAGGGCAATGAGTCAGATGACTTACGCACTTTTGTTTAGTCAATTTTTTGTTGTTGAAGAGCACGAGTAAGGGTGTTTTTGATATTGAGATTGAGTAGTGGTGAATTTGAGGTTTGGTAGTTATTGCTTAAAAAATATAGTACTTAAAGCATTTCGTAAATATTAACAGTTATAATTTGGAAGGTATGTTAATATAATTTTCTACTTATATGATGAAAAATTTATTTTATATTTAATAATTTTATCAAAATTATTAATTAAATTTTATATTTATTACATACTCTTAATTTTTGTTTTATAATTATAATTTTTTTCACAGTAATTGTAGCTTTTAATGTACAACACCTTAATTACAAACAAGACATTATGTCAATAAATTTGTGCTGGCCATAGTCTTGTCCATTTCTAGTCAATTTTACTAGTTAACAAGATTGTTTTTTATATTACAAAAAGATAAATGGCAAAAATTTAAAATTTGAATTTATCAATAAGAATCCATTTAGGATTACTTTAGGAAGGTTCAAAAGTAATTTTAAAATTTATAAGGTTGATTTTGGGTACTTGATAAATTTTTATAAAAATCACTTATGATAAAATCACTCTATTTTATGGCGAATTTTGAAAAGTTACATTTTTTCTACTCTGCACTCTTACACTTAGTATAATTTCACATACATCCTCATATATATTATAAAACTCCAAAGTTATTATTTTTAATTAAGAAATAAAATCATTAACTTTAAAAATATTATTATTATTACTAATTATATTCAAATAATAAAATAAAGAATAAAATTTATAATAATATAAAATATTTTTTTTAGTTATCAATTATTACATGTACACTATAAAAAATATTTTATAAACATATTTATATATGTTTAAATGAATTTTATTCAATAGTATATTTAATTAAGTCATTTACATTCTTACAGCAGTTTAATAGTAAGATTTACTAAATACGTATAATTATTTTTAAAACTTACAATACTTTTAAAAATAAATTTACTGAACGTTTAACTAATTCGTTTCACATCTGATTATTTTTATAGTATAACTAACAAAAAATATTTTAATAATGCGTTGAGTACACAGTGTAATTACTAAGTCAAAATTATTTCGAACCAAACAGAGAGAGATGCTTCATTTTCTTTTCATATGTTATCGAATGTCAAAAATAGAGAAAATAAATACTAAAATCATCATTAATTCGATATTAAAAACAAAAAATTAATAAGTTGTTCAATTATGACGCCATAGATAAATAATGACAAAACTAAAACCAAATTAACCTTTAGTTAACATGAATCAGCTCAATTCTTTAACCTCGACACAGACGACAGAGCTAAAAAAGATTTGCATCCAGTTCCCCTTTTTTTAATTGTAAAAATGACTAGTTTAAAATTTTATTTTAAACCTAACAAGTTGTATATTTTTCAACATTATTACATCTAAATATTTTAAATTTTTATTTGCAAGCATGTTGAAGCAATTTATAATAAAACGACATCTCATCTGAAAATTTTAAAAAAAATTCTAAAATTAATAACATTTTTAATTTTAAATGTTTAACAAATAACTTTATTACTCATAGTGTTTGGGGAGAAGTACGTCGACGAGACCAAGCGTGATTAGCAGATATCTGGTGGTAAAATTCTGCGAACAGGTGTGTCCTGTAAGAGCCTGGTAGCAGGAGAACAGGAGCAGGAATATTCTGCTCGTCCGCGAATATGCCGTCCACGAGTCCGGACTCCTGCTATAACATGAAGCCATTCCTGCTAAAGGTTTTAAGTCGAAGAGATCCGGTCAACGACAGCTGGTGAGGCGGGCTCTGCAATCCGAGAATTAAGGCGCGAAGGCCACGCAACTACCCACGATTCCAGAAATGGAGCATTCACATCCGAGAGGTGGGATGATAACGAGCGCAAATGAGGGGAAGGTCTGGACTCAGGAAAACCTATAAAAAGGTAGCCAACAAAAGTAAAAGGGTTAGCATTTTTGATATTATAACTAAGAAAAGAAAGCTCTAGAGAATTGGTATCAGAGAAAAGCCATAGGATTAGTGGCTAGAGTTCTTTAGGACATAAAAAACCTTCATATCTGACTTGAGCGTCGGAGGATTTACACCGGAGAAATAATCGGCGTACCCTGACTTGCCTCTGTGTACGCAAGAACTTTCGGAGAAGGAGCATTTTGAGAAGAGAACCTAGTCGTGGTAGAGTTGGTAAAATTAATAGAGCAGAAGTACTAATCTTGATAATGAAGGCGGCTAAAATCTCGCACCAACACATAATGTTGTATTCTAAGCCAACACCACATATCGAAAAAGAAAATTCAGTTTATACGTAGGAATGTAAAAAATATGAAATTTATATTTTTTCGTTATTACAGTTTATTTATTCATAATTTATGCGGCGACATAAATTAAAGAGAGATTTACATGATTGTATCTGCCAGATGATAATAAGACTACACTAAACAAGATTCATTACCATCTTTCTCTCTTCCCAAGCCAGCTTCTCCAGAAATCTCCGAAAAGGAAAAGAAAGTCTCCGAAACTGAATAATGGATTATCCTCATCATCAATGGCATTTCAGACCACCACCACCACAAGTTAACAGCATCTGCCCAATCTGCTCAAATTTTCACTTCCCATTTTGCCCTCCCCCTCCGCCTCCGCCTTCTTACGCTCACCAAAACCCTAGGTTCCCGACCCGGCCCGGATTCGACCCGATTCCTTGGCATAATAATAATATAAACCCGAATTTTGATAGACGAAATCCGTTACCGCCTGCGTACGATTACTACGGTGGTGCTAACGGTTTTGTAACGGAATGCGATAGGAATTACAATAAGCGAATGAGAGTCGATGAAAATAATTACCAGATTACATCGGATAATGAGCGGAGATTGAAGTTGATTCGCGATCACGGCGGCAACGGGGCTGGAAACGCACCGTTTCATAATACGAATGGATTTAATTCTTTTGAAAATCGCGTAGATTATAATTCTGATTGGCAGAATTATGGTCCTAACAATCAGCCACCGCCGTCCATTCCGCCGTTACCACCGCCACAACAAGGATATGATAATTTCAATGTACAAGGGGGTTACTTGCCTCCTCTTCCTACGTCTCCACCTCCGCCTATGCCGGTGGAGCCGCCACTGCCGTCTCCTGCACCGCCAAATACGTCTTTGTTTCCTGTTCATGCGATTGTACCTTCATCTTATCCACCAATTACACGCGTTTCTTCTGAGTTGATTTCGGAGGTCTGTTTGAATATATTTCTCTTACTTCTTTTTCTCTCTCCTTTTTTTTTTTCAAAAAAATCGTGTAGTTGTGTTGTTTGATTTAGAATCTTTTGTTTGTATTGTGAAGGAATCGCGGACGTTGCCTATGCAGTATCCGGGAGAGAGCCACTTGTTCCCCCTGAGGCAATTATCCCCAGATAAGCCGAAGGTTGTAAATGCTTTGCACTTGTTTAAGCAGCCTCATCGAGCTACTCGTCCTGATCATTTTGTGATCATCCTCCGTGGTCTTCCAGGTAGTTTGCTTTCATTAATTCTTTATTATTTTAGTGGGAAGGAAAAAAGAAAAGAAAAGAAATGTGCTTAACTGTTTGGTGCATGGTTTCGTGAAACATTCATATTCTTTGGTTCTATAATCGTGTTGGATTATCTTTTGTAATTTTTTATGTTTATAGGTAGTGGAAAGAGCTACATAGCAAAAATGTTACGCGACCTTGAGGTTGAAAATGGTGGTGATGCTCCCAGAATTCACTCTATGGATGATTATTTCATGACAGAAGTTGAAAAGGTTGGCACCTGACTTCATTTCTCTTGATCTTTAAATAGAATCATTGTGGGTTATTTTAAATTTCTGTTTCTCTTTTATGTCATGAACTTTTCGTGTTTGTTGGTATTTGGTTCTGCCTTATTGTCATCTACACAACTGTACACATAAATTTTATGTTATAAGGTTCTAATGTTGCTGAATGTTTCTCTCTTCTCTTCTATTCTAAAGGTTGAGGACAGTGATGTTTCAAAGTCTTCGGGTTCACTTAGAAGCAAGAAACCGGTTACAAAGATGGTGATGGAGTACTGTTATGAACCTGAAATGGAGGAGGTATTGCCAGCCATTTCATCTAAGAAACTGAAAGTTTTTTATGCATATATCATGGTGTGGTTTTTCATATTTCTGGCTTTACATTTATATATATATATAGAGAGAGAGTCAGTTGTCTGGCTAAGGTTGCAGTTGTAGTCCTTTATTTTTGTCTTGTGTTATATAGAACAAGAACTGCAATGTCTAGCCAGTGTCCACCTGTTTTCATTCTAGACTGTTTGGTTTCTACTGGGATTTAGCATCATGCATGGGACTTACTGGATCTTGCCAAGCTTTCTTTACATTGAAGAAGATGAGTTTATGCACAGTGACTATGACTTTATACATAAGCAGATATTATACAAATATTTTAGTAAACTTTTGCTTAAGTTTTGTGGACGAATATATAAACTTCAATTACTTAGAAATCTCTGAGACTAACATAAAGTGTGACCTAAGTTTGGGAATCTCTAGATACTATATTTAGCTTTATGATAAGTAACCTGGATCTCATCTCGTGTTGCCTATGATATCTTTTGCCTTACTTTTGTAGCCCGTGAAGTTATTGACTCTAAGTGCTTGCTTGCTTATGGTATGTGCTATGTTGTTACTTTCTTAAACATTGACTGAAGTTTGTCCCCACTACAGGCTTACCGGTCAAGCATGTTGAAAGCATTTACGAGGACCCTTGATGAGGGTAATTTCACTATTGTAATCGGTATGGGATTTTCTTTTGATATTTCAATGTCATATTGAAAAGATGCATTGTTATTTTTCTTGTTATGTTCTGCCCATTTCAATGGTCTTGGTAGTGTTGAATTGTTTTTTTCTAGAAGCCAAATGATGGGTTATATGTTGAAAGTTTTGTATTTATTTGGTGAAATTGTTTCTTTCACGGTGTTCAGGCTGTGTCTATGTTTGTCTTTGATTTCTTAAACATGTTACTAGTTGTAGCACCAGGTCATAGAAATTACTCTCCTTTGCAATGTGGGCTCGCGCGAACTTTATGAACTATTGCCTAGTTTAGGAGAAATCTTTTGTTTTGTTTCTCTTTTTCAAAGAATTTTGAACTGTAGGTATTAGAATAAAGCAAGGAAATTAAAGGTTCTTCTTTTAGTTACACTGGAACTTATAGCATTCAACAACTTCAATGATTAAGTTGGTTATAGATTAAGGGTGATGCAGTGCCCATGCGCTGCTTGCATTTTCACTAACTACAGATGCAGTTTTGTTCGACAATTGACCCTTTCTTGCTGGTATGTGTGCCTCGTCTTAGTGGATGACCGCAATCTGCGGGTAGCTGATTTTGCTCAGTTTTGGGCAACTGCAAAGGTATACCCTTAATCCTTTTTCCTTCTTTCCTCCCCCAATCTGTGAGTATGTCTGCTGTCATTTTTTTTTTGGGGGGGTTTCCTGGGAATAGTTAAGGTCTTCGGGTGCAAATAATCTATAGGAGTTTCATTGAAGTTTGAAGCTAATGATATTGATGCTCTGCATTTGTATGGTAATGTTTTATGGGTTCTACCATGTTGGACTTCAGTTTTATGCGTAGTGTAGTTATCTATTCCGTAAATCCTTCTTAGTCTTTTTTTTTTTACCAGCAGCCTTTTCAGTATATTGTGCACTTTGGTTTTCCCTGTATTTGAGAATTTTCTTTGCTGTATATAAGCACAAAAGTTATATATTTAGCTGGATTTGAGGATACAATGTCATTAAATTGAATGATCTATTGTAGAATGGAAATATTTATGAGAGGTTTCTTTGTTAGGATTCAGATGTCCTTTGCTCTTATCTTCTTTTTCCTTCCGTTTTGCTTTTAGTTGTTCTGTATCTTTAGACCATGTTCAACTTCCAAAGCAAAGTATAACGTACTCGAAATTTATTTATCATCTTTTCGGACAGAATAATCATCACTATTGGGGATCATCTTTTCAGTGGTCCAGAGATGATCCACGCGTTTTTGTATATGTAATCCAAGGGATACCTCAGAACATTTGCGGTTCTATAAAATATTTCAAAGACTAGCAAATATTAGCAATTACTTTTGGGAACTTGTAACCTTTGTAATAGAATTATATTATATTTTTTTAGGAAAAAAAGGTAAATTTATTTATATTCATATTTTCTCCTGGTTGCTATTAGAAGATTATCCAATATTATGATTCCGAATAAGCACAAGTTTTAATTGATGGTATGCTTGAAATGATAGTAGCGGCTTCATATTTCTATCATCTAACCTTTGATATAATTGTGCTTGTATTATTGTTACATGCACTATGAGCTAAGTTGGACATGTCAGTGGGAAGTTTGTTGTAGACAGGGCAATGTTACATATCATTAATTATTTGGATGTTCCTCTTTATCTGTTGCTTTAATTATCATTATATAATTATTCCACGTATAGCTTGTTATGGACTTTCCATTTTATTAATGGTCACATATCAAAATTTTCTTTTCCAGTTTGACTGAGTTTTTATCTTACATTGTTTGATGGAGTTTTGGATAGTTTGCATTGTTAATGGTTTATGCTTCCCATTATCAAGCTATAATACATGGAAAAATAGAAATGTTTTGACAGAAAAATATTTAAAATGGCTGAACTTTTTATTGAATTGCCTACAATGTACAGGAACGGAACCGAGAAAACTGCAGTTACATTATTTGTGTTGTTTTTTGGTGCATTTGGTGCACTCAATTTGATTCTTTTTTAATTTTTTAACTGTCCCTGTTCATTTAGTTTCTGAATTTGATCAGAGCACTAGTGGAACATGTGATTTTTGAGATGAAATGCCTTTCAGGGAAAAAAAAAGATGGGATTGAATTGCATCTTTTTTTAAGGGAGAATGGCTAATATGTGAAAGATGATAATTTGTGACAATTGTTTAAAGTTTCTATAGATGTGCTCAATTATAAAATCCCTCAATATTATGTGTCTTCCACTGATGATAGAAGCAGAGTCAATAGTTTGGTTTCTCTTGTCTGTTATATGCGCTGCTCATTGTTTCTTGTTTTCTTGTCAGAGATCGGGCTATGAAGTGTATATACTAGAAGCTACATACAAGGATCCAGCGGTGAGTTTATATGCTATTCATTGTTTTTCATTTTCTGGATAATTGCTCTTTTGAATGTGCGGTTTGTATTTTTCCTACTGCACTAGTTATATTTGGGGGTTCTTTATTTGAAATAATTCAAAAATTTAGCATAAATGGGGCAGAAGTTCCCTACATACATTGGCAGTATGTGAATGATTTGGTGAAATTGCAGGGCTGTGCGGCTAGGAATGTTCATGGTTTCACCCTTGATGATATTGAGAGGATGGCTGGACAATGGGAAGAAGCTCCAACTTTGTACTTGCAATTGGATATTAAGGTGTGATTAATTTCTAATTTTTGTTTTGTCTGAGATCCAACTTTGTACGTGCAATTGGATATTAAGGTTGGGATTAATTTCTAATTTTTTTTTTGTTTGAGATGCCGGAAGTTATAAAACAAATCATTGTCCATAGGTAGAAAAATTTACATATCTGCTTCGACCAAAGTCAAATTTAATTAATAAAAGGGAAAAGACTGTAATCTGATTTGAGATTTTTTAACTTGTAAAAATTTGAGAACTAGTTGTCTTTCTTCTGACTTTTAAGTTAACTTACTTTAGTCCTAATGCTATACTTTTGCTGGCATGACAGACTTTGTTTCATGGAGATGACCTGAAGGAAAGTGGGATCAAAGAGGTAAATGAATAATTTATGATGCTAAGTCCACTTTGCTTGGGACTACAATAATACAAGTACTTTTGCCTTAATACAACTAGCTCTTGTTTCACTGAAATCAGGCCTACACTTCTTAACCTAATCTTGGCCAATACCTTTGCTTTTACTGCTTGTTCCGTAATGAGCATGGAAGTTTTGTGCTAGCTTTGGTACATAAAAATGTATTAATCCGCTATGTTGGGATGCTTACTTGATCCCCGTAGCTGACATGTGAATCAGCTTTGACTGGGATTTTCAGAAGTAGGGATGATAATAATTATTGATGTTTAATTCTGCCCAAAGTACATCTCAGCATTTACTTTAGGTCGTTTGTTCCACAAAGTCTTCATTCATTAATGGCACATTGAGTGGGGAATCTTGGAATCGGCATTCTACTGGCTTATTATTATTTTTCTCATGTCAAAATCTACAGGTAGAAATGGATATGGATGAGGATTCTGATGGTCTATTAGCACAGCAAGAAAAAGAAACCAACAGCATTGCAGTTTCTATAACAGGAGAAGATCCACCAGCAGGTGTATATTTCATCAAGTCAAACAATTACTGTTGTTCAGTTTTTCTGATTTGTCAATATGCTTGTATAGAAACATGTATGTATCTGCATAAGGATGGATGAATGACTATGTGCATTTTTTCATTTATGCATATTCTATTTAGTTCTGTTTATTATTTCATCTAGTTTTGGGCTGGCTTTTTAGTTTATAATTTGAACTTCAGATTTCCCTAGGAATGAGAAGAGATGGGATGCTGAAGGGGACCATCCAGCGGAAGTAGTGAAAGACTTGGGCAGTAGTAAGTGGTCAAATGATTTAAATGAAGACGATGATGAAACCTCCGGTGTTGTGAAGGGTAACTCAAATGCTCTTTCTGGGTTGTTCCAATTGTATGTTAAGGAAGGGAAATCCGTGCATTGGGGTGATCAGGTATCTGCTAAATCTGATTCTATAAAGTTGTAATGTTAAATGCCGATGCATATATCCACCATAAATAGAAATGGGTATTTAGTACAAATGTTTCCACACTAGATTGCTATAAGCTGGTGATAATGGTAGTTTTGCCTAGTCTGCTTCAGTGGAAATGTATGTCCTCCATTGGTTTTCAGTTTTGCTTCCGTGATAGAATTTTTGTTCCACATAATTCTCTCCGGTTCATTTTATTCTTACTAAATTGTTTTGCTGGTCTTGTTCTTTTCTTAACGGATTTTTATTTAAAAATTTCTTCCAGGTTGGTGATACTGGGTTCTCAATAGGTGCCGCAAAGAAGTCAAAAATGTTATCTTTAGTAATTGGACCGGGTGCGGGATACAACTTGGTTAGTCTTGCAGCTGTAATGGTGGCTTATAATTTGGATTGTTGGAAGTACTTTTCACAATTTGTGAAGATCATAGTTAACTTATTGTTCTAAAATCCAGAATTAGTAGTTTTTCACTTCAAGTTCTTTTCATCCTCATTAGACGTAATTTTTCTGAGGGCCTGGGGGATGACTCATTGATTTTTATGGTTCTCTTATTTACTTTCACCTTATCTTGGTGCAAAGAGAGCCAAGTTAATAATGTTGCTTTATGTGCTTCCTACTCTTGCAGAAGTCTAACCCATTACCTAAAGAAGAGAGCCTGTCAACCCAAAGCACTGGTAAGTTGAAGAAGCAGAGTGCATTTCAAGAGCGTCTTCGTGCAGAGCGTGAATCTTTCAAAGCTGTCTTTGATAGGAGGCGACAGCGAATTGGTGGACTTGATTTGGAGGAGGAATCATAGCGGCTGGGCAGTAATGCCTAGCTATTTTTGTTGTACTGTTGGGGTTCTTTAAGCTGTTGTTCCTAGTAAAATAGGTTAATTATTGTATTTTATGGTTTTTTTCCCCTTGGTTCGCCCCAAAAGATAGCCCTGGAGAGTTCCGGTAAGGGGTAATAAAAATGCCTTTTGGTCAAGCCTAGCTGAGTAGTGAATAGTAGAAATTAGAGAATGTTTTTTGGGTTGGTCTGAAAACAAAATGGTTTTCTACCCGACCCAATGGCGTTTTTGATAGATATTTATTTTTGTAATAACACGTATTTTTCTCTTGTACAGAGAATTTTGTAATGCATTTTAGAGCTCATGCTTTTTGATAAAACTATTGGCTTCCATCATGCCTGCCATGTGGTGCGAAAAACAAATGTTTGTGTACTTAAAAAAAATGTTTGATTACATCTTAACACAATGAACAAAAAGTCATTTGTTGCACTTGGAAAAGGAACGAAGTCTAATTTGTACGTCTTCCGTTAATAGCATCTCGCTGCTAGTCTATTTCGTGGCCGGCCATTGGTTTAATGGGTGAAAATCTTTAGGATAAAATGCAATGGTAGTAAGTGGATTCTGGCGTCGGTTTGACAAGCAAGTGCATCCTTCATTCATAAAATTGCATGCAAGTGTGTGGGCCCTACCAAAAATCAGCTAGACTACATAATACAGTGTATCCTCTCATCAGAACGTAACATTTTTCTCTACCACTGCATTTCGCTGACTGCAAAGTGTTCCCTCTCTCTCTCTCTCTCAGAGTCTCATCCATTCTCTTTGGTTACTTGATGGCTAGTGCTGCTGGGCACTGCCTTGTTCGCTTCATGGATCCAGATTCAATGAAAAGCATTAGTGCGTATGCCCAACCAGTTTCCTGCAGGCAGTCCCTTCAAAAATTTCACCATGTAAATATAACTGTAAGCCACCCCCTCTTATATAGTAATAAAGATGTTACATATATATTCTGGGTTCCCTTTGCCTGAATCTTTATTATGTCATGTAACAGAGATATCAATCGTGTTCATTGTCCATGGCCATGATGAATGGTTGCAAAGGAGACCCTCGGCTGCCTGTGGGTATCATTGATAGTTGTACGTTACCTGCAGTTCCATCTCCAGCGTTGGCCTTGGAGAAACTTCACTCTGCCATTTTCGGGTTGAAATCCAACCCACCTCCATTCACCTCTGGCATCATAAGGCTACAAGTAAGCATAACTTCTCATTTCCTTCGGTATTCCAAATTTCTTTGATACGGATGACACTTCTTATCTTTTGTGGACTAATTAATGCGTGCCGAATTTTATTGTGACACGTGGCTTGTGGGCATTGGATGTTGTGATCTTCCCCACCCCCACAAAACCCCGACCCCCCAAAAAAAAAAATGCACTACGTGATTGATTTGTAAGTAGGAACCAGAGTCCTGGTTTCAATTGCAATATTTCACTACCAATAAAGAAAACTCCAAAAGTTTAGGGGCTCAAGTACAAATTCCTAAAAATACAAGGACATTTATGGAAATTCATATCAAAATCTACATTCCCGCTCTTTCTATATTCTGCATCAACTGTAGCTGCATTTAACTTTTTTTTTTTAAAAAATTAATCATGCATTTGCCTTCATCATTGATTGAAGGTGCCTATTGAAGAACAAATCCAAGCAATTGACTGGCTCCATGCTCAGCACCAACTTCTTCCACGCTGTTTCTTTTCTGGTCGAAGCCAAAAAAAGGTTTCTGATATTTCCGTTGTCTTTCCCAACGGCAATGGCCAAAGCTCAGTCACCCACAATTTGGTCAGCGTCGCTGGTGTTGGGTCCGCTGTCTTCTTTCGAAATCTCCATCCATTTTCTTACAATGATTGGAGGTCTATTAAGAGGTACAGTTCATGCACATACTGACCGGTCATTAGTGCACCACTTAACACCCGATTCACCACCAGCGAACTACACTTCTAATGTTCCACGTCTTTGATTGAAGGTTTCTCTCTACAGAATGCCCTATGATTCGCGCCTACGGGGCAATGCGTTTCGATGCAAGGGCCAATATATCATCTGAATGGGAAGATTTTGGTTCCTTCTACTTTATGATTCCTCAGGTAGAGCAATTGTTTTCTTTCGCGAGTTCTATGTACGCATATCCATGAATCATTTAATTTTTGTTTGTATTTATAAGATCTGTTGCTAGATACTAAATGACAGGTTGAGTTTGATGAGCTTGAACGGAGTTCTACGCTTGCTGTCACTCTTGCGTGGGACGATGCCCTTTCCTGGACATGGGCAAAGGCCATTTCTACACTTGAATCTACAATGGACAAGGTATGTATGACTGATTGATTTGTGTTTGTTGAATAGTGGATATTCTGATTATCAAATATTTTTTTGGGGGTTCCACTCCTTTTATACGTATCCTTAATGATGCAGGTTTCTTCCAAGATTGTAAGGTTACAAAAAGAAGTTTCAAGAACATTTATCTTAAGTAATCATCATAGTCCCAGTAAGATGCATTGGGATCTTGCTGTTAAGAAAGCTTTGGAGATAATTAATAGAAGTAGCACACCTCTTACCAAGGTATTGACAATCATAACTTCTTTTGGTGATAAAATAATTTGAGGACAGTAATTGTGAACTATTGTATATCTTACATAAGCATCTGATAAATACCCATTTTGGCCTGGAAATTTAGGTCGTACTAGCGCGTAGCAGCAGAGTAATAACTGCTACTGATATTGATCCTATAGCATGGTTAGCTTGTCTAAAGGTACTCTTTTCGTTTTATAATTCATTGTGTAGTGAACATATCCTTATAATGTCTGATACAAATGAAATGACTCATGCTTCAGCAAGTTGAAGGGGAAAATGCTTACCAGTTCTGTCTTCAGCCTCCTGATGCTCCAGCCTTTATTGGAAACACGGTAAGTGAGTCTTTAAGCTTATACTTGAAATAAAAAGGAGTTGTGCAAAGCTTCTTTTAACTGCATCCAGCATAATAATTATTATTTCTTCTTTTATAAAAAAAATTTCACGACTTAATATGAGATCAAATAACTCTATTCTTGCTTGGACTTCTACAAACTTTATGAATAGCCAGAGCAACTATTTCATAGAAAATGGCTTAAGATTACAAGTGAGGCTTTAGCTGGAACCCGTGGTAGAGGTGGAACAACTGCTTTAGATCTTCAAATAGAGCATGACCTAGTCTCCAGGTTCATTTTCTTTTTTTTGTTTTAATTTATTTGAATATTGTCTTTTATTTATCACTTTCTATGAATCATTATTAATTTTTGTAACCAGTTAACATCCAATTCATATCATGTAATTTTTCCTTGTTATACCCCTCGCAGTCCGAAGGACCATCTCGAATTTACTATAGTACGTGAAAGCATAAGAAGCAAATTAGAGGCAAGTTTATATTAACTATCTTTGTCCTTCGTATATATAATTTTTCTTCTTTGCAAAGAAATGTCTTTCAGTTGTGATTAAACCAGAGTTTAACCTATTTTATTGTGCAGGCAGTATGTGACAGGGTAGTGATTGAACCTAAGAAAGCAATACGTAAACTTCCAAGAGTTCAGCATTTGTACGCTCGATTGGCAGGCAGACTAAGAAGTGAGGATGAGGAGGTAAAGCTAATGCGTTTTGTTTTTCAAACATTGAAGCATCCCGTGAGAAACATAAAAGTATACATTTTTAATTCAGATTCCGGTCAATATGTTCCACCCTCTGCAGTTTGCATCACTGTTCTTAGTACTCTTCCAAATATGCATTTACCTATTTCTGGAAATGTTAGGATACACTTGTTCATTTTTTGGAGTTCTGAACTCTTGTTTCTCTTGACATTTGTTAAAGATGCAACTCTGACTTTAATCTCTTTGTTTCTCTCTTTTTACTAGTATGATATCATGGCTTCTCTTCACCCAAGTCCAGCAGTCTGTGGATTTCCAACTGAAGAGGCACGCCTTTTAATTGCAGAAACTGGTAGGTGCATGTAATTTGATATTGGTCAGTGGATATGGATTTGTATTTCCTATTATGAAGTGGAGAGCTGTAGACTTAAGCGAATAAATGAGAAAACTATGTTTCGAACAATGAATGTGACAATTGGCCTATGAATCTCTTGTATGGCATCTCTTTCTTTATCTGAACACAGGCAGATTAGTTATCAATTATAGTTCTTTTATTTATAGTTTACTCCATTATCAGAAGTCTATAATGGGCTTAACGAAACTCCTCTTTGCCATCTTTTAGGCATGACAAGACTTCAACTTACTATCCCAAAATCCTGAATCTGTGTATCTAAAAACTAAAATTGCTATCCTGTTACCTGTGTGCATAAGCTTATGTATTCTCAAATATGGTATGCAGAAGTATTTGACAGAGGAATGTATGCTGGGCCAGTTGGCTGGTTTGGAGGAGGAGAGAGTGAATTTGCTGTTGGCATCAGGTCAGCATTGGTGGAAAAGGTGTGCTCTGACTTGTAATGATTACTTCTTTATTTTCAAGTAAGAATTCTAGTTGTCAGCCAATCTGTGATGTTGTAATCAAATTGTCAAGTAGTTCCACCAGTATTTCTATTTTCTGCGAAGCTGAGAACAAAATGACTGCTGTTGTTTCTAGGGGCTTATATCATTATGTAGTCATCCTGTTGCCAAATCTTGATTCTAACCATTTCACTACCCAGGGCCTCGGTGCATTGATATATGCAGGAACAGGGATAGTAGAAGGAAGCAACCCATCTTTGGAGTGGGATGAGCTCAAACTGAAGACATCTCAGGTGTGTGCGTGCTTTTCACAGACATCCTTTTTTCTCCGTGAATCTATCATTGTGTATGAACAATGTGAGAATATTTCCAAATATCATATTAGCGAGTTTTGATCCATTCTGCAGTTTACCAAGTTCCTTAAACTTGAGGTGCCTTTGCGATCAAGATTTGAAAACATTGGGACTCCGAACTGAAAAGGTCAGTGTTTTCAGTTACTAATACATTTTTATACTTTTCTCTGCTTTTTTTTTTTTTTTGGGAGGAAAGGTTGTTTCTCCAAATAAGACATTGGTAGATATATAGTTTAGAGAATTTACTAAGTAGATGATTGTGGTCTCACTGCAGTTAGCATTCTGCTGACCAGGATGAAGAAAAAAGCTTCCAAAAGCATGTCTATTTCTTTTTTTCCCTGAAAAGAGAAGAATTGTATCTGGCTTAATATTGGCTGTCCAAATATTTTGGTTAGCGCGCTCACCTGTTTCGAACTCCTCACAGTGTCTGGAAAACATTAATGGAGCAGATTAGCTCCATCATTCTGACAACGATCGGAAGTGATCTCCAGGAATTTTAAATCAAGTGGTAGGAAAAACAATAACAAGTATTAGCAAATTGTATCAACAGTTTTGATTTGTTTCACCTAAATAGTAGGAGGGGCCAGGCAGCGTATTGTTCGGTTGCATCAATTATAGATCAGTCTCCTGCACATTTCATAGCACAAAACTTTGCCATTGTCGATTTAAATGACTGAAATTTTATGTTTCCTTAAATAATAATTTATTACGTTGCTACATCACTCAGTTCAATCAGAGGATTGCAAATATTTTACCTTTACATACGTACACTGAGAACATCATAAGGACGGAAATGATTTGTCTGAGATTCCTAGTTGTATAATACAACCTCTGTTCTAAATGACAGGGTTCAAAATAATAAGAATCAACATGGCTTATTCACATAGCAATTAAGAGCACCTGAAAAGCGTGTCATCTGGGACGCAAATTTCCCAGGCTTCGCAGGTATCACATCCTGTCTGTTCACATTTCTGACGTCGCTCCCTGATTCAACAAAGAAGGCTCCATTCATCATCAAATCCATTTCTGACCTCCAATTCCATGTTTTCCAAACACTTTGCGGGGAAGAGTCCCTCTTGGTCACCTTCAACGAAAGTATTATTAACTCGTCTCAAAATTATGCAGCACATTGTAACAAAAGTCAAAAAAGGAAGAGCGGGGTTGTTACGACTGTACCTCTTTAGAATGGTGACTGTTAGAGGCAAGGAATCGGTTGCCCTGGCTAAGGATAGTGGGATGCTGGCTACCGCCTATAGCATACATTAGCCAATGAGTGTAGTCATTGTTGACAACATGCGCAAATCCGAATCGGACTCGGGGCATTCTCTGCACTAATTGTTTGCCAAAGTGATTGAAAGCAACAGTAACTTGCATGATTGAATCTTGCGGGTGGCCATCACTTGCGCCTAACAACATCACATGATCCTGGTGTGTGAAGTGGGAATTGGAAACGGTGATCGCAGTTGATCCCATTACAGCATCAATCAGTCCATCTTGGCAACCAGACATAGACACATGGTCAATCCAAATATGAGAGGCTCCAAACATTGAGATTCCATCACCATCACTAGACGAGCGAAAGCCATGATGACTAACCGAGTCCCTAATCATGCCACCCTTGCCTGCTTTAGTTTTACGAATGTGAAGGCCATGGATGATAATGTTCTTCACAAACTGCATCGTAATTTGAGCACCGTTGTAGATCTGAACATTAGAGCCACGCGCATCAATGGTCTTGTCACTAGTTATTAGTAGCTCTTCGCTGAGCCTAATGACCATGTCATGAGCAAATGTGATCCAAAGAGGCCTTTCTTGGATGACAGCATGGCGTAGAGTTCCTGGTTTGGGATTCACAAGGTCGTCGTCTGCTGGGTTTGTTACTACGTAAAACGGACCATTTTTGCCTCCAATGGTGCCGCGTCCAAACCCTTGGGCACAGTCAGCTAGCCTCTTGCGGTTATTAGCCCAGTTTCTGTCACATCTCCAGCACTGATCTATTGGGTTTGTGGCTGCGCATCTTCCTGTATACGGACGTCCCCTCAGATACCTCCTCGTGCTATTACCATTTTCGAACATCCTATTTTTAATTTAATTAAATTAATACTCTAAGTAAGAAATTGATTAATGATGGATTGAAAAAAAAAAAAGTAAAGAAAACTACGTACTGACTAACAATAATATTAATTTTCAATACTAATAATAATAATAATGTGGGAGAGTGGGTGTGTGTATTCATATGCGAAGCAAAGTTAATTAATTACTTACATGTGAACATGCTTATTGAAACTACTAACGACTTCTTCAGGATTTGGATGATAAGCTTCAAGGGCATGCCTTCTAGCATTTTCAGCTCGCTTCTGCCACACCTCATCGAAATCGTGAATGTTAGCCTTCAAGATCGGAGATATTGAAGCCAAACCAAATAGAATAAACAACATTCCAGCATTTGCAGCTGCCATTACATGCATCTGTTGTCCTTTAATTAATCTTGATATTAGTGTGTGTATTTTCTTTTTTAACTGCGTGATTTGGATTAATTAAACTTGGGTTCTCTCACCCGTTGGCATTGTATGAAGAGACAAGATCAAGTTTTTTCTTGGTGATGTGGTCGAAATATTTTTCAGGCAAATATAATGAGATTTTACAAAGATTGCTTTCAAGTACGATTTAAAGCAATAATTAATCTAAATTTAGAAAAGATAATAAGGCAGGCGTCGAGAGGGAAGGGAGGAAAGCCGCTTCCCCTCAACGGATCAACTATTAGTTTTGGATATTTATAACATGAGGTAGATATTATCCTTTGTTTTATGTAATTAAGCTTCATGCTAGCTAGCTAGTACGTGTTCGGATATATGACCATGATTGTAATTCTTTTTTAATATCTACTAATGGCTTTGGCTTGCAAGTACTCTGCCTCCTGTTTGTATTTTAATCAATTTGTACACTCGCATATTTGAATTTCATGGCTGAAGAAAGATAATTGACAAATGAAATCCTTAAAGACGGTTGTGTAATGAATTACTTTGGTCCATTTAGAAGTCGCATAGCCCGTAGACGTTGGAGTAAATAGGATTAATTCTAGATTCTTTATCAGTGGTAAGGTTTAAATTTTGGGGTTCCAACAGATCCCTAATTATAAAGTCGAGAGTTAGAGAAGAATTAAAAATCATTGGCATCAATTGATACACAAGTTTCCTTTTTACAAGAACGTAAATGCTAAAGTTTGCATTATTTTTATATAACAGCTTACCTTCTGACGGTCATTTTTATTGAGTACGTAACCACAAAACCGATCATTGTGAGGTGCGAGGGAATTGTAAAAGGTGTCGTTTGGTGGAAGCATTCGCAATGTCGATACGTGCAATAAGCTAAAATGTAGCAGAGCACGCGTCCAATGTCGACGTAATCCACCTAAAATCTTTTGGTACACATAACAAGCAAAGAATACTCCCTTTCCTTTCCTCTAATCCACATTGCATACTTGTTTGTGTAGGCTGCCAAAAACTTAAAAGCCCTAACACCGTAAGTTTAGAATAACTATCCCACACAAAAAATCTGTGTGAATCCGATCATGGAGTTTCCCATTTCTATAAATGATCGATACGTACGTATCCATATAATAAACCCATAACCCATATTACCATTACAAAAAATATGGCAAACGTGGGAAGAACAAGAAGAGCCGGAGAAAAAACCCTCACGAATAACCCCATAGTCAAAGAGTTTGTACCTTCGTCAGGTTGGACGGAGGACTCCAATGGCCATTATCTCCTTGTCGATCTACCAGGTACTCAACCAGAACTAGAATTGATCTTTACTGTAAGATTATATATAATGGTATTGATATTTATTAATGGTTAATTTTATTATTGTGTTGCGTTATATAAAGACTTCAAAAAAGAGCAGGTGAAGCTTCAGGTGGACAGCTCTGGAAATATAACAGTCAGCGGAGAAATGCTGACGAGTGACAACAAATACATAATGCGGTTCGAGCAGATGTTTCCATTGCCACCCAATTCAGATATGGACAAGATCTCGGGGAAATTTGACGGCGAGTTACTTTATGTTACCGTGCCAAAGAGAGCAAAAGAAGAGTCGACGGAGCAACCTTCGCTTCCTGCATCTGCATCTGGAGAAAACGAACAACAAATTCTTCATCGCGATGATGATATCCCTGAAAATGTCGTCGAAGAAAGCAACGACCATCAGATGCGAGAGGGTGATGATGATCGTGCTTGCCGAAAGGACAACAAAGAGACGAATAATAAGAGCGAAAAGGATTCTTCCGTAGATAGTTTTGGTGAAGATTTCTTACGAAAATGGGGAAATGAGCCAAGTCATCCATTTGAAAGGGGAATGAAGATACTGCGGAGCAACAAGGGGATTATTATTACGGCAGTATTGGCTTTCTCGCTGGGCGTGTTATTATCTCGTAAATTCGGATCTGCTGATCATATTGATTCTGATTAATTTGCATTAAGGTGTCAGTAATAATTTGTACTTATGTTTGTTTGTGATATTTATGTGTTCATGTAAATATTGGTATGCACATCTGCGTGCCTGCCTATGTACAAGTATATAGAGAATAAAATGTTTGCTGGTATATACTATAAGAAATTTCAAGTAATGAGTTCCTTGCATATTGGTTAATTAATCATCTCCTGCATGCTTCGCATAATTAATTAATTATCACATGGAATTAACAATTCCCTAACTGAGCTCTTGCTTGTAACTGATCAATGTACTTTACCGATCACATGCATGGATGATTCCATAACAATCTAAGAAGATGAAATTACGTTCAGATTCAACGTAACCAAGCAGTTGATGGGAAAAAAGGAGAGAAAAGAAAAGAAGAGGCATGCAGGACCGCACCCCAAGGTGAATGAGAAAATGCAGATGATGATTTTGAATAGAAACTTGGTGTGCGATCGAGCGACAACATGAATGAGGCATATCATACAATTAATTTCAAATTTTATCCTGTACGTTCCGAAAATATATGTGCCAATCAAATGATGTCAATCCATAAACAACCAGATTGATAATTTATTAAGGTCTTGTGGCGTTACAAATTGAATAATAACACTATAATATCAACTCGTACAACATGAATCAGGAGTTTAATTTTTATTAATACATACATACATACATAGAATTCTCAAAAGTTCTGCAATGCATAACAAAAGCAGCCAAAACCTGCATAGACGAAACTTTATCAATGTTCCAAGATCAAATTTGATTGGATGCCAGACAAGAAAAAAGAGAAAAAAAAAAGTCAAAAAAGAATGGCATCAAATTATTGGCTGTTGGCTATTGGCTATTCCTGTTTCAGTAAATATTCTTGGGTTTTTTTGTTGACGAAGTTGCATGTAGCATCGCAATTGCTCTCTTCCACGAAATATCCTGCAAACACACACAGACAGCAGCATCTAGATATAAAATCAGGGAAAAAATAAAACTTTATCCTGTAGGATCAGATTCTGAAAGTAGTCCACCAATTCAAAAGGGAACTCGAAAGCCACCTAAAAATGACGCGCGATGGAGAAGCTTCTTTGGCAATGGTGCCAAAGTTTCACCATTGGTCCCAAATTAACGAGAATGTTTGATGATAGTGCATTTCTTGTTCTGATTGGGATGAGGATTCCACCTGTAATTTAAATTTGAGTTAGGTAGGTAGGTTATCCCGGAAAATTCTACTAGCACCACCTGAGAAGTTAAACTTTTAGCCTGCGGAGTCAGCTCCTATATATTAAAATTCAATCTTAGATATTTCTTGTTCGCTCTTTTTTAGCCGTAGTAATAAAACTCATTATTATTAAAAAAAAAAAAGCTGGTGAATTTCTTTCTTCAGTTAAACCTAGGATTTGGAAATATAATAGTAAAGTTCAGTTTTGTGACTGCCAAGATGCGACATGCACCATCTCACTCGTTCCCTCACCCCAGCGTCATGTGAATGGATACACAAAGACACAGATGCTAAGATAGATAATTTACTTTTGGCTAAAACTAACTCATTGAATAGGAAAATAAAAAGATTATATATGTATGAAACGGTAACCTAAATCATCACTTCTTTAACTAATTCGTAATTTTTGTTAGAGTGCAATTTATGCACTAGTTTTGCATTGTTTACTTCCCTTAATATCGATATTTTGCATTTAATAATAGTGATTTACTTGTGTAGGTGTAATTCTATTGATTGGTGATAAAATTGAGCTACAAGATGATGTTTAAGGATGATTGTTCTCTTGGAGAAATTATGAGCGTCATAAGAACTTTGTTAATAAGGCGTGGGTGCGTGCTGTCAACTACGGACCTGCAGTTTTCTGTTTAACGTATTTTGTAATTTTGGTTATTTTTGTAATTACGAATTTAATATTTCAGATATTAATATTTTATTTTAAATATAACTCTAAAGGAGAAGAGATAGAGAGTATTTAAGGGAGGAATTTATTATGAAAAAAAGAGAGATTTTTGGAGAAAAGAAAGAAACTCTATATCTAAATTTTTCTCTTCTCTCTATGAAGACTAAATCTATTATTCTGGTTGAAGGTTAATGAAGCTTTAATTCATCACTACTATAAGATCTTTTTTATGCTTTAATTGTTTTATTACTTTTTGGGTATTTATTTATTCTCTGAATTATTTTCACGATTATGTTTGTTAATTAGATAACTGGCCACTATTTAATTATCAACTTAATCTATTGTCAATTAAAGGATTCATTGTATGAAGATTTTAATGTTTATGACAAATAACATAGCAGTGAGTTATGTTATGAAAATAAATAATTTAATTTAAATGAACCATCGTATGCATTTGTTGATTAGGATTTTGGTCTCTCTGATTTTTCAGGCTGTCAATTGATTAAATCTTATTATCGTATCTAAGGTTGTCTATTAATTAGGGAAATAACCAACGGTCGTACCTTGGTTATCGACTAGTTAAGAAAAAATTGGCTATTAAAAGGGCTCGGTAGTTATAACCGGTCTATTCATAAGTAGTAATAATTTATATTTGAATCAATGATCAGTAGTCGAATCAAGCTGAGTTGATTCCTTCAACCAGAGATTTCTTCAATTTAAATTACAACTTTAATTTACATCCTTATTATTTTAATTTGATTTTTATTATTATCAACAAAATTCTCATTTTATGTTTTACGTTTTAAAGTGATTTAAATAATTACCGACCTCTGTGAACACGATCCTACTCAATCATTATACATAATTTATTTAGAGTATATATTTATTTTTACTGACTTCGACAACCATCAATTTTTATCTTGATTTTTATTGGAGGAAGGGGTGAACATAACCGAGGCAAACTTGAAAACAAGAATTCGTGATAGCAGCTTCGAGAAGAAAATTGTATTTATATCCATATTAAATATATATAAAATAAAAAAAAAGGTAATCAGCATTTTGGTCTTTAAGATTGTTGACAAGGGAAGAACAGAGAAGAATAAGAGATGCCGAACGGGTGAAAAAGGTGATGCTTTTGTGGCTCAACTTTATTCAAAATGTGGGTGCTTTTGACAAAAAGAAAGCGGCATGGTTTGGAGGTGGAATCATGTGCCTTGCGCACCACCACAGCCCACAGCCCACAGCCCACAGGCATCATATCCTATGTGACTCTTGACTATGGAAAAAGTCTCCATTTTCTACATCTCTCCCCTTCCATCTGTAATAAATCTCTATATATGCTCTCTCTTCTTTTGCTTGGCCCCAGCTGCTGTGAGAATCATCCAATTTCAACTAATTAATCACTACGTAATTAAATTATTAATTGAGACAGCCAATGCAAATCGTCTAAGCTCGGCGCGAAAATGTTAAATCCTAGACAAAATCGACGGTCATTTATGAACTGATCATAAATTTATATATAGTACGTACTATCAGCAGAATCAGCCATGCGGGGATATTGCAATTGCTTGTGATTTCATTAAAGTTTTATGTAATTTGCAAGCTCCTATATTCCTCCTCCTATTAAAAAATAATAATAAAATAATAAATAATAATGTAAAGAAGCTGAGGTGGATAACGAACCCGTAAAGTAGGGGGAAGCCGAAAAGTAGCAAAGCAAAAAACTTGACGAGAGAGAATGGAATCATTTTTCCATTTGCAGTGCCACACTGCACAAAAAACATTCGCTTAAAATCTACAGCAACAACACCAAGTAAAAAAAAAAAAAAAAAAGGAAAAATCAAAACACAGTAACGATACGAAATCAAATAATAAAAACGCCAGCAAACAAAACAATAACAAATTCAATAAAGCGAAATCCGCCTCATTTCTCTCTCTCTTTCTCACCCGCTATCAACGCTGCCCACTCCGTGTCCAAAACCCAAAAACCCCCTCTCCCCTCACTTTCCGCTTCTAAAATGAGACCATGACGACGCCGTCTCAACCACCGCCGCAGCAGCAGTTCACCATACGCAAACTTGTCGTGGAAGTTGTGGACGCACGTGACCTTCTCCCGAAAGACGGCCAGGGAAGCTCCAGCCCCTACGTCATCGCTGACTTTGACGGTCAGCGGAAGAGAACGTCCACCAAATTTCGCGACCTAAACCCAGTATGGAACGAGCAGCTGGAGTTCATAGTCTCCGACCCCAAGAACATGGACTGCGAAGAGCTCGAAATCGAAGTCTACAACGACAAAAGGTACTGCAATGGCAGTGGCCGTAAGAACCATTTCCTCGGAAGGGTCAAGTTGTGCGGCAGCCAGTTTGCTAGGCGAGGAGACGAAGGCTTGGTGTATTTTCCGTTGGAGAAGAAGAGTGTTTTCAGCTGGATTCGAGGTGAGATTGGGTTGCGAATTTATTACTACGATGAGTTATCTGAGGAGGAGCATCAGCATCCACCACCTCCTCAAGACGAGCCGCCGCCGCCGCCGCCGCCGTCTCAGCAACAGCCGGGGGTGTGTGTAGTTGAAGAGGGACGAGTTTTTGAAGTTCCAGGAGGACACGTGGAGGTTTGCCATCCTGTTCCGGAAATCTATCATGGCCAGCCGCCGCCACCGGCTCCTATCATCGAGGAATCTCAACCGCACGGGGTGCACGTGCAACCCGAACTGGTCCAAATTCCGCCTCATGATGAGCCGATTCCGACGGCGGTTCCGGCGGCCGAGATTAGGAAGATGCAAAGTGGATGTGCTGAGAGGGTTAGTGTTTTGAAGAGACCAAACGGCGATTATTCACCTAAAGTGATTAATTCGAGTAAGCCTAATGGAGAAGTTCCAACGGAAAGGATCCATCCGTACGATCTCGTTGAGCCGATGATGTATTTATTTGTCAAAATCCGAAAAGCGCGTGGGTTGGCTCCAAACGTGGCCCCGTACGTGAAAATAAGAACCTCCAGCCACTACAAAAAATCAAAACTAGCGAGTTACCGAGCCTGTGACCCACACGACTCGCCCGAGTGGAACCAAGTTTTTGCGCTTTTTCACAACAAGAACGACTCCGTCGGCGCGACCTTGGAGATCACGGTGTGGGACTCGCCGACGGAAAATTTTCTTGGTGGTGTTTGTTTTGATCTCTCAGATGTTCCAGTGCGGGACCCACCGGATAGTCCCCTGGCCCCACAGTGGTATCGCCTTGAGGGCGAAGCTTCAGATCAGAATAACAGAGTGTCCGGCGACATTCAGCTCGCAGTGTGGATTGGAACTCAAGCCGACGAAGCGTTCCCTGAAGCGTGGAGCTCAGACGCTCCCTACGTGGCTCACACGCGCTCCAAGGTTTATCAATCGCCCAAGTTGTGGTACCTGAGAGTTACTGTGATGGAAGCTCAGGACCTTTGCATTGCTCATAATTTGCCCCGCTAACGGCGCCGGAGATTAGAGTTAAAGCACAGTTAGCGTTTCAGTCTGCACGGACGAGGCGTGGGTCCATGAACAATCATAGTTCGTCGTTTCACTGGCACGAGGACGTGTTTTTCGTAGCCGCCGAGCCGTTTGAGGACTCGCTGATTTTGCTAGTCGAAGACGGTACAGCCAAGGACGCAGCGGCAGTGATGCTGGGACACGTTGTGGTTCCTGTGAGCTCGATTGACCAACGAATTGATGAGCGCCACGTGGCAAGTAAATGGTTTCCATTGGAGGATGGTTGTGGCCGGGGATGCGCACGGTCCTACTGCGGGAGAATTCAGCTAAAATTATGTTTGGAGGGTGGTTATCACGTGCTTGATGAGGCAGCTCACGTGTGTAGTGACTTTAGACCCACGGCTAAGCAGCTGTGGAAGCCGCCTGTAGGGATTTTGGAGCTGGGGATTTTAGGCGCGCGTGGATTGTTACCGATGAAAACCAAAAACGGAGGCAAAGGGTCCACTGATGCTTACTGTGTAGCCAAGTATGGTAAAAAGTGGGTGCGTACCCGAACCATTACTGACTGCTTTGATCCACGCTGGAACGAGCAGTACACGTGGCAGGTGTATGACCCTTGTACCGTCCTCACCGTTGGAGTATTTGACAACTGGCGAATGTTTGCTGACGCGTCGGAGGAGAGACCCGATTACCGCATTGGAAAAATTCGCATCCGCGTATCAACTCTGGAGAACAACAAGGTGTATACAACTTCGTATCCATTGCTGGTATTGTTGCGGACCGGATTGAAGAAAATGGGCGAAATTGAATTGGCGGTTCGGTTTGTGTGCCCTTCAATGTTACCCGAAACTTCCTCCGTATATGGGCAGCCACTGCTTCCAAGAATGCATTACTTACGGCCGCTAGGGGTGGCCCAGCAGGAGGCATTGCGTGGAGCCGCTACAAAGATGGTGGCTGCGTGGCTAGCCAGGTCGGAGCCACCACTGGGGCCTGAGGTTGTGAGATACATGCTGGATGCGGACTCTCATGCATGGAGCATGAGAAAGAGTAAAGCTAATTGGTTTCGGATTGTTGCGGTTCTTGCTTGGGCTATTGGGTTGGCTAAATGGTTGCACAATATAAGAAGGTGGAAGAATCCGGTTACTACGGTTTTAGTGCACGTGTTGTATTTGGTTCTGGTTTGGTACCCGGATTTGATTGTCCCAACTGGGTTCTTGTATGTGGTCTTAATTGGGGTGTGGTATTATAGGTTTAGGCCCAAGATACCGTCGGGTATGGATACAAGATTATCACAAGCAGAAACGGTAGACCCGGATGAGCTGGATGAGGAGTTTGATACAATACCGAGTTCAAAACCACCGGAAATCATCAGAGTGAGGTATGACAGGTTACGTATGTTGGCTGCAAGAGTACAGACGGTATTGGGTGATTTTGCAACACAGGGAGAGCGGGTGCAAGCTTTGGTGAGTTGGAGAGACCCAAGGGCCACTAAATTGTTCATTGGGGTGTGCACTGTTATTACATTGGTACTCTATGTGGTGCCACCCAAGATGGTAGCCGTGGCATTGGGATTCTATTACTTGAGACACCCTATGTTTAGAGATCCCATGCCACCGGCTAGCTTGAATTTTTTCCGGCGGCTACCGAGCTTATCGGACAGATTGATGTAATAATAGAGAAGAGTTGAAGAGTAGATTCCATTCATTAGGTATTACTAGTTTTAAGGCACCAAAGTAAAAGTAAAATAGGGGAGTGGGTGGGGATGAGGGTTGAGGTTTTGTGTTGAAAAGTTGTCTTTTTTGTTTTTTGGGTTTTGGGGGGTTTATATTTCATATTTGAATTTGATTGACTGACTATTGAAGAAGAAAATTGAAATAAGAGAAAGGAGGTGGTGGGCACTCCCACTGGGACAGTTTGGAGGGTAAGAAAATTGAGTGCCCGGTTCTGTACGAGTGTGGCCGACCCCAGAAGAGAGAAGAGAGAAGAGATTGATGTAATGTAACGATGTCTCAGAAAGTGAAAAACATTTAATTCAATTGGCTTTTCTAACATATATTGCTTAACACCTTTTCTTCAACCATATCTTTATTCATACCTGTATCAATAATATATTATTATTATTTCCAGCGTAAAGTGTAAAACTATAAATACAATTTTCACGATCGCAATCACAGGTCGCAGCAGTTCCGTATTTTTCAGTTTAGTTTCGATACAGTTTCATAAAGTAAAGGAGGTCCATTTGATTTGCGAGCAGGCATGGTGATCGGCTGGGCCCATAGCGTCGATCTGAAAATTTAGTCAAGCTGTATGGCCGGCAGCTGGCAGCTTTCAGCTTCTTTTTAAGAAAATTTTCAGAAAATTTTGACTTTAAGAGCGAATTTGTTCGGGGGGGTTTGTAAACAAACTAGCGATTTGGGTACAAGGTCTAGTTTAATGTGGGGAAGTAACCTACAAGTAGAAAATACATATTGACTTTTTTAGTTGGGTGGGATATAATAATCACTCCACTTTTAAAATATAATTATAAAAAATTTATATTATTTTTAATAATTTTAAATAAAGAAGAAATTTGAATACTTAACCAATTAGATGCTTGTTAAATGTTTAAATTTATTGCACAAAACATAAGTTTGGACAATTTAGTTATTTTATATTATAAGGGAAAATAATTCAAATTAAAATTATGTTAAAACAAAATTAGTGACCAACAATGGTTAAGAGACTTATATAAGGAAAATTATTTAATTGATTAATTGTTTAAACAATTCTTTATATTAAAGTTTTAAAAATAATGTGAAACTTTTTTTTTAAATGACGTGGATTTACACTTGCTGTGGGGAGTAGAAATATTCCCATCCTTTTCAGTTAGTCGACTTTTACATAAATGTGCATGTACAATTTTGCTCTCTTGACTATTTAGTTTAACAAAGAGATAACAAAATTTGGGGGTTAAAATTAGTATTGTCAAAAATCTTAATGATAGATTAAAGATTGTTAATCTAGGTGGGGTAAATTGAAAACCCAAATAATAGTAATACTAATGTGAGGCTAAGCGTATAAAGTTGACACTGAGATTCAAAGTAACCAACAAAACAACTATTGCTTGAACAAGTTAGGTCTTGATAGCTGATTATTAAGCGTATTTATTATTGGAAAACAACAACAACAACAACAATAATAATAATCATAATAATAATAAATAAATAAATAAATAAGAAGAGTGAATTTGAGAATAAAAATGAGTTTTTTATTTAAATATGCCCCATTTGTCCTTAAATGCCAAATCTATACCTTATTACATACATATACCTCATAAAAGTATAAAAAGTCAAAAAAATCCTAAAAAGATCATTTATCTATATTTTCTTTCTCTCTTATGGCTTCTACATAATAGCATAACCAAAGTCGAGTATACTTGACTTTTTACCCGATTTAATTAAGAGAAAATTTCTCATTTCAATTTAAGTCGAGTATTCTTGACCAATTACCAAACTTCCATGAAAATTTGAAAATTTTTGTTGAATGAATATCGGACAAGGTTAAATTAAAGTCGAGAATTCTCCAGACAATTTTTTATTCCAATTGAAGTTGAGTATCTCGACTATTTACCCGACTCACATGAAGAAGTCAAGAATTTAGACTGAATTACTGATTGTACATAGTATTTTCGACTTTTTAACAGACTTTAAGGATATGAGTTTAGTTTCTTGAGGATTTAATTGAGATTATTTTTGTATTTTTTCTGATTTTTTAAAGTATATATGTGTAAAACTAAAGAGTATTATAATTTAAGACATATATTAGGTATTTTGGAGGAAATGTGATACATGTAAAGCTGGCCAACGTGCGGGGCGACATGTGGTATGGCATGGCCACGACATGTTTTGGCAAGACACACGGCACGACACATCACACATGTGGGACGAGCTAGGCTCATATTTTTTGGCACGTGAGCCTTAAAAGCACAGCACTCTAAAAGGCACGTAATAAGCACACTTTATTGGTGGGCTATCACGTGTCTCGTGGGCCATCAATAGCACGAGCGATAAAGTATATCAAAGAATTTTTTTAATAAAAAGTAAAAATAAAATGTTATGATTTTATAAATATTTTAAAATTAAAATTTTTAATATATTTTATTAAATTAATTTAAGTCTTAGTTTTAAAATAATTTAATTGTTTTATGTTTATCATTTATTAAATGAATAAATAAATATCATAATTTGAATAAATAAAATTATAAATATCATGATTTTATAAATGATATTTCAAAAATTTACGACAATTAATATTTCATTTATAAAATTGTAACTTAATTAACGGAGATATGTTTCATTTTTTATTTGTGAATAAAATATTTTTTATTTATACAAAAAAAATTATGAACAATTTTTTTTATATTTTTATGATAAATTAAAAGTTGTATTTTCATTTAATGGAGTTCAAGTCCAATTATAATATTAATTAATATTTCAAATAAAATTAGTTGTAATTTGCTTCACTGCAGTTTAAATAATATTGTTGTTTTGTAATTGAATTGGTAATTGTTAAATTTAACATTTAAATATATAATTACAAAATTGTGATAAACTGATAATAAAATATAATTGTTCTCTTAATAGTTAATAAAAATTATTATTATTATTGTTGTTGTTGTTGTTGTTGTTAGATGGACTGATGGGTTTGGAAAAATACGATAGACACGTGGGCTTAAAAAAATTTCATGAGCCGAAAACATTGGGCTGGACATGACACGGCCCATCAATTTGGTGGGCTGAGCATGGCCGTGCCGTGCTGGCCCGTGAATCCTCACAGGCCTTGGTTTGCCGACACGGCCATCGGCCACCTTTAGGTAGATGCCAAGCATTTCCCCCATAAAGGCTAAAGAAGAACGGATTTGGTATGACGTACATAAACAATCAATCAAAGCACATCGATCCCTGCTGCAGCCTGCATCTGCAAGACTGCAACGACCCAAACGATTGAGATTCCAGGTCTGAAACTGTAGTCCCATTTAATTTTTCATCAATAAGCTAAAGATTAATTCCCAATAATTTCTGATCAATCAAGCTTGCAGATAGTGATCTCCCTCCCGTCTGTCAAATAGAAGCAACTAGCATCATATACAATTAAATCAAGAGACATCTGACAAGTCCACATTTCATGTGTCAAAATATACGAAATTAATTACCCCAAAAAAAAAAAAGAATTTTTTATTGCTTTTGAGTTTTGACATAGTTATGATTCTTCAGTAATGAATCCAATACTTTTCAGGCCTTTCTTGCATGATATATGCATAGGTGTATACCCAGTTCCCATGTTGGATTGATCATCGATTGGCCTCAAAAGAAAAACTTAATTTATGTGCAAAGAGTATGACAACAAATTAGCAAAAGTGCATCGAATTATTATTCAATTAATAAGTAACATGCGACCGCATTCTCGAACCAATTTGAGTACATGCCCTTTATTTTTATTTTTATTTTTGGAATATTTTGCTCGTACGGTCATACATAATGTATGCCTATAGCTATAACATACATAGGTTTGCTTACTATTAACTTGATTTGTCTGATCTTTAATTTGTTTTATTTGCAGTAGTGGAGCCTCAATTAATACAAAAATCCAGTATCTGCTGTGTGTATTGGATTAATTTTTAATATGGGAGATTCAGCACAAGTAGAAAAAAAAATCAATCATCGTGTCAAAAAAAAGGTTCCCCGCTTGTCTTGTCCGTTCACTGATCCGAATATGATCAGAGCATGTATATACGACTGCTTTTGTTGCTTGTGTGCTTGTTGCTCAAGTTCATGCTTAGAAAAGATGGAGGTACAAGCTCGATGTGCGCGTGTCTGTGTGTATAGCCAAGCCTCGTGCATTTAGATTCTGCCCTCTGTACATTTTCAACTGAGAGTGAAGCTCACTTCTTGTTGTACATTTCTCTTATTTTTTTTTTTAACCTTTTACAGTTCCATTTCCGGACTGGAATCAAATGACTTAGAAATCTTAAAAGTTTTCCCGTCTTTTTTTGGCCTAGCTCCTTATAGAGCCCCTTGTAATTAAAAAAAAATTGATGTGTCTTCAATGGGATGTGACAAAAAGTTATTAAACTTTTAATAGATTCTTGGAAATTTCGCTCGCTTTATACTTAAGTACTGCATGAGGAAACTTCCTTTTTGACCCTTTCTATCCTCGCCCGATAATAAATCGCCTTGCCACCCAAATCACAATTTGTTAGTAGAAAAGTTTTGAACTCCAATGTTCATAAGATTAAACAAATGAGCAACAGTCCTGGTTTATATATTGATATTGGCAAAAAGGCCAGAGGTTAGTTATGTCATCTTCGGTTCTTTAGAATGCTTATTTTTATTAATATACTGAACATTTTGCGCTCATATTAATTAATCCTTGCTTGCTTGTTTCTATGCAAGATCTTCTCTACAAGGATTATGGCGATAAGCAACCAGCAAATCACTTCCGTTACGATTGCGTGGACAGCAATTTTGATGTTTCCTGTCAATGTAATTTATGATGACAATGAAGTTTCTCTTTCAATATCTCTCTTGCCCTGTAATGATATAGTCAATTGAAATGCATTACCAATACATATTTGCTTCTTATCAATCCACATATTGTGGGTTGTTGCATTACGGAATTTACTCAGCTTTTTTGCTTCTCATAGCTGGACATTATCAACTTACGATCTTATTGAATATAATGATCTGAACTTTTACAGGTGATGCTATTGTGCCTGGACTGAGTACAGCTTTTAGATCTATCATTCCTGATTCTGGCGGGGTAAATTTTCTCAACTTAATTCTTTCAGAATTATTGTGTCTCAATGATTTTTCGTTTGGTGTGATGTTATATGTATTTGTACAATGCTTAACCACAGGTGGAACTGCGATACTTGCATGACTATGCTGGGTTTACTGCAGGCATTGGGTTGAAGGCAGGCCGCCATAACCACCTTCAGTCGGTAGGACTTGACCGCATTGTAAAGTTTTCGGTTGTCGCAGGAAACACTGTTCTTTCTCTTGGGACCGATGCAGCCTTTGACATATCAACGAGGACTTTCAGCAATTACAATGCTGGCTTGAGCTTCAACACTGCCTTGTTCAATGCTTCCGTGAACTTGTAAGCAATCTTACGAGAATCAATTGGTTCATTTCCAATTTTGTTTATTGATTATCAACTAAGCTTTTCTAGTAATGCAGGAACGACAAGCTTGAAAACTTAAGAGCTTCTTATTATCAAGAACTGGTCCCTCTGACCAGGACTGCCGTTGCAGCAGAGTTGAAGCATAGTTTTTCTAATCACAGGAGTATTTCCGATAACATTCCCATTCCAACCAGCTTGACAGTTGGTTTCCAGCATGGGCTGTTTCCTTCTACATTGGTGAAGGTCCGCGTCAACACTAATGGCAAGGTGGGTGCTCATGTTCAGCAGTCCTTCTGGCAAAAGTTCTCTATAGCTGTTTCTGGAGAGACTGATATAAGGGCCTCAAGCTGGACTCCCAATGTAAGATTCGGTATGGCATTCAGTTCCTAGAATAAACTCCATCTCTAAAGTCAGAAGATTACATTTATATCATTTATTAAATGTTGTACTAGATAAATGGGTGCCTTCATGTTTAAAATTTAAAGTGAACTGATGAGATGGTTTCTGCACAAGTATTTTGAGGAACTATGATTTGAACTCCGCATAATTTTTAAGACTGAGAAGTGAAAGTAGTCAGAAAATTGACAGATACAAGCATCTTTCATTAAGAACATTTCATATCTCGTTGAATGTCATGTGCCCAGTAACTGTGTTACATAACAATTAATGAACAAATTGACAACCGTAATTACTAATTAGCCAAGGACAGAACACGTGCAAACTTGACAATAAAACAATAATAATCGTACTTGTCTTAACGCAAAACTATGTGAATCCAAATAAAAGGTAACACATCACTGGGGTTGTGAAGCCTGCTACATCTCTAACAGCAGAATGTCCATGGGGAATAAAGACGGCAGAGGATGTAGAAGGGCCTCAATTTCCTTCAAGGTGTCGAAGTTTTTTTTTTTTTTTTTTTTTTTTTTTTTAAAGGTAAGGGGTGGACAAGCCCAAATACATTTTTAATCCCCCTTACCTCCCCAAGAATCGAACCCGGGTTTTGGTAGAGGCTACAGCTTCACTGCAACCAACCCGACCACGCCCTTGAGGGCGAGGTGTCGAAGTTTAGTACCCAACACTTTATTGAGATCACCCTTTAAATACATCCTTTGCCGTGGTTCCTGGAGCACTGACAGAGAATCCCAGCACACTGTCGGTGGCGAGCAATACCACGCGTTAATTTCAGTCCACCGTAAATTTAATTTATTATGTCCGCTGGTTCGTGTGGGAGTCTTTTTATTCTCCTTTTGGTTTTAAATTTTAGTAGTGTTTGTAATTATATGTTGCGGTTAGGCATTGGCTTACTTTAAGCTTGAGTTTTAAATATTTTATAATATTTAAATTAAATATGGTCTTATATTTATGTCTAATGGCGAAGTATTATTGGTTATTGTTTTTTTTTTTCGAGTAATCCATGATATTACTTACATATACATATACATCACCATCTATAAAAATTTATTGAGACCATGTATTTAAAAGACGAAGAATGACTAATAATATATCGCCGCCATAAAGACGTATTGCTATATTCCTAATTATATATATATATATATATATATATATATATATACTGCAAAAATATCGTTTCCGCCACGCCTTTCTTTGTTTAATTGTGTTTGGCTGCGGCTGCTGGCAAAATTGGAGGGAAAAGACGAACCATTTACTGCCAATTACACCTCTATCCATCATACCTACCGTCTTTAACTTTTTCTTTATGTTTGGTGTAGCCGCAATTAACCCATAGTCATTTAATAAATAAATTTAAACTTTTAATTAAAATTACAGATTTACATTTTATTTATTATACATAAAGTTTAATTTCCGATATATGTGTATTTAACAAGATATTTTAGAAGCCATTGTTTCATAATTTAAATTTATTAAATATGTTATGAAATTATTTCTAAAATTGAATATTTCAAAACCTAATGTAGAAATAATTTAAAAAATTCTCTAATTACCATAAATTTATTATCCCAAATAGATACAGACGTTCTCTTTGGTCTTTGGATCGGCAAGAAATTTGAAAACACGTCTTTTTATTCCAATCTTCACTCAGCCAGATAACATCATGTTTTTTTATTTCAATTAGCCTCATTTACCCATAAATACCAAATATATACCCATTACATTCATATGCCCCACGGAAAAAAAAGTCAAAAATACCCTTAAAAAACCATCTATCAACATTTATTTACCTCACCATTTTAGATACTTTCTCACTCCTCGCAATTCTTCCTTTCTTTCTTATGGTTTTCTCCCCTCTCATCAATTCATCTCGTACCTCTAAAACAATTTTTTTTTATAAACATAAACTCTTGAAAAAGAAAACTTAAAAATATGTGCATTGTCAAATGGTGAATAAATTATGTTTGAAATATAAACATTTTGTATGCTTAGAGTTTGATTTGACTTCATTACAAGTAAATTTGCTGATGATTTATGAATTTGTGATAGTAAATTATTCATTTCAGTCTAGCACACACATAAGAGTACTATATAAAATGTAGGATTTAAGACCAAAACATTTAATTTAAGTTTTGGGTGATTGAAAAATGATTTCAGGGACAAGTCGAGTATAAGTTGGGTAAGTCAAGTAAGAAATGGAGTAAAGGAGTTTATTAAGTCAAGTAAGGAAATCAAGTAAGTCGAGTATCTAGTCTGGCAAAAATTGTAACTAATCGAGTAAGTATGATGTAAGTCGGGTAGAAAGTCGAGAAATATGCCGAATAATAGTAAGCTTAGTAGTATAATATAAGTCAGGTAATTAGTCTAGTAGTATAAAATAATTTCGGTAACTAGTGGAATAGGTCTCTGAACAAATCGAGTAAAAGTCAAGTTAGTTTATGAATAAGTCAAGTATAAATCGAGTAAGTCTATTGAATAAGTTGGGTATTAATTTTTAAGTTTTTTGAACATGTGAGATAGGAGCCGAGTGATTTTTTGAACAAGTTTACTAGTTGAGTAAACCCAAAGTAACTCTTTGAACAAAGTAAGAATTTTGATCACGTCAAGTAAAAGTCGCTAAGTTGAGCAAATCTTTTAACCGAGTAAGTCTTTTGAAAAAGTCAAGTATTAATTATTTTAAGTTGTTTGAACAAGAGAAGTAAGTCTTTTGAACATGTTGAATAGGAGTCGAGTTAGTCATTTGAATAAGTTGAGTAAGTTAATTAAATAAGTGGAGTAACTCTAGGAATGTAATTTTATTCAATTATTTTAATAATTTTTTTGCTAAATTTTTTTAATGATGACAATGCCATCACTCATTAATGACAATCGTACGTGTTCCCATCATTTTTAATGGTGAATGAACTCAAGAAAATGATGGTTTTATTCTTGACCATTTTCGCAATGGAAATGAATTAGAACACAAACTTATCTCAACACTCAGGTTGATGTGGAAACGAACCAATCAAGATCCATCTTCGTGTGGAGAACATAACACTACCGAATATTGAAGCACTAACTGATAGTCTACTAGTGTTGACTGTAACCAGCCATGCTCTTGGAAGAACTATTTTCCAAGACAAAGTTTGCTTGATAGTACTAATTCAATTTGCATGAATGATTCATTCCTCATTGTTGACAATTTAGCATCAAACGAGGTTGGTGATGGCAGCAACGGATTTGTGGAAAGACAACAATTTTCTTTTAAAGATATCTTGTGAGGTATGCTCAGTACATATGCTGTAACAAATAAATTTGGATATGAAAGTTTAAGTCTGGCAAGGATAAACTTTTCATCACTTGCGTGGATAAAAACTGTAAACGGCATCTTCATGCCGTTAAGGTGAATGATTGTGGTATGTTGTCTTTAAAAGGTGGCATTGTGGAGTTTTTGGGTCATGTCTTGAGTGCTTGGAGTAAGTGAAAGACTATCCTAAGTCACTGTATAAAGATTTCCTTACTGAAAATGTATACTAATGATTTTGCTAATTGTTATGAGATGCTGTTATATTTATAGCACTATTATTTCTCCCGAGTCAAACCCCGAAAATTCCATAAAACAACGTCGTTTCATTTTGATATTTTTCGTTTTAATTTCAGCTGCAAGCGTTGTGTTGAGCAATCTGTTTCAATTCAAACAACATTGTTCTCTTTCAATTCGTTTCAAAGCACATGACGTCGTTCTCCTTCAATCCGTTTCAAGCACATGAGTGCGAGCATATGATTTTTCCTTCAATTTCCTTTCAACCACAACACTCCAGTTACAAAACCCTAAGTACAAAACTCCTAAATTGCAAAACCCCAACTAGTTCCTCAAAGTTGAGTGTAGAACCCCTAAATTGCAAAACCCCGACTAGTTCTTCAAAGTTAGTTTTAATTTGTACTTGGGTTTTGGCATAAGGTACCGTATTGGTTCCTCAATGTTTACTTTACTTGAATTTTGAGTTGGTTCGCGTGATGGCTTTGGTCCGTCGTTTGTGGCTCGTGTAATAACTATGAGCTGTGAGCGACGACAATTGTGACCGGAGAACTCGAGGAATGCTGAGATTGCAGATTTTGTGGCTGTGAAAGTTGATTCAAAATGGTTCGTTTCAGCTTCATCAAAATGAAAGGAAAAAAGTGTTAATTCCAAATGATGTGTTTTCATTTTAATCAAAATGGTGAGTTTCAATTCGGGGCTTGAGTCGAGGCGCAAGTTGGGGGAAATAACTTTTTCCTTATATTTAATGTTTGTTGGATAATTTATGGTTGTTGCAGATACCATTATTATTTTTAATGTTTATTACATATCTTAAAAGATGATTACTTACTAAAGCTAAAGTCGCGTATTCTGGACTCATTACTAGGCTTCTATGGAAAAGTCTCGAATTTTTTGAGAAATTTAATTGGTCGTGGTTCAATTAAATTCGAGTATACTTAACTTGTTATCCGACTTTCATGAAAGAAGTCGAGAATTTTTCAGTGGACTTAATTGATTGTGGTTTAACTAAAGTCGAGTATACTCAACTTGTTACTTAATTTGATTAAAGAAGTTAAGAATTTTTTTCAGAGAACTTAATCATCGTGGTTCATTTTAAGTCGAGTATTCTTAACTTGTTATCTAACTTACATGAAAGAAGTCAAACATATTGATCTTGCTCGACTTCAAGATATTAGTTCAATTTTGTGAAGATTTAATTAAAAATGTTTTCATATTTTTCCTTTTTTTTAAGTATATATGTGAAAATTAAAAAGTGTCACAATTTAAGCTGGGCATTACTAATGAGCAACCACAAGAAAGAGAATATATCCACAAAAAAAATATGGTGAAAGAAATTATGAGAATAAAGTTGGGTGGCGAGCAGAGGAAGTCGGTTTGCGCCAGTTTCCCATCACTTGCTGTATAATTTAAGTTGACATAAGCGCACCAACTTTTGTTCACCAGTTTGCTGTATTTACTATCTTTAGCTTCCCATTCTCTAATTTTAATGCCTTCAATGCTTAACTTTTTTTTTTTTTTGGTTTCTACTTCATTCTCTCTCTCAGGTCTTCTGTATAAAGATGACCTGGAACAATCCACCTCTGACGGTAACTTTTTTACTTTTTAACAAATTACCAAGACGAGCTCTTCGGAGTTTGCCAGTGATTTTCAATCATTTTTTTAGTCGTTCATCCGCTGTCTAATTTTGGAGAGACATTGGCTTAAAAAATGAATTTAATATTTCCTCACCCTACCTTGAAATCAAAAGAGTGAAAAAATAAATACTGTCTTGTAGAATTTTATCTTTTTTTTTTATTGCCCTGTCAGATTTATGATTTTTCTGTTGAAATGTTTTCATTATAGCCCTTTGGGAACCAAAATCTTGGTCGACTTATCTTTCATTTGTTATGTGTATAATGTGGATGTGTTCAATATTCTTCGTTTCCAATTGTGAATGTTGATATATGCGGCAGCCCGCAGAGGAGCCAAGCGTAGTGTCTTCGGCTCTCTATTACTTTTTCAGCGGAGAAACCCATTTCACATCTTGTAGGACATGTCTGTTATTTTTTACGTTTCATTTTCGGTCTGGGATCTAATGTCTTGAAACTTCTGTCAGCAAAGCTTAAAATACATCCATGGATGCTTGGAAATTTTGCTTTATAATTTATACACAAGTACCTCATCAGGAAGCTTCCTTTTCAGCCCTTTCTATTCTTGCCTAATAAATTTATTTTCACCCAATCCATAATATGTTGATAGAAAAGTTTTGAACATTGTTTATAAGCAAGAGTCCTGGTTTATACATTGATATTGACAAAATGGCCAGCTGTTAATATCATTTTCTATTCTTTTATTGTCGTTATAACTTAAACAATTTGCACTCATATTAATTATTAGCCAATTAATATTTGCTTTTATCAATGTCAGATCTTCTCTACCAGGGTTATGGTCAGCAACCACCTAATCACTTTCATAATCAATGTTTAAGCAGCAGCTTTGATATCTACTGTCGATGTAATTAGTCTGCATTTAATCTTTTATGATGACAATGAATTTCCTCTTTCAGTGTCTCTTTTTCCTGTTTTGATATCCAATACACAATGCATTACCAATACTTAAATTCAGTAATGCAACAACTATATCAATTTATGCATATTAAGAAGCATTGGCTCATAGTCATAGCTCGACTATATCAATTTGTAATGTGGACTTCTAATCGATTATAATGATTTGAACTTCCACGGGTGATAATGTTGTGCCTGGACTGTGTTGGAACATTTTCAAAATAAATGTGTCTTATGGTAAAGACATGTCCTATTAATTGTGCCTTATAGAAAATGTACCTTTCACTAAAGACATGTCTAATTAAATGATGTCTTGTTGTAAGGACATGTCTATTTAATTGTGTCTTGTAGAAAATGTATCTTTTTACTAAATGATATAACTTTTCATGGCAACATTTCACTTAGAGATGCATTATTTCATGGTGACATTTCATTTGAAATGGTGATGGTTCAATTTGGACCATTAATTAAAATCAAATCTAGATCTAATGGCCATGAATGAAGGGGTATCATGAAAGATGACAACCCAAATGAGGGGGCACAAGAATATCTATAAATAGGGGTCATGTTTAAGCCATTAAGACATGAAATAAATGATCCTACACCCATCTTTTCTTAGCAGTCCTTTCTAGTACGAATTTCAACACAAAACACCCATTTTCTTTTGTGCATTCACATTCCAATATATTATTTTCTGCAGGAACAATATATTGTTTCTTGGCAGGCTTGCAACATTTAAGAGTATTCTGGTTTGCTTTTGTCGATGCACAACGTAAGCAAACAAACAACTGCTTCATTGTATCCTGGAGGCGTATTTGCTTAACCCATGTGCATCACTCAATTGGTGGGGGCAAATAACGTTTTAAGGAAAGCGACATTTGTAACGTGCCTTGAAGCACACAAAATTTCTATAGTTTACTTATTACTATCATTTTTCTTCCTACATATAGAGTTAGTTGTAAACATATTACTTTACATAATAAAATTCCATCATTATTGTTGTATTTCTCTACATTTGCCATTCCCCACAAGATCAACCTCCAACAGACTGAGTCCAGCTTTCAGGTCTATGGACCATGATTCTCTCAGTGTAAGAAAATTATCTCTACTTAACCCTATCAGAAATTTCAATGATTTTTTTTATTAGTGTAATGTTACATGCATGTACAATGCTTCATTCTTAGAAGAATGGTGATTGTAATCAGGTGGAACTGCGATACATGCGCGACTACGCTGGGATTACTGCAGGCATAGGATTGAAGGCAAACCACAATCCGGCTATAGGAGTAGGATTTGCACTTGACCCCATCATTAACTTTTTGGGTGTCATAGGAGATACTCTTCTCTCTATTGGGACCAATGTTGCCTTTGACGTATTAACAGGAACATTAAGCAATTACAATGTCGGTTTGAGCATCAACACTGCCTTCCTTGATGCTTCCTTGACCTTTTAAGCAATATATTACAAGAATTGACTGGTTTGTTCCCAATTGAATTTATTGATTATCAACTAACCCTTTCCAATAATGCAGGAATGAAAAACTTGAGATTTTAAGAGCTTCCTGCTATTTAGAACTGATCCCTCTGACTAGGACTGCCATTGCAGCGGAGTTAAAGCATAGTTTTTCTAATAATGGCAGTATTTCCGATGCCATTCCAACCACCTTGACAGTTGGTACCCAGCATGAGCTGTTTCCTTCTACAATGGCGAAGGCCCGTATCAACACTGATGGCAAGGAGCTACTGTTATCTAGAAATCTGTCTGGCAAAGAATGTCGTTAGCTTTCCATGTAGAGACTGATTTTAGGGCCACAAGCTTGATGCCTAAGATAACTATAGCTCTGAGGTCCAGTTCTTAGTCAGAAGATTACTGAAAATATGTACAAATTATCTCACAACATTGATATGCACTACTTGATAAATGGGTGCTTTAACGTTGAAAATGTTAAGTGAATTGATGAGATAGTTTTTGCAAAAGTTGTTGAGGAATTATGATTACTATAACCACGCATAATTTGTGGGACAAAGAAGCGAAAGTAGTCGGCCAATTGACAGATCTTTCAACAACTACTTGAAAGTCTTAAGCTCGGTAAGTTTGTTGCAATAAAACAAATTAAGGACCACAATTTGCCAAGAATAGAACAGAGCACATGGAAACTTCGGAATAGAACAAAATGAAAACTTATATTTGTCTTGATACGAAAATTAGATAAGCCTTATCAATTAACGATTCACTGGTGTTGAGAAGCCTGAAGAAGTCCATCACGGATCTGTGTCGCTACATCTCTAACGGCACCAGGTCCATGGGGAATAAAGACAGCAGATGATTTAGAAGCAGCTCCAATTTCCTTCATGGTGTCGAAGTATTGGGTGACCAGGACCATGTCCATCACATCCTTTGCCGTGGTTCCTGGAACGTTGATAGAGAAACCCAGCACACTGTCTCTCAAGCCATCCACAATTGCCTGTCGCTGGCGAGCAATACCAAGCCCTGACAGATATTTAGACTCAGCCTCGCCTTCAGCTCGTTTGATCTGTAAAATTTTCTCTGCCTCTGCCTTCTCGTTAGCTGCCACCCTCAGTCTTGCAGCTGAGGGAGTACAATAATAAGCAAGATGGGATTTGAAATGAAGTTTGATACTCATTTAAAGAGATGCTAGATACATTACCAGCATTAATTTCATTCATTGCCCGCTTGACATGCTCATCAGGTTCTATATCGACAATAAGTGTTTGAACAATCTCATAGCCATAAGCAGACATAGCCTGTTAGGAAAAATAACACAGCATTAATTTCCTATAACCTTCACAATAAACGGGATTAGCTTACAATACAACAAACATCTCTGCGCGATAATGTACATTACTTTTTCGAGCTCCTCCTCCACAGCTTTGGCAATTTCATTTTTTTGCTCAAATGCGTCATCTAGATTTAACTTTGGAATACCTGCCCTAATCACTGAACAATTTAACAGAAGATCATATATAGCATGTGAGTGATGCACTAAACATAAGTCTATAGTCTTAAACAAATATATATATTTTACCATCAAAGACATAGGCCTGAATTTGAGTCCTTGTGTTGCTGAGTTTATAGAAAGCATCATCTGCCTTATGTGCCAGGGCACGGTATTGAACAGATGCAACAACATTGACAAATACATTGTCCTGGTAAATCACCATAAATTACAATCAAATGAAATTGAAGAACATGATGACATGACCACCCAAGTAATTTGTACCGATAACGAGTAGTTATTAACAGACCTTAGTCTTGGTTTCACAACGAACATCTAACTGCTGCAGCCTGAGTGTAAGGTGACCAGCTAGCTGATGTCCAAGGATCCATGGGAGGAAATGGCATCCAGGTTCAAGGACATCCTCAAACTTGCCAAATCTCTCCTTAATAGCCACTGTTGATTGGTCAACTTGTACGCAACAGAACAGATTCCCCATCTTCTTTACACTCTAATATGATAAAAATAAATGTAAAAAAAAATAAAAAATTAAATCACTTAGAAACCAAAATGAATTCATGGTAAAAAGCTATCAGGGAAAGCAAACTTACAAATCAATGCAGAAACAAAATGGGGAATGCAAATGCTGCTGTAGGAAGATATATAGTGATAGAAACAAACAACTAAATCAAGGGACTTAAATAGAAACAAAAGCTTGGCCTAGGAAACTTCTCCAAACTTTCTATGCGTTTTTTAGTTAAGTTAACAGCAAATTAAGGTAAGTCCTATTTCTTAGAAGATTTCACAATTTTCGGCCATATATAGATATCAAAGTTAAATATGTGAATTGTAGCCACAAAGGACAGTGAAGACTCTAAGAAACTTTCCCATTTGAATGAACTTAATTGTATATTCAATTAAATGTACGACCATTTTGATGACGATTCTTGTTTGCATTAATGTGTCAAGAGTGATGATAGGCCTCAAAAATAACGAAAATAGCAGCAGGATGTTGCGTGTGTGTCAAGATACAATCAAGGCAACAAGAAAGTGCCTGAAAAAAGGTTAAAAGAGACTTGAGAATGTATAAATTGTGAAAAACTATTATTAGCCGTCTTAGCTAAGAAAAATAACAGACGGAATTCTTGCTTAATTCTGTTCTATCAACTTTTTTTCATTGCTAAAGTTACGAAGATCGAGAAATTACTGTGAGTTAATAATAGTTTTTTGTTGATAGAACACCGGACAACTGAAGATGCCTATCATTTGTTTATTTGCTTATTTCATGTCATTATAATAAAGAATGTTTTAATTGAAAGGAAAGCTAGACAGAAACCCACAATTGAAATAGAAATTGTAGGAGAAAGCAGAGGAAACTCCATCACCTTTTAATTCTTTGAAAGAGAGAGTCGGAATCTTGACTTTGAGGGTTAAGAAACGACTTAAATTTTAGGTGCCTATTTTTATAGTTTTATAAGTTTCCTGGAAATTCAGAGAAATAAATTCTACTAATCCAATATATGTCTAAAAAGATATACCCTACTGAGTAAATATGTGGTGGGTCAAGAAATAAACTAAGCATCCAAGAAAGGAAAAGTAGTTCTTGCCTTTCTTGGGAGTATGGAATGTGGTCAAAGTCATCATCCTCTCTTTCATTCATTCGCCATGAGATCGGTCCACCCGCTTTAGCGCTGGTGTTGACCTGGTTCAATTGTGCTCTGCCGCATAGTGGGATTCACTTTTATTAAATCTTGAAACTTAAAGACTTTAGGCTAGCTGATCTACTCATATTCACTAGGCTTAATCAAACTTCATTGAGCATAATGATGATATATAAATACTAACTATACTATAGTGCTTTCGATAGAACAAATTAAGAATAAATTTAATTTTAATTGTAATTAGACAAATTGTTATTAAATTTAAAGTTACCAAATTTAATTACAATTTAAGTAAGTTCAACAACGATAATAAATATTAATATTTAATAAATGATAAATAATAACAACTCGTGAATTACAATACTTACATGCCTACACATATCAATTTTTATTTCCCTTGTACTGCCCATATTATCAAAATTGCAACATTTGTTCGATATGTGGGTTTTTTGGGCTAAAATTATACGGAACGGAAGTGTCATTTTGAGGAGGTGGTTTTAGGGTCCTAAGAGTTCAAAACCCCACGTAGTGGCAAGTCATCTGCTGGATGGGCCTTCGAATGGACTGGACTTGTGGAACAGAAAGATCAGAACTTTTTAAACATTTAAAAAAGCTTGGACACAGATTTCCCAGATAGAGCAATCAACAATTCGATTGGTGGATGTTATAATATTATAGGACTTAAAGATTACAGTGGAATCCGACGTGGCAGTTGCCATCACCAAGAAAATTTACGAAGTTTGCTTCTGATTCTGAATCATCATCATCAGACATCAATGACGGTCTCCGCACCAACTCCAGTTGCCCAGGTTCACACGATCGAGTGCAAAAGCTTCCTCTCCTCAAAGCTAAAGCCTCGCTCTAACCGTCTGTTTCCCGCCAAAAATGTCTCAACAATCGTTGCCATGGCCCCCAGTAAGAAGGTAATTCGAAAATCTCAAGACTCTCTAAAAAAAATCTCATAATATTTTTTTTCCGGCTGAGTCTGTATCAGTATGTGATAATCATACCAAAGTATCAAACACTCATAAATTTTCAATACTTTTTTTTTCCTTTTTCTTTCAGTGATTGAGTAAAAGATAAATAAATGGAAATGGGTTATGAATTACAGTTTTGTCAACTCCATTGAGTAATAAAAATAAAAAAAATTGGAAAAATGACAGGTAAATAAATACGATGCTAACTGGGAGAAGCAATGGTTTGGGGCGGGAATATTCTGCGAAGGAAGCGAAGAAGTGGAAGTGGACGTGTTCAAGAAACTGGAACAACGCAAAGTATTAAGCAACGTTGAAAAGGCGGGGCTCTTATCGAAAGCAGAGGAGCTAGGAGTCACTCTTTCATCCATTGAGAAGTTGGGTCTTTTTTCTAAAGCAGAGGAGTTGGGTTTGTTGAGTTTGTTGGAAAAGCTGGCCAGCGCTTCTCCCTCCACTCTTGCATCCGCCTCGCTCCCCATATTTCTGGCCGCTGTGGCCGCTGTTGTGGTGATTCCGGACGATTCTGTAACCTTGGTAGTGGTCCAGGCTGTGCTTGCTGCTGCTCTTGGAGTTGGTGCTGCTGGTTTGTTTGTTGGCTCCGTTGTCTTGGGTGGCTTGCAAGAAGCCGATTGAATTTTTTTTTTCATTTCTTAGGTTGTGGCAGGAATAAAATGGAATGTTTTGAAGGATAATTTAATATTGTGACTTACAATCTTACAAAAATTGTGAATGTGATAAGGTGAAGTGTGTGTGATTATTCCATTTAATTATATGATAAATGATTAAAAATATTAAAAACTTTTATACCATTTTGAAGATAGGTAACTTATGTATTTGATATAATGAACAGCGATCCTTCTTTCTTTTCAATTAATTAATTTTTTTTTCCGACCCATCAGGTTACCATCTTCTTCGTTTTAGAAAATAACCAACCTTATAGATTATTAACTGTTATTTTCTCTCCTCGCTTTTCTGTTAGTCAAACAGAGCAATTTGTTGTTTCTGCTGTCGAAGTGGAACTTATTTGTTGTTTCGGCTGTCGAAGTGGAACTTCTGCTGGGTTAGCTATGCTAGTAAATGATATATGTTTAATTTCATCATCTATGCTTGACTGCTGTGAGTCTCTTAAGATTGGTAATAGCATTATAAATCTTCATCCTGACTGGGTTTTATGAGAGAACTAGAAATGTAATGATTATATATGTCTGCCTCCATTTCGACAAGACTATATTTTGCTCTCACAAATCAACTTTGTTTCAGGAACTATGAAAATTATATGGATTCTGTGATATCATTTCAAATTTCTTGATCATTTGTTTATCCGGTATTATTAAACTATGTTCCGCCGTGTGGGTTAGGTCATATTATCAGATGACGGTTGTATAATTTCTAGAATATAATTTTCAGGTGCTAGGTTTTAGAATCGGGAATGATTTCAGATCATTAATAACTGAAGGGATTCATTTTACTACTACTATGTGATGAAAACTTGAAGTAGAAATAACATAATGGGATATAATAGAATTACACGTTCATAATAGAAATAACTAAATAGAAACACGAGTTTATTCCTCCTCTTATTCAACGGCAAACGGAAACTGAAAATTACTAACTCCAAAGCTAAGCACACCTCTCAAAAGAAACTTAATCTGCAAAAAGTAATGACGAGGGGTGAGCCGCCAACTCAATAAGTAAAATCATTCCTAACACACCAAGCCTATCAATACCAAAAAAATATTGCAAGCCTTCATTTAATTAAAACATATATCATAATCCATAATTTTCATAAAACGATATATCACGATAACATAAGATAAATTCTTAATAATTCAGAATATTCAAAAAGCATGTTTACTTACGAAGCAAATCATGTATTACGTATACAGAAAACAAAAAGGTTTGCTCATGTCACATAGTGTCACCTATAGTCCCGGTGACCCGGCCAGAAATAGAATCAGAATATCGTATGCACACTCAGAACAGAAACCCAGTACTGGTCCATACAGATATATCGTATATTACAATCAGAATCAGAATTAGAATAACTATGGACAATGAGCCAAAACATTAGGAATATCATACAATCATCAATAATTGAAATCAAACATGGGTACAAAATATTCGTATCAGATTCATAAAAGTTCATATCAATAATTTAGGCTTGCATAACATTTTATAAATAAAATCATAAAAGTAGGCATGTAACAAAATAACTTACATATTCAAATTCATTTGTTGAGGTAAGTAACTTCACTCCTAGTATACTGGATATGTATAAGTATTTTGATATTATTATTATAAGTATAAATGTTTTTATTCTACTTAAAGGATTAATTGATTTTGATAATAAAATTAGTTTTTTTTGTAAATGTTTTAAAGCTAAATAATAGGTGACACTATGTGACATGAGCTAACTTTTTTGTTTTCTGTATACGTAATACATGATTTGTTTCGTAAGTAAACGTGCTTTTTGAATATTCTGAATTATTAAGAATTTATCTTATGTTATCGTGATATATCGTTTTATGAAAATTATGGATTATGATATATGTTTTAATTAAACGAAGGCTTGCAATATTTTTTTGGTATTGATAGACTTGGTGTGTTAGGAATGGTTTTACTTATTGAGTTGGCGGCTCACCCTTCGTCATTACTTTTTGTAAATTAAGTTTCTTTTGAGAGGTGCGCTTAGCTTTGGAGTTAGTAATTTTCAGTTTCTGTTTGCCGTTGAATAAGAGGAGGAATAGACTCGTATTTCTATTTAGTTATTTCTATTATGAACGTGTAATTTGGAGTTTGAGACTTTTGTTATTATTTTTATGTCCTCGAGAGAGATTATTTAGTATTAGATGTTTGAATTTGTGGTTTTGTTTTGAATAAGAATTGGAGGTATTTCAGTTTGAAACTTATGAGTAAAGATTATGATTTGTGAGTAACCCCCTTCTCTACGTGCTCCGCACGTGTTAGATTTGGGGCGTTACAATTGTGGTATCAGAGCGGCTCCGCGTGTCCTCTTGAGCGATGGTGGGGCAATAGACAACATAACAGAGAGCCTTAATAAGATAAGATAATCAAAAGAGTTTCGGACCCATTTCTTTTACCCTCAAACTGGCGAGGAAAAAAGACTGGATTCACATTATAAAAGCTGACGAACTTGGTTCATCTGAACAATAAGCTACATTGTAACGCTATCTGTAACGTGACTGCTAAATTACTTTCATTTCAAGGTCCTGTTGACCTGTACTTGTAGCGGGCGGCCCAGAAGAGAAAATGCAAGAAGTTAAGGCCACCGAGTATGCACATCAACCAGTAGAACCTCTCAAGGTGATAGTGATTCAAGTTGCTGCCAAAAAGCCATGGTGTGTGCCGATAAGTACTGGTGATATTATTGACAATTGATACAAGCACTGTGCTGAAGTAGTATCCCATGGCCAGTGAGGCCCATGAAAGAGATGTGGCCAAAGACCTCATACTCAATGGGGCGTCTGTGAAGAAGAATTCCATCATGCCAGCTAAGGTGAATAGATCAGCAGATCCTAGGAACAAGTACTGCAAGGCCACCCAAAGGAAGGTGATGGGTAGAGGTTCAGAAGAATTAACTAGACCTGAATTGACTGCCACTCTCTTTCGCTTGATTTCTATCAGAGCTGCCACAGCCATGGCCACAATAGAGAGTATTAGTCCTGTCCCAATTCGTTGAAGATGAGTAATCCCCATTTCAGTTTTGGTTACTTTTCTTGCAAAGGGAATGATAACATGATTATAAACCGGTGCAAGAATCAAGATGAAGATGACAGGGAACACTGGGAGAGAAGCTGGCGGGACTTTTAATGAGCCAAGCTTGGTATTCATGGTTGCCGCTTGCTGGACCGAAAACGTAGATAGCTGAGCAAGACAGCAGTTTAACATTATGGTAGACATGAAGATCGGGAGAATCTTTACAACTATTTTGACCTCTTCTTCTTCCTTTACTGTACATTGTACACTTGGGTGGGCAGGGTTGTTTCTCAATGCTCTATTGAGAAACTTGATATCTTCTGTTGGTTTCTGACTTGGCACCTTTTCTTTAACATTACCATTTCCCTCATCCCTGCTTTCATTTGAACAGGTTGGACTTGAGTGCACTTCCGTTACAGCATTGCTAGAATTCTTAGATTTGCAGGTATTAAAAATCGCTGCGGTTAAAACCTGTAGGACCGGAATGAGAGAGGGTTATTTAGCCGTTGTTCAATTGCTATGACACCAACTTTGCAAATTACAGCGCTTGATTGATAGGCTTTCTGAATTTTACCTTGAAGATGGTGGTAATCGGACTTCCAGTGGGAATTTTGTTCCTGTAAAAGGGAGAGCCAAGGAGAAATATTGGGATGGAGAGCAGAATTGTTGCAGTGGAAATCCCAAAACCCCATTGCCAGCCTTTGTTGTCTTCAATCCAGACCACGAAAGTGACGGCAATAAGAGCTCCACAAGATAGACAGAATACGTAGTAGTTGAAAAATGCTGATCTCTGCTTCCTTCCCAGTTGGGTTGTCTCATTATATTGCTCGGCTCCATGTGGAGCAAGTGAACCTTTTATTCCTCCAACCCCCAGAGCCACAAGATACAGACCTGCAAACAACATCACTGCTATCCGGCCTTCAACATCCCGGCATGAAGCGATACCGTCCTCTAGAACACAGGTTGGTGGTTTCAATGAGCGTGTATGAGCTTGGACTGTTAGTAATAGCAGACCCTGTTGTTTAAAATCAGTTAAGACATGTAAAATTATATTTGAATTATGGAACAAAAAGAACAAAATAATCTAGTATCTTATTCTGTAAGTCTCCGGAATAGATTCACATTTGATCGGAGTGTGGCAGATCATTCACCATCAATTGGTCACAAACTCTGAAAATAGCGGCAGAAAGTTTGAATTCCACATGAATTTTTCGTCTTATAGCTCGAGCGATATTTCTCACATAGAACTTTCTAGTCACACGGTATCACCTAAGACTACTGACATTTGGAGAGCACTTTACTTCACATTTAGGAAATTTGTTTTCTTGCACCTACTTAACTTCGGAAAAGGGTAATGGCTGCAGACTGCAGAATCTGCGGGACCGAGCCTGGTCACCCTGAGTATGATTGGACAATGCTTGTAAATATGTGTTTATATAAGTACGTACGCTCTTTTTAGAAAGTAGATTCGATGTTAAATTAATAATAAGTTATTATTTATTTTAATAAAGTAAGGATCAAATACAAAGATTAAAAAATATATATACTCTAATATAGTGTGTTTTTTCTTTTATTCTATTAATTTTTTTAATTTTATTTGGTTCTTATTTTATTAAAATGAGTTGAAAATTATAATAAGAGTATTCTCATTTTGTTAAAATAAAAATGTCAGTAAAAAATAAAAAATAAAATTTTTCGATATTAGCTGGCTTTTCTACGTTCCTATCGGAGACAAAGCCATGTTCTTGAGACATTGATTTTAATTTATATCTAGAACTATTTGTGGGGCTGGATTTGTATGATATATATTGCTAATTAACACATGGAAGCCATATGATTAGCACATGCCCTGATGGATCCTAGTCATTGTATGGTTCGTTTTCTAGGATGGAGAACCCAAGAGATGCAATAGTGATGAGTCCTGCCCACTGGTCTCTGTCTTTCTCTTAAAAGAGACTCGACAGAATCAACAATTGTGCATTCATGCAACTTGCACTGATGGTCGGTGGCTGCTACTATGAATTAATTATCAGATTCCCAGTCCTGACATTAATGTTGAGAAGACTTTAGATAACAATTGGTCATAACATATGCTAGCAGTATCTGTATGAGGCATGATAATCGGATGAACATAGACAAACCTAGCTTACTAGTAAGAAATTAGCAAAAATACAAAAAGTTAAAAAGTTTGATCCTAACAAAAAACTTACCATGAATTCTATTGCCGCACTTATGACGTAGATGCGGTAGGTGGTGAAGAAAGCATCTGCTAAAAAGCCACCAAGTAGAGCAAGGAGGAAGGCTGTGCCCATGAAATTGGTAACAATGTTTGCAGAGCTGGATGGTGAAAAATGCATGAACTTTGAAAGATACAGCACAAGGTTGCTTGCATTGGCCAGGTATGCTAGATTCTCCAGTACCTCCACAGCTTTTCGACAATATAGCAATTCTAATCAGTAAGCCTCATGATTCTAGTGCTTATTCATATCAACATGCAAATATATTATTTCTCTTAATATATAAATTCTTTTACAATAAAGTATGATTGTTTGACGGTACGCAGCAGCTAAGGTTTTTACATTATGGTAAGCCCGTGACAAAACGGTGGAATATGTGCTTTAGTAAATAGGAAAAATATACCGACCCAAGACAAAACAAGCAGCAAGCATGCCACCATGACGGCCTCTCAGGGCAGGCTTATTCCTCCAGTCTACATAACCTTCCCATGTGTTTAGCTGGCATATCCCGTCCTACAAAATGACCCAAAGAGGTGATAAAACATGCCAAGATACGATTAAGGGAAGAGAAACAAGAGATAAAAGACAGAATCCCACCATTGTAATATCTTATTTTAGAACTTTTTGTTGAACTTCGAGTTATAGAGGACCTTATGAAGAATTTCCCGAACAACCTAGTTTGCTAGTAGTATGTGGAGTCTTATATATATAGACAATAGATTGAGAAATTGGGGGTCCAATAGGCCGTAGAGAAAGGTCTAGACTTATTGAAAATGACTATTCATTTTCCTTTTAATTTGCAAAGCTTGACATTTTGTACACATGAGAGAGAAAGGGAATACTTGGTCAGAATGAGACCTGAAACGGAAAGAGAGAATTAAAGTTAAACAAGGAAGCAATATCCTACTATGATTATTGAGCTACATGTGACTTGAAATGGTAATGCTAATCATGAAAATAACTCTAATGAAATAATATAATTTTCTCTAAAGCTAAGTATACAGGTGTAAGAAGGTGATTATCCTCCAAGATATTGGAACTTGGTGTTGGATGAATTCCACGATAAACTGTGCAATATGTACTTGTCAATGTAGATGGATAGCACAAAATGAGATATAAATTAAAAAAAGCCAAGTTAGTGGACTAGATTAAATCATATCATAATGGTATGTTCTTGTGCTTGAAGATAGAAACTAAATCTTTTAGCTTTTTAGATATGCCCCATATCCATACACGAATGTACAGTCTCTCACCCTGGTAGTGGGAACACCACTGAGTGTTAAAGGCTAGCTGTTGATGCTGAAATCTGCTCGCCCTTTGCCCGACCAGATCTTTACATCAACGCTTACGTGGTCGGTAGTGAGGATGTCGATTTCTTCTTACTTCAACGATCGCTCAAATAACTAGAATTGGAGTTGTCCTTCCTTCTCTTACTAAGCATGTGTTCACAAAAATAGATCAGAGACGCCGATGGTTTACCGGTATAAACCCTCCGATGCTAAGTTAGCACAAGGTGTTTACAGGGAAACGATGCAATTTAGACTCGATAATTTGCTCACAATTTGTATAGAAAGTGGTCTGGTTTCAATTTGGCAGAGTTTTCCTCTCTCAATTTTTTTGTCTCCCTTCTTCATTGGCTTCTTCCTCTTTTATAGCCGATGTCCCACATTTCCGTTCACCCTTCATCCCTCCTTATCTCGGGTAGTGGCAGCCCCTCATGGAACTCCAACCGCTATATTGTGGGTAAACATGGGATATCGTGTCTCCCTCAACGGTTTTGGGCATAGCGCAACTGTCGTGATTTCGTGAGATCGTGTTCTCGCTCTTTGGGGAATAGGTATCTGCTCGGTATATGTCTCTGTCTGGTATTCCTCTAGTCGTTGTATTCCTCTGGCTGGTATTCGTCTCTGGTCAGCCCATGTTTGTAGAAGGCTCATTATCAGTGTTCTGCTCGTATCATTTGGTTGAGTTGATCCATGCCGAGGTGGGGATGATGGCATGTCTGAGCTGGTGCTCTTATTTACTTAACACTAGCTAATCCCTAGAGATCAATAATTTGTCTATTTACACCATCTTTGTATTATCCTAATATGGCCTTTCCTAACATATATAGAATGATGTATGTTTATTTTTATTTTTAATATACAATCCTAACATGAACCTGTAATTCTATTTATCCTTCTTTAATGAAATCAAGCGCATCAGTAATTTTATCATTTGGCTCTATTCTATTCATCTGATCGTCTTTCTTTCAGTAATTGCTGCACAATGATATTGGATTGTATTGTTTCTTTATAGTTAAGTGACCATGCGGTAGACGAACTATTGTCTTCCGACATTGTCCGGTAGAGTCGGTTGCCTTTGTGGACCATCTGAAATTCCTTAATTCCCTTTTCAATCAAATATGTGAATATGACATTACAGATAGGTTGTTGGTCCATGAGATCTCCATATTGAGTGGCTAATATCCTAATTAAGGGGTCCTACTAAACAAGCATTTACTTCCATTTATTGTTACCCAGGGCCTGTATTAGTTTTACGCTTGTGCATGCAGAAATGATTAACATTTCAGTTCAAGAGAACTCTCATGAGAAGAAAGGATTAGCATTTTATTACTGCAAAGCATAAACCAAAAAAGATTACCAAAAGAAAAAAAAAAAAAAACTGTAGGCCAATCACCAATGTTATGGCACTGTGGCACGGAAACCTTCTACATTCAAATAAGTAAACGCTAAAGTTCTAAACCAACAGCATGTTGATTGGATCAATGGTGCAAGTGCATGGACCGGTTTAATTTTGTGCTTCTTAGCTCATACGGTGATACTATTGGAATAACTAATGGAATAATTAATTCCTTGGCTTTTCTGTTGCCAGCGGATCATATTCCGGAGAGCTTATTACCCCCACCGTATGATTTGAAAGTTGAGTTGAAAGTGATTTTGTTTTCAAAGCAGATTATATTCTGATTCTTCCTTCTTCCTTCTTGCAGATTGTAGGATCCCCAAGAAATTAATTAGTGACATTTCATATAGAAGAATATTAGAATTTTTTCCGGAAGAAAATTCAATGAATATGTAAAAGTTTCTTAGACATGCAGCTTCTATGATTGCATAACTGATATTCGTTCCAGTTTGACTAATGTTTATTTGCTGTGAAGTAAGTAAGTGGTAGCAATAACTCTAGCTTATGAAACGCCTTTTAGCATCCCACATGGACTAATTGCGAGCATTTGGCGATATATTTCTATCAATTCGCCGTCACACTTATTGATTGAGATTGCTGGGTTGCTGTGAGTTATCAAGTTAATGATTAATTATTTCTACGTATCTTATAACTAAGATTTAAGAAGCATGCAGCTGCATGATCTTTGTGGCCCATAATGTCAGCTTCTGGGAAAACTGAATGATGCCCATCAAAACTTGAGATCGGCAAGTTAATGTGCTTGCCTGTAGGTCGATTGGTATGTGAAGTGAGAGATTACTAAAACAAGAAACTAATAATTCATCTCTAGACTGTTCGAGTCTCCTCACAAGGAAAACAAAAAGTCAAATAAATAAATAAATAAAATACGCGGTTTATATGTGTGTGTGTGTGTGGTGGAATAAGGGTGGCCAACATCAAAGGCTAGGAAAAGTTTGTCCGTCCTGCTACATTTTGAGAATGAGAATGTGCTTTACCTGATGCAGTGATGCAGAAGTATTTCAATTGAAGTTTCTGAACTTTTATATCGTCCTGGTTTCACGATTAAAACAGTTGGGAAATTTACTGGGTATAGTAATAGTAGTGGTAATGCAGGCATATTTTAGGAAATTTACCTAACTTATAATTAGTGGATTACCATTTTTGACGAGGCAAGTATGAAAGTGATGCGCAATTTTCCAGCACTTGGGCGGTTGCCATTTAAGTCTTACCTTAGGCTTTTGAACCATCAAAAGTCTTTTGTCTTAGCCCATTAAAATGCTGTGGACAGCTCATTGCACTCCAACATGTGTACCACGGGCTTCCTCTTTTATGAGGGAAGTGGTAATAATTTTTAATACTATGTTACAACTTCATTACAATTATAATAGATAATGAAAGAAAAATACCTGGAGAAGGCTGCCCAAAAGATTTACCTTTAGGACCTTTCCAAACCAAAAAAAAAAAAAAGAGGATTTATCTCAAGGCTCCATTTGGTATTTTATCAAAAATGAATATGAAATAAATTTTTTAATTATTAGGAGAAAGCTAATTGGTGTTGGTAAATAGGATGGGCAAATTCGGGTTCGAATCGATTTCATATCAACTCAATCAGGTTTTGGGTTAATAGAGTTAGGAAAAATGTAACTTGAATTTAACCTAAACATGTAATCCAATTTGAAATCATTAATTTGTGTTTGTGTGTGCTTGGATTGCTTCACATTTTCGAGTCGGATCGGGTATCAGGATCATGATCCAATTTGGCCAACCTGATTGGGGTTAGGCTCTTCATCCGAAACCGATTCAAACCTTTTTTTTTTTTTTTGGATCACATTGGGTGGTTTGATTGGTTCTCATTGGGTCATTTGCCCACCCTTAGTGGTAAACATCACTAACCATTAATTGAAAAATGAATTGTTATCATTTTTAGAAGTTACTTTTTATTAAAAATCATAAAATTTGATTAGTTTTACGATCACAAGCAAACTGCAAAGTGCTTGTTAAATATTTTGACAATTGAATGACAAAAAAGTCATGAGCACTCTTAGAGCACTACTCATTTTTCATTCACTCATTACCACATATATGTTTTAATCAGTCATAATTATATACATATCCATTTGATAAGTATTAAATGGATAAGAATCAATACTCTAAGAATATTATAATCTTCTCGTGAGTTACACAAAACCAAAATTATTGAGTTTAGTTCACCATTACAAAGATTGTTATGTTTTCCAGTTAAATTTGGAAAAGTAAAACCTGAAATGTGTAAGACACTTGTTCGTCCTCTAGACTAAACTCATCTGTGAGGTTAAGGCTTGATTCAACATATAAAGTGAGGTCATAAGGATTCTACTCCTCTTCTCAATATTCTTGTAGAGGTCAGTTGCGGTTTTTTGTCAATTGGATTTTTTTTAATTTTCTTTAAAATATAAAGGCCAATGTATATTCGTGTTGTTTTTATACCTTATCAGGGACTGACTTGTGGAACACGACAGTCTCAAAGACATAAGTGACAAGAAAGAAGCCCAATGAATATAGACCCTGGACCATTCGCACCCATTTGAAACTTAAGTTTGGATTTTTTAGACTTAGACCGTGGGCCACTTGTACGGCCTGGGTTGGTCAGAGTAGGAACCATAGTATAAGTAAACAAATCTTATGCCCACCAATTAAAAAGAAATTAACGTGCGTTATTGCATTTATTAAACGAAAATTGGAATGAGTTAGAATCAAAACTAAAGCATCTCCAAAAGGCTCTATAAATTTTACTCTTCAAATATTCATTTGCTTACTTATGTGGCAAATAGATGAGTGAAAAAAGATATTGTTCTCCAAAAGACTCTTCAAATATAAATGAATTAATATTATTTTAATTAAATAACTATTTTTTTAAAGGAAAAGTCAACAGTAATTAAAGCATATTTCTCTTTTTCTTCAACAAAAAGTAATAAAATATAAATTAAAGAGGGAGAAAGTAACTCTTCAAATTTGAAGAGAGAGATTTATTTCTTATTTGAAAAAATCTTAATTGGAGTGTCTTTTGGAGCCTTAAATGTTGATATAACTCTTCAAATAAGTAATAAAATTTTATTTGAAGAGTCTTTTGGTGATGCTCTAAGAGTATTTCCAAAAGTTTCCATAAATTTTACTCTTTAAATATTTATTCGCTTACTTATGTAGCAAATAGAAGGGTGAAAAAAATATGTTATTCTCCAAAAGATTCTTTAAATAAAAATAAGTTAATATTATTTTAATGAAATAATTATTTTTTTAAAGGAAAAGTCAATATTAATTAAAACACTTCTGTCTCTCTCTTCAGTGAAAAATAATAAAATATAAATTGAAGAAGGAGAAAGCAACCCTCTAAATTGGAAGAGAGAGAATCATTTTTTGTTTAAAGAATTTTAATTGGAGCGTCTTTTAGAGATTTAAATGTTGATGTAGCTCTTTAAATAAGTAATAAAATCTTATTTAAGGAGTCTTTTGGTAATGATCTAAATTGTTTACTTGAACTGAAAAAATCAGAAGCAGAATGAATAGAATTGTCATTAATGTGTTTACTTTATCTTGAAATCAGAATCGTAATAAGTTACATTATAATAAATTATTAAAAAGTACTTAATGAACTACTGTCATAATTATTATTTTTTATATTAATTATAGTGATTATTTATTCAAAAATTATTATTATTATTATTATTATATCAATATATTAATTAATAATAATATTAATGAATTGATTATAAAATTATATTAACAATTATTACAATAATATATTAATTAATCATAATAAATTTTTTGAATTAAGGACAAAATAGGTTTTTTGATTTTGTTGGGTTGGGGGGGGGGGGGGAGAGGGAGCAAAATAATCATTCCTGGAAATAAGAAACTCATTCTCACCTCCCTTTAGGAATCAATCTCTCGTTCTCATTTCCAAATAAAGGTGAGCCTCACGATTCTGGTTTTGATTCTCAACTCTATTTTGCGAAATAAACGCTGTCAATGATTTCAACTCCGGATTTCGATTCCCCAATTCAGAAAATAAACATACCATAAGTTACAAAGTACCGATGATAGTCTCTATCTTGTTAATATATATAAGTTTTCTTCTTTTACATAATGTGAAGACTTGGGTGTTTGAGTCAATTTGATAATACTATGCTGTAGAAACAATTAGTTGTAAAGATTATCAATTAAACGTTTAGTAAAATTTAGTTTTAAAAGTACCGTTAGTTTTAAAAACAATAGTGTGTTCAATAAAATCTTGTTGTTAAATTATTGTAAGAATGTAAATTTATTTACACAATTAGAAACATGTATATATAAATTTTTTTAATTCTGTACATATAATAATTGCTAATAGAAATAAATTTTTTATATTATTAATTTTTTTTATCTCAGCATAGTTGGAATGATAATAGTTTTATAAGGCATTCTGAGTGGCGTTTACAAGATGTTGCCAACAGTAGTAAAAGTAAGAGAGAATTTGAAATTGTTTAAAGTTCCAATAAGTTGTAATCTTTGGATACTTAGAGAATGCTTAATCTTTGGGCATGACAATCGCTTATTCTTTGGTCATGACCTCATAGACTTACGATTGTTATCTGAACCATAAAAAAATCCTCTGCATGCTTTACTTTTTGCAATTTATTATTTTTAGCAAATTAAAAATTTTTGGTCAGGATGAACAATAATATAATCAATGTTAATGATTGTAATAAGTGACTCAAGATAGTAATTGTGAGTAGTATTTTCTCAAAATTAATTTAGTTTAATTAATTTAGATGTTTAAGAATTAGCCTACATTTATAAAATAGATATAAAATTTCCTTACACATAAAACTCCAAAACTTAATCCAATGTTCGCTGTTTGGGGTATAGAAATATAGTCATTAGATATCGATGTTGTGAAGGTAATATTAAACATTTAGGAGAAATTTAGCTGGTCACATGTGCAAGTGCGACCACTACCCTCTGAGGAGACCAGAATCGGGTCGTTCGATCTGGAGGCCTTGGTTTAGTACTCAGATTGTTGAACTCCACTTAGGAGTTCGTTTATAACGTCTAAGCACGTCTTGCCATAACATTTAAGCACGATCGGCCATTATAACTGCTAGCTCAATAACTATACATAAACAAATACATTAACTCTTAATTCAAGTGGCACATTCAATTTGGTAATGGGCATCCATTGAAGAACAAGCGATATTCACGGTTGTTTATAAGAACTCAGAAAGATCCTGAAAAAAAAAAGGACCTTTTTTTTGGGCTGATAGGAGATCTGATAAAAAGAAAACCCAATAAAAAATACATAAGATCACGAGTGGTGTGACATTACTATTCTTTTAAATACGGCGCCCCCTAACAGTTTTCTGTTGCTACAGATAAAAAGAAGCATTATCGCGATTCTAATTCTAACAGAGTAGAAAGTGGCAGTTTCCCATCAAAATAAATTCAAGTGTCGATGAAGTAACCTGGTCGCCATTATTAGCTCAATTAGATTTTGACATCAACATTCACTTTAATAATAATACCCATCCGCAGTAAGGTAAAAATGAGGCGGAGCTGATGGATAAGATTGGTGTTATTCGTTATTAAAAGATGAAGCTAACAGACATGAGTTAGTCGGTATAAGCTGTATGGTCGTTTAAAAACTGTGCATAAACACCTATTGGGTGGTGCTTATGAGAGCCTTTTGGTGCTCAACCGATGATATAGAACTAAGGTGCCAAATATGGCGATAACGACAATGACAATACTGATCAGCTCAACACATGCATCTTTCTAGCTAGTGTGGTCCATTAAATTTTGTTTCAATCGATTTTTACAAGCTTCTTTATTCTCCACAAACAGTTCAATCTTTACAAATGCTTGAAAAGAGTTTCTGCACTTGAAGCTTTCAACTAACTATCATCGCTCATATACTTTATGCTACCCCAAACGAGTGCAACAATTAAACCCACCTTCTATCTTTGTTGTTGGTGGGTGGTGCTAGCTGAAAGATGAATATATTAAATAAAGACGAAAAAAAAACCTTTATTTGCTGCTCTGTTCTGTGCGTGCGAATCAGTGACGAGATGGTATGCGATGGAGTAATGCTGCACTTTGACTATAAGCTTTTTAATTGTCAAAGGGATTGGCCAATCAGAATTAAAAGAAAACAATCAAGAACTTGAGCAACCATTGATAATATTTCTTGTCCTAATCATATTAAACAGGTGTTAATAGACTTGAGCGCTGAATCTTCATTTTGGGCTTATTTAATTATGGGATTTATAAGTACATCATGGTGCCAAATCTTTTTTATATGTTGACATTAATTGTAAAAATATTAATTTCCATGAAGATTAATAAATTAACGGCGCCAAAAGTCTTAGAGTATCGCCAAAAAGTTCTTTTAATAAGATTTTATTATTTATTTAAAAAATCACATCTGTATTTAAAACTTTAAATGACATTCCAGTTAAAATTTTTTAAATAAAAAATAATTATGTCTCTTTAATTTTGTACAGTTATTTTCTCTATCTTCAATTTATATTTATTATTTTTTATTAGAGAGGGAGAAATGTTTTAATTACTATTTTTTTGAAAAAAATATTTCTTTGATTAAAATAATATTAACTTCTATTTGAAGAACTTTTGAAAAATACCATATTTTTTTTATTTTTTTTCACCACATAAGTAAGCAAATAATATTTAAATAGTAAAATTAATAGAGTCTTTTGAAAATACTCTTAACTTTCTTTCATTTCTATTATCCTACAGCATCTAACCTTTATATTTTCCTATTTGTAGATCAATTCATACAATAAATAAATCATCCTAGATTGGAGGTCAATTTACATAAACATATCACTGAAATAAAACCGAACTAAAGGATTTGTATAATCTTTTGGAGGGCATTAATTTATGGAAATAGCCAAAATGAGGGTCAATTTATAAAGTAGCTCGATATTTTTTATGCTTCGATAACAAAAACATATAAAAAAACTAAGTAAATAATATGTTGTACTAGACATACAATCGATAAATAGATCGTCTGCTAGTTGTTCATAAGATAGATTTTTCACGTATCGATTATTTATCATTAGCTTACCAATTTTTTATCTAGGATGGCAGATTCTTTTAGGAATATTTGTAGTCAAAAATGCATTTTTGGCTACTAAAGATAAAAAAAGACAATTTTTATAAATCACCAACCCTAATTTAGGTCATGTTCATAATTTTCTCAAGATTTTGGGGGTTACTACCAGAAGTTTAATATGAAAACCAAATTACAGGAATGACATGATAAATTGAAATGAATTTTATTGATATAATAATAAGATAAATATTAAGTTATAATTATTGTAACTTATATTTTTTATGTGAATCACGTAAATTATGAGTCTCATAATTTATATGGTTTATATAAAAAATATAAATTATAATAATTATAATTTAGAGGCTCTAATAATAATCAGATGACGATTGGTGCTTGGAGAGAAAGCACAGATCCAATGTCTAGAGTATCCAAAGACAGCTAGTGCAAAAATTGAATAATATATATATTTATACATAAAGACGGATGTAGGGCCCACGACACATTGACGTGGGCCAATGAAGTAAAGACGTGTAGGAAACCGAGGGCGTGTGAGCAGTGGAGACTTGACCTGGTCAAGCTAGTGGCGGAGGGCGGAAGCGGATGAGTCATGCTCAGTCCTGACTTGCTCTTAAATTTCGAGCTCGCCACCACCGCTAGAGACAGCGACTGATTGGACTTGTTTCTTTTGTTTTGCTCACCCTCTGCGTCGTTGTCATCTTGTCATCTTCCAACATCATTTACTTTCATCTATTTACCAATTTACCCCGTTTATACTCTCTTAGCAGTTTGGGATGATCTCCCTTAGGAAGGGCAATTGCGTAAATTCATCTAAACTCATCTGTCAAAATTTGCTCGCTGTGGATTATTTTACGAGATGCATTATAAATTAAAATTCGATGCGGGTGAATTTAATATTAACTCAATATTTAATAGTTACTCGTATGGATATCTATTAGGTTTATAATATTTTTTTAAATATTTTTATTTAATTATTAAATTTTAATTAAAAAATATATAAAAAAATGATACAATTGTGTAAAGTGTCAAATAACTAAAATATTTTATATGGTCTATTTTTTTAATTTAATGCATAAATTATTTTATTATTATAATTTTTTTCTTTGAATTAATATTTGAAAAGTAATATTTTTTGAAAATATTAATGTTAATCATTATTGTAGACATCATGTTGGATGAGTACTAATGATAGTGAATAAAATAAATATCTTCTCTTAGAACTTGTATTGAATGATAATATAAAATATAATTGTTATTTTTAGATACTAGTGTGTAGTTTTTTTAAAAGGATTTGTATATTCAATACTTCAATTTGAGAATTTGTGTTGAATTGATGTTGAAATTTTAATTTTTCATTTATATTGGTTAAATCTTAAATTGAGTATGTTATGTGTAATTCGAGATTATTATTGTAAATTTATATACTGAATATTTGTGATTTTAAATGTACAAACCCGTAAAAAATCCGCCGGATACCATTGTGCATTTGATAATTGTCAAAACCGCCTGTGAGTTACGGATGAATTTGGTAATTTAAATTTTGTACGCGTTTGGGTTTGGTAATGACAAACCCGCTGCGGGCGGTGCCCATTACCATCCCTAATCTCCCTTAACGACATGTGGAGTGGATTTTTAATTTAATGATGGCATGATGCTAATTAAGTATTGCATTCAAATTATATGTTTGTGTTATGTTATATGTTATAGATGTAATGTGCTTGTAGCCCCTGCTGGTTAGAAAATCGAACGCAAGCATTGGATATTTGGACCCATTGCGTATTTATTAATATAGTGATTAACAGCTTTTAAATGACCAAGGAAATTGAGTTTTATAGGTCCGAAATCGATAGCTTAATCCAATTTTTAGTGAAATGAATAGATGGATATTTGATTAGACCAAATTTATTAGACTCATATTTATCTATCTTAAAATGAGAAAATAAAATGTTACAATTAGTCTAATTAAATTGACATCCTTTAATTTTTATGTTTTCTCAAATAAGAATCTCGTTTAGTAAAGTAGTAGAGTGACCTCTATTGAAAAAAAAAATAGTAATATTGAATTTTAGAAAATAAAAAAGGGTACTCTTACATCCTCATCCATTATATATTTATTATTTATATTTACTTATATATTATTTTTCAATGAAAAATAAGAAATTTTATTAAACAAAAAAAGAAGAGAAAGAGTAATGTTCAATTACAAAAAACAAAGTGGGAAATTTTAAAAAAAATCTTCATTAAAAAATTTCTAGATAAGGACACATGGAGTATCCTATTAAATATATAATGAGCATGCAACTTCGATGTTTACCAAACAATTTACAATTGAATTACCCTCTTGACAAATATAATTATAATAAAAATTCACATTATTAATCTTTTTCTTACAATCAAGGTTTATACAATAAATATCATTATACCCAATTTTTTTTAAATTTTAATTGGCATAATAGCTACTATAGTAAAACAAACTATCCATCTTATATAGAAGGATACTTTGAATGATTAGTCGTGTCATTTAGTTTTAAAATGTACCTCAGATATTTAAAGCTAAAATAGATAAAAAAAATTTATAATTTTTTTTGTTGATAGAAAAATTTTGTTACAAATTTTGTAAGAAATGATGAAGAATTTAGGACCCACATGTTATTATCCTAATTTGAAACATGAGTTTCTACCCTCGAGAGAATTTCAACTCTCTACCACAAGGCGAGAAAGGGCATTAAAGTAAACTAGATCTTAGCTTACGTGCACTTATGCTGCACTTAATATAAGCCGGCAAGCTCTTTGGTCTCAAAGAGAAAAAAGGGGGAAAAAATCGGGGAATAAACTCTCTTCGTATCCACTTCCACTTCTTCTTCTTGTCCATTTTGCTTCTCCAAACTTCAAACTTCACACTTCTCCTGAAACCTCTCACGAAACACTCTTTCAAATCCTTCTATTCTGAGTGATGGGTATGAGCAGCCGCTGCTCCCACACGTCTCACATAACCGAGATCATAATCACCAGCTTCTTTCGTCATAAGTCTTAAATTAAATTTCTTCTCGACTGTTGAATCATCGCATCATCTTTAGCGATGGCTGCTTAAAAGATTAAGAATATTAGTTTTAAGTTAAATGGCGGGTGGGAGGATGTATAATCAAAATAGTTCTAGTGGTGGTGGTACTTCAAGTTCAAGTCTGTCCTTTCTGATTCAAAGCCAAAAGGGTTCTTGCTCTAACTCTCAGAATCTTGATGCTTCGTTCCTCTCTGGCCCTTCTCCTTCTCCTTTTCTTGGTAATTTTTTTTTTCTCCCCCCGCTTCTGCTTTGTCTGGATTTGTATGCTTTCTTGTATGTGTGTTCTTTGTACTAGGTAGATCCTTTTATGTGTTTCATTTTTCTTTGCAGAAAATTGGTTTCTTATTAGTACAGAAAAATATGAAAGTTTACACCTGATTGTTTGCTTGTTTAGATGGAAAGCTGTTTCCTAATGAGTGTTCTGTGAAAGTCAAAATTTTTATGGGACTTTCGGAAGATATGATTGCCTCTTTAATACCGATTTCTATGATTGTTGGCAACTCTGTTATAGGAACCTTACATACCTTTATTGAATGGGAAAAATATGATGTGTTTAAACGCAAAGGCTTCTGAATTATAATGATGTCTTTAATAAATTCAGGATCAAGATCCATGGTGAGCTTTGAAGATGTGCACTTAACAAATGGATCCAATAACAGGCCATTTTTCCGCCCATTTGATCGTGATGAAAATGGGGATGAGGACTTTGATGAGTACTTTCATCAACCTGAAAAGAAAAGACGGCTTACGGTTGATCAAGTCCAGTTTCTGGAAAAAAGCTTCGAGGTAGAGAACAAGCTTGAACCCGAAAGGAAAATTCAACTGGCAAAAGACCTTGGCTTGCAGCCTAGACAGGTTGCGATTTGGTTCCAAAACCGCCGGGCTCGTTGGAAGACTAAACAGCTCGAGAAGGATTACGGTGTATTGCAAAACAGCTATAATAGCCTTAAGGCCGATTATGACAATCTCTTCAAGGAGAAAGAAAAGCTAAAAGCTGAGGTAAATTTTGTCTCTCAGATTTCGCTGAATTTGTTGTGGCTAAATTGCTCTGATTTTGCCTCCTGGTCCTCATTGAACCAGAGTCACTCGAATTTTGACTAATAATACGAGATATGAATTGATGTTTCATGGGTGTAGTTTCACAACCCCATATAAACGTTTAAACAGAACTGCGTTGAATTTTGATTGTGCTTGTGTGTTTTGTTCAGGTTCTTACGCTCACAGACAAGCTGCAGGTCAAAGAGAAAGAGAGTAAAAACACAGAATTGCCTGTAGTAAACAAGACATTGTCACAAGAACCGCCGCAAATTTCAGAACCTGTTGCTGATTCTGCTGCCTCAGAGGGTGAAGTATGCAAAGCCTCAGTTGTGGCTTGTAAGCAAGAAGATATAAGTTCTGCCAAAAGTGATATATTTGATGCGGATAGCCCACATTACACTGATGGGGTTCACTCTTCACTCCTAGAAACTTGTGATTCATCATATGTTTTTGAACCTGAACAGTCCGATTTATCACAAGATGAAGATGATAGCTTGAGCAAGAATGTCCTGTTGCCTCCATACGTCTTCCCAAAGCTTGAAGAAGCTGAATACTCGGGCCCGCCCACGAATTCCTGTAACTTCGGATTCCCCATTGAAGATCACGCCTTTTGGTCATGGTCCTTCTGATCATGAATCCTTGGTATATAAGTTTATCTTGCCTGTGTCTTTCTTTGTTCTTGTTTAAAAGCATGTTAGAATTGTAAGTTAGGAATAAGAAATAAATTCAATCAATGGCAACCTGATGCAAAATTGGTGGTGGATTTTGATTGCTGTTGAAAGAGAAAAATGGTGGCTTTGCCCCGTTTGTAATTTTTGTTCTTGTAGGAGTTTCTTGAGTGTTGAATGGAACTTCTTGTTCAGAATGTAATTAAATAATATCTTTTATTTGGAAAAAAAATATTATTTGGATACATAAATCTAGTCCCTGTGCTGCACAAAGCTCTGGTCTGAATGCAAGTCATTGCAGGGTTTAATTTTTTTACATCACCATTACTTCATGTTACGTTGATTAATTAATATCATTTTAGTGTGCAATTGACGTAGGGTGCATAATCGTAATCTCAAAACTTGGTTCTCTTCGTGAGGACTTGTGAAAATGAAATGTGAAGGCAAAAGTTTAGTGAAGAGTTGGAACCAGATCACACATCTTTAACAATAGTGGCTACTGTTGCTAGTATATAATTTACTAATCACACTACGCTCTTTGAAGCCTATAGAAAAGACTTCAAGAGAGGCTTGATGTTAATGAGCAAATCATATATTGTTTAGGGAACGTATTAATTCAAAATCAATCTCTTTTCTTTAAAGAATCAACAAGAAGGAAGCTTTGAGATTCAGATCAAGTAGGAGCAGTTCCATTTTAGCCAATGCTTCGTGGGAAAACTCCAATCCAAATTAATGATTGATTATTTCGATCACATCAAATGAACATCACTCTGGGGTCCCATTCAACAAAATTTGGAAGACAGCCTCATCCATTGGATGGTCCATATTGATGCTGATGTTCTCAATCTGTTTTACAACAACAAAAAAAAAAAAGGCTTTGATCTTACCCATAAATGGGGCAACTGCCAGGCAGTTTTTTGATAAATTGACAGTAAAAGTTAGAAATTAAGCAATCGAAAACGAATCTATAGCCACTTCAACGGTTCTTTAGGCTTTTTTTTTTTTTTTTGGTTGAAATCAAATTTTCATACGGCAGCGTCGTGCAAACGTCTCCGTTACATAACATCTGGTGTGATCTCTCTTTCAAGCCGCAATGATGGTATGTGTATACAGTTTTCAACGATACTTGGCCACAAGTTTCTTCTAATTTTTCTTGTTTTCTCTCGTCAAATTGAAAAATTGCAAGCAGTGCAAATGACTAGTGAATTTTAAAAGCAAAATTATTGCTTGCTTACTAATAACATATTCCGCTTATCAAATACAACACTGAAAACTGTTTGAATTCTTCCCATGTAAGTTTTTTTTTTTTTTTTTTGAAAGGATCATCCCATGTAAGTTAAATTAACTGATGTCAGGATTTCTCGACTTGCCCTTTACGGCATATTTGCCAATCACACACCGCCACATGTCCGTTCTTCTCGAAGGACGAGGCTTCTTTTCAGATTTCCTACCGACCACCCAAACCCACACACATGGGGTTTCAACAGATGCCATACACGTGTACGATGTCTATTCCAAAATCCATCTGAAGCCTATTCTCGTCAAACAAACATCACAATCAGGACAGCGTCCCACCAAGCACCTCCATAGAATCTATTTCTGTAGCCGGGCCCCACCGACGTGGACATCTAACGCAACGTGGCTGCTGATCCGTGATACGATAGGTTGATTGATCAGGTCAAAAAGTATAGGACCCACCATTGTTATAATATTTTATATTTTTTTTATAAAGTTTGTTCTCTTGCAAGAGAGATACAGATAAGCATAGGTGAGTTGTGGGCCCCGATTTGGAGGAGAGAAGCGTACTTGACAGTGACAGCACGGATATGTCCATATTTTCCATCAAAGCTGATGTCACACGTGGTGCACCTTTCACTGGGGCCCACAGTACACGTGCCTATCAGATGTTGATGTCTAAGTAGCGTCATAGATTTATAAGTGTGAAATTAGGGTATTCCCACATATGGCTTTCTTTTTACTAGTATAACTTTTATTTTTATTATTATTATTATTATTAGGAAGCTGCTGTCTTACATGTATTTCTCACAAATTTAGCTATGGGTCTCATTTGAGCCCACATTCTTGTGAGAGGCCACATGTAAAGTAGTAAAATTTTTATTATTATTATTGGATGAAGTTGTTGAGTAATAAAAAGTATCTATCATATATTTTTTTATTTCTCATCTTGGAGAAATCTCTCTAGCTGAATGGTAAGAGTAGATTCTTAGTAATACATCATGTATGGAGTATATACCGATTAGAAATGAGTATCGATTAGAGGTACAGACCGATCAAGTACTCATCATTCAAAGAAAGAGGATACGATCTCATGAACTCACGATAATTTCGTCATACTCCAAACCGCTGGGGAGAACATGACACCCCACGTTTACCCATGATTCGGTGGTTGGAGACCCATGAAGGTCCGTCATCACGCGAAAATGAGGGACATGAAGAATACTCAGAAAATGTGGGATGATTGCCTATAAAAGCCAAGAAATCGATGAAAAAAATGATACAAAAATTGAGAGTAAATGGGAAACTCTGGCAAATTAATAAAAGAAATTCTTATAAATGAATCATTGATACATGTCGTATTGGGAATATTGTAACTAATATGTACAACTTAAATCATATAATTTTCTCGTAAACACCTTATACTGACTTAAGCATCGAAAGATTTACGTTGGAAAAATCACCTAGCGTCTCTGATTTGTTTATGTGAACACATGCTTGAAAGGAAGAAGAAGGGTGATTTGGGTCCCAGGAGCTCGGGCAATTGTTGAAGCTGGTGGAGTGCAACCTCTTTTCCTTTGTCAATACAAGCGTTGGTGAACTAATTTGGTCGGTCAAAAGGCGACCAGATTTCAACATCAACAGGAGCTATTACTTTTATAAATGCACCCATTTCTAAAAAATAATTGAAATGAAATCATAATATTTTAAAAAATATAAATTGAAAAAAAATTATATAGTTAATCAACTATATCCTTTTATTATTTTTAAATTTTTTTAACTATTTTTAATCATAAAATTTAATATAAGTTTCATTTTACTAATTTATTATTATGATATAAAACAATCAAATTGCTCTAATAAACATGAGTTGTTGTATCTAACAATTTAGGTATTTAATTTTGTGACTTATAATCTAATATTTTAAAATAGATCTAATTATTATTTTCACCACCCTTATGTGTAAATGACATAAATTTGATAGCCCAATAATTTACATGACTATTGTGTCATAAAGACACTATGTTAGTTTAATTAAAGTTTAGTAAACATAATAATAAAATAGTATTAGAAAAATATTCAAATTAAAGTAAATTCTTGGTAGTTTTACCTTATATAAGTATAAAATAGTTAATTTAAATTTATGCAAAAGCAATATTTATAATCAAATATAATAAAAAAATCTCAGTAAAAAAAATTAAGACAATTAATTCTCTAAATTTATTTTTTATTTTAAATTTTTTTAAAAATAATTTCCATTTTTTGTAATTATTTTTTAAAAATAAGTGGGTTTACAAGAATTATGGGGTGGAGATATCATCAACTTTATTATTATTATTATTATTATTACTACCTTTGAACGGAACTTTAGGACATGTTTGGTAGGCTAGTTCAGTCTAATTTGTACTATCTATTTTGTATTTAATTACATTAAGGTATGTCTGCACCAAACTTGAGCATTGTCATTTGGACTAGAATTACTTGATTAATCAGACCCATTTACCCCTTTGATTTAAGCGAATTTGGTCATTTTCTTTATTTCTTTTATTATTTTATCTAATTATCATAATAAATTCATTTCTTGTAATTAATTAACTAATATTTAATAATTATTTTCGCTAAGTCTTCACCAGCATCGCTTCTAGTCAGGCACTAATGATAGTGATCACCATAGTCGGCTATCCACTACCGTCACTGTCAATATTTTTTGATATTAGTTGACATCTAGTTTAATATTTTCAAAAGGATCCCGCTACGTTACGTTTAACGTAACGTACATCCACACACAACAACAGTTCTCGTGGTGGGGTCCGCAACTGTTGCTGTGTGTGGCGTACGTTACGTTAAACGTAACGTAGCACCAACCTTTTCAAAATTTCTGTTATGAGCTCTACACAATGGTACCAATATCTCTGGCGACAAAACTTTCATTCACTGTAGATTTTTAGTCATATGTTTGAAATCTAAAAATTTGACCAAAAATATACAGCGAATAGAAGCTTCATTGTCGAAGATATTGGTACCATTATGAAGAGCTAGAGACTAAAAATGATACTGAATATAACTTAAATAGATAATGTTTATAATTTTCCCCCAGTGGTTGGTGATATCGTTAGTGGTTGTCAATATTAATTTATTTTTTTAAATCAAAATAATATTATTATAATATAAATAATAGTATAAAACACAAAAATATATAATACAATATGTCTTACAATAAGTTAGTATACTAAAATTATTACACCCTAATATAATATAATATAATATAATATAATATAATATAATACAATCAAGTAGAGTTTAATATAACAAGTCATATGCCAAACACACCCTTGTTAATTTCTTTAACGTGAATATTTTTCTAATACATAATCAACGTATACACAATACATACACCTAGTTATATTTCATATTTCATAGTTTTATGAAAAGAAAAGGGAGAAAAATATATGATTCAAACTGATTGCCTTGATAATATTGAAGGAGCCAGCCCAACATTATAACCCAATGACCATTAGTGGAACGCTTAACTTCTTTCAATGTCTCTAGTAAGAACGTGGATGTTTAGGTGCTCTTTGAACTAGTAACAAGAATTACAAGGATTTAGTAAATGAAGCTTATGGAGGTGTAAATTCTGTAAAATCATTAGATTAATGGAGAGTCATATGTGATGAAGTTTATTAAAGCTATTAGAGCATCATAGCTTGTACACATGGCATATAAGCGTAGAAGCAGAGGTTATTAGGACTTGACCTTTGAATTTAAAATAGATAGAAACTTCAAGTTCCAACCATTTATCTATTGTAATAAGTTTATAGCCAGGAATTTTGAATTTAGATTAAATTTGAATTTTTAATCTACTATATTTTATCGGGTTAACAAACAAAAGATAAGATTCGCACCGCAAGTCTACAGGGCTCGTCACTCAAAATCCAGAGCGAATGGATCGTCAACATTCAACATGTCATCATGATATTCGAGTTTATTTGATTATTTTCTCACCGCACTCTACAGTCGTTTCATGCTCTATTGACCTATGGCAATAGGATTCATGTCGTCTTAACGTCGTAACTGAGGATTGAGCCACTCGCTTGTCTAGCACATGAGGTTCTTTTTGTAAGGAAGAATCATAATCGCTAGATCAACTACAAATTGGTCCGAATTTTGTTTTTTTTGGAAAAAAAAATTGATTTTATACGAGTATACAAAAGAAACTTCACGGACAACCGTTGTGTATCGTTTCAATTAGGTATTGAAATTAAAAGTACCATGTCTTGAGTCCTTCAACAGACAACCAATCCTTGACATTTTTCCTGAAAACAATCGGAAAATAACTCACTTATGATCTCAACTCCTCCTTGATCCCAGATCCTTCAATCTTCGTACAACTTACATTAATCGTGAGGAGAATTTTGAGGGTCTCCCTTGCCAAGCTTTCCTTTCCAACTACACGAACATGCATGCCAGCATGATCTTGGATAAAAAGATCAACTGTTTGCTTACTTGGGGAGTGACCGTAAATAAAATAATGCTGCAATAAGGTACACAGTTCACACTCGTCTTAAAGTAAAGGATGGCTGCGTGTCCTTAATGTCAATTTGAAGATCAAAATTTTACATTGTCCTTCAAGTAACACACAATCTCTTGCTGCAGCAGTGCAAATTGAATAACCTACATTAATCTTCTAAAATAACGATGCCTAAAAACTGAAATATATGCATGTGCATACAAAACAGAAGTTTGAAAATGAAAATAAGAAGATTGATATGGCTTCAACAGGATAACTTCTTTCAACTTACAATCAAACAGAGGATGATGCAACCAGCAGCACCAGGAAACAAAGCGTACCAAAAATTCAAGCTATGCAGCTTAACCCCATCAATGAACAGAATTGGCAAACTTGCAGCTGCAATTGCAATTATATCACGTGCGTATTAATACATGACAAATGAAGCTAGGTTAACTTATGTCAAGGCAAATAGCGACTAATAAGAGAAAAAAGGATGTACATGTGATAAAAGCTATTATTGGGTACAACCTGGTGGATGCGGAGCACGAGCATAGATCATGAATGCAATTGAAGCTGCAAGACCTGCACTCCTAGCTAGCCAACCTGGTCCAAATATTGAGAATGCCAAAACACCTATGGCTGCACAACCAATCTGAGACATGAACACATTGTATTTCTGCAATATTGCGAGAGTAAGTGATTAGTTTAGAATGTATGATAATCACTTAATCTCAAGAGAAGGACATTATAATGTAAAATGGGACAGCAAGGAGCCAAATAATCCAAAACTTTTCAAAGTCTCTCCATGGTCAGTGCAAAGGTTTTCAGTCCTAATATTCCTCATTAAAGGATTAAGGCCCTGTAACTATATGAGAATAAGGTGCTATAAATTTTCATACACAGAATAGGAATTACTAGCTATTAATATAATGCCATATCAAATTCGATCAACCATTTTGTTTACCAAAAGCTTAAGCTCTTGTACAATTAAATTAAGTTAAACCACATTAACTATAAATTAAGGAGAGTCTAATTAGACTAAATTTGAAGCAACTGATCAAAATGTAATAGTGTGGTAGACTTCCTTGACTTAGGCTTCAAAGGTAAAACTGCAGTGAAATAGAAGCCAGTTTATGACTATCTGGCGAAGCACTAAGAATAAGAGGTGGAGGGTTCGGTTTTGGTATTATTTTTGGAGTTCATTTTTTTTCCTTTTTTTTTTAAATAAACAATTGTATAAAAACTTCGGATGTCTTCAAAAGGCAAAGGTAGCTATCAACAGCAAGCATCTATCAACACTTAGACAATCGCCAAAAAAACAAAAAAGGCCTTAAAAACCCAAATAGTATAAGGCCTTTCAAAACTGTGAAAATTATATTATGAAATAACTCAAACTACCAAAATTGCAATACTTGCTAGAGAAAAGGACACTTCGATCTCTCTTAGAAATTATTTTTACCTCTTAGATCTTTGATAAATTTTAATAGTCTATCTATTGATTGATGTTAAATCAGTAACAAATACATATATTATCAAAGAAAAAATGTGAAATTTGGATAATATTAATTACTTTTAATTTGTCGAAGTCTTAGATAATTAATTTGGTATGCCTTTAAGGGCTCGGCCGAGTGGCTTTTCAGCCTCCTTGTTTGGCTAGCCACTCAAATTCAATTTGTAATAATGGGTTAGTTGTACCTTTACCATAAGAATATGAATGACTTGTTAAAGAAATTAAAGAAACAAAATTTAAAGGTCGAAAAATTTAATCTTTATCAATAATTTTTCTTCCTGATTGTCTTAACACAAGGAACGAGACAGTGTACAAAAACTTATGAAAGACCCAGATAATAAAAACAAATTTGAAGAGGAATGAAAGTGTCATCGTCTCTTCTTGTTCTCGTACTTAGAAATAAACGAGAGATTGATAACACATGTAGATGTCATACTACACCCTGTGACACGTCGTAGGATGTATTAAGTATTAGTATGACATATCATCCAGAACAGAGGAGGTAGTGTTAAGTGTGCTAATTGCTGCTATACGTTACCCAAAAAAGGATAACACACGACATCCAAACACTCACAACAAAGCCCCGCGCCAAAAAAAAAAAGGAAAAAAATCGCCGGTATTTGCAAAATAGCAAGTGGAATTCATAATTTAAAAGAGTTGACAATTGACATTTAATCTTTATATAAAGGCAGAGAGAAATAAAGGAGATTACTCGAGCAGCAGGCGTCGATGGGGTAGCAAAAAGCACTGCGCAAACAGCTCCTAATGGTGCAATCGTGATTGAAAATCCTTTGGGAGCCAATATTTGATCCATCTTTCCCAATATAGCCATTGCCGCAAACGCTCCTGTTCATTAACAAATAAATTAGCACTAATCTTGCAAGCGTTTAGGCTTTGTTAGATTAAACTGTCTATATATATAGAGAGAGAAACTCGAGCACACTTAAATTACCTGCAGAAGGCCAAAGGATGTCGCTGAGGGAAGGATTAGAAGAACCCTTTTGCGGCTTCCAACTTTCCCAGATAGGTGCAGCCATGTTACTTGATGATGCCACGATTCCATGTTCAAAATTCTTTCTTTTTCTTCTTCTTATCACACCAGTCGTCTCCTTATTAGAATTGAAATTAAGAGATGTACCTAAAACTAATGAACTCTTGTTTCCACTCAAAGGGTGGTCAGGAAGTTTTGATATAATGAAAGAAGAACATGAATGCAGTGATGGGGCTGTTGTTATTGAAGAGCCATTATGCTGATAATAGCTGGCCCTGAATTGTGTGCTCATTTCTTGGATGCAGCTCAGCTAGCAAGTAGCACCTCAATTTCTGTCCCGTATATCTATCTATAATACCAACTCAAGACACGAGAATAAAGAAGACCGTCGAGCTGCTCAAGTGTGGGCACTTATTCTCAGTCAATTAAGACCGAAGAAGAGTTGGCTTTTGGAGAGGTCGAAAGGGCATTGCATAAGGGCATCCAGCTCAGAGTCGGAATACTAACATCCATTCATTTTCTAATCAATACTTGTATCTTCGTATACATATGCTAACACGAGTAGTCGCGTACCGCGCTCGCCCTTGTTTTTTGTCCTTTTAATCACCTATGACCTCAGGTGCCTCCAATTAATATTTAATGCGGGCGCAAAGCCAAACTAAACGGCATTAGAAGCGGCCGGTGAATTAAATAAATAAATCATCAGTTGGGTTTGGATAATGGGAGGTGTCTCAGATTGCCGCTACTTATTATTAGAGAGTATGATTCGAACAAAAAAAAAAAAAAGGTTCTACCGTGATCATTATTATTAATCGTGGCTGCAGGTTGGTATGTTTTTTTTAATTGAATCATTGATTTTGCGGATGTCAAATTGTAGATGTGTTGGAGTTTTAAGGGTCAACGCTGCTGAAACAATTAACAGTGTGCGCAGTTCGATTGTGTGTGACCTGTCCGTGATATAAAAATTCATTTATTTGATATCAATGACACCATGCATGTTGCAACTTGCAACTATCTAGGATTATGAACCCCTTGGGCAATAATAAATTATCGCATCTATAGAAAGCCTTTGGGATTTAACCATAAGGTTAATTAATGAAGCAAGTTGAACTTATTATATCAATATAATGGTCTATGTATTCCGCTTGTTAGTTTGAGAATTACAAGGAGCCCGTTTTAACTTTTTCTTTCCCTCCGAAATTCCAACCGTTCCTTTTGGTAATTGGCCATTTAGGGCTTTTCTCAAGCTCTTTTTCTTTCTTCATTTTTTATGCACATGCAATACGACAGCAGCATTTCATAATCTTCCTTCCTACAAAAGAAAAGTGGGGGGGGGGGGTGTCGGGTTTTGTTGGGCTATGACTATTCAGAGAGAGTTTGCGTAAAAAAAAAAAAAAGCCACAACATAACAAGATGACACGTAATATTATTTTATCTTATGTTGGGGGGCATATACGCAAGATTCTCAGCATATTCTCGTCAAACTTTATTGTACAGCTGAAATACCTAGTATTCGCTTTTGTAACCATCATTCTGAGTGTGCACTGAATGAAACCCAAGATGCTGTAAGCCCTACGGCCCAAACATCTGAAGCTCCCTTTGAAAAAGCTACCCACAATCGTTTATATAACGCAATCCAATCTATCACATGCAAAAGTGTTCGTGTTCTTACAAGAAAATGAGGATTTTTCTATGAAATTGTATAAATTTTTACAATATTAATAATAGGGTTTCTGTGCAATCTTAGATTTTAATGTTTTAATCTTCACCATTAGCTTAATTTAGTACACAAATTACTTATTTAATAATTTACAAGTAAAATATAATAAGTTCATGGATATAATTTTATTTTTAATTAATTAATGAAATATTTTCTAAATCACCAACAAAATAAAAAAATTTCAAATACAGAAATATAAATGTTAGATAATGAATATGAATTGTTTAATCTTCATCGACACATGTTAAGCGTGATCCCATTTGTAAAGCTAAAAGAGAGTTTTCAGCATGCATGATTAAATTGAAGTTATAGAATTAGGGTACTTGGAAGTTTAGAATAAATGATCTACTCTATATGAAGACTTACATGAACCCATTGAAGGCGAAAAAGCTAGACCCGTTGATTTAGATAATAAGAAATGAGCTCAAACAAAACATTGTGGGTATTATAAGATCATAGATTGATCAAAATGTGTACCATCATGTTGCAAAGGAATCCAGGGTTGATGTTCTTTAGAGAAAATTTAAAAAAAAATGAGCAGCTGATAGCACATAATAAAGTAAATCTAATAAAAAAGCTTGTTAACTTGAAATATAAGGAGAGACGCAATATAACTAAACACAATAGTGAGTTTCAAGGCTTGGTTGATTAGTTGACAACTATGAAGATTATTTTAAATGATAAACTACATGCTTTGTTATTGTTTACTTCTTTGCCTGACAGTTGGGAGACATTAGTGGCATTAGTGAATAACTTAGTGTTGATGGGAAATTAATCTTGGATATAGTTATAAATAGGTGGTGGAATCAAAAAGAAAAAGCATGAAAGTGGTTCCCTTCGAGTCATATGTAGAAAAGCAGGAAAGGCGAGGGAGAAGTCAAAATAGAAATTTCTGTCAGCAGTATAATGATAAGCCTAGAGAAAGATTTAAGTCCCAAAGGAGAAATATGAAGTGTTTTCATTGTTAGAAAATGGGTTATATAAAAAGGGAATGTAGATTATACAAAAGATAATAGGTGAAAGAAAATGGTGATGCTCAGAAAATGACAAAGAGAACACTGCAGCCATAGTTGATGGTGATATGTGAATCATTTATTATGAGAGCTCTGTAAATTTCATTTATTATACTAGTGATTGGGTGAATAATTCGGGAGCTTCGTTTTATGTTATTGCATATTGTGGTTACTTCACATCCTATACTAAGGTGATTATGGCCATTTCAGATGAGAAATGAGAGGGCATCCAAGATTATGGGAATAAAAAATATTTGCTTGGAAACCAATGTGAGCTATAAGTTGGTGTTTAAAAATGTCAAATATGTACTAGATATTCAACATAATTTGATCTCCACAGACAAACTTGATAATGATAGTTAAACTAATCAATTTAGTGAAAGAAAATAGAAGCTTACCAAAGGCTCTTTAGTGATAGATAAGGAAAAGAAAGTAAACACATTATATACGATAAAAGTCAAGATCAAGAAAGAAGATGCAAATATGGCTGTAAAAGATTCTAACATTGAAATATGGTAAAAAAGACTTGTCACATTAGTAAAAAATGACTGTAAACTCTTGTAAAAAAAGACTTCTACTCAGCTCCACAAGTATGTCCCTCAAGATTTGTAATCATTCATTAATTGGAAAGACACATAAAGCAGCTTTTAAAAAAAGTTTCTCCATTTAAAAAGTCGTATATCCTTAATTTGATCTTTTGCTTTGAAATCTACAAATTAGGTGTATATTTAAGTTTTTTTCATATTTATGTTAAAAGAGGGACAGAAAGGAAGTTAAAAAATGGTGGGACAGACAATAGTGGTAAGTACATAGGACCATATGAGTAGTATTGCAAATCACATAGAGTCTAACTTGAGAAGAATGTACCAAAAACTACTCAACAGAATGGTATTGCAGAAATGATGAACATAATAATTAAATAAATGATCAGGTGTATGCTTTTTGATTCCAAGCTTCTTAAATTTTTCTGAACATAAGCTATAACAGTTAATTTGATTAACATTTCTCCTTCAACTCCATTAAATGGAGAGTTTAAACTGAAAAATATGCTTCTTATAAACACTTGAAAGTACTTAGTTGTAGAGTATATGTTCACACCTTTAAATATGAGAGATTGAAGGCTGTTAATAAAACCAAGGAATGTATTTTCTTAGGCTATAGAGATGAAGAATTTGGGTACAAAATTATGAAATCCATCAACAAGAAAATTGATAAGAAGTAAAGATATTATGTTTCTTGAAGATCAGATAATTGGTGATTAAGAGAAGAGTGATGAATCTTAGTCATATCTCGAGGTTCCTAATATTCCAACTTTAATTTCGCTACTAGTAGTTAATGATGATCATATGGGAGTTGAAAAGGATAATAACAATAGTCCAACATAACCAGTTGAACAAGTACCTTTATAACAACTTGAACAATTAGTTGAGTCAAAATTAAGAAAATCTACTAGAAAATGACCTTTTACTATATATGCTCACATGAGTATGTGATGCTTATAGATAGAGGGGAGCCGAAATATTTTGAAGAAGGCATGTCTCGCTAATATAAAAGTGACTAGGTTAAAGGTATACAAGAGAAAATGAAATCTTTTAATAAAAACCATACTTAGTTAAGCTTTTTAAGGGAAAGAACATACTAAAGGACAAATGGGTTTACAGGTTGAAGACTGAAAATAACTCACTGAAGAAAATGTGTTGATTTTGAAGAAATATTTTCTCATATGGTGAAGATATCTTCTATCCAAGTTGTTATGAGATTAGTAGCTAGCTTTCATTTAGAGATTGAATAAGATGATGTAAAGACAACTTTCTTGCACGGTGAATCAGATGAGGAAATATACATGGAGCGACCTGAAGGCTTCAATGTCGAAAGTAAAAAAAGAGCTAGGGCGCAAGTTGAAAAAAAATTTGTATGGGTTGAAACAGGCACAAAGACAATGGTATAAAAAGTTTGACTCTTTCATGAAAAATTATAGTCTCAACAAAATTATGTATGACCATTGTGTTTTTGTGAAGTTTAGTGGTAATGATTTTATTATTCTTTTTTTTTTGTATATATGGATGACATGTTGATTATTGAGCAAGATTGATAATATGAAGAAAGAGCTTAGTAAGCCTTTTACAATAAAGGACTTGGGATCAGCTTGCCATGAAAATTTCCCGTAATAGAATATATGTGAAGTTATCTTTAATTCAAAAAGCATATATTGAAATGATTCTTAAAAAACTCAACATGAGCAAGACAAATCTATTTATTCTCTACTTGCAAGCTATTTTAAGCTTAATTTTGAGCCGTCCTATAAATGAGAAAGATAAGTAAGAGATGAGATGAATTCTTTTTTCTTCAACAGTTAGTAGTTTGATGTATGTCATGATTTGTATAAGACCAAATATTACCCATGCAGTTAGTATAATCAGTCAATTTTTCTCCAATCTAGGCAAAGAGCGCTTGATAATAGTGAAGTAGACTCTCATATATTTCATAGGCATTTCCAAATATGTGTATGTTTTAGTTGTGACAAACCTATATTACAAGTGCACATGGATGAAAATATGACAAGAGATGTTGATTCTAGAAAATCCTTATCAGGATATTTTCTCCTTTTTGTAAAGGGAGCAATCTCATGGCAGTTTAAACTTTAGCAGTGTGTTGTTACGTCTATCACTAAAATAAAGTATATTGCAATTACTAAAGGTTGGAAAAAAATAATAATATTGTGGATGAAGAATTTCTTACAAGAGGTAAGTGTGAAACAAGACAACTAAATTGTGTCCTATAATAGTTAAAGTGTTATTTACTTAGCAAAGAATTTGAATATACTAATTGAAATACAAGTATATTAATGTGAGGAATTATTGGATATGAGATGTGCTTGAGGAGAAATAATTGTAATTTGAGAAGATTTACACAATATAGAATAAATTAGATATGATAACAAAGTCATTGTAAAAGAAAAAGCTATAAGTAGAGAGCGTTTAATAGTGTTCCCTACATGATTTGCAGGGGGGATATTTGTTGGATCCATCTCATTTAAAGTTTGCATTAGTTTAGATGATTAAGTAATTAAAGAAGTTTTATGGGGCTAAATGAAATTTTTCATTAAAAATAGGGCTTGAAAAGCGCATTATATACAGAAGATTAATTGTTGCGGCAGCAACAATAACCAATGCGTGAAAAAGACGAAAGAAAAGAAGACAGTTGCGTGAATTTATTTTTGGGTGTTAAAGATTTCTATTTTCAATTAGACGATCAGAACGTAATTTTAGCTCTTTTTTTTTCTAAATTTGGAGGATAAATTCCTAACATTATCCTTTATAATTTGATTTTTAATTTTTACTCTCGTTAGCTGTTGTTTGAGATATATACTTATTAAAAATATAGATATTTAGCTATTACAGTAAGTCGAAATTGTTGAAATTCTTGATGTTGTCAGCATCTAGTATTATCTAGAGAAAAATTTGTATTGTAATCTCATTATTAATATAGTACAATATTATATTGAACTACGGTCCCATAATTTTTTCAATTTAAATTTTTCACGAAAAAATTTGTGTTTCTTCTTGTTAGTTTATTGCTATAATTATTTGGTTTATTTTCCACTTATTAATTTATAGTACCCATCTCATTTTATTCACACAAAGATAAAAATAATTTATTTCCACTTAATTTGGAGTAGTTTCTGTGGTTCCTTTCCCAATATTTTTTGAGAATCGTGTTTGGGGAGCATGTTAAGTGTTTCCTGGGGAAAACCGGAGGAAATTCTTGCAGGATGTACATTGTTCTTTGTCATGGATGTTGATGATAAGGAATTTGAATTTCCATCGCTCAAATGGAAAGCTAGCGAGTTGGGTGCCGCATGCACGGATGTATACTTGTCAGTGACACACGTGGTCTCCGTCCAGCAAGGCCAGGAACAGAGGGTCGTTGGTTGGCGGAGCCCCACAACACGCTTTCGGTGCATCCACAGTGGATTTATGCTGCTTATTATTTGTGGAGCAGACAAAGCTGAGAAGGACTCTTTTCCACTTTGGACTCAACTTTTCTTTCAGTAATTAGTTTTAAAGTTAAGCTACCTACCTATCTACCTAGCAACATATTTTTGTGTACTACTTTTAATTTCCACTGATTGATCTAATTGTAGTTAAATTAACCAAAAGATTTTTGTATATTTTTTTTTAATGAAAATATAATTGAATATCGGCATTTGCGTGACCTCATCTATTTTGCCCGTCATTTTTTTTTTACCTTGCTTGTTATTAAATAATATATAAAAATTTAGAGTACGTTTGGGATTGAGATTGAGCAGCTGTAACTTAAAAACTACAGTATTAAAATATTTAATTGTATAATTTTTCACTTGTATAATATAAAATTTATTATATTTTTAATAATTTTATTAAAATTTATATTTACTATATATTATTAACTTTTGTTTCATAATTACAATTTTTTTTTCACAGCAGCTGTACAAGACATCTCGCTTCAATTTCATGGTCGATAATTAGTTAATTTCTCCTCATCTATTAATGTGTACATAGATTAAGGGTGCGTTTGGAATTGGCGGGGCTATAGACCCACAACATAGACCCACCAATGAAAAATTGACACACGTCTCGTTGCACAAGCTCTGATCAAAATCCCAGGTTACAGCACAATTTTAAAGGTCGTGAAATCTTAAATAGTATCGTGCTTAGTACCACATTACGGTTACGCCACCTGACACACGAGTTAAAATCTTGACTAGACAATGAGCAGCTTGAGTAGATAGGCTCAGTTAAAAATATGGGCTTCAGATCAGATGATTTGTAATTGATCCTTCTACCTACTCTAATGCTATCTAATTAGTGGTATTAGTAGAGGCCCCTGTGATTCGTGGTAACCAAGCAAGATCATTCATAAAATTGTAGGTGAGAAAATTAATATACAGGCTGGGCCCTAAAGAGAGGGACAGAACACTTGCAGAATAAGGTTGAGGCAGTAACTAGACATGTTCTTGCAGAACAAGGTTAAACAAAATGATTTGTGTATCAAATTAACAATAATCTGAATGGGACTCGTAGAAATCACTTGGGCAAGGTGACATGACCTCTTGCTCTAGCAGCTGCAAAACCTGGTTCATGGATGGCCGATCATCCGGGTTAGCATCTGTGCACCTTGCAGCTATTTCAAGAATTGCTTCCACAGTTTCCATATCGGCATCAGCACAGCGTTTATCTATGACATCTTCCAATCTATTCTCTTTCAGTAGGGTGTTCATCTGGATAAGTAGAAATTGTTATTATTTTGGTACACTCACGAGATGCTAAGAAACCATTTAGTAACTTGTATTGTGTTCATCTGCATAAATAGAGTATCCATAACTAAGAAATATAGTATATCAAGAAAAGAAAGTTCTGGAAAGCATACCCAACCAACAACATTTAAGCCTCTCTTTACAAAAGTCGGATCAGTAGGTCTTTTCCCAGTCACAAGCTCTAGCAAGAGAACTCCAAAGCTATACACATCGGACTTCTCAGTGGCTCTCCCACTTTGTAGATACTCTGTTTCAAAGTAGTACATAAAAGCAACCAATCAGTGAACCATAGAAGGTAATGAATCTTTGGAACTGGAACTGGACAGAAATGGCGGAGTAAAACATCAATTCCACAAACACACACCTGGTGCTAAATAGCCAAAAGTGCCAGCCACCACAGTAGTGACATGGGCTTCTTCGTCTACTAAGAGCTTGGCGAGACCAAAATCTGAGACATGGGGCTCCAAGTTCTCATCAAGGAGGATGTTGCTGGATTTTATATCTCGGTGAATAATCTTTGGACAGCAGTCATGGTGCAAGTACGCCAACCCTCTGGCAGAACCAAGGGCTATTTTCAAACGAGCACTCCAGTTCAACAATTGCTGTCCTTCACCATGCTCTGAAGGGTAGCAGACATCAATTTTCTTTTCTTTTCTTTTTTTTTTAAAAAAAAACCATTAATTAAGAATTTATTTTCAATGACACCTAGTCATGTTAATCTTTCACCATCGAACAGAGTCAGACTACCGGAAAAGCTGATACTTACCATGCAAGAAATCATCTAAGCTGCCCATAGAAAGATAATCATAGATGAGAAGCTTTGTTGCAGGGAGTCTGCAATAACCTCTCAGATTGACCAAATTTATATGCTTGATGCTACCCAGGATTTCTAACTCCCTCTCAAACACTCGATCAGATCCTTCACGACTCCGATCAATTCTTTTAACAGCAAATGTTCCACAATCATTCATAACCATCCGGTATACAGTACCAAATCCTCCAGAACCTACAACATCCTCCTCATCAAGAGCCTCCAGCTTCTCAATGATCTCACATGAGGGGTACGGCATATCACCATGAAAAGTTATAAGCTTTGTACCTATTGAAGCATTTAAGAATTAGCAGTAAAGAAAAGGGACGTGTGCAACATTTTGATTCATATTCAGCTTACTTGTTTCTTGATCAACTTGCTTTTGGACTTCAGTGTATCTCTTTACAGCTCTTTCCTTCTTTGACAGCAAACAAATCCAAAGGAATGCAAGGAGAACCACAAGTGCAAGGCCCATTGTGGACATTGCCCCAATCAGCACTCCTTTCATGTAATGAGAGGACCGTTTTGTAGGCACTGCACAAAACCCCCAGAGCAAATAAACTAGTATCAGTATTTGGACAACCATTTGCAGGAATCAGCTCTTCCTGATAAATTAACAGTAGGGGCAAAAAACTGCCGGGGACATCTGTTATTCAGTGAAAAACCAAGGAACATGGCATAATACTTGCCTGCAACTTCATCACTTGATGCATGAGGTAGCACAGCAGGAAATCCCATCGAGGTTCGACATGGCTTGTGTACTTGCCGACCACAGAGATCTAAATTTCCTATAAACCTAAGCCCAAGTGAAGCAGTCTTAGAACAAGTTCAGAGGACGGACAATTAAACAGAACAGAAGTGATAATCAAGAACCAATTTTGATGATATTAAACTTGTCTTATCCACCACATAAAATAAAGGATGACAAAATTGCTTGCTTGTTGTCTAGATAGTTCTCATGAGTGACACAATAGATAGCCATAGTTAAACTGAGGATATAAATTGATGGATCTGACATTTTAGCACCCCTCAGACAAACAACAGCTAATCATGCAAGCAAAAGCTCATCCACATCAAATGGACATTTCATACACAGATGTCTTTGGGTACCATTCAAATCATGACACGTAACATGAAATTATTTGAAGCACCAACAAGGGATAGCAATTCAAGCACTCATTCTAGTTCCAGTTTTCATCCAGGCTCTGATGACTGTTTCACAAGGTCAGATGTATGCAAAGAAGATATATAGAAGCAATTTTATTCTTATATGGGGCACTCGGTGGGACTAATTTCATAAGTCCACTACTTAAAAGACATTTTGTCAAACGGCTGTAGAGGAGAGCTCAGATGAAACAAAAGAATCTGTTACATGTTAATTGGCCTGGCATATTTGATCAAGCATATGCACTGGTAAGAAAACAAGAAAAGCAAAAGAAAACACGAGTGCTCACGATTTGTTTCCAAAAGCACTCAGGGCTCCAAAGTCAGGTATCTCACCAGAGAAGAAGTTGGTTGACAAGTTTCTGCATGAAACAGCACCATACAGTACTTTTAAGACATGTTTCCAAGAAATCTGTGAGGGCTTTAAATTGAGACCCATGAATATCCAAGTTTGTTAAGGTAATTGTAATTCATTTTAACTTACAGATAGTGCAGATGTGTGAGCCGGCCAAGAGATGACGGTATAGCACCCTTTAGTGAATTGCTTGACAAATCCCTAAATTCAATAATCAAATATAAGTTAAAGATAATAAACTCAACCAGGATTAAAATTTGGACCTGCAATGGACGACAAGATATCTTACAATATAGTAAGAAACAAAAGGTTTCCAATATTTGCTGGTATTCCTCCTTGCAAATAATTTGCCCTCAAGTACCTACATTAATGATCAAAATGACGCCATCAGGTGTCAAGTGCACATACATAAATGAAAGTTATCAAATGCAAGAACAATGAATCTGAGTGAGATGTTCTTTTGTCAAGTTGACTTACAAGGCCCTGAGCTCTGTACAATTTGTAATCTCATTCGGAATAGATCCATGTAAGCTGTTTTGATGAAGCGCCCTGTTTCAGGGTGAAATTGAATTACAATCAGAGATTTTGCAGGAAGAAAAGCAAAAAAGGGTCAAGAAGGGTATTGAACTTACAGTCTTTGCAATCTATCAAGTCTGCCAATGCTGGGAGATATAATGCCGCCTAATTGCATATATGGCAGATTTCTGAATAACCCATCACGTGAATTAATTTTTTAACAAAGGAAAACAAGTTGCAGTAATTTGAAAAGAGCAAAGTAGAGTTACATACATAGAGCGGACTCGCTGATCATGGGTATGGCAAGAAATGCCAGTCCATTTGCAAGGAGATTCATCAGTAGCTTGCCAGTTCCCAAGCAAATTTCTACTATCATTCAAAGAGCTTTTGATTTGTAGCAATGTCATGCCTGGAAAATATGATTATATCATCAATAATATCCAAACTTTAACCTCAATTTGACTCTCATCTAAAAGATTATCTTCTGTATAATACTAAAAACAACACTAAAACATCATGTTAAGAACTTGTTTCTTTTATCCCCGGTCAAAAACATCACCTTTTAACTACCAATGAAAGCCTTCTCCAAAAAAAAAAAAAACTACCAATGAGAGCCCCAAACTCGAAACTGCCAATTCCTCAGCACAAAAAAAATAAAATAAAACAAAACAAAATAAAATAAAGAAATAAAAAAGAAGAACTCGAAATGGAATATGATATGTAATGAGGGTTTTTTTTACCATCTTCGGTGAGAGCAAGGCAGCAAGAGCTGAAGAGGGTTGCTGCAAAAATCACTGTCAAGATCAAAACCAGCTCATGCATTTTCATTTCTTCTCACAAATGGGCTCTTGCTATGCACCAAGCCACTGTACAATGAGTGTACACACACAGCTAGAGAGATGAGAAGCTGTGATGACAACAGTGCGTGGGAGAGGAGTGATGATAGTTTGAACTACTATTGATAAATCTAATAATTATTTGAAGCACTAGAGAGAGAGAGAGAGGGGGAGAGTAAAAAAAACTTTATTTTCCTATTTTCTATGACCTGAGTGAAAGACAGACCTTTTGAAAATGTATATGGAAAGTTGTGCGGACTTATAGCCGTTGTCCAATGAAATTCAAACACTTTGCTCCAAACAATACTCTTCTCGAGTATGAAATTTAAACTACTCGCTTCACATGACAAAGTTAAAACATTTTTGGGATTTTTTAAAAATAAAATGCTTAAGTTTGGCACGTGTAAATGGTTGGTAGAGAGTATGGGGCAATTTGTGTATCCACAGCATTAGCTTTCGAAGGTACTGCTTTTGTTTTTTATATTAAAAAGTCTGCGGCTGCATTGAAACATGTCTGACTCACTCATTTTTTAAGACATTGACGTGTCTTATGCGCTGTGTAGCTAGAGGTTTTATTTAAGGCCAAATCTTGGGCCATCCTATTGAGCCCTTATGAATGATTATGGGTCCAGCTCTATTTTACTTTCATTTTCACGGGCATCCGTTTGAAAGGTTTCTTTCCTACTAAAGCTAGCCCTTTTTATCTGTATAATTTGCCTAATCTTGCTGAACCCAGAAAGCATTTGGAGGGTTTTTGTTCAAAATTTGAGTTTAAACTAGGATTAGGCATGGTTGGTCGATGTTGATTTGGTAATGATTTATTTGTTCAATGTATGATGCCAATTCACTGGGGCTCGGGCTACAATGTGATGGTGCTTAACTACTACAATCGATTTTATGATTTGACCATAAGTTGTAGACCTTTTAATTAGCAAAGCCATTTGGGTCAAATTTGGATGATGGTCTTTCACCAGACACCAGCATTGATTTGAATTTAGACCTGAGGCTAAAAGAGCCTTCACCTTTACTATAAACATACTCAAACCAAACGAAACATATTCAACTTCAGAATCATGAGTAGCTTTCTGCTGTAGATGCTTACGTTTCAAGCAACCGGTGGTCACACTGTGGCCAGCTTTATATGGTCGCAAAGCATATTGATCTGAGATATGGCACTTTTTAGGAAATGGGGGTTGCAGAGATGGCAATATCAAGTCTAGCAAATAATATATTAGTACTTCCCTCAAGAAAGCGTTGGTCAAGTTTATTAAAATCACATCATCAACATCTTAATAAAAGGAAATTAAAATTACAATCAAAGAGCATGCTACCAGGACAGACAGGAGTGGGTGACTGGTATTAGTGTAGTTTATATTTCACTGATCTTGATTGCAACACCATCGGCTGGTATCGGATGTGAAAGATATATAAATCATATCTGCATCCGGATTGAGTAGTTCCCACATGAAATCCCATGAAAATTATATGAGACAAAATTCGTATTGGCTCAAATTTAAAAAATTGGATTGACAGTTTTTCTTTACTTGTTTCCAGTGGACAGTCGGTGAAGAAAGAGCACAATTTGTAATCGAGCAAGCATGTTTCCAGCCAGCTCCAACTCCTTTAACCAACCCATCAAACAATTTATCCATGGACTCTAAAAGTGGCCCTGCTCAAAGCTTACGAATAACTTTCCAATGTTCTCTAATGTCACTTGTAAACGTCAGATGTGAAATCACAGTCATTTGGAGAATGACTAAGTTGCAGCATCCATAAATAACAAGATCTGGTAATGGCATTGGATACGACCACACTTCAAAAATTTGTTCACGGGGTGCATATTATTTTTCAATTAGCAGTATCCACATGTTCTGTTATTGGTGATTACTTTTCCGCCGTGTATATGGGGTGTTTAACGAAAAAATTACCTCGTGATAGAAAAGTTGCGACAGCTTAGCTAATATTAACTTGACGGTGCTGCGCCAGGACACGATTTTCACCTTCTTTGCTGCATCGGACATTTGGACCTACCCTTTTTGGCCCACATGATCGACATTGGGCCATTCAAGCTCAAAGGTATCGTACGATCGAAATACAAATTTGTTGATAGCCGGGAAACATGCATTAATTAACGGTGATCCGAGCACGTGGGTTCTGTACATTCCTACTCCATCACAGTACCCTGATCATCAGATTTTTTTTTTTTTTAAGAGTCAAAGCTCATGGTCAAGCGATTGGGCTTTTGGGGGGTACAGCGGAGAAATGAAAAAACAAACAAATAAATATTTGCACCTAAAATTATCTTAAATATTTTGAAATGACATACAAAAATTTCGGTTAAATACTTATTTAGTTCTTATATTTTAAGAGAAGTACTCGTTTAATCTTTATATTTTGAAAAATGTCTTAAGACATCTTTGTCATTGAATATGTGATACTTATGTTTTTTTTTCTTTTGTAATTATACCTTTACAACAATATTCTAGAAATAAATTATTTATCTATAAAAAATTAATACCAATAGTAAAAAAACATTAAATGTAATTTTTTGTTCTATTTTACTTTAGGATTAATTTGGTAAATTATTTTTTTATAAATAATTATTAATAAGATGATTGCAAAATTACCAATTCTTGCTTTAAAATTGTGGTAAGGGCATTATTGCAAAAGTGAAGGAAATATGAGGGCATGAGTGTCATATATTTAATACAAATAGTATATTGAGGTATTTTTCATAATATAAAGATTAAACAGATACTTAACTTGAAATATAAAATTTAAATGAGTTAAATATTAATTAATAAAGCCAATAAGCCATTGATACGAGGAATGAATTTCAAATTAAGATGTCTTACTTACTTCCGTTGCTTAGAGTTGATGAAATCATCGGGGCGGCGAATGTTCTTGAAGTACCCAAGAAACTTCAGAGGAAGTGCATACAACAGCTAATTCCAGTATTCCACCACCACAACAGCAACCCCAAAATGGGCATCGCTCCAAGAAGAATATATTAATAATAACCATAAATGCAAAGTAACCATAAACGCAAAGTAACCATAAATGCTCCACCACAACAGCTAATTCCTCTTATATATTTAGGCTTATATATCTATCTGATAGATTATTCTTCAAACCATAAATGCAAAGTAACAGTGTACAATTAAATTAATGATTTTATTTTTAATATTATTTACGGTTAAAAATATATTTATGATATTACATTAATTAGAGATAAGTATATTACTGTGGAATACGTCGTCACAGGAAGTGTACACATAACTCCACACTTATTACTCTAATGGAATTTGCGTCTTCTTCTGCTTTTTTAATTATTATTACAATATTGCTTCTATTTTACAAATGGGACCAATCGATCGACAATATTTTTATTTGAGGAGCGTTCTGTCTTGCTAGCGTAGGTATGGATGCTTCCTACCAACTGGTGCGAATTGCCTAAAAATCTTGTTATTTACAAATTTTTAGGATCGATGCGCATCCTAATGCTGAGCGCATTTCACTGTTAGACGAATTTTTACTGAGCGTACTCATGTGCGCCAATTTAACTTCGTTGGTGACAAATTTGAGTGCCCGTGATAGATCGGTACCTTAAGAGACCCCATGCCTTCCCCTCGCACAAATATGGCAAGAATGGAAGGGTACATGTACATTAATTTTTGTACCATGCATGTCAATCCCTTGGCGTCAAACTTTAACACAACAAATATTAAGTAATTCCGTTAGTCTTATTTCCCTAAAATTTTAAATTTTATACCATAATTAGTTTTTAGTCGGGGCTAAAAATAGTCCAAGAAACAAAAATAATGACAATTTGATAACACAAGTTTTTGATATATTTTAAAACTTTACTAGAGAATGATTTGTTTTGCCAATTAAGAGGTGTCCTGATCATTTTCCCTTGTTTGAAAAATGTACTATATACTACTCTTCATTTCTCTTTAAATTCATTATTCCTCCTTAAAACTGTATATATAATTGTTAAACAGGAAAAAAAATCATTTTTACTTAAAAAAAACTAGTGTTAAATTAACAAAATCAAAACCTTAAATAGCTTAAGATATGATATGATCATAAATCTTTTTTTCTTTTCTTGAAGCTGCCCCGCCACGTCCTTGAAAAAGTGCTAAATTATAAATAACTTGAGAAGGATTTAGATTTAATACTAACAGCATCACCAAAAGACTCTTCAAATAAGATTTTATTACTTATTTGAAGAGTTACATCAACATTTAAGACTCCAAAAGACACTCCAATTAAGATTTTTCAAATAAGAAATGATTCCCTCTCTTCAAATTTGAAGAGTTACTTTTTCCCTTTTCAATTTATATTTTATTACTTTTTATTGAAGAAAAAGAGAAATGTGCTTTAATTATTATTGAGTTTTCCTTTAAAAAATAGTTATTTAATTAAAATAATATTAACTCATTTCTATTTGAAGAGTCTTTTGGAGAACAATATCTTTTTCTACTCATCTATTTGCCACATAAGTAAGCAAATGAATATTTGAATAATAAAATTTATAGAGCATTTTGGAGATGCTCAATTTATAGAGCAAATGAAGCCAAGTTTCTTCCGATATTATGATTGGTAATTGTACATACAAGTAAAACCTTGATAAATTAATATTTTACAAATAAAACCTCCATTAAATAATAAATTTTTTCAATCTCTACTCCGTAGTCAACATGTTAAATTATAATTCTATTAATTTATAATCGCTTAATTAATAAATTTTTTGTTCTCAATGTTATTAATTTATCGAGATTTTACCATAATAAGTAATTAAACTTTAACACTGGACTCAACTTGATAATAGAAGGACTAGAATTAGGTCATTAAAATTTTAATCAAGCCGAATACGAAATTAAAAAAAAAGATTAATTCACACTCTAAAGTAAAAAGAATCGTCTGGCTAACTACCTGTCTGAATAATATTTGGAAAGCAAAGACCAGTTTATATTAAATGATTTATACCATGATTTCTTTCAAACTTTTATTGGCATTTGAAAATACCCAACATTTGTAACTAAATATTTCATCAACGATTAAATGTTAAAAAACCTATTATACTATTTCTGGGAGCTAATAAAGCTTTTGTATATATCCGCAAAGTTAGGATCAAACTGAACAACAAATTAACTAGTATTACAAATCTGATTGGACCGTAACTGTTTCCCAAAATGCGCGTGTTGAGAGACCGGACGCTATGTATACTTTCAGCTCGCGCATAGTTGACCAAATTAATAAACACGTTGCATGCGTGTCACCATGGGCGCGTTTCTGGCATGTCACTGATCCTCAATTAGAATTTTCAGCAAATGTCCGAGTAATCAGCCTAGCTAGTACACCCACCACACTTCTATATCAGTCATATGTTATTCTTTCTTATTTTGCTTGCACTCTTATAATTAAAAGGGCATTAAGATTAAACGAAATTAATTAGTAAGCACACAAGAGAGAAAATTAGTTAGATATGGCAAATAATATCCATTCTTCTTCTGCTTCCACAGTTGAACAAGACCCTTCTGCTAAGAAACCTGGAGGATGGAGAGCCATAAAGTACATACTTGGTAATTTTCATTTTTTTTTTTTGTGTACATGATTTGGTTTGTGAGTGGATTTGATTAATTACTTATTATTGAAGGGAACGAGACATTCGAGAAATTGGCTTCGATGAGTTTGATAAGCAATATAACAGTGTATCTGCAAAACAATTACAACCTGGGAGGTGTTCTTTTGGTTAACATAGTAACCATATGGTCCGGCTCCAACAACATTACGTCATTGCTGGGTGCTTTCGTTTCTGACGCTTATTTGGGCAGGTTCCGCACCCTCCTCGTCGGCTCCATTGCCTCTCTACTGGTAATTAAGGAAGTTAACTAAAATGCATTAATTTTTGGTTACATATTCTCGGTAGGGGCTGGTAAGACTAAGACTTGTGTCTCCATAATTTTTACAGGGAATGTTGATAATGACACTGACAGCAGGCATACATCAGCTGAGACCCTCTAGCTGCGGTGATCCGCCTCATTGCCCTCAGCCTCAAGGTTGGCAATTCTGCGTCCTCTTCGCTGCACTTACACTGCTATCCATCGGAGCAGGTGGGATTAGGCCTTGCAACATTGCCTTTGGTGCTGATCAATTCGACACCACCACCGAGAAAGGACGGGCACAACTAGAAAGCTTCTTCAATTGGTGGTACTTCTCTTTTACCGTTGCCCTCGTTGTAGTACTCACAGGCGTTGTCTACATTCAGACAAATGTCAGTTGGGTTCTTGGCTTCGCAATCCCAACAGCTTGCCTTGCCTTCTCCATAACCCTTTTCTTGTTGGGCCGTCGCTGTTACATTTACATAAAACCTGAAGGAAGTGTCTTTTCAGACATGGCCAAAGTGGTCGTAGCTGCCTGTAGGAAGCGAGGTTATAGCGTTGAACCAGGTTGCGAGCATAACTATTATGACCCCCCTTTGATGATAAAGCTCAAGCGCACCAACAGGTTCAAGTGCCTTGATAGAGCTGCTTTAATTACTGAACCAAGTCACGAGGTGCAAGAACAAGGCACTCCCAAGAATGGGTGGAGACTTTGTAGCTTGCAACAAGTAGAACAACTGAAATGTTTAATAGCAATCTTGCCTGTTTGTGTATCGGGAATCGCTTGTTTCATATCAATGGACCAACAGAACACATTCGGAATCCTACAAGCAATTCAAATGAACAAATCAGTGGGACCACATTTCAAAATGCCACCAGCCTGGATGAATATCACATCAATGCTTGCACTGTCATTATGGATCCTCATTTACGAGCGGTTATACATTCCAGTGGCCACAAAAATTGCCGGAAAGGTAAAAAGACTGACACTGAAACAAAGAATAAAGACCGGTATCGTAATGTCGATTCTATGCATGTTAGTGGCAGGATCTGTCGAGAAAAGACGACGTGAGTTGGCTTTGAAACACGATTCGTTTGTGTCGCCCATGAGCCTTTTGACACTTTTGCCGCAGTATGCCCTTTCAGGTCTGACCGAAGCGTTCGCTGCTGTTGCTATAATGGAGTTCTTCACCAACCAAATGCCTGAAAGCATGAGAACTGTTGCAGGGGCGGCATTTTTTCTCAGCTTGTCCGTAGCAAGCTACGTGAGCTCATTGGTTATTAATATCATCCACCAGGTGACTAAAAGAACGGGGAATTCGCCATGGCTGGGAGGTCATGATTTGAACAAGAACCGGCTCGACTATTACTACTACATCATTGCCGGCCTTGGAGCTGTGAATTTTGTCTACTTCAGCTTCTTCGCTAGTCACTTTGTGGTTAATACTACTGTTGCTGAAACTGGGGTAAAGGATGTGCAATTAGAGAACGTGGTTGCCGGTAACTCGGCAAACTTGCCAAGGAGAGAATCTATAGATGAAGAGAAGGGATTGGATAGGCCTGACACTAGCTAATTAGCAAAATAGGAATCTATAGTTTTTTTTTAATATATATAATTTTGTGTTACAATAGATATATAGATACTATTTGTTTGCTTACTTTCTTCTTCTCTCTCTTTTTTTTTTTTAATTTTATTTTCCTCGGGAGAATAGTTTAAGTGTAAAAATACAGTGACTCAAATTTTTTAGGAAATAGTACAGCAATAATGCTACTTTACAAAACAAAAAGAAAAAAAAAGATAATCGGATTTCATGTTTCTTTTTATTTTTTATATTTTCAATAAGTCATGGTTATGTTAAAGTTGTTTAAGGTAAATAACAAATCACAGCCACACACGTAAAAATAATAAAGGAGTACTGATATTTACTCTAAAAGTTATTCAATAAGTACTCACTAAATCATTAAGGGCTAGTTTGGGATTGCGATTGTTAATTAAATAAGTTACTGTTGCTGTACGGATGCAATAAGCAGCTGATTAAAAAAGCAGGTTAGTGTTTGATAAACTATGTTGTTGCAATTGCTATGAGTTTGAAAAACAGTATATATGCATTTGGTAAATATTACAATGTATTGTTCTATTATATAATGACTAAAATAGACATAAGTTTAAATTACATTTTTTTGGAGTATATTTAATGATGTTTAGACATGCCTTTTTCTTTTTAAAACACGTACAATTACATAAAGTGAAAAAATTAATATATTTGTTATATAAAATATAATAAAAATTGATAATAATACATAATAGAGATAAAATAAAAAAGTAATATACATTACATTCACATTGAACTTGATGCAATAAACATCTTAATTATAGTAAAAAAATATAAAGAGATTGAATATTAAAAACCATGGTTATGAAATTAATTTTAAAAGTCATGGTTAATTTTCATGTGAAAATTTTCAATTAAAAAAATTATATAATTATATGCAAACTTTTTTAATCTTATAATAGAAAATACAAGAAAAATATAAAAATTATGAACTTTTTAGATCAAAACTTTGATATTGAAGAGAATATACAATAGTTGTGGCGGTAATTTGATTGTAGTGGTAATATGATATCTAATGACTTAATATTATGGTGTATGGGAAAATAAGACATAATTATTTTTTTAAAAATATTAAGGTTATAATAGGAACTTTAAAAATGTATGATAACTTATTTAATGAGTTGTTTATAGAAAACAACCCTCTACTGCTTTTAAAAGTTGCCGTCAAAATAGAGAAAATTATTAAATAAATAACTTTTACAAAATTTATCAAATATTATTTTTGTCACAAATTATAAAATAAACAATTTATTAAGTTTCAACTTCAATTCCAAACGGGGCCTAAATACCGAACATATTAATACTTTTTGTGAGAGTTTGATTATTCAAAATAGAAGTGGCAATGTATGACTACATTAAACATGGTGTGCATGTTATCTACACACAAATAAAAAAACTAGGGGGGCCATTTGAAGTATGATTATATTCATCATAATAATGTTATGATTATTAAATTTGAATGCTTAATTGAAATACTCAATGATATGTTATTAATCATTTAGTGACATGATTATGATATTAATTGATTTTATTATTATTATTAAGTTATTATTTTTACAACCTACTAAATAAATGACACATAAAATATCACATCATTAAATATCCCAATAAAATATTTAAAGTGAGTAAGTAGAGCATTACTCTATTCTAAAATATTAGCGGGGGCAAATATATCTCTTTGAAGTATACGTATAAAGTCTTATTGTTACGTGACATAAATTTCCTAATTATGCTCAATAGACCTCTCAAAATGCTTAAAATGTATGAATTTATACTCCCACAAAACTCACATTGCAATATATTCCTAGAATTATAACTTCAATAAATAAATAAATAAACAAACAAGAAGAGAATCTAAAAAAAGCTTATTAAATTTTTAATATAAAAAAGCTAAAATATAGGGCTCGCTTGATTATAGTTAAAAATGATGGGATTGAAAAATCAGAGTAAAATAATCTTTATCTCCCGTTTTGTTTGTACATAAAAGTAGATGTGGGATAAAAACGATGGGTCCATCTTGTAATCCTAAATAGTGAAAAAATTCAATCCCAAGGGGACCGCCTGGGTTCATGTTTTTTAAATTAAAATTTTATCCCACAACCACTCACAGGATTAAGTGATAAAAATCCAAAGTTTCTCTCTATTGATATGAACTCTTTGCCAAAATCAATTGCAGAATATTATAACTTCAATGTTATGAGTTGCTGGACTAATGTTCATTCTATTTTATCATTTTAATGAGTGTGACAAAAGAAAATGCAAAAAAAAAAACAACGAGCAACTTGTTTTCTTCAGCTTTTGGTGCAATAACTAATTTAAGATAAATAAAAAAGAATTAATTTGAGATAAATTTTGAGAAAATTAATGTAATTAGTTACTAGCCAATCCCAGAAAATACCAAATATAAGATAGGATTATTACTGAAATTTGATTAACGCAATAATTTTATAAATAATGTGCATACCAAATAGGTCCGTACGTATAATATTATAAAAAGAATAGAAAGGAAATAGTCAAAAATCCAAATACTATATTCTGGTACCCAGTGTGGACCTACAAATTAGAGTACGAATTGTTTTTCTCTTTCACTCAATACGAAGCAAATTAGTCAAATCAGTTACGCAGGATTTGCTAAGGTTAAAATCCTTTGTCGGCAAATATTATATACATGACAAATTGTAGGCGAAAGCAACGGATTCAACACTCGTGCAACTTTTGCTGTGGTTCATAACAAAACAAAATTAATTCCGTGAGACCCTTTGCTTGCTTGAATCAGTAATTCATAACCTTTAAAAACGATAAGAATGGTGATGGTAATTTCAGACGTCACTGGCATGCCCCGTTTGCCAAGCGCACAGTTTTCGCCTGAACTCCTGAATAGATGGCAAACTCCTTCACAAATTTATATCTCTATATATATATATATATAAAATTGAGATTTTGAGAGGTGATGTGGCATCACCATTTCTCATCTTTGTATATTCTTTATTATCTAATAAATAGATAATTTTTTTTTAAATTTAATTTTTCATCTTCTCATTATTAATTTAATTATTATTACATAATAGTAATTATGTAAAGGTTTTAATGAGCTATATTTTTTGTAATGAACATTCAAGGGAGAGTATTATGAATTTATTAAAATAAATGTAGATCTTTATAACATATATCTTTTAGTCTTTCCACTATCTCCCATTAGCAACTTTTAACTTCTCTATAACTCCAACTATCTCACAAAGAATTATAATCTATAATTTTTCATTAATTTCATAAAGTGATTATGTAACTATAAAATGAGAGCTCATTTTTTTGTTTTGTACACACACAATTAGAATGAATAAAATCACTCTATAATATATTCTCTCATTTTATTCTTTATCTTGCGTTACTTCTTTATTTGTATTGTTGGCTAATAACTTTTTTTTTATTTTTTATAAGGTTGTCTCATCTTAAAAAAAAAATCAATTCATATTTTTTTATCAATTTCATCAAGTGTAAAGTAAGAAAAAATGATAATACTAAATTTTTTTTTCAAAGCTGCGTGAAGCGCGGTTCTATTTAAAAGATAATGGCTTTTGTTGGTTGGTTTCGCTGATTGGAGTTGGGTGTGCGTGTACGTATATATTAGTTATTATTTATCTAGGCATATTTTTTTAATATTATTTCAATTTGTTATTTTATAATATATTAATGGTGGTCGAATATCTAATACAAAATAGATAAATGGGAGTAAATTGATTTTCGCACGAGATTCTCCATCTCTATCTCCATTATATTTGTTGGAGAATAAGCCAAATTTTATCGGATGATGAATGGCGATGGCTTCTCCGCCTCTGCCATGTCTTGTCGTTATTATTTCTACAATAGTAAAGTGGCCATAGAGAGAATAGATAAATACAAGTTTCATTAATAATTCGAATTTAAATTATTAATATGAAGAGGAAAAAAACAATTGATACGTCGCAAACGTTGAAACCATCACAAAAAGACACCGAGGTATCTTCAAATTGTTAATTAGTTTCAAAATCCATTATTGAGAAGAGATATTGACCCCGTTTCACACTTGTGAGTCAACATGTGATTAAATTGAGATTTAAAATTTTCGTTGAATTGCTGACACGTTGCGTATTAATTCTTCCAGCTAATTCAACTCGAAGCTACTGTTTGTTACCGCTACTGTGAGCGAGTCTCCAACGAGCAATTGTGTGAACCAGAATATAATTAATTAATTATATCAATAACGATGGATGGTTTCAGCCATTAATTCTAATTTGACGTTTCAGGAATTTTTCTTGTAGCTGGGGAAGAGATCCATTCGATACTGAGTTGTCCAAATTTTTAATTTATAAATATTTTGCAATAAAATGATTGGGAACAAAAATTGTTTTAATCCCTATAATTTTAGTTAATTATCGAGTTAGTTCAAGTATTTTTTAAATTATTTAAAAGGTTGGTGTTTTATATATGGTCCCGTTATAATTTATTTAATTATAAATTATTTTTCAAAATTGTAAGTCAAATTTGTTCGACTTTTAAGTTATATGAGACAAAAATATGAATATTGGAAAAATCAGATCCATTAATTTGGAAAGTAATCAAGAGTAATGTTGTATTTCTTTTTTTTTAATTAATTTTAAATTTTCCAACCTCCTACCACTTTTTAAAGAAAAAGAATGAGTAAAAATATTTTTAGAACATTTTTAAGTATCGTAAGAGGTGATTGAATAATTTTTTAAAAAAATTCATAAACTGATTATTTAGCTTAATAACAATCCAATCCTCTAATTATCCATATGAGAGTGGTTTCACAATTTGCGGTTTACTTAAAATTATAAGGATTAAAAGAACATTTAGTATGACTTGAAAACATTAATAGAGTATACCGTAAAACTACGAAACTTGGGAAGCATTCTTGGTTGCTATGCTCTTCTTTATCGTCAACTTGGAAAATAGGATGTGGGTTGAAAGGAAATTACAAACAATGAAGAAATTCGTTATTATAAGGATTAATCTGGTAGTAAATAAATGTATTTCAAAATTGAGGTATTATTATATAAATAATTGAGTGGAAAAGTCTGTACCACCTTATTTTAAAATTGGACTCTCTACTCTATTTTTTACAATGATTGCCGAAGACTCTGGACTCGAGTAATCATTTCGTGTTAGCATACTTTTACTTTCTTTTTCTTTTTTTAATAGATGCCAAGCTACAAGCGTACTTAAAAACTAAAATTGATTCAATTGAAAACAACAGCCTCTTCACCTCCACGAACTTCATGAAATCTTTTTGGATGTTTGAGATAATTTGCAATTGTATAACTGACCTTTCCAATTGCTTCCAGATCTTTTCATCAAAATCATTTCACATGCATGGAAATCAAACCGTACTGTCACCATCCCTCCAGAAGAAAGACACTTCAAGTTCGCAACCATTGATGCAGATTTAATATTTTTCTATGATAATTAATTAATAGCAGATTGGTCAATGGTCAGCTTTGATCGGCTCCGCTCCCATTCTGTAGCATTCAAATTCTGCAGTGACTGCACGGTACTCTCAAATGATCAATGATATCTTATAAGAGAAGAAACATTTGCGGAGCTCAATCTCTCTCTATTCCTTAGTATTATTATTATTATTATTATTATTATTATTAGTTATTATTCCCCTTGGCGCTGGCAATGGCAAGAGACGGTAATTACTTAAATGGGACATACGTGTGAACCAAGTCCCATCTCATTTGTACAGTGGGATCAAAACTAAGATTAATTTTGAATCATTCAAAATCTCGTCCCTATCTTAATAGTTATCACTCAACTAAACATTTTAGTTTTCATTGATTAACAATATCTAATTTAAAATTTTCATATATGAAAATAATTATGTTTCTATTAACAACTGAAATAATGTTAAAAAGACATCTATAATACAATTGAAAAATTAAAGAATATTAGATATTTATGATTACACAATTTAAAATTAATAATGCTAAAGAAAAACAATGTTAAATACATTGTCAGCTAAAATCATTAGGAGAATCCGTCGAATCTCGCAATAAATCTCAATTTTATCCCAAAATTAACAATAGGGATTGATTTTAATCTTGAATCTCGAATGTTTTTAAATTGAACCTAATGATGTAGATTAATACCGTCCTCACTAGTATGGGATCACGAATGATCCAACTAAAGTTCAGAATAAAAAATTCATTTTGGTGTTAAATACGGAAAATACATTTATTTACTAGCCAAGACGTTGTTGGAGCACTGGCCTACCTTAACTAACCCAAAAGTGTCTAAGATTTTATTACCATAGGAATCAACTTCGCACCTTATCAAGTAGACATGCTATAACAAGTCCTATAAATAGCATGTGAATGAGCCATTAGCCTTGGAACTTTGAGCACTCTTTTCCAGACACCATGGAGAAGAACAATAAGACTGCAGTGTTTACGACAGATGATGAGCCTCAGCTCAACTACAGGGGATGGAAATCAATGCCTTTTGTTATAGGTGAAAAAAAAAAATTTAAAAGAATGAATATCAGCTGTTTTTCTTCACAAATTGCTTGATTCTGAATTCTGATCATACATATTTTAAAACGCAGGAAATGAAACTTTTGAAAAGCTGGGGACTACTGGCACTTCCTCCAACCTCTTGGTATATTTGACAACCGTATTCAACATGAAAAGTATCACGGCAACAACTCTCATTAACATCTTCAATGGCACTACAAATTTTGCTACTTTGCTCGGAGCATTCCTGTCCGATACTTACTTTGGCCGGTACAAGACTCTGGGATTCGCTTCTGTTGCCTCTTTTCTGGTACTGATTAATAGCACTCTTCCTATTTCCTCGTATGCACTTGTAAAGAAACTACTGTTGCATTTATAATATACTGTTGTTTTTACTTTTGAAGGGGATGCTTGTACTTACTTTGACAGCAGCAATCTCAAAACTGCACCCACCTGATTGTGGAAATCAAGATTCTGGAGCGTGCTCTGGGCCAACACCATGGCAACTGGCTTTTCTGTTCATTGGGCTAGGACTGATGGTAATTGGAGCTGGCGGCATTAGGCCATGTAACTTGGCCTTTGGTGCTGACCAATTTAATCCCAATACTGAATCTGGGAAGAAGGGAATCACCAGCTTCTTCAATTGGTACTACTTCACCTTCACCTTCGCGATGATGATATCTTTGACAGTCATTGTTTACGTGCAATCGGATGTGAGCTGGGCCTGGGGATTGGGAATCCCTGCATTTATGATGTTCTTATCCTGTGCAATGTTCTTCCTGGGATCTAGACTCTATGTGAAAGTAAAACCAGATGGCAGTCCATTGGCTAGTACGGTGCAGGTCTTTGTGGCCGCAATCAAGAAGAGGCACTTGAAGTTACCAGAGGAACCGTGGCTCACCCTTCATAACCATATTCCAAAAAATTGTATCAACTCCAAACTTCCTCATACTGGACAATTCAGGTAAAAAAGACTCAAAATATTCTAGCTATTCGTTTAAAAGTAAACAATTGTTTACTAACGAACCAAAGTGATAATATTGGTTCAGGTGCCTGGAAAAAGCGGCAATCATGACCCCTGAAGACCAAATAAAGTCGGATGGATCAGCAATCAATCCCTGGAGACTAAGCAGTAAGCAAAAAGTTGAGGAGGTAAAAGTCCTAATTCGAGTGATTCCTATATGGGCCTCAGCTATTGTGTACTATGTCGCTTTAGTTCAACAACAGACCTACGTAGTCTTCCAAGCTCTTCAATCCGACAGACGCGTGGGCAATACCCATTTCAAAATCCCAGCTGCATCTTACGCCATCTTCTCAATGCTTGGCCTCACAATTTGGATTCCTATCTATGACAGAATCATCGTTCCGAGGCTCCAACGATTGACGAAAAAAGAAGGCGGCATAACAATTCTTCAGAGAATGGCCATCGGCATGATTCTTGCTATTTTCACTATGATTATTTCTGGCATTATTGAAGATAAGCGAAGATCTTTGGCCCTTTCCAGGCCTGTGGGTTTAGAGCAAAGAAGAGGTGCAATATCTTCTTTGTCAGGACTTTGGCTAATACCTCAGCTGTCACTGATAGGATTTTCTGAGGCATTTACAATTATTGCTGAAGTTGAATTCTACTACAAGCAGTTTCCCGAAAACATGAGAAGCATTGGCGGATCTTTGACGTTTGTTGGGTTTGCAATATCAAATTATTTGAGTGGTTTCTTGATATCAATGGTTCATAGATTTACAAAGGGTGCTTCCACTGGAGATTGGTTGCCTGAAGATCTTAACAAGGGGAGATTAGATTACTTCTATTACTTAGTTGCTGCATTAGGGCTCTTAAACTTCGGCTTCTTTTTATTGTGTGCAAAATGGTACAAGTATAAAGGGAGTGGTGACGGCGCCCCGGAAGTGGCCATGGAAAAGGTGAATCCTGAAAAATCTCCAGTATGAAACAGAAAATAATGCAATATCATATAAAAGCTGAAAAGTTATACAACAGAATAACAAATATAATTATAGGTTTCAACAACTATATAATGTTATTGTATTAGACTAGGTTTTATTTTATGAATAGCTTGTGCTGCCCATTTCTCTGTGTAAATTATAATCAAACACTGTCCGGAATCCGGATACTGTGTTTGAGAAAATGTTGGACCCAAAAAAGCTTTTGACTTTTAAAAGAATATTTAAGCTTGCACAATTAAGATCATATAAACACGTGGATAAAAAGCCAATAATTTCGTCTAGAACATCCTGTAGCTACTAGCTAACTAGCTAACAAAACAGGATGACTTCGTGAGTCATGATTCCTTCAGTCCACCCAATGGTGGGTCCCCACTCAACAGTATATGTGTGCCAAAATTTGTACATTCCGAATCTCTCTGATGGGGTTGATTCCGACTCTGATCATTTATATCTCTAATTTATGCCCTTTTCTATGTAACTCTTTAGATGTTTTTCTCTGACCTTTAATTGAACAAGTGAAAAAGGAATTCTAGTTTATATAATTCTACAAACCCTTTAGGGTTGATTTGTGGATTAGATGCTGCCAGATGAAAACTTTTTGCTGCCTATTTGCTGTGATGCACAATAACCTCAATTATTAATTAGAAACCAGTTGGTCTGTAAGATTTTAGGCCGACATGCATGGGATGAGGGAGGTAGTATCCTCCGTCTCCCACTTTATATTTAAGCCATAAAGTCTATCAGATGTTATGTTTTAAAAATCAATCACTTTTTCGTAAAGTATCCCTTATTTTAATACATTTAGGGCTCCTTTGGTTTAAGTATAAAATAATGAGATTGGACAATTTTAGGATAAAATTATCCTAATGCATTGTTTGGTATCCAAAAATAATTATGAGATAAAATTAATGGAGCCCACCATTTAGTCCAAATAGTGTCAAAATTTTATCAAAAGGGGTGTGGGATAAACTAAAACTTAGCCATAGGATAAGAAAAAAAAAGATCAAAATTCCTCTCTATCCCTCTCATAATTCTTGTTATGTTTATAATGATATTATTTAGTAAAATATAAGTTTAAAACTATAACATGTTAAATATAAAAAATTAAGGGAAGAATTTGCATTTTTTAACAAATTTACCAATAATTACTAATTTAATTTAGATTACATTTCATGTCATTTTAAAATAAATCTAATGTAATTGTGATAAATTAATATATAAGACATATTATTAATTACTAGTCAATCTCATGTCATACCAAATATAAGACATGATTATTTATAGTTCAATCCAACATTGCACCAAACATAATTTAGTATTATATATAATCCAATGTTATCCAATCCAATCATATCTTATCCAATCCAATCTAATCCAACATACCAAACGAGCCCTTAAGGACTAAACTGTATTGGAATGTATATCTTTTTAATTTTTAAATTTATTTCTTACTTTTAATAAAATAAAAGATCACCTGTTAAAAAGAATATTCTTTAAAAATTCTCTCGATATTATTTCTAAGCATAAAAATATTTTAGATAAATGTTTATTCAATCATTATATTTTGAGTTAAGTGTCCGTTTAATTCCTCTTTTTAAAAAAAAAATCTCAAGACACCCATATTTTTAAATATGTTACACTCATACCCTTACTTTTTTTCTTTTTATAATAATACATTTTCAACAATATTCTTAGAGATATTAATGAAAAAAGATAATTTATCAAATTAACCTTAAAAGTAATATAAAAATTTACACAAACGTTTATATTATTATTTTACTTTTAATATTAGTTTGGTTAATTAATTTTTTTTGTAAAAAAATTATTAATATGATTGTTGTAAGCATATTAAATATTGCTTTAGGTTGGCTTATATTAATTTATTTATAAATAATAATAGTAAGATTATTACACATGTACAAAAAAATTAATTTTTACACTGATATTTATTGGTTAATTTACTAATAAATAATTATTGAGTAATTTACTAATTAATTTTTTTATAGATAAATTAATTAACATCAATAATATTAGTGAAAGGATATAATTATAATAAGAAAGAAAAATAAGGGTAAAAATAAAATATATTTAATTGTAAGAATATTTTAAATTATTTTTTAAAATATAAAGACTAAGGTGGCGTTTGTTTTTTAACTTAATAACTTAAAGTGACTTAACTTAATTAATTAAGTTAATTAGAGGTGTTTGTTTTTATAACTTAATGAGACTTTTTAGATAATTTTGACTTAATAAAATAAGCCAATTTTTTTAACTTTTTACTTAATGGAGAAATCTGAATTAAGTCAATTACTTACTAATGTCAAAAATATCCCTGGTTTATAATTTATTTTTCATGTTTATCCAAAAATTCACCCATAAATATTTACCTCATATAAAAATATCCTTATTTTTTCTTTCTTATATTATATATGATAAATTTTAAAATTTATGGTATTTTATATATTAAAATTTCAAAATAATTATGTATTCACTTGAATATAATTTTACTTATAAATGTTAAAATATTATGGTATTTAATATATTATTTATTTGACATTCAAATTTAATAAGGATACAAATGTAAAAGTACATATTTTTAATTTTTTAAGTTGAAAAAAACAAACAACTTAATACTTATTTTTTGAGATTCAGACGAAAAAAACAAACATATTATTCAGATTCAGAAATTCAAATCTATTCAGAATTCAGAGTAATTCAAATCTATTCAGATTTCAAAAAAAAAAAAAAACGTCATCTAAATAAATATTTAAATTAAAATATAAAAATTAAAGAAATATTTACTGATGATATTTTTCGAGCGATTATTACTTCAACGACGACAACACGACGGATATAATATGACAAAGGACTAGTGCTATCTGGCAAGTTTCTGCACCTGCCAGACCTGCACGCGTCAATTTCTCTGAACTGGATGTTTATAAATTCATTTGTGGACAAATACAGAGCTCGTTTTAAATGGTCACGTGCATCAACATCAAACGTTGAAAAGAGCTACAAAAATAAACAAGGAATCCCCGAGCAATTAATGTAATTATTGGACTCATATGATATCATAAACAAGAGTAGATATTGCGTTCCACATTTACCACTGATTGAGAAGGAGGTGGCATAGAATTTTGCGGGTTTTAGCTTCTTCTTTTTTTTTCCCTGTTTACTTTCTCCTTTCTCTGAATTTTACATCAAATATTTTGTTTCCTGATAGGTTTCAAGCAATCAGTGAAGATATATGATCGGAGTGGGGTTGAGGTCAGGATGACGTGTTGGTCCAATGAGGGGAAAGTTAGGCGAGTAGGGGCACTACCTTATTTTGGGTGCTTATCTAGCTAATATCATTTCGTCAGTTTTCACATTAAATTTGATATTTGTATTGTCAAGACTTATTTTAAATATTATTTATGATTGGAGCGCTACTCGTTAGTAGCCAAGGTTTGAAGATCAATTTTTTTTTTGACCACGAGGTATATTGGGGAGAATTCTAATCGTGGGAGGCACCTTAAAATCCGTACCACAACTCAAATTAGAAGTTTCTGATCGAATCGAGAGGCACATGTTCTCCCAATAAAAGCAATTTTCCTACGACACGAACTGAGGAGCAAATCCAATCAAACTACTTAAGAGAACTCTATTGTCAGTGGAGCCAACACTTTATTAGTGAAGATCAATTTCTTATTCAACTTCCCGACTCACTTTCTTCCTTTTGTTTAAACTGAGTCAAGCGAGTAGTAGGGCATGATGAGTTAAGGGAGTATCGGTTGTTGGGACTAAATTAGTGAGTGGTGAATCGAGCAGATATTAATTGGTTAGCGTCGATGATACGATAATAAAAGTATTTTTGGGTCTTAAGGCCTAATATATTGGTTCAATTTTGGGCACTTGTTTCAGCTTTGACTGAAGTATTTAGTGGGTGGTCCCAATGAGATGGTGGACGACAGAAGTGTTCGAGTCAGAAAAGAGTAAAATGTCAGCAATGGTGTGAGGAAGGGTAAAAAGTTCATCCTGTAGCTCTAGCAGTTTTCTACATATAACCCCATTGACAAGGCATACGTACTGTTTAATAATTACTGCTTATAACGCACCAATCCAGAATGACAGCAGCAGAGAAAGAAACGGTGGAGAAGAAAGAGAATGGAACCTTAGAGTTGGAGAAGATTTATGAGAATAGAACCATGGAATTGGAGAATGTTAAGAAAACTGTGGGAAACGATCATGATGAGCCCAAGATTAACTACAGAGGATGGAAAGCTATGCCCTTCATTATAGGTGAGCTGGAGTGGGCTGCTTCATTCCTTCCTTCATGTTTCTTTTGTTGTTGTTGTTGTCTTTTTTTTTTTTTCCCCCCAAATACTGTTGTTTTTACTGTTGAGTAACAAATTTCAGGTAATGAGACTTTTGAGAAGCTGGGAGCCGTTGGCACTTTAGCCAACCTGTTGATCTATCTTACTTCTGTGTTCAACATGAAAAACATTACAGCTGCAACAATTATCAACATCTTTAATGGTACCGCCAACTTTGGCACCATGATTGGAGCTTATCTTTGTGACACCTACTTCGGTCGCTACAACACATTGGGATTTGCTACGGTTGCTTCGTTTTTGGTACTAGCTTCTGCTCTTGAGCAGCGAGTTTCGGCTATTAAATTTTATATTGGTTACCATTTCTAGCTGAGCTAAGATGTACTATTCTACTAACTGATCCGAAAATGATACGGACTTCGAATAAAAACCTATAACAATTTGAATTCTGTCAACCATATGGTATATTGCATATTTAGTTGATATTCATGTGAATCTAATTCTTAATTTTTGGTGAAGGGGTTGCAAGCAATACAACTAACGGCGGCAATTTCAACTCTTCATCCTCCCCACTGTGCAGCAGAAAGTTCAACGTGCAAAGGGCCAACAGCAGGACAAATGGCATTTCTGTTGAGCGGGTTTGGACTGATGATAATAGGAGCTGGCGGCGTCCGGCCATGTAACTTGGCATTTGGAGCAGACCAATTCAATCCTAATACTGAATCTGGAAAAAGGGGTATTAATAGCTTCTTCAACTGGTACTTCTGCACCTTCACTTTTGCCCAGATGGTGTCTTTGACCCTCATTGTCTATGTGCAATCCAACGTGAGTTGGGCTATTGGTTTAGCAATTCCGGCGTTGCTGATGTTGATAGCGTGTGTCGTCTTCTTCATGGGCACAAAAATATATGTTAGGGTGCCAGCCACTGGCAGTCCAATGACCAGTGTGGCACAGGTCCTAGTGGTTGCTGTCAAGAAAAGGCAGCTAAAGCAACCAGACCAACCTTTACTTTCTCTGTTTAACTATATTCCTCCAGGTTCTATCAACTGCAAGCTCCGTCATACAGATCAATTCAGGTAATTAACATATAGCATTGTGCTTCTCGGTTGTCTCGCTCTCACTATAGATGTGAGTCATGGGAGCTAAGTTAACAACTTATTAATTTGTTATTAGATTTTTAGACAAAGCAGCGATTGTGACACCCGAAGACCACATAAATCCAGATGGATCAGCGGCAAATCGTTGGAGACTTTGCAGTGTCCAGCAAGTGGAAGAAGTGAAATGCGTTTTGAGAGTACTTCCCACATGGTTTGCGGCTGTTATCTTCCATCTTATGATCAATCAGCAACACACCTATGCTGTCTTCCAAGCTCAGCAATCTAACAGACGTCTTGGAAACACTAGCTTCAAAATCCCAGCAGCATCTTATGTGGTCTTCATGATGCTTAGCATGACCATTTGGATACCTATTTATGACAGAATTTTTGTCCCATTTGTCCGAAGGCTCACAGGAAAAGAAGGCGGCATCACACTGCTTCAAAGAATGGGCATCGGTATGGGCATCTCCATAATAACCATGCTAGTATCCGGGGTTGTTGAACAGCACCGAAGAACCACAGCTCTTACCAAGCCTACCGTAGGGTTTCAACCAAGAAGGGGTGCCGTTTCATCAATGTCTGGTATGTTTTTGATTCCTCAGTTTGCACTAGCTGGACTGGCAGATGCTTTTACTTCCATTGGACTAGTGGAATTCTACTACAAGCAATTTCCTGAGAACATGCGAAGCATTGGAGGGTCGTTATTCTTTTGTGCATTGGCAGGTTCAAGTTATTTGAGCAGTTTATTGATAACTATTGTTCACCAAACAACACGAGGAGCAGCAACTGGAAATTGGTTATCAGAAGATCTGAACAAGGGAAGACTTGATTACTTCTATTACATGATTGCTGGCTTGGAGGTTTTGAATTTAGGATACTTTTTGGTATACGCTAGGTGGTACGAGTACAAAGAGACGGGCACAGGCTCAGCTTCTACCATCGAGTTTGAAGCCAATGGTGAGGCGAAGCAATCTGATAAAACTTTAGTTTAATGATGACTATATTCATGTTAGGCTATGATAAATCTGCGGGGCTGTTTAGTTCAGCTTCAGCACTAGGCTAAGGGGAGAGTCATTTTCTCGGTAGTGATTAATGATTCCTAATCCTAGCTTATTTAGCAGACGTTTTTAATTGAATTAGATAGATGCAGACCCGAATGGTGAAATTTAACATACTCTTATTTCTGTTGAAAGTTCTTTCAATACTCCCTGGGATGATTCCTGCCTAGCGCATTCTGCAACGTCAAACCATTATGGAATTTGAAAGAGATTGCTTCAAATTTTTAAGTAAAAATTAAAATAATCTTAACCCTTCTATATAATCTCTCAACTTATGAACAAACAATTCATATCAAAACTTGTTTTGGACAGATTCTTTTGAAATATGAGTTTGCGGTAGCATTATTTATTGACTATAAAACAATTACTAACTGCTACGCTAAAAATTCATCAAGAAATCAACTTGAAGCAATGTATAGGAGCAGAGAGTGCAGCACCAATATATCTAGAGTTTCTAACCGCTTGTTGCCCAAAATATTACAACCGAAGCATTTGCCTATCAACTATCAAGAGTTTGTCCTTAGTGCAGTTGATTTAAAGAACGGCGAACCTTAGACCTTACTGATATAAGCATCAAATGCCACGACAGAAATAAGTACATACTGTGGGCATTTGGTGGCGAAAGTTAAGAGCAGAGATGAAAACAGAAAGATAAATACTTACCACAGCACTCTGACGTGCTGGAAAGGAAAATATACTAGCACAAAAAAACACTCTTGTTTAGCGGGTAACTTGCAACAACATGCTGATTACATATCTTCACAGCACCAGGAAATGTTTCTTAATAGATAACGATTACGTCAATAGATGATCTCTTAGACCGTGTAAGCTAGCTGAATCGTGTCTATGTCAAGGCCTTTCAATCTCACATGCATCAGCATCAGCATCAAACATTGAAAAGAGCTCCAAAATTAAACAAGGAATCCGCGAGCAATTAATGTAATTATTGGACTTATATGATATCATAAACAAGAGTAGATATTGCGTTCCACATTTACCACTGATTGAGAAGGAGGTGGCATAGAATTTTGCGCGTTTTAGCTTCTTCTTCTTCTTCTTTTTTCTGCTTACTTTTTCCTTTCTCTGATTTTACATCAAATATTTTGTTTCCTGATAAGTTTCAACCAATCAATGAAGATTATATGATTGGGGTGGAGTTGAGGTCAGAAATGACGTGTTGGTCCAATAACGGAAAAAGTGAGGTGAGTTGGGGCACTACCTGATTTTGGGTCCTTCTCTAACTAGTATCATTTCGTCATTTACACATTAAATTTGATATTTGTGTTGTCAAGACTATTTTATATATTACTTATGATTGGACCCCTACTTGTCAGTAGCCAAGGTTTGAAGATCAATTTCTTATTCAATTTCTCGACTCACTTTCTTGCTTTTGTTTAAAATGAGTCAAGCGAATAGTAGGGCATGAAGAGTCAAGGGGTATCTGTTGGGACTAAATTAGTGAGTGGTGAATCAAGCGGATATTAATTGGGTAGCGTCCATGATATAATAAAAGTATTTTTGGGCCTTAAGTTTAATATATTAATCCAATTTTGGGTTCTTGTTTAAGCTTTGATTGAGATTGTGGACGACAGAAATGTCCCAGTGAGAAAATACTTTAGAAAAATGTGAGCAATGATTTTTTTTTTAAAGAAAGTACGCCTTTCATTACTTAAGTAAGTAAACACAGAACATCAGCTAGAATTTCATCCAGCCATACAAAGCAGTCAAGTTTCCTTAAAGCTAGCTTAGCCATAGAGTGGGCTACAATATTACAACTTCTAGGTACATGTTGAACTTTGAAATTTTGAAAACACTTCTTGGTTTCTAAAATGTCGAAGATCACCCAAAAAGTTTCAGTCAATGTGCACATCTTATTATTGATTAGCTCTATAGCATCCTTTGAGTCTGACTCTAAGTCTACAGAGGCTGCTCCAGCCTTGAGAGCCACCTGCAACCCCACAGAGCAGTACTTACTTCAGCCCTCTCCACATTTCCATCGTTTTTCTCAGTTTTGACAGCAGCAACAATGTCCTCTTCTCTAGAATTTCTGATTACAACTCCCAACCCAACTAACATATTCTTCTTATCCATTGCAGCATCTACATTAATTTTCACCCATCCCTTTCTTGGTAGGCATCACTGCTGATGTTTTGTAGTATCATTCTTAGCACAAAAATTCAACTCTAGTGTTTTAATTCTTTTGATAGAATCAACCACAGAAAATGCACTAGTTACCAACCTCACTGGATCCTCATTGATTCCTTCAAATAGCATTTTATTTCGGGCATTCCATATCACCCAAAGAAGAGAACTAACTAACTCACCACTTAACTCATTATACTGTTGGTGCAAAGATTGGATAATGTTGATTACATCTGAATGCATTTCTCTTTGAACTGGCTTACCAAGAGAGGGGAATTTTGCCAAACTTTCCTTGCTATCTGGCAACCCAAAAGAGCATGATCAATACTTTCCATTTGGTTTATGCATATTTGGCAAGTTGCCTCCTGCATCACATTTTTCTTCCATAGATTTTCAGCAGTAGGTAGCAGATTCTTAGATGCTCTCCATAGGAAGATTTAAACTTTTTTAGGGACTGCCATATGCCAAATAGAGTTCCAATGGTTTGAATGAGAATTTGAGCAACTAGGGAGATCCGATGTTTTTGCTTTAGAGCTACCTGATAGCAACTCTTTACTAAATACTGCCCTCTTTGATCATAATGCCAAATCAGCTTATCGTCATTTTGTTTTCTTGGCAGAGGAATTTGCACAATTGCATCAGCATCCTCCTTACAAAAATGTCGGTATATTAATTCCTCTTTCCACTGGTTGTCTCCATTAATTAGCTCAGCAACAAGAGTTCCTTTCAGCAAGCTCGAAGGATTTGTTGGTTTAAAAGTCGTAGGTCTAGGAATCCAACTACTCTTAAAGACTTTCAGCTGCTGTCCATTACCTACTCTCCATATACTGCCCTTTACCATCTCTTCCCCAAATGATGCTTCTCCAGATATAAGAAGACTTTGATCCCAACTTAGCCTCCATGAAGTTTGAGTATTTAAAATACTTGGCTTTCAAGATTTTGGCCACCAAAGAATCAAGAGCTTGCATAATTCTCCAGCTTTGCTTGGCAATGAGGGCTTGGTTGAAACATGACAGATCTTTGAAGCCCACACCCCCTCTAATTTTTGCTTGGCTTAGATTTTCCCACCTTGGCCAGTGAATGTTTCTTTTTTTCTCTATTGAGCCCCACCAAAACTTTGCTATAGCCCTCTGTAAATCATTGCATAACTCCAAAGGAATTTTGAAAACACTCACTGCATAAAGTTGGGATAGATTGAGCCACAACTTTAATGAGTATCTCTTTGCGCCGCTTGAAAAAAACTTGTGCTGCTAGCTGGAAATCTTGCTTAACACCTTGAGATTTAACTCATTGAAGAAGCTCTTCGTTCTTCTCCCTATCATTGATGGTAGGCCAAGATACTTTTCATGCTTGGAAACGACCTGAAGCTGAAAATTTTGTTTTACAACTGCTGCATGCTCCGGCTTTGTACCACTACTGAAAACATTGATGATTTCTCTAGATTGAAGATCTGTCCAAAGGCTTTCTCGTAACATTCGAAGAGCTTTTTTAAGTTTGTGCAGTCTTCTACAGTTGCTCTAGTGAAAATTAAATTGTCATCCGCAAATAAAAGATGGGAAATAGATAGATTTCTCCCAAACTGGAGGCCATGAATAAGCTTTTGATGCTCCGCTTATCTGATATAGTTTGAGAACACTTCAGCACACATAATAAAGAGATAAGGTGAGAGTGGGCAGCCCTGTCTAAGCTCTCGTTGTGGAAACCAGCCATTTTGCTACCCCATTTACAATGACAGAAAAGGAGACTGTAGTGACACAATTCATAATTAACTCTACCCATCAACATGAAAATCTCATTCTCAACATAATGTGTTCAAGAAAAGATCATTCCACTCTGTTATAGGCTTTACTGACATCTAATTTAAGAGCTAGTAGCCCATGTTTTATTTTTTTACTGTGTCGGATCTTGTGCAAGCATCCATACCCTATGATATTGTTATCCGAAATCAATCTGTTTGGGATGAAAGCATTTTGGGTTGGGGATATAACATGATGAAGAAAAGTTTTTAGCTATTTGCTGTTGATTTAGCTACAATTCTGTAAATAACATTGCACAAACTTATAGGTCTGAAATCTGTCACTTTCAGAGGTTTAGCTACCTTAGGAATAAATGTAATATAAGTGTGGTTTAGGGGGCAATTGAGCCTCTATCATTTAGGATATAAAGACATGTTTTGGTGACTCAATACCTGACCGAGTGCCAATGGTGTTAGGAATTATACAAAGCTCATCATGTAGCTCTAGCAGCTTTCTACATATAACTCCATTGACAAAGCACACATACTCTTTAATAATTACTGGTTACAATGCACCAATTCAGAATGAAAGTAGCAGAGAAAGAAACGGTGGAGAAGGAAGAGAATGGAACCTTAGAGTTGGAGAAGATTTATGATAATAGAACCATGGAAATGGAGAAGGTTAAGAAAACTGTGGGAATGATCATGATGAGCCCAAGATTCACTACAGAGGATGGAAAGCTATGCCCTTCATCATAGGTGAGCCGGAGTGGGCTGGTTGCTTGCTTACTTCATGTTTCTTTATTTTTACAACGTACTAAATAAATGACACATAAAATGTCACATCATTAAATATCTCAATAAAATATTTAAAGTGAGTGAGTATAACATTATTTTATTATAATATATATTAGCCGGGCAAAATATATCTTCGAAGTGTGTGTACAAAAGTCTCATTTTAAAGTGACATAAATTTCCTAATTATGTCCAATCGACCTCTAAAAATGCTTAAAATGTATGAATTTATACTCCCATGAGACTCACATTGCAATATATTCCTAGAATTATAACTTCAATAAATAAATAAATAAGTAGAGAATTAAAAAAAGCTTATTAAAATTTTAATAACAAAAAGCTAAAATATAGGCTCGCTTGATTAGAGTTAAAAATTATGAGATTGAATAATCTCAATGTAAAGTAATCTTTATCTCACGTTTTATTTATACATAAAAGTAGATGTAGAATAAAAATTATGGGTCCATCTTTTAATCCTAAATAGTGAAAAAAATTCAATCCCCCTGGATTTGTGTTTTTTAAATTAAAATTTTATCCCACAACCACTCACAGGATTAAGTGATAAAAATCCCAAGTTTCTGTCTATTGTTATGAACTCTTTGCCAAAATCAATTGCAGAATATTATAACTTCATTGTTATGAGTTGCTGGACAATGTTCATACTATTTTATCATTTTAATGAGTGTGACAAAAGAAAATGCCAAAAAAAAAAAAACACACACACACACACACAAACAACAAGCAATTTTTTTTTTCTTCAACGTTTGGTGCAATAACTAATTTAAGATAAATAAAAAAGAATTAATTTAAGATAATTTTGAGAAAAATAATGTAATTAGCTACTAGCCAATTCCATGACATATCAAATACAAGACAAGATTATTATTAAAATTATTTGATAAACACAATATTTTATAAATAATCTGCATGCCAAATAGGTCCGTATAATAACATTATAAAAATAGTATGAAAGAAGTAGTAAAAAAATCCAAATACTATAGTCTGGTACCCAGTGCGGACCTACAAATTAGAGCACGAATTGTGTTTCTCTTTCACTCGATACGAAACAAATTAATCAAGTCGGCTACGCAGGATTTGCTGTTGCTCAGGTTAAAATCACTTGCTGGCAAATATTGTACGCGAAAGCAACGGATTCAACACTCGTGCATCTTTTGTTGTGGTTCATAACAAAACAAAACTAATTCCGTGAGACCCTTTGCTTGCTTTAACCAGTAATTCGTAACCTTTAAAAACGATAAATATGATGATGCTAATTTCGAACTTCACAGGCACCCCCCCATTTGCCAAGCGCACAGTTTTTGCCTAAACTCCTGAATAGATGGCAAAATCATGCCATCTAAAATGGGATGAATTTTGATGAATTTTTAATGAATGGTGCGGAGAATGAAAAATAAATTTTTTGTAAATTTTTTACACATTAAAAAAAATTTAAAAGATGAGAGTTTTTGTTAGTTGATATTGCTGATTGGAGATGTGTGTACATGTATGTATATATTAGTTATTATTTATTTAAGTTTTTTTTATATTATTTCAATATGTTGTTTTTTATTATATTAATAATGGTCTAAAAATCTAATATAAAATAGATAAATGGGAGAATGGGTAGACACGAGTAAGTTGATTTTCCATCTCTACCTCCATTATATTTGTTGGAGAATAAGCCAAATTTTTAATCGGATGATGAATGGAGATGGCCTTTCCACCTCTACCCTGCCTCGTCGTTATTATTCATACAATATTCCTACAATAGTAAAGTGGCCATAGAGAGAATAGATAAAAATACAAGTTTCATTAATAATTCTAAGTTAAATTATTAATATGAAGTGGAAAAAAACAATTGATACGTCGCAAACGTTGAAATCATCACAAAAAGACACCGAGGTATCTTCAAATTGTTAATTAGTTTCAAAATTCATTATTGAGAAGAGATATTGACCACGTTTCACACTTGTGATTTACGTATAACCCCATTGACAAGCATACGTACTGTTTCATAATTACTGGTTATAACGCACCAATTCAGAATGAAAGCAGCAGAGAAATAAAAGGTGGAGAAGAAAGAGAATGGAACCTTAGAGTTGGAGAAGATTAATGAGAATAGAACCATGGAATTGGAGAATGTTAAGAAAACTGTGGGAAATGCTCGTGATGAGCCCAAGATTAACTACAGAGGATGGAAAGCTATGCCCTTCATCATAGGTGAGCTGGAGTGGGCTGCTTCCTTCCTTCCTTCACGTTTCTTTTGTTGTTGTCTTTCTTTTTTTTTCCCCCCAAATACTGTTGTTTTTACTGTTGAGTAACAAATTTCAGGTAATGAGACTTTTGAGAAGCTGGGAGCCGTTGGCACTTTAGCCAACCTGTTGATCTATCTTACTTCTGTGTTCAACATGAAAAACATTACAGCTGCAACAATTATCAACATCTTTAATGGTACCGCCAACTTTGGCACCATGATTGGAGCTTATCTTTGTGACACCTACTTTGGTCGCTACAACACATTGGGATTTGCTACGGTTGCTTCGTTTTTGGTACTAGCTTCTGCTCTTGAGCAGCGAGTTTCGGCTATTAAATTTTATATTGGTTACCATTTCTAGCTGAGCTAAGATATATTATTCTACTACTGATCCGAAAATGATACGTACTTCAAATAAAAACCTATAACAATTTGAATTCTGTCAACCATATGGTGTATTACATATTTAGCTGATTATCATGTGAATCTAATTCTTAATTTTATGTGAAGGGGTTGCAAGCAATACAACTAACGGCGGCAATTCCAACTCTTCATCCTCCCCACTGTGCAGCAGAAAGTTCAACGTGCAAAGGCCCAACAGCAGGACAAATGGCATGTCTGTTGAGCGGGTTTGGACTGATGATAATAGGAGCTGGCGGCGTCCGGCCATGTAACTTGGCATTTGGAGCAGACCAATTCAATCCTAATACTGAATCTGGAAAAAGGGGTATTAATAGCTTCTTCAACTGGTACTTCTGCACCTTCACTTTTGCCCAGATGGTGTCTTTGACCCTCATTGTCTATGTGCAATCCAACGTGAGTTGGGCTATTGGTTTAGCAATTCCGGCGTTGCTGATGTTGATAGCGTGTGTCGTCTTCTTCATGGGTTCAAAAATATATGTTAGGGTGCCAGCCACTGGCAGTCCAATGACCAGTGTGGCACAGGTCCTAGTGGTTGCTGTCAAGAAAAGGCAGCTAAAGCAACCAGACCAACCTTTACTTTCTCTGTTTAACTATATTCCTCCAGGTTCTATCAACTGCAAGCTCCGTCATACAGATCAATTCAGGTAATTAACATATAGCATTGTGCTTCTCGGTTGTCTCGCTCTCACTGTAGATGTGAGTCATGGGAGCTAAGTTAACAACTTATTAATTTGTTATTAGATTTTTAGACAAAGCAGCGATTGTGACACCCGAAGACCACATAAATCCAGATGGATCAGCGGCAAATCGTTGGAGACTTTGCAGTGTCCAGCAAGTGGAAGAAGTGAAATGCGTTTTGAGAGTAATTCCCACATGGTTTGCGGCTGTTATCTTCCATCTTATGATCAATCAGCAACATACCTATGCTGTCTTCCAAGCTCAGCAATCCAACAGACGTCTTGGAAACAACAGCTTCAAAATCCCAGCAGCATCTTATGTGGTCTTCATGATGTTTAGCATGACCATTTGGATACCTATTTACGACAGAATTTTTGTCCCATTTGTCCGAAGGCTCACAGGAAAAGAAGGCGGCATCACACTGCTTCAAAGAATGGGCATCGGTATAGGCATCTCCATAATAACCATGCTAGTATCCGGGGTTGTTGAACAGCACCGAAGAACCACAGCTCTTACCAAGCCTACCGTAGGGTTTCAACCAAGAAGGGGTGCCGTTTCATCAATGTCTGGTATGTTTTTGATTCCTCAGTTTGCACTAGCTGGACTGGCAGATGCTTTTACTTCCATTGGACTAGTGGAATTCTACTACAAGCAATTTCCTGAGAACATGCGGAGCATTGGAGGGTCGTTATTCTTTTGTGCATTGGCAGGTTCAAGTTATTTGAGCAGTTTATTGATAACTATTGTTCACCAAACCACACGAGGAGCAGCAACTGGAAATTGGCTATCAGAAGATCTGAACAAGGGAAGACTGGATTACTTCTATTACATGATTGCTGGCTTGGAGGTTTTGAATTTAGGATACTTTTTAGTATACGCTAGGTGGTACGAGTACAAAGAGACGGGCACAGGCTCAGCTACTACCATTGAGTTTGAAGCCAATGGTGAGGCAAAGCAATCTGATAAAACTTTAGTTTAATGATGACGATAATCATGTTAGGCTATGATAAAAATGTGGGGCAGTTTAGTTCAGCTTCAGCACTAGGATAAGGAAGAGTCATTTTCTCGGTAGTGATTAATGATTCCTAATCCTAGCTTATTTAGCAGAAGATTTTAATTGAATTAGATAAACGCAGACCCGAATGGTGAAATAATGATGAAAGAAATTTAACATACTCTTCTTCTGTTGACAGTTCTTTCAATACTCCCTGGGATGATTCCTGCCTTACGCATTCCGCAAAGTCGAACGATTATGGAATTTGAAAGAGATTGCTTCAAATTTTTAAGTAAAAATTAAAATAATCTTAACCCATCTATATAAGCTCTCAACTTATGAACTAACTATTCATATCAAAACTTGTTTTGGACAGATTCTTTTGAAATATGAGTTTGCGGTAGCATTTTTTATTGACTATAAAACAATTACTAACTGCTACGCTAAAAATTTATCAAGAAAACAACTTGAAGCAATGTATAGGAGCAGAGAGTGCAGCACCAATATATCTAGAGTTTCTAACCGCTCGTTGCCCAAAATATTACAACCGAAGCAATTGCCTATCAACTATCAAGAGTTTATCCTTAGAAGAGTTGATTTAAAGAACGGCGAACCTTAGACCTTACTAATATAAGCATCAAATGCCACGACAGAAATAAGTACATACTGTGGGCATTTGGTGGCGAAAGTTAAGAGCAGAGATGAAAACAGAAAGATAAATACTTACCACAGCACTCTGACGTGCTGGAAAGGAAAATATACTAGCACAAAAAAACACTCTTGTTTAGCGGGTAACTTGCAACAACATGCTGATTACATATCTTCACAGCACCAGGAAATGTTTCTTAATAGATAACGATTACGTCAATAGATGATCTCTTAGACCGTGTAAGCTTGCTGAATCGTGTCTATGTCAAGGCCTTTCAATCTCACTACTGATTCCACATGACCTTTTAACGTATGGAGTTCTCTTAACCTGAAAGAAGGTGTTCCAAGAAAATGGATTCAATTTTTTTATTAAAAAAAATTATAATAAGTAATAAATAGAGGAACTTAGCTGAACCAATTTAGCCATAACAAAGAACTCATTTCGGCTCCTCCAAGGCGTAAGCCACAAAAGTGTATCTGGCTAAAACACTTGCTAGTAGTGTTGCTCACCTAGCAATTTCAGCTCTCCTTTTGGCTTCTTCAGCCATCTGATTGAGTTCATGAGTTCGCTCGGTGAACATCTTGGTATCAGGTGGTTGCAACCCATGCAATGTTCTTTGTGCATGTGCCCATTGAAGCTCACGTTGTTCCTTACCAAAATCCTTTTGCCTTGTGAAAGCAATCTACAAGACCAATAAAAAATCCATTGATATACAACATAAAAGAAAGCCTAGCTAGACAAGGAAATCTCAACAGACAAATATCCATCAATATACAATATGAAAGAAAGTCATGAGAAACAAGGAACTCTCAACAAACAATTGCAAGTCATACCCTCTGCTCGATAACAAGATCCCAGGCCTTCCCACTCAGAGCATAGCGTATGAAGAACTTAATGAAATCAAGTGGGATGTAGAAGATGATGTTGTAAAGCCAGACCACACCGGCCCAACCCCACCCAATCCCTTCAATTGCAGCAAAACTCCAGTTTGCATAAACGGCAATCAGAGTAGCAATCTGCTCATAAGAAAGATAAAAAATTATTAGTGCTTCTTTTTCTTCCAGACCTATTGGTTAGAACTTATAATTAAATGGCACACCAATTGACTCACCAGTTGAGCAATCAGAAAAGCCACAACAAGCAATATACCAGGTCGCTCAACGAAAGACCAACTTCTTGACCGTGTTACAAATATAAGGGCCTGACTGACAGTGCTCACTTGCAGGTAAATTGCTGAGGCAAGCTTTCGGAAGTCATCATGAGCTGTTTTCTCAAGGGTTGCCACCCCAAATACTCTCTGGAAAATTAAAGGGCAGGTATATCATATGGAGTTCATCATTAGTTTAAAATGCACTAGATTACAGAAATCAAGTCCTCGTACCGGAAAGAAATCTGTTTTATATGCTGCCCAGAAGAAAATAACTGTCATCATTGCCAAGTAACTGCCAAGAACAATGCCAGTTGTAAAAATTTCAGCAAGCTTCCAGCTATCTGGCAGAGGAGACGGTTTCACCCTATCTTTTGATATTGTCATAATTGTACCTGCAATTGATCCAAGTATAGCAACTTAGCATTTAAATCATAAATGGATTAAGTACCTTAGTTTTGAATGAGTAAATTGTTATTACCACTTGATATATTCAAGGAATTGCTCAATAAGAAATATATATATATATATATATATTTTAAAAAAAAGAGCAATATGAGGTGCACAAAAACGAACCATCATTCAGGATGGCAATGATAAGCACCATAAATGGAGGAAAGTCAAACTTCCATATGAGAGCCAGCAGCATGAAACCAAGCTGCAACAAAACATAAAAACAAAAATATATGTTATTGACGAATCGAATGGCAGAAATATGGTTCTATCAATCTGTTATTAGAAAAATCTAGGGAACCACTTACCACAATACGAATGGTAATGGATACTGCATATATCTGAAAAATGAAAAATATAAATATAAGTAAATCGATAGAAAGTACACATGCATTGAAAAATACAGGTTCATAACCTGATAAAGACTTGCATTATTCAACTGTCAAGAACTATAATCCAAAAGTACCAACAGAATTGAAAATAATCAAATATATGACTCTGAAACATTTTTGTTAAAAGTAAGAGCACTACCACCAAGGTCAGGAAAAATGCTTACTGTGTAATTTTTCATCCGCTGGAAGATAGCTCGACTGGTCAAGACAGCACTGATGATGACACTAAGACCAGGTTCTGTAAGGACTATGTCAGAAGCACTACGAGCAGCGTCAGTTGCATCCGCAACGGCTATCCCAATGTCAGCCTTCTTGAGAGCAGGAGCATCGTTGACACCATCACCAGTCATCCCACATATATGTTTCCTAGCTTGTAAGCGTTTTACTATCTCATACTTGTGTTCTGAACCAAAACACAGTATGAAGTCAATTTATGTAAGCAAGCAGAACTAAAAACTAAGCTCTGAGTACTCAAGAGTACCAAGCAGAAATTTATGTCAGGCACCAGCCAAAGGGGAAATTTTTTTTTAAAAAAATACCCGGGAAGACACCAGCAAAGCCGTCAGCTTTTTCTATCAGTTCATCAATAGGTAAAGCAGCAATAGACTCATCCTTGTCCTGTCCTAGCAAAGCAGATGAAGGATACATGTTGGTTCCCATTCCCAAACGACGTCCAGTCTCCTTTCCTATAGCCAGTTGATCTCCTGAAGAACCCACAAGTTTCAGCAACATAAAGATATCAAATAAGCCAAAGCAAGATTTTCAAATGGCAAATGGAACACACCAGTAATCATTTTAACATTTACTCCAAGATTCAAAGCCCTCCTTATGGTCTCTGCACTATCATGCCTTGGTGGATCAAAGAGCGGCATGAGGCCCATAAATTGCCATGGGCCTCCAGGACTATCCTTCCTTCCTTCAGGAACTTCCTGCATCCGTTAACTTAAAATTAGTAATGATAGTATCACATATATAAGAGACTAAATATTTTTTTAAAAAAATATTGTTAAACGAAAAAAATGGATTCCAATCACCTGGTAGGCCACAGCAAGAGATCGTAAACCTCGCTCTGCAAACTTGTCGATCACAGCATGAACTCTTCTCTCAATGTCTGACTTGTTGTGTGCAAGATTTAGAATCTAAAAATCACACATCACAACCATGAATAAGAATAAAGTCTTTGGAAAACAAGGGCCGACAACTCAGATGATGTAGTGAGGACAATATTACCTGCTCTGGTGCCCCTTTACTGACTCTATGCATTTTCCCATTATTGTCAATATAAGTCAATGCGGTTCGCTTGTCAGTAGGATTGAAAGGGAGGAAATGCACCTCCTGAATGCCAGCACGTGCCTTTTGGAAGCAGAAACATGAAAAATCATATTAAAAATTGTAGACATTTAAAAATTAAATTTCTGTCACAAAAAAGAAAAGAGTATCAAGAAAACTATTAGTTACCTCCTTTGGATCAGCCAACATCCCAACTATAGCAGCATCTATTGCGTCCTGGTTCTCAGTCCTAGAGGCCTGAGCTGCCATGAGAACAACAGTATCTGCATCTACTCCTTTTGTGAAAACCTGAAGTAGAAATTTGGGCACAAGCTAAGAAACTATAATTGCAAGCAAGAAAAATTAAAAAAATATGGCAGCCAACAGAAAAAACTGCCACAAACCTCAATAAGGTTTTTGTCAACAGTAAGTTTGTTCAGTGTCAGTGTTCCAGTCTTGTCACTGCAAAGCACATCCATGCCCGCCATTTCTTCTATTGCAGTCATTCTCTTAGTGATAGCTCCCTAAAGTCATGATTGACATGTCCCATCACTTCATCCAAATCCCAACAAAAGCTAATCAATTGATAAATGTCAAGGAACCTAACCAACCTGCTGAGATAGCCGATGAGAACCAATAGCCATTGTGACAGACAGAACTGTTGGCATGGCAATTGGAATTCCACCAATGAGAAGTACAAGAAGATTGTCAATTCCAGGGCGATATTCCCGGTCTTGAATAGGGTACATGACGATAATCTCTACTATCATTCCAACAGCAATTGAGCAAATGCAGAAGTTCCCTATTGCAGTCAAGACCTACAAATCATGGGAGATGGAACAACTTGGAATCAGAATCATGAAAAGGCACTCCTGCATTTTGGAAGCATAGGAAGTCCAGAATAAAGACACTTGATTATTTATCCCCTTGCCTTTTGGAAGTGGCCAACTTGGTTTGTGGTATCAACAAGGTGAGCAGCCTTCCCAAAGAAAGTATGTACACCAGTGGCAATGACCACTGCTTCAATCTCTCCCTGCTTGCAGGTAGAACCTGAGTACACACCATCTCCAGGGCCTTTAGTTACTGGAAGAGACTCGCCTGTGAGTGCAGACTGGAAATCCCAATACATAAATTAGTTAGTTAAACAGAAGTCCAGTGCAACTGGAAATAATGTATGCAAAAACGGTTACAGACCTGGTCAATTTTCAACGGATCGCCTTCAAGAAGACGAGCATCGGCTGGAATAATATCTCCCAGTTTGATACTAATTATGTCACCAGGAACTAAAATAGAAGCATCTTGCTCATTCCACCTTCCATCTCGAAGAACCTATTATAACAATTTTGCTTGAAATGATAACATTGCAGGAATTGAAACAAGTATAACTGAAGTAGATAATAATACAAATCTTCACCCAGTCAAGGTTTAAACATGTATACAAATAAAGCTTAAGCTTAAAGATTATTACAACTTTTTAGTCAGAAACATATTGCCTAGAGCCTGATACCTTCGCTTTTGGAGCAAGACGGGCCATTAGAGCAGCAGCTGCATTACCAGCATTGTTCTCCTCAATAAAACTGATGGTAGAGTTGATTACAAGCAAAGTAATGATACCAACAAAGTCTTGCCAATCTGGAGGCTTACCCTGCGTAAGATTAACAAGAAAAAGTTTATGAAACCCCACAAAAGGCAGTTTCTCAGAAACTAAAACAACCCAACAAATGAGGACTTACCCCTCCGTTTGCAAGAGCAATGGCCATAATAGCAGCAGCTTCCATAACCCATGAGAGAGGATTCCACATGAACCCCAAGAACTTCAAAAACTTGCTCTCCTGAAAACCGCCCAACAAAGAAGAAAAATATGAGCTAACAAAAGGCTTCCATCAAAATGAACAAAGAAGAACAAAAAAGAAAAAAAGGTGTACTTTTTTCTCTTCAAGCTTGTTGTAACCAAAAATGCTGAGTCTCTCCTCAGCAGCCTGACTGCTAAGACCTTCTCTGCTACATCTCAGATTCTCAAATACTTCCTCAATGGGTATGTTTTCCTGCACTCAGCAAACGGACAGAATTCCAAAGGCCAAAACTTTAACACCAAAAGCACAAACTTTAAAACACAAACGGGCAAGAGAGAGCTTAAAAGCCTATTCAGATCTATTACCAAATCCACAGTTTCCTTCAACACAGCGTCCAAAACTTCCTCTTTATCCCCCATCTTCTCTCTCACACACACACACACACACAAATTCTCAACTTTTGCTCACTGCAAAAAACCAACCAAAGATCAATACACATTAACCAAACAACATGAAACCACCATCAAAGTCACCAAAACTTGACAAATGAAGACAAAACAACCAATACCCAGTTCCAAATATTTGATTTTGAGCATAGATTAGGCCTCCAATATCAAAATGAGAGTTACACAATACCACCAAATCTGTGAGAGCCAACCAGGAGATGAACCGCTAAGAGCAGTTGCAGTGTGTACCCGGCCAGTAACAGTCCACAATCCTTTTCTACTGAAAAAATATCGAACAACTACCCTATTCATATTTATATTGCATAAACGTCCCCGCTTGTGCTCGTGTAGTTTTTTTTCATTTTTCTTTTAACGTAATAATCACCGAACCTTTAAATAAACAATTAAAAGAATGAAAGAAAATAAAAACCGTAACTATCACCTATCTATCTTTAATATATATATAGAGAGAGAGAGAGAGAACGAAGACACCTTCCGCATAGCCATGAATAATAAATTGCACATGCATTTGCAATTATTTCTTTTTATGACTCAATGTTTCCATTTTTTTCCCTCACCACGCATCGCTTAAGAAATCCCAAAAAAATATCAAGCGTCCATAATGTTAGAAAGCTATTAAACAGCAACATAAAATAAAAATATAACACAAGATAAAAAAATAAAATAAAAAAATAATATATTATAAAATAATTTTATTCGTTTTAAGTATGTATAAAACAAAAAAATAAATTCTCTTTTATAGTTATATGATCACTCCATGAAATTAATAAAAACATTATGGATCATAATTTCTTGTGAGATGGGATAATGAGAGTTATAGAGAAACCAAAGATAACTAGTGAGAAATAATAAAAAGACTAAAAAATATATGTTATGAACATTTATATTTATTTTTATAAATTCATACCACATAAATCATAATTCCATATATTATTTTTACAATCAAGTAACCAAAGATTGTGAAATTTTATCTGTTCGTCATTCTTTTCACATTTGGTAGTTTGATCACATTACCCGGAAACTAAACATAAAATAGGAACGCTTTGCACTTATGCCCTTATATTTGGTAGTTAATAGAAAACCAATTAAATTCTATTCGTTTTTCACCTTATTTTCATTTAGCATACTGTGGTCAAGCTCGGAGAATAAAGCATTAAAGTTAAAAATATATAGTATATTGTTACCAGACTTAAAATACTCTACGAACCAAATTCTCACCTGATTTTGGTTTTATTTAGGATTAATGTTGTATAATTATAACTTAAAAGTTATGACACTAAAGTGTCTGATAAATACTAATTACTATAACTTAAAAAATAAGTAGATTTGATTTTAGATGAAAAATATCTTTAATAGTTTTGTCAAAAGTATTATTTAAAATTTGTATTTACTACATACCATTAACTTTTATTTCATACTTGTAATTTTTTTTTCCACAATAGTTATAGGTTAAAAGTTAGAACACTTCAATACCAAATATGACATTTCTTTGAAAATATTCAAGTTTTAGTGAATAATTGACAGATTAGTAAATACAATAATATTATACTTAGGTAGCTTTTATTTTTTTGTCAGAAATTTAAATGAGTCTGATTACATATATTTGAATGAATTTTTTTTTAATATTTGAATATAAGCGGCATCTTGTTTGTTTTTATAAATAAAACGAATCTTAAATATAGTTATTTGACATTTTATGTCATTTCAAATCAAAATAAAGAAAATGGATTAGATTTTATAATTTAGGAAATAATTTATAGAGATATTTTTAGAATATAATATTTCCTTCTTATTCAAATCTTTTCCCATTTAGATAAACATAAAAGTTTAACTTTTGTATTCATATATAAATATCTGAAAATTAGGCATAAGTGTTAAAAAGACAAACAAGTCAATTTTAAAAGAGGTTTGCAATTAATAAAATATCGGACTTTAGGTATTTAACAAACAATGTGTATAGCATCAATCATTGATAGGAACCATATCGGGTGGAATCTATTAGGAATTATAGATTATAAGTCAATTTAGTGTATAATATTTTATGAGGATTTATCATCTTTTATTAAACTTATTTGAACCATATTTGTAATTCTAGGCTAATTAGGGTTTTTGATAATTTTTCTTATTTGCGAAGAATCAAGATCAATTAATATAAATAGTATTATTATCTTAGTTTATTATACCACCTTTAAGGTTTTCATCAATAATATTTCATATTATTTTGTTTAGGTTTATTTTTTGTGTTGATTCGATATTTTCTCTTTTTAAAAGTGATTCTTCCTTAAGTTTTAAGAATGTATTATAGAGCGACATCTAACATCACTTCACTGGTATTCTTGCTTCTTTTTTTCATTTTGTATTTTTTAAAATAATAGGTATTAGAAATTCAAACCTCTAATCTGAATAATGAGATAACGTGAAAATCTACTCCCAACAAATGAGAGATTTTACTTCCACAACATACAGTAAGAAATTCAAACCTCCAAAATCTGAATAATGAGATAACGTGAGACAACCATTGAGGCAAGCAATGAATAGTTACGTACAATGGGTTGGATCTCGTTATTTCAGTTTTTTCGGATTTAAAAAAACAAATAGGGCAAAATACAAGGCGAAAAAAATGCAAATAGTTGAAAGTTAAAACATGTTTATTTAAGAAAGACGCAATCTTTGTCTCTGGTTTTATATAAATAGCCTCGTATGAAAGCAAAATTTTCAACTTTAAAGTTTAAACAATGAAAATGGGCAATCAAAAAGTCGTGAGAGTCAGTGATGAGATGATTTTTATATCTTTGTTTTCCTTTGGCTTTCTTTCCATCACCCTTTTGTCCTTTTTTTTTTTTCCCTTCCAATTATTTGTAACATTATCTGCATTCTTATTGTTCGTTTCACCTACTATTTCATCACATGAACGTTTTGGTACGTGCTAATATGAATAGCGTTTTTATTCAACTTAATACGACCGTTTGTGACATTCTAATTTTACGGAACGTAGCCCGTATTAAAACCCAAAAATTAAATAATAGTAATGAATGAGAATATAGTAGCCTCTTCCCCCAACTTAACTTGTTTTTGTAAGGAGGCAATACTTACTTTGATCAAAATATGAAGTAGCCTTAATTACACTTATTGTTGTGAAAATATAAAAAAAAAATTAGCCTAATTTACAAAAAGGTAATAATCATAATGGAATATTAGTGAACATCAGAAGTACACAATCTTTTGACACCCATCATATCAAAGTCAAAGGATCACTTTAAAATTTAAAAAAAATCATGGTTGAGATGAGTTTGTGTAGATGAGTTTAGCCGTTGGCATTATCGTGGCTAAAATTATGCCAATTTTGAACAGCGCAATTGATCTCTTTTTTTTTCTCTTTCTCTCTGGAAAGCAAGCTTTTGTTTTTACACTACATAATTAATATATATGTGTCTGTGATTTTATTGTTATTTGATTAATTTCAAGATTATTTAAATTATCTTGACCATAATTTTGCTAGTTTGAAATTTAAGTGTCCATCACGATTTTATTTGATTTATGTATATTTGTTGTATGCGTTATAGGCTTATAGTTAACTAACAAAAAAAATTATTATATTGTATAATACAATAATAAATCCTTAGGAAATTCACATTTAGACAGACATTATTGACATATATATATATATACGTGGCTAAACACTATCAACAAATAATGAGCAACGCGTAATGCATTGATTGGACGTAAAGCATTTTTGTCTCTACAACTAATTCCGTTAATGGCACGTGCGTGGATTATGCAATTATTTACGTACGAATTTGAAATAATCAGAAAAGAAAACATTAAAAAAAAAAAAGTATTTAGTTGGTGTTTGGTTGGGAAGAGAGAGAATGTAGTAGGAGAAAGTAATTTAATTTTTATTATTTTTATTATTTGGTTTGACAAAATATATAAGAATTTAATTTTTATTAGAATTTAATATCTATTATAATGTGGAATTTGAATTCCACACTAAGTAGTAAAGAATTTAAATTCCTATTATATTATAAATTAAAGTTTTTAAATTTACCCTTTAATTTTTTAACTTATTTAATGCCATTAATAATTATTATTTATAATTTTATTTTTTAATTTAATATTATAAATGGACCTCCACTGGAAAGTCGTCAGATCACCGTCGTGCCTCGCGGCAAGATCAACATACCACCGCCGGAAGATTGACAGACCTCCACCGGAAAGGTGCCGAACCTCCGCCGGCGGCCATCAGACCACTATTTTATTATATATATATATATATATATATATACTATTACTAATATAAATAGTTTACTATTTAAGGTAAATGATAAATTTGTCTAAAGAAAAAAATTATAATTAATTTCGTTATCAAATTTGATATCAAACCAAACAATAAAATCTAATTTTATTACTTTTCTCCATTGCTTTTCATTCCACTCTTTTTCTCTCTTCCTTTTCTTCAAACCAAACATGACATTTAAGGTATTCAATTTCACCATAAATATATAGGTTGGCCTACTTTGTTTCTTTTGGTGGCAACTCCAAAGGCCAATTGACAATTTGTTCGCCAAACACTGACTATTTGTTTTTTTTTTACAGATTTGGTATTCTTGTTTAGGGTTTCATTAGTAATTTGGATTTGTTTGATTTTATGATAAAAAAACATAATCTTTAACCCTATTAATTCATGTATCTCAAATTAATTAACACAAAAATTAAACTACTCTTGGTGCGTGCTGGCTTTGATGGTCAAATGGGAACATGCCTTGTGTCAATCTCGTTTACATACCTTGTGTCAATTGAAAGACAAATGGGGAAAATTAAAACGCTTAAACTTGAAACTTATGTTTCAATTTATTGCATGAAATCATGAGTTACTTCAAAATTTCAGTTTGATTAATCATAGCATTTTAAAGAAAATTCAAAGCATCATCGTTTCTAGTATCATTTATTTATTTATTTTTTTAGCTAAAATTAAAAACAAGAACGCTGTACCTAACTCTTATTTACCCATTTGTGGTGATGAATAAATTAACTCTGATTTATTGCATCCGTTTGCGGAGACGGCATTCTAATGACCCCAAAAAAATTTAGAATAATGAAAAAGGCCACCCGCAAGTGCGTGCACGTGCACGTGCGTCCGGTTAAATGGAAGAGTGACGAGGATGGGACCCACGGCCCATTTGAGACGCGTCCACATTGAGTGGGCAAAAGTGTTTTTATTATTTACGAATTAAAATTAAAACTAAAACTAAAACGAAAACGGAGATCAAATCAAATCAAATCAAATCGAACGTGATTTGTGCCCCGCGCCTACTCAAAAGTACAATCCGTACCGATCCGTATCTCCTTATCACCTCTCCAGTCTCCCACCATGATCTCTGTATTTTTTTTGTCTGAGAGGAAGGGCCGGTTCCGGTATACCAACATTTTCATTGGCGCGATCAATGCCTATCACGACGGTTGATTTAATTTGTTTTTTTTTTTTTTTAATTTCTTTGAGAATAGGTTAGTCGAAACTAAAACTTTTCATCATTTATTAAACTTTTTCTTAGTCATAAAAGAGTGAAAATGTACTCGTAACATAGAAATTAAATAACAGTGGTGTATAGTGCATAGTATATAACTGACTTTAAAAAAAAAAAAAAACCTACATGAAGGAAGAGTCAAGACTTCCCGGCCACAGCACTTGTAAATTTGGACACACTTTCATGTTGTTGGTTGCACTTATTAAATTATTGACGATGCGTTCGAATAATTTGAGAAAGTGAAGTGAAATTTTAGAGGTGTCTCAACGTGTACCACGTAGTAACCTGTAAAGTGGCCCTTTCTTATGAATGAAATGTGAACCCATGGTCCATTTTTAATGCAATTACAGGAAGCACAAGTGACTGATAATGATAACGTACAGCAGCAATAGATACGTAGACGTGTGGTGCAGAGAAGCTTTTATCCATTAACGTGCCGAGAGAAAGGGAACAAAGCTGAACAGGAGCCAGCTCCATCAGATATTTAGATTGCCCCCCAACTCCATCTCCTGTGGACCAATTTGCTTAATTATTATGATATGTTCACAACAGTTTTATACATACCTTCCTTATAAAAGGGCAAAAAAAAAAATAAAATTAAGTAAAGTGTTTGTTTTACTATTTATCCAAATTAAAACTCTTTTTTTTTTTTTTGACAGCATACATGCAAATGACATATATATTATTTTATTATGGCAAAAATTTTAGAGCACCTCACATGGGTGACTCGCTTAGATCCTTAATATATAATTTCAACGCTTAGAAAATTAAAACATTGGTGTAAGAAAGATTTTCATTTTAAAAGAAAAGAAAAGAAAAGAAAAATAGTTTTAAAAGAACAATAATTGACTTACATGTTACGTGTTTCATGGACTGTTTTTTTTGTGGGACGATGAAAGATTGTTTTTAGCCTTATAAATTTGTCAATGTCCTTTAGTGGGCAGAGACATGGCACCCTGACTCTTAACACGGTCCCCATCTATTAACTCTTTCAAGGTTATAAATTTAATGCTGCCCCACACAACCACATGTTTTGCTTTACTTCCAATATTTAGAATTTTGTTACCTTTATATGGATGTATGTATGTATGTGTGTGTATGTGTATCTATACATATACACACACACACACATAAAGGGCAAAGAAAAAAATATTAATCAGTAATGTGCTAGTGAGAGTTTGCTTTATTATCATGACTCATTGAATATTATTGGGCCTTCCCTTTCCCCTGCCTTTCACTTTCGTTTAGAACTTTATAACTTTACTCCTACCGCAAATGAAAAAAGATAAAAGTGCCTAAATCTTCTTAAAAGGTAAGACAATTCAAGAATTTCAGGATTCCTGGGTCCTAGCTAAGGTGCTGAAAGATGATTTTGACGTGATTATTGATTTCATAATTAATTTTTACATAAAGAAGGGCACTTTACTTAGTCCCACTCCCACATCACTTTCAATTTCATAAAAGCACATAAGAAAGAAAGCCAATACAAATAGTTTATGTGAAGTAATTAATAAATTTTATTCATTGCTTTCGCAAAAACTTGATCTTTCAGGTGAAGCCAAGAGGCCCAAATGGTACTATTTATTTCTTTGTGATTTGAATAGCAAAGTGTGAACGCTAATTTGCCAGTTTGTTAGTTGGCTGCTGGGTAATGCCATTTAGTAGAAATCTAATTTGATAACTCAAATAAATGTCTCTTTTATAAAAAGAAACCCTAGCAAAGGCTGTGGGCATGTGCAAATTCTCCTTTCTGTTTTGTCTCAGAAAGGACTTTTTTTTTTTAAACTTTTTAACAATAATTTGTGTCATTAGGGGTTGCATGGGAATATAACTTTTTTTTTTAAAAGAAAAAAATATATGAAGTTTGAAGATAGTCAGTCGTTTGTATTAGTTGTGACCTTGTGGCTATGCTTTCAGGGTCACACATATATAAGCCAACTTTTAGCTACTCCACAAACCCAAAATCAGAAACCTGAAAACAAGAAGAAATCAAAAACTAGAGAACAAGAAAAATGTTGAGAATTGAAGGACCACTTCACTCTGATTGCTTAGAGATGAATTTGTGTCTGCCGCTGCTAGCAAGATTGAAGATGAAGTTCCTTCACCGTTTCTGTTTGGTCTTTTCTAAGAGTAAGAGCCAATAAAAACTTGCTTCTTGTCTTGAACAAATTAGAAGAAGACAAATATATAGCTTCATTAAAGCCCAAATATTGAGGATAGAGATGAACAATTGAACAATAATTTGGGTCAACAATTTAGAACAAAGAACGCAGTCCATTTTCGATCAATGTTTGGGCTTGAGAGCGTACATATTCCCTTTGCAATTTGATGGGGAGTCCCAGATCACGAATTGGACTCTAGAGAACTTGGAACTAGCAGTTCAGCGGAATTGAACATTTTAAAACCAATAAATTAAAATATTATATTTCCCAATGTCAAAATGTGACCATGTCAATGCCTTGACAAGTTGTTCAGATTCCAAAGGAACAAGTGTTCCAGATTATATATATATCTAGCAACCTAATCAGAGGCAAAAAATCAAATGGAAACAATGACAAAGAAGAGCTCGTTGAATTTACCTGCCTCATCTTTCCAACCCAGACCTTAAATACACCATTCCTTTCCACCCCACAAAAAACTGCCTATCATTCACATTCTACAACAGCATGCACACTATTTACATCCAACGATGGTTTCAACATATGCCACTGACCCTGTTAATTTAGTGACCATGTATGAATTTTGGTAATCACTATGAAAACACTCCTCCCAGAACCCTTTTTAGCTCAGATTTCTGTTCCGGTGTAAGCCTTGAAGGATACTTGACATCGATCTTGATTCTCAAATTACCCTTCTTACCAGGTTCTTTAGAGATTGGCATTCCTTCATTTGGGACCACAATCTCAGTACCGGGTTTGACAATATCATGTGAGTGGGATCATAAGATTCCTTCCATCCAGGGTAGTCAGGTCAAGGGTCTTACCAGTGAGGGCCTCCAGCAATGTTATCTCCTGGCCTACAACCAGATCATTACCGTCCCTCCTATAAAGAGCATGCGGTTTCTCATCTACTATGAATATAAGATCAGCCGCAATAATGCCGGGTTCCTGGTTACCTTTTTCGGGAAATGTTATCTTTGTGCCCTTCTTCCAACCAGGTTTTATCTCAACCGTCAATATCTCCTCCACTGTCCTCGTCTTACTGCAAAAAAATTGCACAAGGTCAAAAACAACATATAGAAGCCAACCCTTTAGAGAGAACTTAAACATAAGTGGTTAAACGCAGAAGAACGCCATCATGCTCATGCTGTCAACAATAAATCAACAGTTGTCTAGTTTGAACAAAGCAAGCTGGAAGTACTTCAACTCACAATCTACTTTGCAGTTTCTAAGAAAACTTTGAAAATCTCCAAGCTTGCCTACAAATAATGTACATTTTCTAACAGCATACACTAGGAAAAACAGAGGCTCCTGCCCTGCAGGTAGGAAACAATTTAAAGTCGTGAAAACAACAGTGAATATGAAAACAAAGTTATTAGTCACCTGGATTCCTCAATACATTAAAGTCATCACAATTATTAAGTAGGCTTTCTTCTGTCATCTACTTTCATAGTAAAGCAAACAAGATTGGTTTTAACCAACAACTATTACAAAACAAATAATATGAGCTAAAAACATATTAATAAGAAGATAACCAGCATTTCTTCTTGACCAATATCCAATATACATCCCACATATTCCTGGCCAGGCCAGTCCCTGAAGGGAAAGGAAAAAAAGCAATGGGTTAGTGGTCATCAAAATGGTTTACCTTATGGAACCATTCTATTGTCAGACCTGAACTTGCAACTGAAAATTGAAAAATATTAATGGAATAGCTCATACTCATTAGGATTGGTTCCTTCCATCATCTTTGCAATAACCCTCCTGTAATCTCCTTCTACTTATTATCCTATCCCAAGGCCAAGGGATAATCTATTAAACTTAGTAAAGACCATACGGTGGATTCAAATAGAACATTGGTAAAGTCTCCAGAAACATCTTCTCCCACTCACTTGTCCACTATTTACTCAAACTCGAGCACTTACTCCTCTGTTATTCCTTTAAACAAATATTCCTAAATTTGCTTCTTTAAGTCTGCCGTGCAGGTGACCTTTAAAAAGGAGAAAAGCAAATCCAGAGGCTTATATGCATAAATGCAGCAGGGGGACAACCAAATGCAAACACATTTTCAAGAAAACCAATCATTCGATTGATAAAAACTTTTAACTTCACAAGAAGAACCTGAAGTCCTGGCCAGACAACGCGGAAGAAAATCAACCAAAAAAACATATCGGTTGATGCCCAATGGGCTAAAATTTTTCCTATCAGTTAAATGAAATATCAATTATTACACGCTTGAGATGGAATATCATACAAACATAACTATCGTGCACCACTAAAAAAGGTTAATCCATGGATTTATTATAATATAATCTCATCAAAGGGAACCCCTGGACAGGAAAAAAAATGATAATAATTACATGATGATACATTTTCAAATTATGAAACAATTAATAACCTATATTAGCTGAACGAAAATGGCTGCAAGCAAGCCATGACAATTTTATCCATATTAGCCTAGATATATATACACTTCATGATTAATAAAAAAAAAGAATTTAATTGCAAAAATGTAAGAAATGAAAGAAAAGTCATACCCAACAGAATCGTATACATTGCGTGAAATCCGCATTTTCTTTTTAGCACCTTTATAAATCTCCTCCAAGCTACAAGGCAACAGATTCTCCACGGCCGGAGCTTTCTTGAACTCAGCAGCCCCGCCACTAGCAGTACTACTACAATTGCCATTCCTAAAAAGCCCCTCTCTATGACTATACCCTCTAATATTATGATTATTCCCTCTTTGCCCTCCACTATTATTATTACTTTCAGATCCAAACAGCTCCTCGTAAATATCCTCCGCATCCCTCGGATTAAACCGGAACGACGGGTTCGGATGCTGACGTTGATGATAATAATGCTGCCCTGCACGCGATGCCGACGTGGAAGTCGACGACGTTGGGACCGTCCCAGATTTCAAACCCTCCTCGCCGTACAAATCGTAGATCTGTCGCTTCTGTGGGTCGCTTAAAACATCGTAAGCTTCGGAGATTTGCTTGAACTTGGCCTCGGCTTCAGTTCTTTTGTGAGCAGGGTTCTTGTCTGGGTGCCATATCATGGCTAATCTTTTGTAAGCCTTTTTCAGGTCATCTTCGTTAGCGTTGCGGTTCACTTTCAGTATGTTGTAATAATCGAAGCCCATTTAAAGTTTCTGTTTTTTTTATTTTCTGATCGTGATCGTGTTCGTGTCTTTCAAGAAGAAATCTTCTTATACGTTTTCCTTCCTTTATTTTCTGTAAATATAAGGGCTGGTGGCCGGAAAGTGGGAAGAGGCGGGAATAATGACCGTTAGATGAGTAACGGAAAAGGAAAGCGAAAGGGATCTGACGGTTACTAAGAGACCTTACTAAAGATGGCGAGACGCGTTTAATGGGCGACGAAATTTTGTCTTGTGGGTCCCCACTAACTCAAACGTGCTCGTAACCACTAGGGTTTGTGGGTTACTGGGCTAGCCCATTTTAATAAAATGTGTGGGTATTGGCTTGATGGGTTTCGGCCCATTATTTTTTATTCCCTTTGAACGCAGAGTGCTTATGGGAAAAAACACTGAAATTTTCCTGAATTTCATGTACAAAAATATTTAAAAAGTACAAATACTGAAGTAAATCATCAAATCCCAACAATCCCCAACAAGAAAAAAAAAAAAAAAATATATATATATATATATATATACAAGAAAATATACTGGAACAAGAATTGGAGAGAACACAACACCGCAGTGGCTGACAAATGAGAATTATAGCCGATGTGCGATACCTTCATCTTATGCATGATTCATGCCAAGCTGAAACCCAAGCAAAAGTCCGACGAATACCAAAGAATCTCCCCATTTGCCTCCATCACAACTCATTCTTGAATGTAAAACTCAAATTTTCTGGATGCCATACTTTTTCCCCGAATGGAATGTATCGGTATGAAATGAAAACAAACAGCCAGACTCGTAACAAGCAAAATAATTTTATAGACTCTCCTCTAGATCAGACGGCAATAGCTTGGCCAGTAGCTGCATCGTGAAGCTGAAGTGAGCCGTCTTTCATTAGGTTAAGGCTTAAACTCTTGAATCTCTCCCTTGAATACTGTCGAGATGCCTTTCTCCAGTCAGTTCCAGTTTTCATCATAGCAACAAACTCCTCGTAACTGATACGCCCATCCTGGAAAAACAAAACACTAAAAAGGTTGACCATCTGAGCAAAGATAATGAAAATACAAGAATATGTGCATATGTTGATAAGCAGGGATATTGAGAGCAAGAGAGAGGCAGGTAAACCCGAGCACTCTGTAAACTGCCTTGATTTCCAACCAGTTTGTAGCAGCTTCAACATGTTTGTGCTGAAATTTGCAGTTAATTTGAAAGACTTCTGGCAAGATTTTTTTTTTTAATATGTTGCTTTCTTGCTTTAACCCAACATGTTCTCAAAGTGATTTTCTTAAAAGTAAAATAATTAAGTGGAAGGAATGTCAAGGGATGTGGGAAGACATGGGCAGTTATGAACTTCAAGCTAAGAAAGTCAAACCTTGTCCGTGTCGACTTCACACATAATGTCATTCAATACATCATTGTCAGTATCACCAGATTCATCAGCTAAGGCCTCCCGCAGCTCATCTGACTCAATATATCCACTCCCATCTTTGTCAAAAAACATAAATGCTCTACGGAAATGCTCATCATTCTCCATCTTCTGCAAATGAATTGTTACTGCAACAAACTCTCCGTAGTCCAGCACTCCATTCCCATCAACATCAGCCTACATTAAGAAGAGAAGGTAATATTACTGATAAATGCTAACAAAATTCAGAACTCAATATACCAATAATTGCAATTCAAGCTACCATTAGATAAGTAACGGATAAATTCCAAATTTCCACTCTCTAATTCACTGCAAGTCATCAAGCATGTATAGAATACAATAACCGGAGATGAAACAATTTCCAATCCTCTGTCCAAACTACAGTAATAACAGGAACCCACCACTTCCATTAACATCTTCATCTCTGGTTCGGCCAACTGTGAACCAACTTTCCGAAGCCCTGCCTTCAGTTCCTCATACGAGACTTTTCCATCACTATCTGTGTCCATCAATTTGAACATATCCCTAATTACTTCAACCTCTTCAACAGATAAGTGCTCTGCAATTACCTACAGCCATTGATTGAACAATGCGAAGTCAAAATAGCTGGTAACCAATTAGAGAAAATGAGCTGAAAGTTATATATATACCAACTGGAGCTGCTTACCCGCAGGGCTCTCTTCTTAAATCTATTCATCACAGAAAATTGCCTCAATCGTGCCCTCACAATATCTCCCAAAGGAACATTTGAAGCTTTCTTTGCATTTTGTAACCACGGATGTTCTACCAAAAGGAGATGGGAAGAGCAAAACTTATACAACTATTCAACAAAATTATCCTTCATACCAGTGAAAGTAAATCTCCCAGCAGAAGAGACACATAAGTAAATGAAAAAATTATCTCCTGATGACAATGCGTATTTCCAAAATTGAAATTAAAATGTGTGCATGCATGTGCTAGTTTACACACTTGCTTTCACTTAGATGTCCACATGATGTGCTCATTTCTATAGCCATACAAAATCACATCCAAAGTAACTGAAGTTGTGATAGGACCCAAGTATATCCGTTGCACAAAATTCAATAAATCTCAGTTGACTGGTTGCCTATGATATCAGACGAATATAGTTGAAAAAGACTTATCAGAGAGAGAGAGAGAGAGAGAGGCAGGAAATTTCAAAATGGATCTCTGTCTCCCTTACTGCATGCATTGCAACACACAGAGACATGCATAACCTGAGCCCGGATCAAGGTCCAGGTTTACAAAGGGTAGCTACTTTACATCAAAATTGAGTTTTGGCTTATCAATGGAAGGTCAAAGAACATATGAACATTGATGAGGACTTACCAAGAACCTGTTGAGCAGTCAACCGCTTTTTGGGGTCTGACTCCAACATCTGCCGGACTAGACTCTTAGCGCTCTCTGAAATCTGAGGCCATGGTTCCCTCTTGAAATCAATCAACCCCCTCAAAATCGCCAAAGCAACACCCTGTTCAGTCTCTGGCACAAGATCAATCTGACTTCAGCAATATAGTACAACCAACAGTTGTAAAAATTATCACCAAAAGCACAAAAACCCAAGTAACCTAATCAAGAAACAAATTACCAGCCCAAAATGGAGGAACCCCGCATAACAAGATATAAAGAATGACTCCAGCACTCCATACATCAACTTCCGGCCCATAATTCCTCTTCAACACCTCTGGTGCCATGTAGTATGGACTGCCCACAATCTCTGAGAACTTCTCTCCTGCAACATAAATGCAAAGCTAAATCACACAATAACCAAAAGCAGCTTCAGCAAATGAAAAGAAAAAAGCAAAATCCAGAAACAGTTGGAAAACCGAAGCAGAAAACCAGAAGAAGAATCCTACAAAAGTCAAACAAAATTATCTAAGCCTAAAGCCCAAACTAGAAAGACAAGCAAAAGCTTATTATAAATCAGAACCGAATAATGAAAATTCACCTTTAAAAAAAAAAAAAAGTGAATCGAACTCAAAATCAAAACTTTAAAAATCACAAAAAAAAAGAAAAAGAAAAAGAAAAGAAAAAGGAGGAAAAGGATTTTTTTTAAAGAAAAAAAAAAGAAAACTCCACACCTCATACTCAAAACTCAACATTTCACCAACTCAAAACAATGGAAAAAATCCCGACATACCAGACTTAAAAAACACAGAAAGTCCAAAATCAATAGCCTTAAGCGGACTATTCTCCTTCTTATTTGCAAACAAAAAATTCTCAGGCTTCAAATCTCTATGCATAACACCATTCTCATGACACATTCTCACGACCTCCATGATGGTCCTGGCCACCCCAGCGGCCGCTCTCTCACTGTAATGCCCTCGCGCCACAATCCTATCAAAAAGCTCCCCGCCCTCACACAACTCCATGACCAAATGAACATTCTCAGCATCTTCATAAGTGGCTCTGAGCTTAATGACATTCGGATGGTGGGGCAACGTTGACATTATCATCACTTCGCGCCTAACGTCCTCGACGTCGATAGCGGTGCGGAGCTTCCGCTTGGAAATGGACTTGCAAGCGAGGTCCTCTTGGTCTCGCGGTCCGTGCAGAGGTAGGTGATGCCGAACTCGCCGCGGCCGAGCTCGCGGCCCAGTATGTACTTGTCGGTTATGCGTGTGCGGTGGCTTAAGGGGACGATGTCCTTGAGGACTCGGATCGGGGCGGGTGAGTGGATCGGGTTGGTGATGGGGCTGGTTGAGTAAGGGTTCGATTTCCGGTCTTTGGTGGCTCGTTTCTTGCGACGGGTTTTGGAGTCGGTTTTTGTTTTCGCTTTTGATTTTGTCTCCGGTGATGGTCTTACACAAGCGTAACAGTTTCCCATGCTCTGTGTTTCTTGTTGTCACCTCTTTTTTTTTTTTTTTTTTTGGCGTGTGACTGTGCGTGTATCTGTGTGAGAAAGAAAGAGAGAAGGAGAGAGGGGGGGGGGGGGGTTATGAGTGGTTTTGTTTTTTTGGGAGGAGGGGAGGTGGTGAAACGGTGCGTTTAAGTGGTGGTTGAGTTGATTGGCGAGGGTGGCGGTGGTGGAGGACTGGGAATGAGGCAAATAGGGATGTGATGGCGGGTGGAGATTGAAGACTGGGAGAGAAAACGCGGGTCTGTTTGTGGAATATGCGGATTTTGAAATTTCCCCATACTCAATCTTTCTTTTTCAAAGTATTTTCTTCTTCTTCTTCTTTCTCTTCTTCTTCTTCCCTTTTTTTTTTTAAAAAAAAAAATTTCCAGTTATACATCTCTTATTTATTATATTACTCACACTGTTTTTATTAAAAACTGGCGGGTAATTTCTTATTTATTAAATTATTCTATTATTTGATAATAACCGGCGGGTAATTTCTTATTTATTATATTACTCACGCTGCTTTATTAAAAACTGGCGGATAATTTCTCATCTATTATATTACCCACACGGCTTTACATAATACTATGATACAAGGGTTAATTTCAAAATTCACACTGATTATTTTTAAATTACCTTTTTTTATTTTTGAAATGCAATAAAAATATATCTGCATTTTATTTCAGATGTATTGACATATTAAATATCAACATATACGCTGATGGATCAATCCTCAACTGCGGCGGGGGAGATGGATATATCGAAGATATATATAATACAAATGGAATTTAATGGGGAATCGATTTTGTTTGGTTTGCTTGTTCTTGTTCATCATAAACCGAGTCAAGCGGCCGTCCCATCGTTTGACTCAGGCTCATCCGATAAACCAACATGAAATGAAACCAAAAGCAAAAGCTTGATTAACGTTACTTTACAATGATTTTAAGGACCCCACGAGTTCACGTGAACAGCATTATAACCGTTGATTCTTCGTACTTTTTGGTTTGGGCCGGAGGCGGCAAGGGCTGAGATTTTCGAGACATGAGTTGTTGGAAGTTGTTTACCAGTTTTAAGTGCCCCTCCCTCTCCCTTGGGCTTCGCTTCGCATTAGGTGCAATTGCCAACAAACGACACTCTTTATGAACACACACATAGAATATGTATACGGTGTCGTTAAATCACACCTCTCTTTTATTCACGTGAGAGGATGATTTAGTGTTCATTGAAAAGGGAAATTCCGAAATTGTTAACAACCCCAATAACACTGACTTGGTCGAATACAACACAAACATAACGCCAATTTAATTAAATAGTCAAGCCGTGGCATTTGAGAGATCTTGCCGCTGACCTAATAAAAAAAGCACAGGCCAGGATTTTCCCTCAGATGCAATCTTACCTTTTGTATACAATCTAGAAGCACACAAAAAGTCGTTTGAATTAGGAATTTCCACGGAAATTGCAAAGGAATAATGGGCAGCACCGATAGAGAAGTGGGTGAAGAAACGGTCAAGAAGAAGAAACTCGAGCCTTCGAAGCGGATATCGGCAGCATTAATAGCACCATCGCCTTCTATTGAATTTTTAAAGATTCCGCACAATCAAAGTCAACAGAATTATGAATCATTTGCTTTACTAAAAGCTATACCCACCATTCATCGATGACTCATTCTTCTTACTTCCTCTTTACCCCTAAGTAAAATCAAACTCCACGGTCCCTTTTACTTTTGGGTCATCAACTAATGGGTTTCAATTATTTGAAGTTTGGTTAGATCAAATCAATTAATTCATTAATTGCGTTTCTTCTCATATGAACAATTGTGACCCTCCACGCCCACGACTACTTTACCCAATTTGTCATCATAGATTTTGTACCACATCACACATCTTTGGAGTTGTAATAGACGTTTTGGGTAAGGTTACCTAAAACTAGTAGTAGTTAAGATTAGGACCGAAATGCCAAAGCCCCGCTGTTGTTGTTATTATTATTTGAGTGATGCATGCAACAACGCTAAAGAGGAAACTCGGGACCCTTAACATCTTAAATACACAAGGCTCGTGCAAGGCTTTATGCATACGTTGCTGCGTACAGTATCAGACTTTGAGAAAATATTTAGATTTATGGTTCATTGTGTGATACCCAAGTTTAATCTTTTAAATTAAACAACTATTTAGAAGTTTGTATAATAATAGATTATTATGCAATAATTTAATTAATCATCTTAAGGAACAAAAATACTCCCCGTCAGATGTACTAATCTTAATGATTGCGTCACGTTTTGGGTGGTGATTGTGATGGCGTTAACAGTCGAGATTAAAATCTCTCTCTTAAAAAGCTTGCGCTTTTTCATTCATTCTTTTTATCCACAGCTGCCTGAAATCAAGGGTGTTTGTTCCTCTGGCATTTGCTTTATGTACTCTCAAATCAAATACGATCAGCAGTTGCAGCACTGAATTGAATTGAGTGACAAACTGAATTGAAGCATACCCATCACTCCATGAGTACAGCTGTTAACCTTGCAATGGTTATGCAAATTTGCTTTCAAAGGCAAAAGGTATGTGAATGAAAACAATAAATTTATAATTGTATGTATGTGTGTGTGTATATATATTTTGGGCGATGTTTATTTTATGGTTAGCGATATTGTCACGTTGAGTTATTTAATAAATGTATAACTTTTAACATTATTCGGAGAGAAATTAATTATTAAGGATTTAGTTGGTATAATTTTTTAAGTAAAATTTATTTAAATAGAATTTTTATTAGTAAAAATTTTATTAAAAAAAGTTTTTACTCAAAAAAATTTAGTTATTTAATTGTCAATAAGTATTTTTATTAAAAATTTATGAAATTATTTTAAAAGTAAGTTTTTTAAAGTTATATTATGAAAATAATAAAATAAAATTGTCAGATAAGTTGGTGACATTTTTGATATTTTAACATTTAAAAAAAGTTTTTCAATCTCTATTTTTAAAAATTTAAAATTTGAGTTTTTGTTAGTAGAGATAAAATAATTTATTTAAGTTTCAAAAGTTTTATTAGAAAAATAATTAAACAGTAATAAAAATTATAATAAGAGATTATGAGATTAAATAAATATTTATATCCAGGGTTACGTACACTAAAACTAATAATGTTGAATGACAATAAGGCAGATTGAGCTAAAATGAAGAGACCAAAAGCAACGATGGAGCTTATTCACGTAGCCAAACTTTATACTCTTGTCGGATGGTTGAGTAGGGCAAAGTTAAAGAAGTGATGAAAAGAAGGGAAAATAATTGAAAAATAAAAAATAAAAGAAAAGGCAATGTTGTGACCAAAATGATTGTGTTTGATGATGGATTGCAAGAAAGCAAAGCATGTGTTTCTCCTCTTCCCCAGCTCACGCCTCCTCTCAAATCTCAATAAAAGCAGCGTTGCAAAACGTTTTCACTTTTTTTCTTCTTTTTTGAAAAAAGTGCAAAAAGCCCTGCGGTGGGGGGATTCTTATCTTTAAGACTTAAGAGCAGTAATAATCAAAGTTTATGCCCCTAATTATTTGCTTAATCGCTCGCCGAATGCGGAATAAAGTAGGTTCTGGATCATATTATTTTTTTTCTGCCGTAGTGTCAATGCAATGTAGCAATCCATCATCATATTATATGACCAAAATGATAGTTCATCTTTTTACATACAGTTTCATGAAACGGCTAATTATGGTGGATTGATCCAAGGTTACTGAAACAGGACAAATATCGCACGTGAAACGCCATAATGGGTGTCGTTTCATTCTTATGAAAAATAAATAATAAATATAATATATATATATATATATATATATATATATATATATATATATATATATATATATATATGAATATATCCATCGGCGTCACTTATGATTGTGGGTGTAGAACAAAAGGATTATGTGGTGTTTTTAACTGCCCACGGCCCTAAATCAAGCCATTTATGTACCTTCTGGGCGGATGATTGGATTAAAGCCCATAAAACTAAAGCCTAGTTGCAATAAAGGAGGCCTCATTGGTCTAGGCAGTCTTGTAGACGGTAGGACCTTTCAAATAATTTTAGCCCAATTATGTATTCAAAATTACAATATTACAATCTTCAAAAAAGTTTTTAAATTTTACTCTTTAAATTTCAATTTGCTTATTGATGTGGCAAATAAATATATAAAAAAATATAATCCCCTTCAAAAACTTACCAAATAAAAATAAATTAATATTATTTTAATCAAATCCTTCCAACTATCAAATTGAATTGTTATTATATTTTTTAAAAATATAAATAATAATTATTACAGTCTTATCTTTTCAATAAATAATAATAAAATATTAATAGAAGAGGGAGAAACTCACTCGTCAATATTGAAGAGTGAGAAACAAATCTTATTTGAATAATCTAAATTAACGTGTCTTTTGGAGTGTTTAATATTGATATGACTCTTCAAATAAGAAGTAAAATCTTATTTGAAGAGTTTTTTAGAGATGCTCTTAGAATTTACATTGAGAGAAAAATATTAAGGTGGTGTTTGGTTTTAAGAAAGGAAAGAAGAGGAGAGGAGAGGAGAAAAAATGAGAGGAATTGAGAGGCGATGAGAGAACAAGAGTGCAAAAATTAATGGTTATTGTTTGGTTTCACATAAAATTTGAAAGGAAAAGAAATTATATATTTTTTATTTGGACAAATATACCCACTATCTATAATGTTAATATTGTCAATAAATAAAAAATAATTAAACTATGAATTAATTTAATCTATAATTACCTAGTTAAATACTTTTTTTTTTAAAATTACAACACCAAGTCATGGATAGCTGCCACGTTGACCCGAGTTGACCACCATTTTTCATCGCGTAAAATGCATAATAATGATCAGAAATGGACGATTTACTCATTGGAAATGTTGATTTTGCTAAAAATACACTATATAGTCAGAAATATGAGAATTAAAATTTTCCAAGCATTTAAATAAGACTTGAGGTAAATAACAACGTATATTACCATTTCTAACCCTATAGAGTTGTAGATTGGCTCATGAGGATTCCATTGATACCGATTTTGATGGTAAAGCGCATCTTCGGTGAAACTCCAGTGAGTCTCCGATGACTTTTCGGCGAGTCACTTTACTGTTTTTTTTTTCAAATAAGTTTATCCTATTAATTTAAGAAAATAAGTATAAATTATTTGTACTTTAATTTATTTAAAAATAATTTTGTTTAGAGGATAATATTGGAATTTTTGTGTTTCAATAGATAAGGAAATTGAAATCCTTAGTCATTAATAAGAAATACAAATTCTTCAATTTAATGGAAACCGAATTTCAATGGAAATTTAATTCCATTAAACTTGGTCCAACCAAATAATGGAAAGTAGAAAAGAAATTAAATTATTTTGCTCTCCCCACTTCTCTACCCCCAAGCAAATACGGCCTAAAAAGAATGTAAACGTCTTGATTTTTAAGAAGATTTTGTAAATTTTTAATGGTAAAAAATTAATATAATACTTACTTTACCTCTATATTACTTGAACTAAATATAACCAAGTTAAACCAATAATTTTTACAAATACATATGGATAATAACTTATTCATAATAATAAAAATAATGGATCCCAATATTATGTCTACATAGAAGTTTTATTATATTTTTTATTTTAATATTTACATTAAATTAACGTTATCTGGATTCGTATTCATTCTATATTTTATTGTTTTTATATTAACTAAATAGTTTAATTTTTTTTATTAAAGTAAATATTTCTCATCGCTAGCAACCACTCGTTGCCTCCGACAACTGCGTGCTGCAATCGACCGTTGTATCTCGGTGTCTATTTAACTATATTTTGGTAACTTTATAATTCTCATAATTTGTTCTATGCAACGGTATAAATAACACGTGGCAAATAAATTTTTGTACGCTGTAGATTTACTGTTGTTAAAGTTATGGTTTTAAAAATTTGGCTGCACTGCACATCTATGGCGAGTGAAAACTCCATCACTGGTAACAGTTGCATTGCTCCAACGCTGAAGATTGTAATGGTACTGATTTTAGTTTAAAAGACGTTGAAATGCGATGGCCACCAGTGGCCAGCCACCGTCCAACTCTTGCTAGCATTTCATCATCCCTGGCCGCAATATTGTTGGGTTCTTTATTTATTTAATATTATATATTTATTTAATTCTTATTATTTTAATTAAAGAAAGTAAGAAAAAAAAAGCGAATAATTGCATGTTGGGTTTGTTTAATGAGACGGCTACTGTATATTGTAATGCACTATAATGCAATTTTATTTAGGTGTCAAATATAAAGACTGCATTCATTTCCAGGTGCCAAAATGATATGTTTGTAGCATATCCTTAATGGGCATTCCCAAATGACGCCATGAATGTTAATTATGTTATTGTCACCGACTCACCAACAAAGTTTTAGCTATCATTGGGCATATAAAATTAAAAAAATTAAAAAAAAAAGCCAGAGCCAAGAGAAGGTCATTATAGGATATTAGGATCTTAATTTGACACGTGTATCATTCTTAAGGCTGTTTATTTAACCAAAGATTGTGGACAGTAAACGCGGACAAAAGCACCATTATTCAATGTAGAAAGATGTTGATTGAATGACAAGAAATATCCGGCAACCAAGTTCCATCCATGTGTCAAGCTGTGATGCTGTTATTATTCGTGCTCCTGGCTACAGCCGTGGATTCATTTTGATTTTGACGTCCGAAGATACATCGAATTTACTCGCGAGGCTGCTCGCGGTCGCGGGGCACTGTGGGGACCCGTTCAAGTTCAACCGAAGCAAATGTTTGACGAAGCAGCCATGGAAAATCTAGGAGAAGTCTATGTTACTTTTCTTGGCATTTGAAGAAAACCAATAATTTAAAGAGAAATCTTACTTTTTTTTTTTTTGTGGCATCCAACATTTAAATTTTAATCGGTATAATATCTAGTTATTAATTAATAATTAAATAATTAAATAATTTATAATTTATAAAATTTATTATTTAATGAATGAGTAATACCTATTATTGAGAATCAAATTATAACTCTAATATTAAGATCTCCGATATTATTAGAATTTTAAAATATCTATTTGAAGAAATATTAAGGTGCCTGTTTGTTGTCAAAATAAATAAATAGATAAATTTACCTATTTGTCTTATTTAAAATAGTAAACGTGGTTGATAACAACCAAAACTTTTTCTTCTTATTTTTTTGGTAATATTGAAATATGTTAGATGATTTTATTAATATTATATAAATATAATTTACAAATCAACCTATAAAAATATATAAATAAAAAAATTCACAATAAAAACCTAATAATATTACTAAAAACTCTTCAGATAAGATTTTACTTCTTATTTAAAGAGTTACATTAGCAATTAAAATATTATTTAATTTTCTTTTTTTTAAATAATTGCTTTTTTTTTTGTTCTAACAGCTATTTTTTTCTTCAAATTGTTTAATGCTTTCAAGTAATTTTATAATTAATATTATACATTAAATTTATTAACAACTAATTTTTCTATTATGCATTAAATTAAAAATAGACAAAAATGGTGGAAAAAATATGTTAAAAGCATATCAACATAATTATTGGAGGCTACTTAAATTTGTTAGGGTGAACAAATAGAGGGTAGTTAAATTTGGGAGAAGAAAATTTTGATTAAAATAATATAACCTTATTAATATTTTAAAGAGTTTTTAGAAAAGAATTGATTTTTTCATTCTTCTATTTGATACATAAATAAATACCTAATTATTTAAAAATAAAATCAAAAGATTGTTTTGATAATATTTTAACTGAAAAATAAATAATAAAAATAAATTGCCACAAATACTACAGAGACTTCTACGTGCATTTGATAAAATAAATACATTTTCAGAAGCGTGTGATTGATAATTAAACACATCCTATAAAATATATTTACCTTATGATTAAAATATTTTGTCCATTTCCAGGGTCGCGAAATTAGACTTCTGCTATAAAAAAAAATTGCAAAACGCGTCTAATGAATTAAATTCATCTACCTGTCACGTGAAGTCCTCCAAAATGAAGCCACGTGTCTCAAACCATCAAATAAAAGTAGGGCTTTGAGAAATAAAAAAACAAAGCAAAAGAGTAAAAGCTGTTACTGTGTTAATATGAAGCCTTTGAGTTAACCTGACAGCCACCCCAACTTGGTTGGAAAAAAGAAAAAGCCTGAGGAGTTGACGGCAGCAGAAGAGAGAAGGGAGCCGCCCCTCTCATTCTCTCAAAAAATTTCTCCATTTTTTTTTTCTTTCTTTTCTTTCTTTGAACACACACCGAGAGTCTTATACACTACTTTCAGGTACTTTGTAATCTCATGATCCTGCTGTTGTTATGTTTTTAGTCTCATTGTTTACTATGTCATTGCTTTCTTTGTTGGTTTTTGTGGTCACAAGCACCATTCTTTTGTTCTTTGAGTTGTGGGCATTTTTGCTTTTGTATCGTTTAGGTTGACTTGTGGGTATTTTTGCTTTTGTGTCCTTTAAGTGATTGAGAACTTGGGGTGAATGGTGTGAATTTGATTTTTTATTTATAATTTTTTGGTATTAGACGGATGGAAGAGTGTATTTGGAGGGTAAAGTTTTGTTCTTTTTGCCGTTTCGGTGAGAAAGAAAGAATTTTGATGATTGACTGATTGGCTGTAGATTGATTGATTAGTTTCTCAAGTGTGTGCTTGATACTGATGCATCATGCGTGGTGTTGTTATGATTCTGAAAGTAATGGGTGTTTGATGTAAACTAATATTTTTGTTGGACTTCTTAGTGTATAAGAATGTAATTTGGTGGTAGATTGAGGTGGTATTGATCTTATGTCTGGTTTGTTTATTGGTAATGGGTTGGGAAAAAAAAGATAAATGAAGTATGGAAAAATATGAGCTCCATGTGTGGAGTATCCACTATCCAGTTTAACATTCTGTTGTTGACGATTTAATCTCCGATTTTTTTTTCTTGTTTTCGCACTTTTGCCTGTTGAATCGGATGATTTAGTGACAAAATGATGGGAAAAATCCACACAATTCAAAATTTCTTGCAGTGTAATATTTTAGCAGCCTGGTGCAAGCTGTTATTCTCCAAGTTGCTTGGGTTACAGAAAATCTCTGTAGGCTTTCATTGTTACTTTTCTTATGGTCCATCATATGGTAATTCAACCCTTGCACAGTTCTGCATGCTTTTATATGCACTTAGATGCTTCATTTCAATGATTTCACCTTTGGTATAGGGGTTTACAAAACTACTTTTTAAGTTGTAAGGTGGTGAGTCTATTGATTGTATAGCTAATTGCATATTTTTCACTTCTATTTTTTCTTAGTAAATTTTCATTTTTTTTATAAAAAATATGAGTGTTTATTTCTTTGTGCTTGATGCAGAATAAGGACAGCCAAACCTCTGCTTTGTGTATTTCAATTTGTCTTGTGAATAGTGTCCTTGGCGTGTTGCAATATTTCAATCGTTTTGAGGATCCCTGCTGAATCTAAGCCTCATTCTGCTATTTGTGAAAGAAAGATTATATTTATCCCTCCTGGAATGTTTCTTCTTTACTGAATACTGTGGATTCGCATCACTGCAACTCAGTATTAGGTTTTTAATTCATGTTATCAAGCATTTGAAGCAGTGTACGAGGAAGTGATTGTGTTTTCATCAATGTTAGAATTCAAGTAAAATCTGACATGGGTGTGAACCATAGATGAAAAGAAACAAGAAAACTATATCATAGAACTTCTATAAGAGGCTCCACAACTCCTTCTTTTAACAGGTTTAGTCCTTGAGTATAAACCACTTCATTTGTTGCTACTGTTTCTGTATTCTATAAGCTGCTGATCAGCTACAGCAACTTTTATCTGGCTTACCTTATGGATTGTGATCTGAGCAAGTTCTGCTTCCATTATTTGTTGGATGGAAAAGCACTTGCCAGAAAATGTTCCCATGGCTTTGTTGTACTTTTGTTGCATTGAGTGGAATGCCTAATTGCTGCTATTATATCTTGCTAAAATGAAGGGGTTTCAATCTCTCAAATTGCTTTGGTAGAGAGGCTTCGATAGTTGTTCACAAACCAGCATGAGCGCATTGTCTTGCTTCAGATGTTGACAATGGAGTTTTAACCTTTTTATGCTAATTGGCTAATTGCAGATAATGTTGCGAGCAAAGCATATAACTAACCTTTCAAGCACAGCTCGATCATTTTTTCTTAATGGCTCACGATGTAGCGCATCTGATGGAAGTTCATGTACTTGCTCTGAGGATGAAACTTGTGTCTCCCGAAGGCAGCACAATGCTCAAATGGTATACACCCCTGCTCGGGCAGGTGTTGTGGTTTCAGGGGAAGCAGTAAAAGCTGCGGGTTTACAAAAATCAGAGAGAGTATCTGTTCCCTCTCCCAGTTCTTTAGGAAGATCAGATCATGTCAGTTATGCTAGTAGCGTTGATGCTGTTCCAAAGGATGTGCTCACATCCTCACCTATTTCAGACCAGTTTGTTAAGGCAGGTGTTGCGGCAGTGAGTTTTTTGTCTGATTTAGTAAATTATAAGCTTCCTGCACTAGATGGAAGTGGTACAGCAAACTCTCCAACAAACTTTATGGTTGATCCCACCAGGCCTCTTTCAAATATAAAACCTGCAAATGTGAAGACCATTAGAAGAGAAAATGTTTCCAAAGTCTACCCAAACTCATCTGCTGAGTCAACAGTGGGGTCAAATCCTTCGACTGGCTATCACAATGCCAAGGATAAAGGTGATAATTCAAACATTGCACGGCGTTTCAAGCGAGTTTCAAATGCTTCAAATGGGACTTCGCTGGAAACTCATACTGTATCTTCTGATAACAGTGATCGGAGGAGGATTGTACAGCCGAGATCCAAAGCTCATTCGAACCGCTTGAACTCAAATTTTAAATCAAACCTACAGCCTTCAGATGCAAAGGTTGTGGAGTGTGTCTCAGAACGTTTCAGCAAGCCCTCCAGAGAAACGAAAATTCCGGCTGGGCTTGCTCCATTTTCCAGGCACTTTGCCAGCACCGGGAATGTAGTGGAAAGTGTTTCTCGCATACTGCGACAGTGGAAGTGGGGCCCTCTAGCTGAAGAGGCTCTTGGAAATACCAACTATTCGATGGATGCATATCAGGCAAACCAAGTTCTGAAGCAGCTACAAGATCACACTGTTGCTCTTGGTTTTTTCAATTGGTTGAGGCGGCAAGCTGGGTTCAAGCATGACGAGCATACCTATACAACCATGGTGGGCATCCTTGGCCGTGCTAGGCAGTTTGGTGCTATAAACAAATTGCTTGATCAGATGGTGAGGGATGGATGCCAGCCAAATGTTGTGACATATAACCGTCTTATTCACAGTTATGGACGTGCAAATTACCTGAATGAAGCACTTGATGTGTTCAAACAAATGCAAGTAGTAGGCTGTGAACCTGATCGTGTCACCTACTGCACCCTTATTGACATTCATGCAAAAGCTGGGTTTCTTGATGTTGCCATGGGTATGTATAAAAAAATGCAAGCTGCTGGTCTTTCTCCTGACACATTCACCTACAGCGTTATAATCAACTGCCTTGGAAAAGCTGGCCATTTGCAGGCCGCCCACCAACTCTTCTGCGAGATGGTTAATCAGGGTTGTATACCTAATTTAGTGACCTATAACATCATGATTGCTTTGCAAGCCAAGGCTAGGAATTATCAGAGTGCATTAAAGCTTTACCGAGACATGCAGAATGCAGGATTTGAACCGGACAAAGTGACTTACAGCATAGTAATGGAGGTTCTTGGGCATTGTGGGTATCTTGACGAAGCAGAAGCAGTTTTTGCTGAGATGAGAAGGAAAAACTGGGTTCCTGATGAACCAGTCTACGGCCTTTTAGTAGATTTGTGGGGGAAGGCTGGAAATGTTAGGAAGGCATGGGAGTGGTATGAAGCCATGCTCCAAGCAGGTTTGCGGCCTAATGTGCCCACTTGCAATTCCCTGCTTAGTGCATTCCTTAGGGTGGGTCAGCTGTCAGATGCTTATCACTTATTGCAAGGCATGTTGAATCTTGGTTTAAAGCCTTCGCTGCAAACATATACATTACTCTTAAGTTGTTGTACAGAAGCACGGTCCCCATATGACATGGGGTTTTGTCATGAACTTATGGCTGTGTCGGGCCACCCTGCACATATGTTTCTGCTCTCTATGCCATCTCCAGGGCCTGATGGTCAGAATGTGCGAGATCACGTGAGCAGTTTCTTGGAGATGATGCACAGTGAGGACAGAGAGAGCAAGAGGGGACTTGTAGATGCGGTGGTGGATTTTCTTCACAAGTCAGGGCTGAAAGAGGAGGCTGGCTCTGTGTGGGAGGTGGCTGCGCAGAAGAATGTCTACCCAGATGCTGTTAAAGAGAAAGGCATGTCTTATTGGCTTATCAATCTCCATGTCATGTCAGATGGCACTGCTGTGATAGCCCTCTCCAGGACACTGGCCTGGTTCCGGAAGCAAATGCTAATGTCAGGGGTTGGTCCCAGTCGTATAGATATAGTAACTGGTTGGGGGAGGCGCAGCAGGGTGACAGGAACTTCTCTTGTGAGGCAGGCTGTGCAGGAATTGCTCCATATGTTTAGCTTCCCTTTTTTCACTGAGAATGGTAATTCCGGGTGTTTTGTTGGGTGTGGGGAGCCTCTTAATAAATGGCTGCTCCAGTCATATGTGGATCGGATGCATTTACTATAGTTGATATTCAGCACTTAGCTGCATGAACACAACCGAGTTTTGTTGCGGGAAGTAGAAGAGGTGTTCGGATGTACGGTGCATTTTGTACCTAATTTTGTGCAACTAGTTTTAAATCACATTGAAATGCGAAAACAATGCCTGATTTTGATTGTGCGTGCTACATCATCTTGTAGCTTTCATTTCACGATTTTGTAGTTCAACATTAAGCCATTTGTAAACGTCGAAAAAGAGGATTGAAGTGGCTGAGTGGCCATGTTACCACTGCAGGTGCAGGCAATGATCTTCTCATCTTATGCGGCTGCTTTATCAGTCTTTTATGTATTTTTAGTGTTTGCACTTTTTGTTATGAGCTAGCCGGTTACAGGTCGCAGACCTTGCAGTGTTCGTTTCCAATGCGCTCCGCTCTTTAAATGCACGGCCATGATTCTGTCCAAAGTCATGAATGATGAAACTTTTCGATGCCCTTTTTCTGAAATCATCCCGTGACCAAGAAAATCAGATTGCAAGATTGCATGCCAATGATGGAGCAGTGGTTGGTGAGAAGATCTCACTTCTCCGATGAGTGCTGTCGTACAAGTTAAATTTATGATTGTGGGTTCTACGTGCTATATATCAAAATCCAAAAACCAAAAACAATAATACAATATGATGTTGTTTCAGGCCCTCAGCCCTCTTTTCGTTTGCGGTTTTAAGTATGTATGCGTCAAATCTCAATTTTAGATCTCAAATTTCTGGTATGACTGCTACATTTAATTAGATCTTAACTTTTATTATGGCCTAAATGGGACATAGATAAAATTTTAACGCGTGATCAAGGGTATTTTTCACAAGGGTATTTTTACTAATTCGAGGGCAAATTATTCCCATTTCAATTATAATTACCTTAAATTCGCAAAACATTTCCTTAGGCAAAATTGATGCGACATTAATTAATAATTTAATTGAGCATGATTACATTTTTTTAATATCGTATAATTAATTTTTTGAGAATATTTTAAAATGATTTATGTATGCAGGAACTCGGAACTTGATCATCGGCCCCCCTGGGCCTGGAGGGATATGTATATCTGAAAAAAGTTTTAGTCCTCCACCCGCACCAACCTCGTTTGGCATAATTAATAAAAAAAGTTAGGGAGCCTAATGGTTCTATAAATGCTTAATCCATGCTTTTTAAATTATTCTATTTTGTTTTTATTTTTTCTCATCAAACGTCACCCCCTTCCATGGGTTAGGTCCCTGCCTGCCTCCTTCCTTCGCCTTCTCCTTCTCCTTCTCCTTCTCCTTCTGTCCCACTTTCCGTCAGTCCCTTTAAAAACTGTTCACTCTCTTCATCGATTTCACCGTCGATCTAATTCCGTCACCGTATAAGTCTCCAATTCCCGTTTTACCCTCAACATTCTCATAATTTTACAACTAAGTTCCTGCTTCACAATCTCTTCTCTTTCACTCGTTTTTTGTATATTTATTTACACACGCATGTAAATAACAAAAAAAATCTCGATTTTAATTAATTGATGGGGCATAAGAAGAAGAACACTGCTCCTCGCTCTAAACAATCACCAGCGGCCGCGGTCGAAGCCGAGCCGTGCGCGACTCCCGATGCGACGTCTAATCAAACCAATACCGAACCGTCGGAGGCCGACGTCGTCGTTGGCGGCGGGGGTGCGTCGACTTACGGCGCGATCAAGCTCGAGTGCGAGCGAGCCTTGACGGCTCTTCGGCGCGGAAATCACAAGAAAGCGTTGAGATTGATGAAGGAGTTGAGTTCGCGCCATGAGAACTCGGCGTACGTGGCGCTGATTCACCGCGTGCAAGGCACGGTGTGCGTTAAAGTGGCGTCGATCATCGACGATTTAAACTCGAAACAACGGCATTTGAAGAATGCGATTGAATCGGCCAAAAAAGCCGCTGAGTTGTCGCCTAACTCCGTTGAATTCGCTCACTTCTACGCGAATCTATTGTACGAGGCTGCCAATGACGGAAAAGAATATGAGGAAGTAGTTCAAGAGTGTGAGCGTGCTTTAGCTATTGAGAATCCTATAGATCCTGCTAAGGAGAGCTTACAGGATGAGAGTCAGCAAAAAATTTTGACAGCTGATGCTCGAATTGCGCATGTGCTGAGTGAGCTTAGGAGCTTGATTCAGAAATCCAACATTGCTTCCATTTCTACATGGATGAAGAACTTAGGAACTGGTGAAGAGAAGTTTAGGTTGATTCCTATTAGGAGAGTGGCCGAGGACCCTATGGAGGTTAGGTTAGTTCAAGCAAGGAGGCCTAATGAGATTAAAAAGGCCACGAAAACACCAGAAGAGAGACGAAAAGAGATTGAGGTTAGGGTTGCTGCTGCTAGATTGTTGCAACAGAAATCGGAGACAGGGCAGCTGCAACAGAATAATGAGGGGGAGAGAAATGTGGATTCTGGTTCAGGAGGGTTGGAGAAGAGAGAAAGAGAGAGGAGGAAGCATGGAAGTAATTTGAGGAGAAACAGGTCAAAAGAAGAGAGGAGGGATTTTGTGCGGTCGTATTGGAATTCCATGAGTTTAGAAATGAAGAGGGAGTTGCTTAAGGTTAAGGTTTGCGATATTAAAGCTCATTCTGCGTCATTGAAGGATGGTTTGGCAAGTGACGTTTTAGCTGAGGCATTGGCATTTGCGGAAGAGAATAAGACTTGGAGGTTTTGGGTTTGTTGTAGGTGCAATGAGAAGTTTGCTGATTCGGAATCACATATGCATCATGTTGTACAAGAGCATATGGGGAATTTGTTGCCCAAGATGCAGGCAGTTTTGCCTCAGAGTGTTGATACTGAGTGGAATGAGATGATTGATAACTGTTCTTGGAAGCCGCTGGATATTGTAGCAGCTGTTAAAATGCTCGGACAGGATAAAACCAAGTCCCGGGATACTGAAGTTAGTGAGGATTTCTACTCTGGGAATCATATTGAGGAGTGTGATGATTGCTTTAAAGATGCATTGGATTCTTCACCTGAGAAGGAGAACTTGGGTCATAGTTATAACTCTAGCTCTGTTGAGGGCAATGATTGTGAAAAGGTTGTGAGCATCCAGTGTAGGGAATGTGATGGTAACCGGGTATCTGCTGTATACCCACTAATTGACAGTTGGCCTGTGGCAGATGACACTGAACGAGCGAAACTCCTTGAAAGAATTCATGCTTTATTCGAGTTGCTTCTTAGGCATAAATGTCTCTCGGCAAGCCATCTCAGCAAGGTCATACAGTATACAATGGATGAGCTGCAGAGTTTGGCTTCTGGCTCTCTACTTCTGAATCATGGTGTGGGCCAAACACCAATGTGCATATGCTTTTTGGGAGTGCACCAGCTGAGAAAAATTGTCAAGTTCTTGCAGGAACTATCTCATGCTTGTAGTTTGGGTAGATATTCTGAGAGAATTAATTCTATTGATGATGCAAACAGTGTCAGCCCAAGTCTTGAGATTAAAGAGACTATTGTTCTTAATGGAGATGCATCATGTCTTCTGTTGGATGAACGGTTACTATCCACTGAACTTATTTCTGGTGATGCTTTTATAGATAATGTGACTTCTGCAAATATTAGGCATGAGAATGGGGTTGCAGAGGATGCAGATGCTTTGCTGTCCTGGATCTTTGCAGGCCCCTCGAGTGGGGAACATCTAACGACATGGATGCATTCGAAAGAAGAAAAAACTCATCAGGGAATGGAAATCCTCCAGACGCTTGAGAAGGAGTTTTATCACTTGCAGAGCCTGTGTGAGAGAAAATGTGAGCATTTGAGCTATGAGGAAGCATTGCAGGCATTGGAGGATCTCTGTCTGGAAGAAGGTAAGAAACGAGAGACTGTTGCAGAATTTGGCCATCGAAGCTATGAGTCTGTGCTCAGGAAGCGAAGAGAAGAGCTTCTTGAGAGGGAAAATGATATGTTCATCAGCAGTAGGTTTGAGTCAGATGCAATATTGAATGTTTTAAAAGAAGCTGAAGCACTGAATGTCAATCAATTTGGATATGAAGATACTTATTCTGGTATGACTTCTCAGTTATGTGATTTGGAATCTGGTGAAGATGATGATTGGAGAAATAAGGACTGTTTGCATCAAGTGGACACGTGCATAGAAGTTGCAATTCAGAGACAGAAAGAACAGTTATCAGTAGAGGTCAGTTCATTGGTTTGAGACAGACCTTTTGATTAAGAAACACTTAATGTTGATGCTCTAACTAACTTGTTTGGTCATGCAGCTTAGCAAAATTGATGCTCGAATCATGCGAAATGTCACCAGTATGCAGCAGTTGGAACTCAAACTCGAACCTGTTTCTGCTTATGACTATCGGTCAATATTATTACCTCTAGTGCAGTCATATTTGAGGGTTTGTAATTAACAACCTGATCTGTGTATGAGTTCAGCATTTTTGTTGGCTCAACTTTATTAGTTTGAATGTCAATCTTTCTAGGCACATTTGGAGGATCTGGCTGAGAAAGATGCCACAGAGAAGTCTGATGCTGCAAGAGAAGCGTTTTTAGCAGAACTTGCACTTGATTCTAAGAAGGTTGCTCGAGGAGGAAGTGATATTTCAAAACACACAAATGATAAGACAAAGGAAAAAAGGAAGCACAGAGAGTACAGGAAAACGAAAGATTCAAAGGTTATAATTTTGGTTTTGTTTATTTTCTTCTGTTTTAGTTATTTAATTATCATATAAAATCTGTGAAACTAGTTTAACATTTTCTTACTTTTTCAGCCTGTTGGTGGTAATGAGCGGCACATAGTTCATGATAAGACTGCTGACCTGGTGTATGTTACCATTTTGCATGCTCTTTGCACAAATGCATTTCGCTCTTTTTATGACATGCTGCTCTTTTCTAAAAATTTGTTACCTGGCTAGACTAAATCGTTAACGTATGTTTAATGCATATCTCACTGCAGCTCCTTTCCAGTTGAATCTGATGGTGATAATCCAGATTCAGAGACTGTTGTTTCTGCCAATGGGGATGACTTAAAACTACAGGAAGAGGAATTTAGGCGTAAAATTGAGCTTGAAGCAGAGGAAAGAAAGCTTGAAGAAACTTTAGAGTATCAAAGGCGAATTGAGAATGAGGCTAAATTGAAACACCTTGCTGAGCAAAGCAAAAAATCTGCTCAAATATTTGGAGAAAATGTGGCTGAGGGAGTCTGTGACACATACTTGGGTCATGGTAGTAATGATCTAGATATGCACAAGTCAATGAGACTTTCATCACTGGTAAGCATCACTGTCTTCTTGCTGTTAAATGTTAGAAGTTGATGCTACCAGTTTGTATGCCCCTTTCCATGAAAATTGGACTTAGATTTGAATACTGGAGATACGCTAAGAGGAAACTTTTGCTGCTGACTTAGGGATTTCTAAGGGACCTCATGAACTTCACTTTTCAGGTACAGTTGGTGTCAAAGGATGAGTTCCCACACAATTTTGAGGGGACGCCTGTGAATACTGCTAATGGTGCTGCAGTGCCAATCAGATCTTCCCCCACTTCCAGTTTCCAGAACATCAACACTGCTCATCACTTGAGCATTAAACAAGGTTAATAATCATATTGAATGGTCAGTATATGGTGTAATATGTGGAGACATGTTCATCACCTTTTCATATTGTGTAGGTCTACCCAATGGAGAAACTCCAGAGGATGGTTTCCTTCCCACTGATAGACGAACAGGAAGGAGAGGTAGAAGGCATAGGAGTTCTAATAGATCTCAAGATTGGAAGAATCAGGTCTTGTCATCTGAAAAGGAAAATATTGGAGTTAGATCCGATGACAGTCACCTTACTGGTGCTGGTAAGCCTTATGCTCTTGTTATGTTTTATGCTTTACTTGTTTAATTGGACCGTTTGCATTCTTTTTCAATCTGACTTCATGGTGGTATAGAATCAATGCATATGAGTACTTAAATGCTTCCGAAGTGACTCAAGAAGAACATATTGGGATTTTAGATCACTTGGCATGGCAACTTGGTAAAACATATCAATGTTAGTTGCTTGTCATTCTATGTACTGTGGAAGAAAAACGAATTGATCTTATTGACTCTGGTCTGTAAAAGACGAGCATGAGGATTAATTTGCTTTTTTTTTTTTCCTTTCGGTTGCCTATCAATTTTTCCTTTAATTTTTATCACAATGGTAGTTGCTTGTCTCCAACATCTGGTCAGTATTAGAGTTTATATTCTATAGATGCTTCATTGTCTTGAGCTTGTCAGTCCATGCTTAGTCTCTTGAATATGGAACTAATCTATCATGGATTTATTTATGTTGAATCAGCTGCTCCTTATTTGGGAGACGGTGGAACAAAGACATTGAGACAATTACATGCAGAGGAGGATGATGAGGAAAGGTTCCAAGCTGACCTTAAGCAAGCTGTACGCCAAAGCCTTGGTAAACTCTCTCCTTTTTTCTTCCCATTTTTCCTGTAATCTTGTCATTGTTATTTTACTCCCATAATTAATTTTTGAAGCTATTTAGTGATAGAATGGACTGTAGCTTATAAAGAAAACTACATTAGTTTAGTTACTTTAAAATTTTTCCCAAGATTAGTTCTGAACTCTCTAACCTTAGATTCTGTTTTGCTTAGACACATTCCAAGCGCATCAAAAAATGCCTTTGGTTTCAAGTTTGAGGATGACACAAAATGTGTCTCTGGAAGCAAATAAAGTTGCAGTTTTATCAAATGAAGTCAGAAGTGAAAATGTGAATGGAATTGATGTCTATGGTGCAGGACTGAAGAATGAAGTTGGTGAATACAATTGCTTTCTAAATGTTATTATACAGGTTTGGTGTTAGAAGATTTTTTTTTTTCCCCTCAAGTTTTAGAATCTTCATTGCTGCAGTCATTTTTTATTTTTTGCACTACTTATCTTTTCTAGGCTGAATTTTATGCTTTTCTTTGTTCTATAAATTTAGTCGTTATGGCATTTAAGGCGTTTTAGAGAGGAGTTCTCTAGGAGGTCACCGTCAGAACATATTCATGTGGGCGAGCCATGTGTTGTCTGTGCATTGTATGAGATTTTTACTGCCCTGAGCATTGCATCAACAGATACGCGGAAAGAGGCAGTTGCCCCTACATCTCTGAGGATAGCCCTAAGTAACTTATACCCAGATAGTAATTTCTTCCAGGAGGTAAATTCACAGAGCCATTTTTGCGCCTTTGCTTCAAATAGTTTTTACATTCTATTTCCTTACCATTCCTGCTTAATTATCGCTGATGTTTCATGACCAATTTAAATTCAGTAGTTTCTTTATAATCGAAGTTTTGACTAAGATTATGGCTATTGACAGGCACAGATGAATGATGCTTCTGAAGTACTGGCAGTAATATTTGACTGCCTTCATAGGTCATTTACTCCTGGTTCTAATGTTTCCGATACTGAATCAGTAGAAAGCAATTGCATGGGATCTTGGGATTGTACAAACAGTGCTTGCATAGTCCATTCTCTTTTTGGAATGGACATTTTTGAACGAATGAACTGCTACAGTTGTGGTTTAGAATCCAGACATCTAAAGTACACTTCATTCTTTCATAACATAAATGCCAGTGCCCTCCGAACAATGAAGGTATCTGCTACAGGGAGAAATTTATTAGACCATATTTGTTACATGTAATAATGTCCCTAATCCTTGTGACCTTTCTACCTCTTTTGCCCTTTCAGGTTATGTGTGCAGAAAGCTCCTTAGATGAGCTCTTAAATCTTGTAGAAATGAATCATCAATTAGCTTGTGATCCAGAGGCTGGTGGCTGTGGGAAGCTCAACTACATCCATCATATTCTCTCAACTCCACCACATGTTTTCACAACAGGTGATTTCAGAGTTATGAAGACAAATCATATCAGCATTGTGGTTTATAAACTCATACTGATGGTCGTGCTTCGTCTTGCAGTTCTGGGCTGGCAGAATACATGTGAGAGTTTCGATGACATAACAGCAACACTGGCAGCCTTAAGTCCTGAGATTGATATTAGCATTCTCTATCGTGGGCTGGATCCGAAGAGGAGACATAGCTTGGTTTCAGTGGTATGTATACTTGGATGAACTTTGAGTATATATATTTAATGCTGATTTTTATATGATGACCCTTTTTTTTCTTTTTCTTTTTTTTTTCCCTCTCTTGGCTGTGAATTTGGATTGGTGGCTTTGCCTTATCTTGAGTCTGAGAAATTAAGATGTAATAGCAAAATGGGGGCTTGTGTACTTGAAATTGATTAATTGTCTTATATTTGACGATAGCCTAGTGATAAAGACAGCAATGTTAAAACATTTCCATTCAATGTTTTGCAACTTTTCAGGTTTGCTACTATGGGCAGCATTATCATTGCTTTGCCTACAGTTATGATCAAGAACGGTGGATTATGTATGATGACAAAACTGTGAAGGTTGTTGGTAGCTGGTCCGATGTTCTCAGCATGTGTGAAAGGGGGCACTTGCAACCTCAGGTTCTTTTCTTCGAAGCTGTAAATTAGATATATAATGATGTTTATCAATTATTTGCTGCAATAGGAGAGCATGGAGTTTGTCATGGGGTGGCATTTGATCACTGTTTGTGATTGGAAGTTGTTTGTATAGTGACGCCATTGCATCCTACATCCTTGCAGCTGAGACAGTAATACTTAGTACTCACAGTATTGTTTCAAAAGAAGTTAAGAAGTTTTGGTACAATTAGGAGTTGCGATATAAGTCAAGAGTTTTGTGGAATAATTAAAGAATTTTGTAGGAGAAATGGTCTTTTTGGGAAGAATGACGTGCTGAAGGAAATTTCTGTTTTATGTTGACGAAAATCAGAAAATTAGAGTAGAGCCTGAAATGTAGTTTTTGGTACAATTGCCTAGGCGTATTTTGTCCGCATAAGTTGGGGTAGCTGTCCATGGAATTTTTCACCCTTTTTTTTAATGGAGTTTTCTAATAAGCACTTTGGTGGAGAAAGAGAGAAGTAAACACCAGGTTGGCATTGATGAATGCATTGGAGGAACATGCCATGCTATGCGGTTGTTACCAGGAGCACACTTAGAAAGGGGGAATAGTTTATTAGTAACAAGAATCTCTGAGAGATATATTTTCTTTAATGAAATATTTTCTCCCCCCAAATTGAAAGAGGTTGTGTACAGATATTGTGGTCCGTCCGGGCCCTTAAAACTCTTTGTACTTCAGCATATTGGAGTAAATTTGTTCTCATTATGATGCTGATGGGGTTAAAATTGTGAACCATCTTGTTCCTCTTGATCTCCAGAGTGATGAGGATTTAGCGTCCATTTTTCAGTCATGTCCTGGGTTCTTTTCGGGTGAATTGTTACCGCATTTGTATTTCGGACAACTCCCCTTTACTGAGTAGGATTTTAGCTTATTTAGGAAAAATGAAAAGAAATACAAATTGCTATACAATTAATCATATTGTATTTATGTCGCTTCCGCCCTTCCTTTCCGCACTAAACGATCTGATGAATTTGCTGTCTGCATGTGTCAAGTTCCCAGTATTATTATTATTTTTTTTTTTAATTATTCGTGGTTTTTATGTTTGGGTCTAATCTAATGACATCCAAAAATGGGAATTTGGAGGGAGTTAGGCTTCCACTGAATTTTGCCCTAACCAGCCGGAACCATCCAAGCTACATTACCCTGGCAAGAGACTCCTTTTTTTGATAAGTTCATGGAAGAAACGATAAAAATGTAGTTTTGTTGCGGTGAAGCATTTATTAGGCCCTTACAAAGTGAAGCCATCGATCTTTTATCTCTGATTTCCTGCGGTTGCTTATCTGTCTGCAGTCCGCAGGATTTATATGCCCGTCCAAATTAATAACTAAAATTACTGGCTAACCATAGAACCCATACTGATTATTACAAAGAAGTGTGGCTATTTGACACTAACATCTAGATTTGCAAATTAATTAAACACGGTCGAAGCAAGAACATACGAGCAATTATCACCATTTTTTTTATTAGGTCTACCACTGCCTCCAATGAGATTGTGAGCCAATTACATTATATATTTACATAATTACATCCCCAATAAAAGTTGAAACGCAATCATCAATTCATCATCTTGTCTCTCGTTAACAACACATCAATGCATTGCATGCTGAAAAGAATTTCAAGCCGAGTAAGGTCTGACCGTAAGTGGCCCAAAAAAAGGGTACTTTGCTTTTGCTTTTGCAATAGTAACACGTGTCCCTCTCTCCCTTCCTTAATCTGTCAGTTATGCTCAATAACTTCCGAAATAATCGCTGCCATATCTTCTCTATCTTGAACTTTTTACTGAGTCTAATCATATCCAGTAAATCCGCTCATATGAGACCTATTCAGATCAAAAGGTGTAGTTACTTAGTTACCCATTTCAGTTTCAATCATCGACTCTCTCTCTCTTTTACTATATCATCATCAATAATCATCTTCACTGCCCTCTTCGTCTTATGAACACTCACACTCTCTCTCCGCTTTCTTATTCTTGAATGCTAGAAACATGACCCTTAAGGGCGGCACCAGCCAAGCCTGTGCTGTGTGCAAGTACCAAAGGAGGAGGTGCTCTGCTGAATGCCTTTTAGCACCATATTTTCCTCCCGATCAACCGAAAATGTTCCAAAATGCTCACAAGTTATTTGGTGTAAGCAACATTGTCAAGATTATCAAGAATTTGGATTCTGATGAACAGAAGGCTGAAGCAATGCGATCCATCATTTACCAAGCTAATATACGCGACAGGTTTCCTGTCCATGGTTGCTGGGGCATCATCTGTCAGTTACGGTATCAAATTTGGCAGGCGGAGGAAGAGCTACACGCCGTTCATGCACAACTTGAGATGTACAGGCAGCATTATCAACAACAGGTTTCGACCATGACTGATGATGTTCCTTCACAATTAGAACTAGGCATAGGCATGGCACCACCTAATGCTCTCTCTCTTTTTAACCATAATCCACAGCAGCAGCCTTACAATGCTGCTGCTCTGCCACTCTCGCAGCAGCATTCTTACTCGAATAACAGTTACAATTCTCCTTACATGGATGTCAAAGATAGTAGTGTTTCCAATTCTTTGTGGATACAACATCCGTATGCTATCAACAACAACGCCAATTCTTTGGCGATTCAGTCCCAATTAATTGCCTCACAACCCCTTACGATCCAGCAGGAAGTCGTGCAGGACTACGACGAGATGCATCCCTTTTTTGATACAATCGATGACAGGCAGTCTTACATAGATTCCAAAGAGGCTTACGAGTCAAGGTAATCAATCTTGTACCATGCCCTTACTTCTTTATTTAGTGATCATTGAAATTCGTTACAGTTTGTATTTTCGCTTGCAGCTCGGAAGAATCATTGAAAGACACAACACAATCCATTGAGCACGTTGCGGAAAACGAACTGAAGAGCGCTGCTGCATGTTTTAGTCTTACCAGTGTTAATTGATCAACAAACCCAGAGAAGATTAGTGCGATAATTTTTTTTTTTTTTTTGTTCAAGTTGTCATATTGTTTTCATAGGGTAGATTCCACAGTTTTGAGCCTTTTTTTTTTATTATATATTTTCATTTTCTTTTTCGGTATATTTTAAGCATTTCATAGCCGCCTATCGTAGATCTTCAATCAACTATTCACTTAATTAAATTTCATGTCATAGTTCTTCAAATATATTTTTTTTGCATTTTGTTATCTTTTGTACTTTCAAGTACTTCCAAATTAATAATTTTATGTGCATTTTTGTGGGACTTCATCATTAATTTGGAGCACTGGCAAAACCTAGTAGTTACCAAACTGATATATTTATGTTCAAAAATAATAAATGCGTTGAATCTGAAATTCAACCAAATCCAAGCACAAATAGATTTATCATGGACAATAAAATAGATTGTTCAAATCATTAAGCAGCAATAGAATGCTTTCGTTCCATCACAAGCACAAAAAAATTATTGATCCATGCATAGAGAGTTCATCTCTCTCTACAAAGTAGCTTTGAGTCAAGCAATTACTCCACCACCCACTATCGAAGAGAGAATCATACAAGCCTAGTGTTGTAAGATCCACAAAAGGAGCATTTGTGATAAAGCCAATGGAAGGAAGCTGCTCCTTTCTTCTCACAATCGTTACACAGTATCACCTGTGATTCCTTTCACAGTCCATAAAAAAATATATCTGGTGATATATTTGCAACGTTTAAAGGTATAAGAGGATTACGAACCTGAGTTTGGCCTAAATACTCTGGTGGCATTTTCTCCTCTGCCAACAGTGCATCTAACATACTAAAGTACACCTACGAAAAAAAGAAAATTCACCAGTAAAAGCTTAAAGACTTTTCCCCGATAGTTACAAGCAGGCATATTCCACATGCGACAGTCAATAACGAGCTTTTTAATAAAGATTTTGGAATTTATCATTCTAGAATAAAGCCAATGTACTAGACATCAGCAGAAAATCCAAGCCAAGGAATACAAGAATTTATTACGGCGAATTAGTAACTGACCTTCATGTCCCCAAGTGACTTGCTGCAGATAGGGCAGGTATAGTGGGTACAAGTGTAATCCTAGAATCAGCACCAGAGTTGTCAATAAAGCCGTCCATATAATAAAAAATCTCAGAGATGGACCAGGGCAGAATTACAAGAGCCATGTACCTGGAAACATGTCGAGTGCATCATGTGCCCACATGGAAGGGCCTTCGCTGGAGTGGTAGAAGAAAAGAGGTCTTCGTGGCAGATTGGGCAGTTATCCATAAAAGATTTCTCCCTACATATATGCACTTGGAGAGACCGCGACATGCAAGCATTGCAATTCATGCAATGAAAATAGTCAATGCCCAATCCCTTCCCTACTCTGCACAGATTACAATAAGGGCAGTGGTAGATTTCCCTGTTGCAGGATTTCTTTTAGAAGCTCCACAATCAATAATTAATATACCTAATATCAACATACCCAGATAAGATATGCCAAGTAAATCTGAACTTATCCTAGACTGTTGCAATTTGCTAAAAAATAAGTGGAACACGTAAAAGTATTTTGATAGGAAAGATCAGAAATGTTTCTGCCAAAAACTCCATGAATTCAAATTTGAGGTCATGCAAAAGAATGTATAATAATTAAGTGAATCTTTGAAGACAGCATATCGATAGCTAATCATCCCAAAATGAGAAGGCTTGAAAATCATCAATTATGCTACATCACCTTTCGTCATCAAATAATTTGCAGATCCTGCAATAATATCTTGCCATGGAAAAGTTCTTGCAGGAAGTAGTTGAGCATGTGGACCCAACTGGCTGAATTATCAAGCATTTCATGCACATCATCTCTGATATAGATTTTCTGTATGCATATTGAAAAATTAATATGAAAGTATGCGAAGGAGACAACAAAAGCCTCAAAATTCTAAGGATGAAAGATAAAGTATCTGACACTGTTGTTACCTATCCAATGCATGATCAACTACCTCATCATGGCAGTGTATGCATGTATAAAGACTGTTGCAGCAGGTGGCCACAAGCTTACAGTTCCTCTTGTAATGTTTGCAACCAAAGATTAGTTTCTCAGTGTCTCGATAAGATGGCTGCTGACCTGGAATTTCTTCCCCACTACTTGAGATGGTTACTTTTGAATGTGTCATCTGTTGTCCAGTGATCCAACGGCTAAACCATGTGTGGATATGAGTGTCATGTTTCATAAATTTACAGTGCAGAATATAGAGTTAACAACAAATATTACTAAGCTGCCTAAGCATGTTGATGCCTTCTAGTTCTAGCAGCACATTGTCTGTACAATGCACTTTGACATAAAATGCAAGCATGCGCCATTTTGGCTACAGTTTGTTTTGAAGTTGATTATGATTAGAACCAATCCATCCAATGTCATCTTTTATATTTGGGGAAAAGCATAGTTGAGAGAAAAACCATTTGCATTGATGGCCATGTAACAGACAATCTTGACAGTTTTCTCCAAAGAAATGTCCAGAACTCGGATTACTAGAATGAATATGAGCATGACACCCAGCACAAGGATGACTTGCACACAAATTGAGATAGTCTACATTTGCATCATAAAAAAAAAAAAAAAAATGGATAAATCCTTGACTATCCTCTAGAAAAGAGGGAATAAACCAAAAGCTTTAGTTGGAAGGAAATGCTTATTACCTCATTAGCAGGTTCTGGATTATAAATGATTTTTTCTGAGGATCTAAGGAAGAATCACGCGATACTCTTCTGATTGCAGCCTCCAGACTTTCTTGACTCACTGCCAAAATGTTCTCGTGATTCCTACACTTCTCTGGAAAATTTTGACCTGGTTTATCAATCCAAGCCATGAGACCAACCGCTTCATTGCTTCTCGTCTTGTCACCATCACTACAAAGCTTTATACACTTTGAACATTCATAATTACTTAGTTCTTCGATAAAATTTTGTTCTTTACAGCCCACACTACTCTTCCGTAACGGCCCAATATCAGTCCCATTGTAATTGTTTTGTGTAAAATTGCTGCCTTTTTTGCAAGATTCTCCATTCCACTCTTCAGGAACTTCTTTAGACAGATATGTTGAAATAATCTCCAAAGGATCTCCAGCAAATATGGGAGAAACACTTGACTCAACTCTCGCACTGGTCATATCATACCCCTCCCACCATTCTCCTAACCATTCTTCAAACATTGTACACTTCGTGGCACTGCACCACAAGGACATCATGGTATTCTGTTCTCTTGGTGTTAACGATGCCATCAACCATGGTAGCATATCTTGTAAAGTTTCTGCCCTTATTCTTCCAAGCATGCATTTTATGATCTTTTCTTGCTCCTCAATAGAGAAGCATTCTCTGAATAAGGGCCACAGTTCAGTTTCTTCACGATGTATATGTTCTGATAATAATTTATGCATCGATTTGCATATATCTTGGAGCCTGATGCATAATTGTTTATACTTCAACATTCTCTTATCCTGTACATTTGATTCATTACTAGAAACCGAAGCCTGTAATTCAAGCATCTCAATCAGAATGTTTGAAATCTTTTTAAAATGTTCAGCTTCCAATCTGTGGTCAATGGAGTATGAGTGACTAATATTCTGCAGTTTTCCCTTTGCCTCCATAGCAGGAAAGGCGATCTCATCCTCTGCGTCACTATGGATTTCATATAGAAGTCGTATTAGATTGAAACGCCGGTGGAATTCCACAAGGAACAGAGCATTTTCAGCCAATTGAGCTGAACCAAAGACAAGGTAATCCAAATCTTTCTTCAGTGCCTTGTGGAAGAAGAAGATGAGGTCCATTGGGATTGGTTCGTCAATTATGGAACCAGAACAACTCTTTTCAACTGAAAGCTTTGGCAAGGGATCGAATGCCCTTATTGTTTGTGGGAAAGATATGAGCAGACTGGTTCCACTCGAACATGATGTCTCGTACTTCTTAGCAGTGTGGAATGGAGAAGATGAAGAGTATGGATACCATTTGTTGTCCTTGTCGGAAAAAATTGGATCAGTTTGTCCTTGTTTTGTTCCTTTACAAGCTTCAACATCCGGGAACAAGGACGAAAATTCAATGGCTTGCTTCTCACACAGAAATGAGCATTTGCTTTTGAACATTTTCTGCAAGTTCATTCTGAAATTTTCAACCGAGATTTTTCCTGAACAGCCAATACGGAACCACTCCTGTAATAGGTATGTAAATGATTTATTGATAAAGGGACCTCCATGATTTATGCCGTAAAGAATGGACCTAGACTCATCCTCAGATAAGTAAGCTGAGAACCAAGTGATCACACACTTTAGTAACCCGAGCGGCATCATATAAAGGGTCCTGTACAGAAGGTGCTGCTGCATTTCAAGGCTGCAGCACTGGTCAAAGATGGTTAGCACTTCATAATAAAAAGAACAAAGTACCAAATGAAAGTAGTGAAGAAAATATTATCTAATTAATTCCCCGGGCCTGAGATTAAAGTAAAATTTACTAAAGTTGATCAGATGGACAATAATTCAGGAATTACAAAGGTATTATAGAATATTCAAAGTTACTGTTAGTTTTTATAAGAACATTAATAAACAAAATAAACAGTATACCTCTGTTTCTTGAAAAGCAAACTGTTTCCTGACATCTATCACAAAAGACTCCAGTTCCCAGATGAGCTTCTCCACAAACTTGCATGGAGGGTTACTGTTATGAAAATAATGGTATAGCAGCTGCTGTAAAGGTTCAACATGAAATTGTTCTTTAGGACGAGCAGGACAGCCACTGGGAAGCTCATTTATCCCAGGATAATAAAATCTTTCCAATGCAGTGCTATAAACCAGAAAAAACAACTTTTAGATTTATCATATTCAATAATTATAATGAAAGAAATAAAGAAAGAGTTTCTACTTGACACCTTGAATAAGTAGAGTCTATGACCAGGAAATGCTTGAGCAAAAAATTAATTACCCATAGAATATAAGGACATCAACAAGGAGTTTCAGCTGCACTGCTACAGAATGCAGATCAGAAAAAGCATTTGAACTTTTCATTTGAAATAGGCTTTCCAGAATTCCTTCCAAATCTTTTCTTATGATTCTGTGCCAAGGCAGAAGGCCACTAACTGGACTCTGTTCAACATTTGCATGTAGACCACAAACTCTCTTCCGATCCCGATTTTCTCCAGAATAACTCTTAGATTCGAGCAATTTTGGGATGCTTTTCATATTTGCAGATCCGTCAAGATGTTGAACTATTTTCTCGTTCTTAACGAAAAAATCCCAAAAAGTGGGTTGGCTGTTGCTATGAAGCCAAGAAGTTAACACCTGCAAAAATATATTTAAACTGATGACATTCTGGAAGATTATTTGGAGAGGGTGAGAATTTAATCCTGAATCTACCTCTTGCAGTGTTGTTTCCTCAGATACAATTTCTTTTATACAATGTCTGACTTCTACTTTTGCATCCTCGGAGAGAAAGGACAACATCCATGGCAAAAGCACCTCCAGCAGCATTACCGGAACACTGCACAGAAATTGACACACAAGTGAAGCCTGTTCTGTAGAAGAGAACTGCTTCACCAGCAAAGGAAAAACCTGCATCCCCACAGCTAGTATGTTATTACACTCAACACTGCCATATGATATAAAGGATCATTTATCATAAAGAATTCTAGAATTGCTTTATGAAAAAAAATATATATATTAAAATAATACTAGAAATTACTCAAAGTTAAAACCAACAGATACTTTGTTACAAGTATTAATTAAATGACCGGTTACCTCAATAACATATATAGATATGAAGCATCACTGTAGATGGGCAGAAGTTTATCTGTTGCAATATCAATGGACACAGATCCAAAGGAGTCTCCTTGTTGAATTTAATATGCTTAATGTGGTACATTCTTTTAAAACTGGACCGAATGCTGAAAAAAAAAGGAGGAACTGCTAGCCATCCGATGCCTATTCTTGATTTCTTTGTATTTCTTAAACGCTCATTTATGTTTTCCAATGTTGAAACATTCACAGTCAGGATAACATATGCTGAATTTTGACCAAACTGACATTATCAGCAATACTCCACTAGAATATGTGAAGTTCCGCAAGCTGAAAATATTTCCCCAATCCTAAATCATTATATCTCCTCACTAGTGAACTTTTTCAATATTATCATCCACTCTCTTTGTTCTATTACATGCTAGCTGCATAAAAGGCTACCTCGTAAGCAGTTTAAGGCTCTTGAACGTAAATTTCATCTTAAGTTGACAATCACTTTGTTGATTGTTTAATTTACCTCATCTTCATGAATGCCACCTTAATTAACAAGTGAAGCAGTTGGATATTTTTAACTTAAAACATACTTACGAAATGCCATGCCATATCAAATTGACAAATTCTAATTAATTATGTGTTGTAGAATGATACGTAACTAAGTCATGCCAGAGGTCTTAGAGCTGATCATTCAAAATTGAAATCATTAATTTAGAAAAATGTAGTAGTCATGTCAAATTAATTTAAAAGTTTTTACCGACTGATTACCAAGTGAGAAACCATAAGTTGTTTGAACTAGGTAAGAAGCAAAATTCATGACTAGCCCTAAAAGTGTACCAGAATAACTTGAATTATGAGAAAACATATAAGCCTATGAAGTTCCTCAACCAAGCAACATTACCGTAAAGGTGTAGAAAAATATATATCTACCTGCTCTTCTTCTTTCAGCATGTGCTGGCAAATGAAGGTCTTGATGGTGCCGATGCAAAAGACAACTTCTTGAAATGGCCTGGATACATTTTCACTTCCCCCCAGTAAAACATTCAGGCGATCAAAAACAGAGTCAAAGAGCTCATCTATACTTTCATGTTCAAGTGAATATGTAGAGACCACATTTTTTATATGTGCGTCTAGTGCCAAAAAGATCACCTGTCAAGAAAATATAAGTTAATTTCACTCTTGAAACCATAGTGTTTTACAAGGAATGCAAAACGAAGGGAAAATTGGGGAAAAGGATAACAAATATCAGAAGCTAAAAACAACATTATCACTAATTCCTGTTTTCTCACTTTATTTATGACTAACATCCAACTTTTTGGACCTTTTGGTCAAATTGCTTAAATATATACGTCCAGAATTGTAACTGAGGTCGTTCCTAAATCCTACTCGTTTGACTTGATAAAGTTTTACAGCCCAGTAAATTATATAGACTTTAATTAATGGAAGTCAGAGTCTGAAAAATTCAACGTTTACGTTCTTAGAGCAAGTTATCATAATACCCCAAAACATTGGCCCCGGGAAAATGAAATAAATCCAAATGCAGCCTCTTAGAAATCCGCAGTTCACAATTATGGAAATCTAGTTTGAAAACTCATCAATTATCACTTCATTTAACTACTTGCTCAGTTTTCAAAAAAAATTAAAAATGGTACGTTTCTAAAAGAAGCTAAACAAAAATAATAATAACACCGGTTAAATTGAGTTCTCTAACAATTGCCCCAAACAATTTTGTAATAAAGCTTCTTTTGTAATTGAATTTTGCACCAAATTCAATTTTCTAATTATCACTAGTTTAACTAAAAGATTTTAGTTTGACTTTTCTTAGTAGCATTTTCTCGGTAACCAAACAGAAATATTGAAGCGTATGAATTAGAGTGTGCGTGCGTGAGTGAATTAAGATGACCTCGTCTTCAGCGACACAGTGATACTTATAAACAACTTTCAAGAACTCGAATCTCCGTTGGAGCTCGAGTATGAGATTCCGGTCGTGAAATCCACGCTCCAAAGCCGTAACCGCTAAGCGATGAAGCTCGACAAGCTCGGCGCGTTGAGCCTTGTGGAAATAAACGAGTAAAAGAATCGGAGCATCGGCAAGGCCGACGCCGGGGAAGGTCTCGGACTCCGAAAGTGGAGGCGCTTCGTCCTCGTCCTTGTCGGCCGCGTTCTCCGTAGAATCTCCGCCGTCCATTTACAGACTGCATCAACGACGATAAAGCGAAGGGGAAGGTTTCGCATTGGGGATGCTGCTCGATTTAACTCTCTGTGTGTGTCGTGTTTAGTTTCTTTGAATAGAAATTATTTTTAATTTTAACGTCTACTTGAATTTGGTTTTTGATTATTGTTATCGCCACGGAGGTGATCGAGACCTTATACCGAACGGCCAACGGTTGTCCGTATTTCGTTGCGATCGTGTGGTTACTCCACGCGCCATATATTTTATAAAAGCGGGGAATAACGGGGGCCCATATGCTCCATTTTTCATCCGGTCGAAGAATGCATGTCATAGAAATTATGTTTACTACTTACGTCTATATTATATTTTTATTATATATTTCTTTCATTCTGTTAGAGATAACATATAAAATTAATATTTTTTATTCGTTTATTATTTTACCTTTTCTTAGAGGATTTTATGATATTTCTAAGTAGTTTGACATCCAAATTTAAGAGAACATGAAAACGATTAGACTTGTGTAATTATTGAAGTAGTGCTTGCATTTTTTATGGGTGAGGATAATTCCACCTTATTATTTCTGTAAGCCCACTCTACTTCTAAAACATATTCACAATAAATGCATATTATTTTTAATAAATATAGATCAACAAAAATATTTGCATAATTAATCAATTAAATCACTCTTATTGTTTTACTTTTTTTTTACTATTAAGGTTACTTTAATATAAGGTGTATTTAATTATTTTATCTTTATGACATAAAATGACCCAATTACGTGAAGAAATATGTGTTCTTATATTTAATATTGTAGCTACTTAATTTTTTTGACTTAGATTAACTTTCTAAATGAAGTCTAATCATTTTCAACATTTCACATATAAATGGCAAAAATTTGATAGCTTAATAATTTACATGAGTATTGGCTTATAACGACATTATGTTAGCTTAATTAAGAGTTAATAATCATACTAATAAAGTAGAATTGACCATTTAAAAATAATGAATTTGTAAAAAATTAAAAAAAAAGTTGAAGTTAAAGAAAATATTTGGTGCTTTTAGCTTTTAAGGATAAACTAGTCAATTTAAATTTAGGCTAAAATAATCTTAGTTTTCAAACATAATAAAAAAAATTCTAAGTCACAAAAATAAATTAAGATATAAAAAAAATTAAGAATTTAAGAAGGATTTACAGGATTGATTCTTTAGAATTCTTCTTTTTTTGAAATTTATAAAAATAATGTGAATTTTTTTATAATTTTCTTTTAGAAGTATGGTGGATTTATAGAATTTGTGGGGTAGAAATATCACCACTCTTTCTTTATTTTTTTTTTCTAATCCTAATAACTTGGGTCAAATTTAAATTTAAATTTTAAAATATCACACCTTGAATAATTATTTTGCCCTCATTTTCACAATTAATTATGTTATCTCTTAATGGAAAGGATAAAACAAGTAATTAAAAGTCTAATAAGATTGTAACTAGTAAGTATAACATTTATAAAGGATAAAACATGCGTTCTCCCTCCCCACTTTTTTTCCTTACCATTTTCAAATAATAAAATAATTTTTTATACATATCAAGTAGATCCTTGATGGATGATGATCCCTTGCAAAAAAAAGAGTAATGACGTTTGTACAACAATTGAAAATCAACACTAAAATCAAAATATATTTTTTTCTTTTACAGTGAAGTATTTTTTAAAATTTTTTTAGTGATTATGTGTTATTTTTGTGTTACTTTGATGGGCTTGGGCCGGCACGGCACGGCCCGTTAACCATCTATACACAACAACACATACCACTAATCCTTGCAAAATATATAAATTATCTTATAATATATGTGTATTTTACTGTTACAAAATAGACGACTACACCAAAAATTTAGATTAATTTGGTCCCTTTTGGCTTCTTTTAGTTTAGTTCTTAGTTTTATAAAAATAAAAAAATAAATAATGAATTTTGAAACGATTGTCAATTTTATGATTTCAAACTATAAAAGTAAAAAAAAGAATTTATATTTTACGTGTTTTATACAGGCAGTGATTTTATTACCATGTGCGTGCCCTCACTTTAAAATACCACTTCTATATTTATCCCGCTTCAATAAATAAAGTATATTCCAAAATTTTAGTGGGGGCCCAGACCAAGTACATATTTGGTAAAACCAAACAAATTAAATCTCTCTTTATAAAATATGACGAATTTATTACTGTCATGTTATTATCCCATAAAATTTGGAGCATACTATAATTTCTCGTTCTACAATCTACAGGAGCGTACCTGCATACGCATCAACTGATAACGGATATTTCTGGGCGGAATCTTGAATAGTGGTAAATGGTTAGGTGACTCGGCTCGATATTAATCGGAGAATGAATCTAACGCGCTACGAAAGAGAGTGGAAGTATAATAAATTTTCGTATTATTTAAATTTCCCGCCATGTCATTGTTCACAACGGTTCGATTATCTTAATAAGGAGTAGAGATTGAAGATTACGTGGGGTTCAGTTTAAACTTTAAAGATTTAAGAGGTGTGATTTAGGGCCTAGACCACGCCGCCCGTATCTTGTAACTACGTGTGAGTCAGCTGCTCGAAATCCTTTCTTTTTGTGATTTCTCGGGTCGCTACTCCCGCGTGTGTTCAACCTGGGATGCCACGTGCTCTCTTGTTGCCCGCTCGTTCCCTTATCCACGTGGACCTTTCCTCATCATTTGGGTGACATTTTTTCTGGAAAATAATATTTACCGCGGGTCAAATCCTGAAAATAAAATGCAGCGTTTTATTAAAAGCCAAAAAAGACACCATTTTTCTTGCCAAATATTTCTCATTTCCTTCGTCCATGGAGCTCCAGCCATAGCCAAATATTTCCCATTTCCTTTCCTTTGTCGATCGAGCTCCAGCCACAGCCATTCGCAAATCGCAATCCACAATCCGTGCCAGAAATTGCCATTCACAATCCACAACTTACAGCCACGGCTCCACACAGAGCATGACTCCCACAACCATCACGCGGCAGCAAGATTGAGCTCTTTAACATTCAGAGAGCAGATTTAGTTGCAAAAGTTTATTTTTAATTTGCTTGCGAGTTGAGATATTTCGAAGTCTTTTTTTTTTATTAAGTTACTAAGCCAAAAGCTTCTGCTACGATTTTGCTAGCATGAGAAGCAAATTAAGAGACTTTTACTTGTTTATTTATACTTTTGGTAGTTGCTGCAAGTGATTTTTCTTTTTGAATTGTTTTCTTTTGACACTTGTGTTGAACAACGAAATGTAATGTCGTGAAGAAGAGGATGACAAAATTTGAAGATTATGAATGCGCAAGTGTTTTTTTCCCTTTTCATAAATGTGTAATTGAAAGTTTGAACTTTACCTTCTTACTTTTTTTTTTCATAAATTGCTCATGGTGCAGTCTCTTTTTGCTGGTTGAAGAAACAATTAAGGGAGTCTGTAGTTGGGAATAAAGAGGAAACGAAAATGAAAAGAGAAAGCAGAAGTTAAGTCCTTGGTGCATGCAAATAGCATTTTTTAATTAAAAAAACTAATTCTCAAAACGACATCATTTTCAAAAGTTTTGGGGTTTGACCCGGGGTAAATATTAGTGCTATTTTTTTTAAAAAAAGGGTTGATTAAGTTTTTGATATGTTGGTTCAAATGAAAATATCAAAAGAGCTAAACACTGGATAATTGACGAATGATTGAAAATCAACTCCCTCGCTGGTGAATTAAATTGAGACAATTCACCATACATCAACTTTAAGGATGATTACTGTAAGGTTATTATCCCATAAAATTTAGAACACACTGTAATTTTTTTTTAAGTTACAGCTGTTGTGAAATAAAAGTTATAACTGTGAAGTAGAACTAAGAAAAAATGGATGTTGAGCTGCCAAAACTCAGTTGCAAGGTGTTACTAAACCAAAGTTTAGTTGTAACACATCACTCCCAAACGCACTCAATATTGTGTAAATTGTATTGGATTATACCGTATTGCATTAAGTCATAAATACAATATCATGTTTGATGTCGTATAAACTATATTATATATAATATTATTTTATAGTATTATTTCATGTTTAATATTAAAATGAGATTAATATTATCTAAACTCCTTAATATTTTAATGTTATATTGTGAATTTTTTAATTTAGTTATTAAATAATTACTTTTATATATTATAAAAATAACTGAATAATATACTAATCATCAAATATTATAATATTATTACCTAATATTGTATTATAATATAATATAACTCATTTTTATATATTATCTATTACCTATAAAAGATAATATAATACAAATTACATTAATATTTTAATACAATATAATGTTATATATTAAATGCAATTTTGAATTAATCTTACTTATTAATGTCAAATATAATTTTTTAATTTAAATTTATTAAATTAAAATAATTAAAAAATTTAAAAAAATGTTTTTAACATATTTAAAGTAAAATAATTAAAAGGATTTGATACGTTAAAAAACTTTTTTTAATTATTTATCATTAAAGGAGGCTAAATTGGCATGTCAAGGTGCGCTCGGTAAAGGACTACCTAAAGGTAGATATACTAAGTAACATGGTACACTTAGTAGTGGGTTGCCTTATACATTAGCAAGTTGTGGTGCGTTCAGTAGCGAACAACCCAAGATTAAGGCTAAATCTGCAAGCCAAAATGAAGAAACCTGACCTAATTCTAAAATGCTCTACAACACTCTACACTTGTAATTATCTAGATAATTTTTACACTTTTGTATAGCTAGATTTCTGTAGAACTTAGAAGATGCTTTTAGGCAAGTTGCACAAGTTGCTCAGGTAGCATGGAAAGCTTTAGACTTAGGTAAGCCTCCCAATAAATAGTGCATGACACTTGTTATTTTGCATAACGCACACCACACTAAGCACAAACAACTCAAGTATATTTCTAAAGCTCTCTTGTATTTTTTTTTCTTTCGAGTAATAAAATTCTCTTTAACTACATTACTCTCTCTTCACTCTAGTTTTCTCACAGTCATCATTTCTTAACTAGTGTGAGAAGTTCGATAAGTTTACTTACTAACTTTTGTTGCTAGAAGTTGTTTAAGTGTGACACGGATTGTTGCACTAAGTAATCATCTCGTGACAATTTAATATATTCTCAACTAATATTTCTTTGACACGTATCTTTTTTTAAATAAAAATAATAATAACTGTGGCATCATCTTAATCTGTCTTTAGTTTTTTTTCCTTTTGGTTTCTGTACAGTAGATTCTATTGTAGACAAATGATATATATTATTATTGCATAAAAAACAAACAATGGACATATAAAAAAAAAAGACTATCAAATATAAAATAACAATGGTATACATATCAACTAACAAATGAAACAATCCAACCAACTAACATGACATAGCTAGAATTCCATTTCCACCGACAGAAGGGAACAAGAACAAAAGCAACACGACAACGCGGCATATCACCATTAAATCAAAGAAAATCATAATTTCTTGAAAATTACAACAATGTAAATTGAAAATAAATTATGAGTGGACCAAGAAGCACGTCTGTGTGGTCCTCAACCGCCAAAGCAATGTGTGTGGTCCAACAAACCAAGTTGTTGGGGTTTATATATAAAGGCGTGTTGGAATTATTAAAATTAGTTATATAGCTTTTTCAGAGAAAAAAACTCTTTTTTTTTTAATCAAACAAACTTAAAAAAACAAAATAAGTGGGTCTGAAAAAAAGAAAAGTACTTCATAGGCTAAACCACGATTGGATCCGTGTTCGTTCCAAATTTGATGACTTAGCGGACCATGTTTACTCATTGAAAACGCCACCATTATTTTATGGTGAGAAATTATTCACCGTCTATTTATTTTTTTAATTTTTTTAAAAATATATAATTTTTTTTTTACTAAAATCCACCTAAAGTTACATTTCTTTTCACTTTTCCACTTCCGTTTAGAATTCGTTAAGGAAATTAACGAAATATTACTTAAATGACTTTTTTACCCTCAAATGTAAAAAATAATTTATCCATCGACCACCTGTTTTTTTCGTATTTTTTCAGAAATACACAATTTTTAATTTTTTTTAACCTCCACTCGAAGTTGTATTGTTTTACACCTATCCACCACTGTATCATTGTGAAATGACAATTTACCCTTATGATGTTAGCAAAGTTATAACGGTCTCCAAACGGAAGTGGAAAAGTGAAAAGAAATGTAATTTCAGGTGGATTCCAGCAAAAAAAAAAAGAATTATATATTTTTAAAAAACGGTGAAAAAACAGGTGGACGGTGGATAATTTCTCTTTTATGGTAGGGTCCCTCTGTCGTGTTAGTGGAGCACTGATGTCCATAATAAACCATGAGAAAACAATGATTTTTTTTTAAATATTCAAAACAAAACCATTTTGAATAACATTTTTATCAATTTTTTGTCAAGTTTTATTAAGGGTTAATTTCCGAGCTCATAAATTAATTATTTTTAAATAATTTTTTATTTTAAAAATTTTCAATTTACTATTATTTTTATCAAGAAACCAAAAAAAAAAGACACATCCTCATTTTTTTCTTTTATCTTTTGAATAAAAATAAAATAATTTAATATTTTTAAAAGTAAAAAATAATTTAAAAATAATTAATTTACATAGAGATAATTCAAGATTTATCCCTTAATTAACTTAAAATAATTTATATTCCAGTTGGTTGTTTAACTGATTTATGGCAGCAACTCCATAGAAATAGATTACATCTCATCGTTACTTTTTAGAAAATGTAGTCCATCTTCAACGCTATTAACAAAAACGGACATGTTAGCCAAATGCATGTCCAGTGATTGTTGTCGAGAAGAAGTTTTTTTCTATTCTCTATACTCTTTGGCTAATATTACCAATTCCCAATTCAACGCCATAAGCAAATCCCATTACAGTTAAGAGGTTTCGCAAAAGGAATAAAATCATCTCTTCATCTGAATTCTACTGAGTTTTTAAAGACCTTATGTCATGTGTCTTTTACTAGTAATGTATAGGTAAGATTTAATTTTTAATTTTTAATTTTTATTCATTTATTAACAACCAATCAACAATTGAATAATTTGTTCAGGACATGATCAGATTATGAGAGAATTCCGATCTTTCGTAAAAACAAGAACCAGCTAGCACATGACATGACATGCATTTCAAATTATATATTGATAACAAACTATCTAGATATGATAGAAGAAATAAACTGAGATTGTATATTTGATACCAAACGATCTATAACACGCTTGTTTTATATCACATTTGTACAATCATCGTAAGCAACAATATTAATTAACATGTTTGATTAAGAGCCAGTTTGGGATTGCGGAGGTTGATAAAATAAGTTGCTGATTAAAAAAGTAGCTTGGTGTTTAGTAAATTGTGATGTTGCGGTTGTTGTGAGTTTGAAAAGTAGAGTACATGCGTTTGGTAAATCTTATTACGGAAGTGCTGTTATATTCTATAATGACCAAAATGGACTTTTAATTTTTTTTTACTTTATATTTAATAAATTGTTTAAACATACTTTTTTCTTAAATGTGTAAAATTAATTAAAAAAACTCAATTAAGAAAAATTTGAAGAATTTCATAATCTATTACATAAAATATGATTAAAATTTATACTTTTATATAATCTAAATAAAATAAAAAGTAATATGTATTACATTCATAATAATTGTTTTGCAAAAAAATTGTGGCAGTAATATAATATATAATGATTTATATATTAAGGTTTATGGATAAATATGATATAATTGTCTTTTTATCAAAATACTAAAGTTATAATAGGTATTTTAAAAAGGCGTAGTAGCTTATTGAATAAGCTGCTTATAAAAAGCAACCATCTACCTGCTTTTAAAAGCTGCTGACGAAATGGAGAAAATTATGAAATAAGTTAATTTTACAAAATTTACCAAATAATATTTTTGTCAAAAATTATAAAATAAGTAACTTATTGAGTTTTAAGCTCAATCCCAAACATGGTTTAAATAAGAGCATCCAACTTATTTGGGACATGATATATATGGGAAAAATGTGCCAATTTTAAAGCAAATCGATTATTCTTAAAATCTTAAATATTGCTAAGCCGACCTGTAGATTATGTTATTATAATATATAATGTAGAAATTAGTTTAGTTAATATTATTGCAACAATATGGACTTCATGGCCCTACTGATAAAAGAAATGATAAAAGCTGAAATATTAAGTAGGAAAATTAATTGTTAGAAAATTTTAGTGGTAAAATAATATGTCAGAGAATATTATGTGTAAGAGTGATAATAGATTGCTTCACTTAAATGTAAAATAGATTGCTTCACTTAAATGTATCTCATATATAAGTGAAGTTAAACCATTTTTGTAGGGAAAAGGATAAATGCACCCCCAACGTTTAGGCAAATTGATAAAAATCCTCCTAACGTTTTAAAAAGACATTTACACCTCCAATTTATTATAATTTTACTATTATACCCTTCTAGCACATAAAAAAATATTATTAGATTATCCAATTTATTTATATATTGTTAATAAAATTATAAATATATCCTCATTGCCTCATTCTTCTATTTAAATTTTTATCAACAACCAATTTTCAAAAAAGACATCTACACACTTAAAAAAAATTGTAAATAAATTATAATTTTAAAAATAAAATTAGTTATTAATACCATAATAAATAACATAGAAAATTAGTTATAAATATACAAGTTTAAATGATTGACATGTGGAGAATCGTTAAATATACAAGTTTAAAGTTTAAATAAAATTGGTTATTAATAATTTATTTACAAGTTTAATGTTTTTAAAATTATAATTTATTTACAATTTTTTTAGGTATATAGATTTTTTTTTGAAATTGATTATTGATAAAAATTTAAATAGATGAATTGGGCAATGATAGTATATTTATTATTTTTTTATAATATCCAACTTATCTATTTATAATTTTGTTAACAATATATAGACAAATTGAATAATCTAATAATTATTTTATATGAGAGAAGGGTATAATGATAAAATTATAATAAATTAGGGTGTAAATATCTTTTTTAAAACGTTAGGGGGATTTTTGTCCCTTTGCCTGAACGTGGGGGTGTATTTGTCATTTTTTCTTTTTTTAAAAAAATGTTTATTTTTGCAATATAAATTTATAAAATTATGGTGATCAATGAAATATTTATTATATTTTTAAAAAGAAAAAAGACAAAATCATTGTACGCAATGCGTAATGAAATATATATTGGTTTTTATTTTTATTTTTATTTTTGCCACAAAATTTTAATGTTCTAACTTATAATGATTAAAAGGATTGTTAATATAATGCAGTACGCTAATAATTAAGTGAATTATTCGGTATTTTTAATTGAAAAAAAGTAATAAAAATACAAAATATTACAAAGCCGAATAAAAGAAATAAAGGTCATTTTTTTGTTTTCTTATTTGAGGACAGCAAGAGTGCAAGACAATTTCGATCCGGCACGAAACAATTGATTAATCTATATATATATATATATATATATATATATATATATATATATATATATATATAAAAGATGTATGATTGGTCTGATAAAATAATGATACTTAAAAACATATAAAATCATTTGTCAACAATTATTAGAGACAGCCCTCTGCTTTCCTGCGCAAAAGAGATCAGAGACTGTGAGGAGAGACACGGCGATGCGGACGGAGGAGAGGTTAAGCACAAACTCAAAATGGATTGCTACTGTGGCGAGCATATGGATTCAGTGCAGCATCGGCACAACGTACACCTTCAGCATCTATTCATCCACCCTCAAGTCAACTCAAAACTACGACCAGTCAACGCTTGAGAGAGTGGCTGTCTTCAAAGACATGGGCGGCAGCGCCGGTATTTTATCGGGCCTCCTCTTCTCCTACGTCACGCTTAATCATCATCACCATCATACCCGTACCCGGTTTCTTCGCGGGCCATGGGTGGTCCACTTCACGGGTGCTATCCTCTGCTTTACTGGGTACTTCTTAGTATGGGCCTCTGTTGTGGGGCTGCTTCCGAGGCCAGTACCGGTGCCTTTGATGTGTTTGTTCATTTTCACGGCGGCTCATGCACAGAATTTCTTTAACACGGCTAATATTGTCACTGGCGTCATGAACTTTGGTCATTATAGCGGGACCATTGTGGGTATCTTGAAGGTATGCAGTTTGTTTGGGACAAAAAATGAATGAAACAGCGAGACCGAACTTTTTTTTTTTTATCCTTTCCAATGAATTAATCTTCTGAACACAGTGTACTAGGCCATTTTAAAGAATTTAAAAATTTTAATTTGTTTCTGTTTCAGGGCTTTGTTGGTTTAAGTGGAGCAGTGCTAACCCAAGTGTACAAAACGGTGTGCAACTGGCAATCCGAGCACTTACATTCTGGTTCTTGCATTGCTGCCAACTCTTGTGTCTCTTTTGTTCATGAGTCATGTAAGAATCTACGGAACAAACTCAGTTGATGACAAGAAGCACCTGAATGCTTTCTCTGCTGTTGCTATGACAGTCGCTGCCTATTTCATGGTCATTGCCGTTATGGAAAATTTGTTAACATTTTCATTATGGGCACGCATCATTACATTTATAATTCTGCTGCTTCTACTTGCATCACCTCTTAGAGTTGCAATCACAGCCGATCGGGAGGATGCAATGACGTCACCTAAACTTTCCACAGCACAACAAGATCCCTTGGCATATCATGAGCTGGCTGATGATGAAAGTCAAGTAACGGCTGCTTTTGATGACAAAATGTTGAAGGATGAAGAGGATATGAATCTTTTGCAAGCAATGTGCACTGGAAACTTCTGGTTCTTGTGCATTGCTACGTTATGCGGAATGGGCTCAGGGATTGCCACAATGAACAATATCGCTCAAGTAGGGGAATCTCTCGACTACAGTACCACTGAAATAAATTCTCTGATCTCCCTGTGGAGTATATGGAATTTTTTTGGTCGTTTTGGAGCAGGGTATGGGTCAGATGTGTTCTTGCACAAAATTGGCTGGGCAAGGCCTATATTCATGGTGATTACTCTAGTAGCAATGTCAATTGGTCATATAGCTATTGCTTCTGGCTTTCCAGGAAGCTTGTTTGTGGGTACAATGATAGTTGGTGTTTGTTATGGTTCCCAGTGGTCACTGATGCCGACGATCACTTCTGAAATCTTTGGTGTGAGACATATGGGAACTATTTTCAACACCATTAGTATAGCATGTCCTGTTGGCTCTTACATATGCTCTGTGAGAATCATTGGGCATATTTACGACAGGGTAGCTAGCGGTGAAGATCACTCTTGCTATGGCACTCATTGCTTCATGTTGTCTTTTATGATCATGGCATTTGTTGCTTTCTTCGGAAGTCTTGTTGCCTTTCTGTTGTTCCTTCGGACAAGGAGGTTCTATAACCAGGTTGTTATTAGAAGATTGCAGCATTCTTCAACAACCTGAGAAGCAACATAACTAGTAAAGCTACACGTACAGGCAGTAAACATCTCAATCCCATTTTTCCTTTTCACAGTTGTGGTATGATGCCGGAGCACCATTTTTAAGTATCATTCTTTTATCTTGGAATGAGGGTGCGTTTGGGATTGAGGTTGGACAGATGTAGCTTTTAAGCGACAGTACTAAAGTGTTTGGTAAACACTAGCTACTGTTATTTGAAAGTTATTTTAATATAATTTTTCACTTGTATAATAAAAAAATTATTATATATTTAATAATTTTATCAAAATTATTATTTAAAATTTATATTTAATATATATTATTAACTTTTATTTTATAATTACAATTTTTTCTTCATAGCAGCTGTAGTTTAAAAATTACAATACCTCAATCTCAAACATCACTTGAGTGGTTAATTTCTTAGCTCAATTTGTTGTCAAAAGGAGTTATTCATACGAAGTTTCTGTTGTAAAACAATCTCATTTTATCCTTCTTGTATTGTCGTATGATGCCGGTGTCAAACATTTAGAAGCATGTATTAAATATATCGTGAAGTAATTGATTTTTGGACCAAGGTATAGCTTGTCAAAAGAGTAATTTATGTACATTATTTGTATGTAAAGAAATCAACATCTCTTTTTTGATTAATCAATAGAAAGTTTATTATGTGACCATCCTCAGATCCATGTAAGTTGGTTTAAATACCAATTCTCTTAAAAAAACACAAATATACGTTCGACAAATAAAATTTAAAAATATTTGTGAAAATACAAGATTCATCTTTCACTTTTAATAAATAAAATTAAAAAATGAAAATTCTTTTGTTTTCCTTATTTTTCTCTAGTAAATGAGTGAAAGACTTTACTCTTCTGTCTTAGTTTTTTTTATTATTATTTTGTATTATAAATAAAGAAATTAACAAGATCACATAAGTTCTTTTAGAATCCATTTGAGCTGAGTTCGAACACCAATACTTTTATATCACCACTATTCACTAACTAGCGCAAACATAAATTTTAATAAGTTATGTATATATATATGCGTGTGTGTAATATAATTCGTCAATATGAAGCCTAACCCATAAATTTATCGGAGACTTAACATATTCATTGATTTAATTCATCTAAAGATCATCCTAATATGGAAAGATTTGAATGCTTGACCTCAAGAGTAAGTGTTAACTGCTATAGACCAAATACTGATTGACAGTTTCTATATCTTTACACAAAATCAGAGACTTGTGTGTACTCAAAAAAATGGATTAAGAGAAGATCTAAGCATTGTTGTAATCATCATCACATTCTCCGATCACAAATGACAGGGTCGACATCCATGCCTGCAAACCACTCTGAGCATTCTTCTTCCTTGTTAATTCCAGCTTGTTTACAGCTCACTTTGGTGATGGTGATTTGCGTGAGAAGAGCGTGAGGGAGAGAGGAAAGCCAGGGCTGGAGATAAGTTGATGATTTCCCTCTGCACGCACTGATAAAGCACTCTTTTATTATTATTTTTTATTATTTTAATGTTTTAACGAGCGAAAGGACCGAGAAGCAAAACGGCAGCAACTGCTGCCGTTTCTCTCGTCATTCTCTCATTCCTCTCGCTACCTAGCATTTTCCATGTCTATATATACACATATAAGCCATTAGAAAAGTATGTCCATCAAGCATAAACTAACACAACAGTGAAAGCTCGAGGGACATGGCGATGGAGGAGGAGATGCCAAGCTCAAATCAAATCAAATCAAATCAAAATGGATGGCTACGGTGGCGAGCATATGGATTCAGTGCAGCATCGGTGCGACGTACGCCTTCGGCATCTACTCATCCACTCTCAAGTCAACCCAAAACTACGACCAGTCAACGCTTGAGACAGTGTCAGTCTGTGGTCAGGCCTCCGCTTCTCCAACGTTACGTTCAACCGCTATCCGCGTCTTCGGTGCCTTTGGGGGCCATGGGTAGTCCATTTGACGGTGCTATCCTCTTCTTCTGTTGTTACTTCTTAATATGGGCCTCTGTTGTGGGGCTGATTCAAAGGCCAGTACCCGTGCCATTGATGTGTTTGTTCATCTTCGTGGCAGCTCAAGGCCAGAACTTCTTTAACACCACTGACGTTGTTACCCGTCTCATCAACTTTGGCGATTACGGCGGAACCATTGTGGGTATCTTCAAAGTATATACTGTTAGGAAACTGGTGGGTGCAGCAGGACCGCAGCTAAAATAAAATTGAAAATAAAATAAAGAACAAGTACAATATAGGACACCAAAAATTACGTGGTTCGACTTTTAGCCTACATCCACGGGCGAAGATAGAAGAAAATATTTTACTAGTGAAAAGGAGTTACAAATATTGTAGTATTTTAGCTCACAACCCAAAACCCCAATACACCCAAACTCTCAAAATCACTGTAATAAGAGCTTCTAAATTCAAGCTCTTAAACTCTCTCTCAACTCCCTTAATTGCTCTCTAAAATGGAATGATTAAGCACTTCATTTGCATTTGTATTTATAGCAAAATGAAGGCTAAGGAAGTCAAAGCCGTGGGTGAAAACCGTGTTCAACTTCTTTTGGTTTTCTTCTTTGGGCAGCTGCCAAACCCACTTTTATTTCTTTGGGCGGCTGCCAAAACTAAAGTTGTGGTTAGATCAACTTTCACATTTCTCCCACTTGGACATTTGATGGAGAATCAATCAATCTCCACATCATCTTTTCTGCTTCGCCATAATCATGTTGCCTACGTTTCTACTAGGCCATAAGAGAATTTACTCAAGATAAACTTATCAGTATTTATCGGCTTGGTCAAAACATCTGCTAGGTTCTCTTTGGTATGGATTTTCTGCAAATCCACACTTTCATCTTCCACGACTTCACGAACGAAGTGATACTGAACTCCTATGTGCTTTGTCCTGGAATGAAAGGCTGGATTCCTTCTAATGTGTAAAGCACTCTGACTATCACAAAATACAGATATTTTCTCTTATCCGTGCTCGAGCTCCTCCAACAACCTTTGTATCCAAATAGCTTCCTTGCAAGCTTGTGTAGCTGCCATGTACTCTGCTTCTATTGTAGATAAAGCCACAACGGTCTGCAATTTCAAAACCCAGCTTACAGCTACTCCCGCAAGTCTAAACACATAACCAGTAGTGGATTTCCTTTTGTCAATGTCTCCTGCAAAATCTGAATCTACATAGCCTCTGACAGTAAATTCTGATCCTCCATAATATAATGCAACATCTGAGGTTCCTTTGATGTATCTCAGAATTCTTTTCACAGCTATCTAATGCTCTCCACCAGGATTCGCCATGTATCGACCGACTGCTCCCACTGCTTGTGCAATGTCCGGTCTTGTACATATCATAGCGAACATTAAACTTCCCACTGCTGATGCATACGGTACTCGAGACATCTCCTTCCTCTCCACTTCATTGTTAGGACATATACTTGAGGATAATTTGAAATTAACAGGAAGTGGGATAGAAACTGACTTACAATCTTGCATGTTGAAGCGCCGCAAGATTTTTTTCAAATAATTCTTCTGCGAAAGCCAAATCTTCCTGTTATTTCTGTCTCGGTGAATTTGCATTCCTAGAATCTTGTTTGCTGGTCCCAAGTCCTTCATTTCAAATTTCCTAGCCAACTGTACCTTCAATTCTTGGATTCGATCTTTGTTGGGACCTGCAACCAACATGTCATCCACATACAACAGTAAAATAATGAAATCATTATCTTCAAACCTCTTGTAATATGCACAATGGTTTGAACTGAGTCTGTTGTATTCAAGACTCATGATGAAGGAATCAAATCTCTTATACCAACACCTCGGCGCCTGTTTGAGACCGTATAAAAATTTGTTCAACCTACAAATCAAGTTCTCATTTCCTGTTTCTGCAAAACCTTCTGGTTTGATCATATATATTTCTTCTTAAAGTTCTCCATAAAGAAATGCAGTTTTCACATCTAACTGCTCTAGATGTAGGTCAAATGTGGCACACATTGCCAAGACTATTCTGACTGTTGTGAGTCGAACCACCGACGAAAAAATCTCGTTGAAGTCAATACCTTCTTTCTGAGCATATCATTTCACCACCAATCTTGCACGATACCGCTCCACTTGGTCATTGCCATCACGCTTGATCTTGTAGACCCATTTGTTTCCAATGGCTTTTCTTCAACGTGGTAGTGGTACAAGTTCCCATGTCTTGTTCTTGTGTCGAACTTCAATTTCTTTCTGCATTACTGTCATCCACAAAGCAATATCTGAGCTTTCTAAAGGTTCATGGAAAGTTGATGGCTCTCCATCCTCCGTTAGAAGACAGTATGCAACGTTGATCTCTGTGACATACTCCGAGTGCCATGCCGGCGGTCGTCTCTCACGAGTTGACCGACAAACTTCAGGAGCCTCAGACTCGACTGGTTCTTGTTCCTCGTGCTCTGGTGCTGCTTCAGAAGAATCTGAATCTTCTAGATTATTTTCCACATATACTGGCACAGTCTCTGACTTTTCTTTTGTAGTGTCATCATCCTCATTTCTCCTTTACAGTTGATCTTCTACTAAGATAACATCTCTGCTGATGACGATCTTGTGGGCAGTGGGGTCCCACAGACGATACCCCTTTACTCCATCAGCATACCCTAAGAAGATACATCTTCTAGATTTTGCATCCAACTTTGTTCTTTCTTGGGCATTGTACATCACGTACACAGGACATCCAAATACATGTAGGTAGGAATAATCAGCTGGCTTTCCAGTCCACATCTCCATCGCCGTCTTCAACCCAATAGCTGTAGATGGAGACCGATTTACTATATAACAAGCAGTTTTGGCTGCTTCTGCCCAGAATGAATTGGGTAGACCAGCAGTCCTCAACATAGCTCTTATTTTTTCTGTAAGAGTTCTGTTCATCCGTTCTGCCACTCCATTTTGTTGATGAGTGTATGCCACCAGTAAACTGCCTCTGAATACCTTCTTGCTTACAGAAAGTAAGAAACTCGCTGTCTGTATACTCTCCACCATTATCCGTCCTCAAGCACTTAATCTTTTTACCAGATTCAAGTTCCACCCGCGCTTTGTATTCTTTAAACACTGGAAATACATCTGACTTTTTCTTAATCGGATATACCCAACATCTTCTGGAATAGTTATCAATGAAAGTCACCATATACTTTGCACCTCTCATGAATATATCTGGTGATTCCCAAACATCAGAATGAATCAAGTCTAGAATGTATTTACTTCTAACAATAGATCTACTGAATTTTAATCTATACTGCTTACTTGTAACACAATGCTCACAAAATGGTAAACTTACCGATTTGACCATCGAAAGTAATTTTCGCTCAGAGAGAATCTTCAAGCCTTGTTCTAACATGTTGCCAAGTTTGAGATGCCACATCATCGTTGAGTCTTCTCCATTTGACGCGACACACGCATCAGTCTCTTGTAGTGTTTCTCCTTTAAGCATGAATAAATTAGCACCGATTTTTTCTGCCTTCATCAATACAAGCGCGCCTTTAACGATCTTCATAATTTCATTTTCCACATGAGTTTTGTATCCATGACTATCCATTTATCTCAAAGACAATAGATTTTTCTTCAGGCCAATGGCATGTTGTACCTCTCCAATTATGCGAATTGTACCATCAAACATTTTTATTTTAATAGTACCAATACCAGCGATCTCCAAGGCATGATCATCTCCCATATATACAGATCCTCCCATATAGAGGTCATGTGCCAGGTAGCTCCTAAGTCTATAAGCTAGACATCAGAAAGTCATTTTCTGCCTTATGAAATAGTTGTTGCCTCGCTGTAAAAAATTTCGCCATCATCCGAGGTACTTGCTACACAACCCTGAACATTTGATGACTCAGGTTCTTTGCCCTCTTTTCTCTTCTGATTACTCCAACATTCTTTCTTGACGTGCCCTTTTTTGCCACATTTGTAGCATTTAACATTCTTCTTACTTCTGAATTTTGATCTACCCTGATTTTGACTCTCACTGGGGCCATGTTCCGTTGATCTCCCTCTCGTCACCGATAACGCTTCTGCTTGCTACGAACTTGCTTGTCTGTTTTCTTTATTTTTCTGCCTGCTCTCCTTATTTAATACGGAGGCTGCAACATCGTCGAAAACTAGACTCTCCATTGGATTGTTGTTCATCAGGTTGATGATGAGTTGATCATACGAATCTGGTAGGCTTTGAAGTAGAAGCTCTGCACGTTCATTTTCCTCTATATTATGACCCAACATTGTGAGTTGTGAAAATAGAGTCTTCAATGTGTTGATGTGGTCGGTCACCATTGTAAATTCCGCCATTCGAAGAGTATAGAGTTTTCTGTTCAAGAAGATTTTGTTGTGAAGTGACTTGGTTTCATACAATTTTGTGAGAGTATCCCATATTTCCTTCGCCGTATTTTTCTCTGCCACACTGGATAATACTCCATCTGCAAGTGCCAAGTGTAGATCAGAAATGGCGTTGCCGTCTACCTCATTCTACTTGTCATCAGTTATCTCCATGGGCCTTTCTCCAATTGCTGCCAAACAATTATTTTTCCTCAATACAGCTTTCATCTTCATTTTCCACAACGAAAAATTATTTCCGTTAAACTTCTCAATTTCATACTTTATCGCCATTTTGTTGATAAATACTGCACACAAGTTAGTATACCACCTTAAATAATTGTGAGTATGTGTGAGAATGCACACCAGGAAAGTTCCCAGGAAAGATTGGAGGGGTCACAATGGTCCCACTTAAAACCCAGACTCCTTAGGCTCTTATCGCCTTTGTGACAGAACTTTTCTAGACATGTACAAAATCACACAGTTGCTTTACTCACACCTCTATTCCCTGCTTTGCACCGCAAAATTCTTGGATCGCTTCCACCGTTTCACATGAATAGTGCCGTATACGTGAATAGTGCCGTATACGTGAATAGTATCGTATACGTGAATAGTGTCGTATGCGTGTACAGTACTGTATACGTGAATAGTACTCCTTACGTGAACAATTCTCGACTCCAAAAAAATACAACCAATAGCTCTGATACCACTGTTAGGAAACTGGTGGGTGCAGCAGGACCGCAACTAAAGTAAAATTGGAAATAAAATAAAGAACAAGCACAATAAAGGACACCAGAAATTACGTGGTTCGACTTTTAGTCTACATCCACGGGCGAAGACAGAAGAAAATATTTTACTAGTGAAAAGGAATTACAAGTATTGTAGTATTTTAGCTACCTAAAACCCCAATACACCCAAACTCTCAAAATCAATGTAATAAGAGCTTATAAATTCAAGCTCTTAAACTCTCTCTCAACTCCCTTAATTGCTCTCTAAAATGGAATGATTAAGCACTTCATTTGCACTTGTATTTATAGCAAAATGAAGGCCAAGGAAGTCAAAGCCGTGGGTGAAAACCGTGTTCAACTTCCTTTGGTTTCCTTCTTTGGGCGGCTGCCAAACCCACTTTTATTTCTTTGGGCGGCTGCCAAAACCAAAGTTGTGGTTAGGCCAACTTTCACATATACGTGTGGCTCTGCTCTGTTCTGTCAACAAATTTTTTGTTTTTTTAAATTAATGTTTCTATTTTTTTGGTTAAATAATTTTATAATTTTCTCCTCTAATTGACATAGTAATTCGATTCCTGTTTTGTCAAGGGCTATATTGGTCTGAGTGGAGCAGTGCTGATCCAAGTCCAAGTGTACGAAACAATATGCATGGGCAAATCCAAGCACTTATATTCTGTTTCTTGCACTGTTTCCGACTCTTGTGTCCCTTTTGCTTATGGGTCAGGTTCGAATCTATGGCACAAATTCACTTGATGACAGGAAGCACTTGAATGGTTTCGCAGCTATTGCGGTGCTCTTTGATGTCTATTTCACGGTCAATACAATTTGTGACAACTTGCTCTCATTTTGAACAAGGGAGCGTATGATTTCGGTCATAATTCTTCTGCTTTTACTTGCCTCACCTCTTAGAATTGCAGTGGTAGCCGAGAGGGAGGATGCAGTTGCAGAGAGATCATTATCACAAAAACTACTTTCCACTGAAACGAGTCCGTTAGTCGACTCCCCTAAATTGATTACAGCGCAAGCTTATCATCCTCACCTGCCTGATCATGATGAGGAGGAGGATTTGAATATGAATTATGAATGTTTTGCAAGCAATGGCCATGGGAAATTTTTTTCATTAGATAATTTTTTTTTCTTTTTAAATAAAAAAATTATTACATTCATTAGTTCATTTAGAAAAGAAAAAAAATTAATTTTTTAAAATACAAAATTCATGTCTATTATTTGATAATCAATTCATCATCTCAACTTTTTATATATTGTCATTCTAAAATATTCTATTTGAAAATAATATTGTTCTTATTTATTTACTTGTTTATTTTTGTAATAATTTTAATGGAAGTAAAACATTATATTTTTATTTGTATTTTAATGAAGTTTTATTAGTGAAAATTTAAGATAACATAGAATTTTTAGCCTGTTATATTTGGTTTAAATTGAAAATAAAAGGTATTTTCAATCTTTTTTACTGTGAGAGGAATTGATAAAAACAATATTTTAGTTTTCTAATTAGCCCCATACAAAATTTATTAAAATAATCATTATAAATTATAAACTCTCATAAAATTTAAAATTTAATTTTTAAGAATTATAAAAACTTATATTTTAATTAAAAATAATGATAGTCCACCACTCAAAATATTTAATATTCTAAAAAATAGGATTAATTCTTCCAGTCTATCTAATAATAGTAGAGCAAACATTTTTAGTAATGAAACTCATGAAGAATCATATTTAGAATCGGATGTGATAAATGATAATTTAGTTATTTATATAGGAAACAATAAATTTAATAATATTGATAATGAGTCTATTACATAATATTTTTAAAATACGAAAATGCGTAGAGAATAATTATAAATGTATTAATAAATATTTTATTTATTCAAAATTTTAATTTTTCATATTTTACTATTATCTAATTTAACCCCCGATAAATTATTTTTTTAAATCCGCCACTGCTTATAACACAAGTGCCTAACTAAAGATGGGCATTTGGAGAAGCTATTTCCAAAGTTGAACGCCTCCAATATTCCAGCATGTGCCTCTTTGTTAAACTTATTCTTATGTTCGGTAACGGTAAGCCTCCTCAACCCAAAATCATTCCTTCGTGATTTTTAGACAAAATAAATATAGGCATGCTTTTCTTCGGGGATGTAAAGGACAAACATCACTTTTCTTCTTTTGTATTTTAAAAATATTGGTACTGATAGTGGAGTACGCCTATGTCCGTATCATACCATTATTGCTGAGTTTACTGTCAGTGATACTGCATGATCCAAGCCATCTTTGGTACATGTCTGCGCTTCTCTTAAATTAGAAAATGTGAATACATGGAAGTTGGTTCAGTTTCACTATGGCAACTGACGATTATGTAAATTTGAATACGATAAAAATTATCTAATTTAATATTTTTTATTTTATTAAAGTTGGAAGAAGTTGTCCACAATTCTATAATATTATTATATTACTACACCCTATGACATAATAATTTTCTCCAATTTTAATACAATGCAAGATCCGGATAAGGTAAGCACCTTTAGCCTGCTCCCTTATCTGGATATGGCATTAGCTTGGGGTTATTCGACCGGTCAAAAACACTCCAACAAACTTCATATTTATTTAATTATCATTTAGCGTGTACAATACGCCTACGTATTTTTATGGTCCAAATTCAAATCCCATCCTCGTAATTTTCTCATCCGCACTCTCTCTCTTTCTTCTCTCCAATTTTTCTCCAAATCTTCGCATGGCCGACGATAAGGTATTCTGTATATTTCTTTGACTTTTTTTTTTTTTCAGCTGAAAGAACAAGAAATAATTTTTTTTTTTTATTATCTGAAGCTCCGTTTTTTGTGGAAACAGGTGATTTTGTAGAGTTTAGATTTCTTTTCTTTCTTTTTTTTTTTAATGACGTAAATGTAAAAACAAATTACAACTGCATTTTTGTTATTGTTATGAATTACTGTAAAATTCAAAGAAGAAAAATAGATCACGAATTCTTGTAATAAAAAAGTTGCACAAAAGGATATATATTAGGACTGGAAGAGCAGCTGCGAAGAGAACCGAACAGAGTTTGCGGGAGGGACATGGAGATTGAGAGACGACTAAACTTGAAATCAAAGTGGATAGCGACGGTGGCGAGCATATGGATCCAGTGCTGCAGCGGTGCCACGTACACCTTCGGCATCTACTCATCCACCCTCAAGTCCTCTCAAAATTACGACCAATCAACGCTTGACACTGTGTCAGTCTTCAAAGACATAGGTGCCAACGTCGGTGTCCTATCCGGCCTTCTGTACTCTTTCGCGACGCTCAACCACCACCACCGTACCCGTTTCAGCTTTCTTCGCGGTCCATGGGTGGTCCACTTGACCGGTGCTATCCTTTGCTTTGCGGGTTACTTCTTGATGTGGGCCTCCGTTGTGGGGCTGATTCACAGTCCGCCGGTTCCGTTGATGTGCTTGTTCATGTTCCTGGCGGCTCATTCGCAGACATTCTTTAACACGGGGAATGTTGTGACTGGTGTGATGAACTTCGGTGATTATGGCGGGACCATTGTTGGCATCATGAAGGTATGCACTAGTTCACATTTTTGTTTCTTGCTTTGATTGAGATTCTAGACTCAAAATGAATTCAGTTATATGTAAATCAGTAGCTTATTTAACATTTACACACGAGAAGACAAGATTCTGGACTCAAAATGTAAAAAAAGGACTTGTAGTAATACTTCCAGTGCTCCTAAGGAATTGTGAATTTTTAGATCATATCGTTAGCTTACTTAGATCTATGAAAGACTTACATTTTTGCAACTTTCAATTTACTAGCTTGTAAGTAACGCAGCCATGGTTTATTTTTTGGAATACAACAGAATACCTTTTTTTTTTTTTTTTCCAATGTCCACTGTCCAGGGCTTTCTTGGTCTAGGTGGGGCAGTATTAATCCAAGCTTATGACACTATATGGAAGGGCCATCCAAGCACTTACCTTCTGATTCTTGCACTGCTACCAACTTTTGTGTCTCTTTTGTTCATGTCTCTGGTAAGAATCTATGGAACGAATTCAGCTGATGACAAGAAGCACTTGAATACTTTTTCTGCAGTTGCTTTGACCATTGCAGCCTATCTCATGATCATTATAATTTTGGAGAACATCTTCACTTTTCCATTATGGGCACGAATCATTACCTTCTTGTTTCTACTACTTCTACTTTCTTCACCTCTTGGAATTGCAATCAAAGCCCAGAGGGAGGATACAACTAGGTTATCACCAACATTTGCCACTCAGAGGAGTCCATTAGTGGAATGCCCTGAGACAACGACATCTACTAAATTCTCTGCCTCACAAGATTCTGTAGCATATCATGAGCTGCCTGGTGAGGAAAGTCAAGTGAAAGCCGAATTTGATGACAAAAAATTGAAGGATGAAGAGGATATGAATATTTTGCAATCAGTATGTACTCTTAACTTTTGGCTGCTGTTCGTTGCCATGTTATGTGGAATGGGTTCTGGGCTTGCCACCGTAAATAATATCAGTCAAGTAGGGGAATCTCTTGGCTACCCTACCAGTGCAATCAATTCCCTGGTCTCTTTGTGGAGTATATGGAACTTTCTTGGCCGTTTTGGAGGAGGGTACGTCTCAGATATAGTCCTACATAGAATGGGCTGGGAAAGGCCATTGTTCATTACCATTACTCTAGCAACAATGTCTGTTGGTCATATTGTTGTTGCTTCTGGTTTTCCGGGAAATTTGTACGTGGGTTCAATTATAGTGGGTGTTTGTTATGGTTGCCAGTGGTCGTTAATGCCTACTATTACTTATGAGATATTTGGAGTCAGGCACATGGGAACTATTTTTAACACCATTGCCATTGCTAGTCCCGTTGGATCTTACATATGCTCTGTAAGAATTATTGGGTATATTTACGACAACGTTGCAAGTGGTGAAGGTAATTCCTGCAATGGCACTCACTGCTTCATGTTATCATTTCTGATCATGGCGTCTGTTGCTTTTGTTGGGTGTCTTGTTGCCTTCTTGTTGTTCATTCGGACAAGGAGGTTCTATAAACAGGTTGTTCTCAGGAGGTTGGGGCATTCTTCAAGAACATGAGAAGTGACTACAAGAGCTTCATGTTCAGGCAGACATACTGTCGATATCCATTTTCCTTGGTCCATTTGTATTATCATATATGTCTAATTATCATTGAGTAATTGGTTTCTCTGTTTTCTCGAGGAGAAAAAAAGATGTACCATGTCTTTTGTAAAGAAAATTAATATTTTATTGGCATTTTATACTTTTTCACCATTTACTCGTTGAATTTCGTATTTCAAGTGGTGAGATATCTCATCTGACACAGTGAGGAGGTTAGACAAATGTTGATTCAAGACGAGTAGAACCTTCTAGACGCATTGTAGGAGTTTTTTAAATTTCTTTCTTGGAGCTCCAGAGCTTGAGTGAAGACAGTCTTTCTCCCAGGATGGGAGTTGACGTCCCTCGAAATTTGAGAAGGTTAAAATCTGAGCGGTTGCCATATCAGAAGATTGATGTAAACAGGTCTCATTATATATATGATTGTAAATGTTATCATGATCAATAGTTCTCATTAAAAAAAAAAAAAAGACCGAGTAGTAGTAGTACTATGACTATTAATATAGTTATAAATTTTTATATAAATTTATTTTATATAAATTCTTGGTATTAATTGTATATTAATGAAAATAAAAATATAAATAAATTATGTGATTAAAGAAATTTTTAATTTAATTAATAAATTAATGACATATTAATTTATATAAAATATATTTATACAAGTGTTTATTGCTTTATTATTACTTGTAACACTATTATTATATTAACAGAGAGTGGGCGCGTTTAACAATTACAAATCAAAATGGAAAAGAAACGTGGCAGCTAAAACCCGAGGAGAGTGTACTAAAAAACTCACCTGAACTGAACAGAATCGATGAAAGCAACGCAAGAAAAAGAAAATGGAGAGACTGAAGCAGTTGAGGCTAAACACGAGATGGGTCTCAACCGTAGCCAGCATCTGGATTCAGTGCACCAGCGGCTCCCTCTACACCTTCTCCATCTACTCTCCCGCTCTTAAAACCACCCAACACTACGACCAATCAACGCTCGACACCGTGTCCGTCTTCAAGGACATCGGCGCCAACACCGGCACTCTCTCCGGCGTCCTCTACACCTACTCCACATCGGATCATTCCTCCCATCACCCACGGCAACAACGACTGACCCGTTTTTTGGGGCCATGGATAGTCCTCTTGGTGGGAGCGATTCAGTGCTTCGCGGGTTACTTCTTGATGTGGGCCTCCGTTGTGGGGTTAATTCCAAGGCCGCCGGTTCCAGTTATGTGCTTGTTTATGTTGTTGGCGGCTCACGGGATGACTTTTTTCAACACTGCTGATGTTGTCACTTCCGTGCGTAATTTTCCTACTTACAGTGGCACTGCCGTTGGCATTATGAAGGTGCTTTCTTATAGCCCTTAATTATCTGAGTAAACTTTGTCAAATCAGAAAATTTGCATAATTTAGCTAACTTGTAAAAGGAAGGTTCAAAATTTTGAGAGATTTAAGCTATTTTTACTTAGCAATATTCAACACGAAGTAATCTAATATTTATGGGATATGGAGAATTTATGTGAGTTCCTAATTATGCTATTTATTTGCTAGGGATTTGTTGGTCTAAGTGGTGCGATTTTGATCCAAGTATATCAGACATTTTTCAACAACAAACCCACTTCATATCTTCTGCTACTGGCTCTTTTGGCGAGTATAGACCCTTTGTTGCTTATGTGGTTTGTGAGAATCTGCAACACAAACGAAGGGAATGAGAAGAAGCACCTGAACAGTTTTTCATTGATTGCTTTGATTGTTGCTGCTTATCTTATGGTTATTATAATATTGGAGCACATATTTGCTCTCCCATTTTTAGTGCGTGTTCTTACACTCATTTTGCTGCTGCTTTTGCTCGCCTCTCCTCTTTATGTTGCTATTAGAGTGCAGGGAAGCGACAGTGATAGGACTTCGGAGACCAGCTTTTGTGAAGAGGATGAGCTAACAGATGATCCCCATGAGATGCATGCTGAGAAGATGCATGTGAGACAAGATCCCGTTGGGTATCATCGTTTGCCTAGTGAGCCTGATGTAGAGACAGATACTAATGATGCAACGACTTCATTATGGGGAGGAGACCTTGACTTGTTGCAAGCAATCTGCACTTTGGAGTTCTGGATTTTGTCTTTCGCTATGGCATGTGGTATGGGCTCAGGACTTGCTACTGTGAATAACATCAGCCAGATAGGAGGATCTCTTGGTTACTCAAGCTTTGAAACAAGTTCTTTGATTTCTTTGTGGAGCATCTGGAATTTTCTTGGCCGCTTTGGAGCTGGATATGTATCGGACTATTTCCTACATGTTAAAGAATGGGCAAGGCCATTGTTCATGGTCATCACTCTTGCAGCAATGAGCATCGGTCATTTGATAATTGCATCTGGTTTGCCTGGTGCTCTGTATGCAGGTTCAATTTTGGTGGGTGTTTGTTATGGCTCCCAATGGTCACTGATGCCCACAATTGCTTCTGAGATCTTTGGTGTAGTACAAATGGGAACCATATTCAATACCATTACCATCGCCAATCCTGTTGGCTCTTATATTTTTTCAGTGAGATTGGTTGGTTATATTTACGACAGGGAAGCATCAGGGGAAGGGAACAAATGCACTGGGACTCATTGCTTCATGTTATCTTTTTTTATCATGGGATCTGCTACACTCTGTGGTTCTCTCGCTGCTTTTGGATTGTTTTTACGGACAAAAAGGTTCTATAACGAGGTCATATTGAGAAGACTGCTACATTCAGTAAGGGAGTAAAATGTTTCTGAACACTTGTATGAAGATGATTTTGTGCCTGAGCCTGAAATTAAGAGGGAATTGGATTGTGAATATGAAAGCCTCTGCTCTGGTTAGAAGGACAAGGGCATGTAATGTTTGTAAACTGTAGTATAGACAACAAAATTAAAATATTGTATATATCCGCTGTTGTCCTAGCAAAGTATAAAAATGCATCCGATGTGGTTCTGCTCCCTACTGCAAATCCAATTAAATTTATATGGGTTGTGTGTGCATTTTTTTCAATATGATTAATGATTAGGTTGGATTAGATTCATGTTAATGAGTTCATATAATCCATCCCAACTCCAGGATAATAAAATTTGTAGAAAATATAATGTCAATTATTAAATTTAAATAGCTAAATTTAATTTTGAATTCTTTTTATTCTTTTATAAAAGGGAATCTTTTCAATTTCTCTCTGTTTAAACTTGATATTATTGAATTATTAAGGTTTTAAATTCAGAAATCAAATCCAAATTTTCACTAAAAGTAAGTTAGATTAATATTCAAACATAACATTATGTTACTTATTAATAGTGGTTGGGTATAATGGACAATATTTAATTATGACGGAGTAAATTTATTTTAAATACCATTCGAATCTAATTTTTAAATACTAATTTTTTTTTTTACTTTTATGTTTGAATTTTTTGTATTTTTAATTTTAATCAACTTGATCAACATAAACCAGCCCAATTTAATGATTTAAAGATTTAATTGAACATGTTTGTTTTGTTAGGTTGGATGGATTTATTCTCAATCCAAATATCCAATCAATAATGAATTGGATTTAATTTTCATAAGCCCCGATCTAATTCAACCCATGGCCACCTCTAGAATAGTAAACTGTTTGAGATTTTTCAATTCCTTTTTCCAAATATTTTTACCGACGTCATCAATTAAATTATTTGATGTATGTGATTTTTCTTTTCTTATCTTTTCTAAAAATAATTATTAAAAAAAAAAACTAAGAGAAGAGTGATCCTAAATGCATCAGCACCAACAGTTAACTGAACTGATTCGTTATTATCTAATTCAAAAAGAAGACCTTGATCGGCCCACGAGACAATTGATCCAATTAAAAAATAATAATAAAAAAAAAAAAAGAAGACCCTGATAGGCTGATATTGTCTCGCAGGGGTATTTGAGTCAATAAATGTGAAGCCCAAAGCCGAAGCCCACGCCTGCCAATTGATTGAGACTTGGCCCAAATTCTGGTTCAGCTTATTCCGAAATCCGAAACCGAAAGATAGTATGATATACTAATACCAAAAACATCTGTCGTAATCTTATATAATAATTGGGGAGGCAGCCATTAGTAATTTTAACGCCTAACTTTCATTTACTTTTTCTTTTTTTCTTTTTAAAAAAAATCCATTGATATTAGAATTAGAGAGAGCGAGAGAGCGAGAGAGTTTCTTCCGCACCAGCTGCATCGTTTCGCGGTTGCAGTTCGTAGGGCCGACTTCCGATTTGCGTCAGATTGAAAACAGAAGACACAAGAAGGAAGAGTCGTTTTGGAGGGATAAGAAGATGAAGACTACCAAAGGAGGCAAAGTGATGAACCCTACCGACGCCTATCGTAAAGAGCTCCGTAAAAAGGAACTCAAAAGGGTAACTTTTCTCTATCTCTATCTCTGTCTATTATTTTCATTTTTTTTATATTTCAATCCATTGTTCATATGCCTGAAATTAGTCGACATAAGCTCGCGTGGATTTATTTTTACTTAGAATTTGCTTAATTTGAGCAACTTTTACTTTTGACCTTAGCATTGTTTATTATTCAGATTGTTAAATTTATTTTCTTTTAGAAGTCAGGAAATTTACATTAAACAATAGGGCCCGTTAATTAATTTTGTATGATTCCACTTAAGGAACTATAAGTCAATGAAACGTGAACTGGGCTATGCTTCACTGGAGGGAATAAGCGTGATATTTAGAATCTGGTGGATAATTTACAGCTTATGCATGTTGTGGGCTTAGTGTGCATGGGTTAAGTTCTTACTTGAATGTCTCTGATTTTTACATTATTTGTCTGACAGAACAAGAAAGAAAGAAAGAAGGTGAGGGAGGTAGGGATTTTGAAGAAAGATCCAGAACAAATCCGGGAGCAGATTGAGAAGTTGGAAATGATGAGTAAGTCGTTATCTGTTTTAACATTTCTGATCAGGTGGCCTTTGTGTCTGTGCAGCTATTATGAACTAAAAGTTCTTGTTAATTTCACTAGTATTGAAATGTTGATTTTTTTCTTTAATTTTTCAATGGGATTTTATATAACTGCAAGTTACCACATTCCTTGCTGGGTTCGCACGTGGTGATTCCCTTTGCAATTTTAATGTTTAATGTATTCTTTTCTGTAATATTATCTCATTTAATTCACCAAGGTTTTTAAATGGATTGTTTCAGAGGCGGATGGTGCTTTGGACAAAGCTAGGAAACACAAGAAGAGACAACTTGAGGACACACTTAATCTTGTTCTGAAGAAACGGAAGGTAATGATCATAACTCATAAGTCATAACTCAGATTTCTTAAGCACCAATGCATCCCTGCTAACCACACACAGTCAAACATAGTTGGGACTGATCTAATCTAAACATCAATAGGCTAAGATTATTTAGAAATTCAGATTGCAAATATCTAAGGGTAGAAGCTTCTAGGTTTGATATATTACTTCAACGGGTAACTTATAGGGGCTAGGCCCTTATATGTAGTTATGTACTTTAAAGTATCTGTGGCTTAATGTTTCCATTTATTTTATAAGCATCATCTGATGATTCGTTGCCTAATCATGAATTACAATGGCCCTTGTAATTCTATTGACAGGAGCTTCAAGAAAAGATGAAGGAGAAGGGTGAGACTCCAGTCATGTTTAGGTGAAAAAGGCCTTTCTTCCTTATCTAATCTTGTTTCTGGTTGAACTTTTTGATTTAACATCCCTTTGTTTTGTTTAAAAACTGTAGTTTCTCTTATGCTGCAGTCACTTAGGACCTCCTCGACGAAGAACTGCTGAAGAAGAAGAGAGAGCTAAGCACCCAAAGCCAGAAGTAAGCTCTGCTGTTTTCTGATTAATACTTGCTCTTCTGCTTACTTCTGAACCTTTGTGTTTTGTCTGTTTATTTATTTATTTACCTTGTTTGTATTGCAGGACTCTGCTTACTATCACCCTACGCTGAATCCTACCGGGGCTCCACCACCTGGAAAGCCTCCAATGTATCTATCCTCAATAGGTGTGCTTCTTCTTCCGTCCGTCTAATTTTCTGCTCAAGTACATAAACTTATTTGCTAAGATCTCACACGATCTCTCACACTTGGAAGTCTGTTTTTACTGTGTTCTGCAGGGCCTAGAATTCCCTTATCTAGTGATGAGGCATCATCTTCAAAAACAGAATCAGATGATGTTGCTTTGCCCGTACCACCTCCACCTCCTCCGTTGCCAGATTCTGGAAGATTAGGCTCTGGGGATGGCTCTGTCAACCCTGCATCTTTGCCTCTACCACCTCCACCTCCCCCTCCAAAGCCCCCAACGTCTGCTGGTGCAAACTTGGGTATGTCATTGCCTCCACCACCTTTACCACCACCACCTCCTGGTCCCCCACCCAAAGATCTAGTTGCAGGTCAACCTCCGCTTCCTCCTTCCCAACCCCTCCAACAGTCGGTGCAGCCACCTCCACCTGGCATGAGTGGAAGTGAAAGGGAGGGAGGTCTGTCTGCATTGTCAGATGACTCAATCTCCAAGGCATCAGCTCAGGTTAGCTCTTTGTCATCCATCTAATTTGGTATCCCATCTTAAGAAGTTTAAAAATTTAATGAAGCATATTATTGGAAATATAGATACTGTAATGGTCAAGTATTTGGTTGATTTTCTAGGCCGGAGGGAATATACTTGGTTATATCTGAAAACCCAACTAATGACTGTTCTTTTGAAAAATGCTGATGCCTCCTTTTTGTTATCATTTAGGTGCCTTCCACGCTTCCACCACCCCCTCCCCCACCTGGGATGCCTCAAAAGTCACCAAATACTGAGTCTGGAGGTACTGCTTCCGAAGCTGATGGCAATAACCTGTCAACAACAACGGATCTTCCTAAAATGGTTCCTCCGCCACCACCTCCAAGGCAGCAGCCCACTGTGCCTGGACCTGGCTTGATGCCCAGTGTGCCGGCTGATGTATTGCCTCCTGGATTATCAAGTTTTCCCCCACCTCCACCTCCACCTCCGCTAGACATGCGCCCGCCGTTATCTGCTCCTGGAATTCCTGGAGGAGCTCCCCATCCTGGTATGATGGTCCCACTAGTTCCAAGGCCACCATATGGCCCTCCCCCAATGATGAAGCCACCACTTCCACCTGGTCCTCCTCCTACCTTGCAAGAAGGTGAATATGCTGCTAATAGGCCGACGGTGCCTCAGAAGCCATCATATGTAAAATCTGCTGCTCCAACTGTTGTCAAGAGACCACTAGCACAGCACACGCCAGAACTTACAGCTATGGTGAGTAATTTCCCTCTTCAATTAATATATTGAATTTCTGTTTTATTGCAGACCGTACTTATATATATATCATAAATTGGTCAAAGTTCAAATTTTCTTTTTCTATATTATGAAAAGTTTCTCTTATGATGAGGAGCTTGCATAAATCTGTGGAATCTTGTTCTAAAAATTTGGGAAGTTGCTGTGTCACGGTGACAAACTTGTATAAAGGTGTGAATTGCAGTGCAGAAGCTTATTTTATATGAATTATCAACACTGTAATTTTGGTTTAGCCAGGAAGCTTTGCTTTCATGTTTGTACTACTACTATATATTTGAACCTAATGTTCTGTTTGGATTCAGGTTCCTGCATCTGTTAGGGTCCGGAGAGAAACTGCCCTCCCAAAAGCCAAGCCAAAGCCTTCAGTGTCAACCACTGTAACTACCATTCAGCCGGCTACTGCACCAGTAGTGAGGCAAGAAGCAATAGCCTTCTCGGCAGCACCCAAGTCTCAGGGCAAGAGCATTGATGACTCATATAACGCATTTTTGGAGGACATGAAAGCACTGGGTGCACTTGATAGTTGATTTAATTTATAGCTTGACCTTCTCCAAAAAAAAAAAAAAAAAAATTATAGCTTGACAATGTACAAGGTAATGAAGAGGCATTGGGGGGAAGAAAATCTGTATGCAAGCTATCCTAAGGCGGAAATACGTTTTGTTGCTGCTAGCCTTAGTTTATTTCTTTCCCTTATTTGTTTAGGAACTTACCTGTGTATCATCGATTATCAATTCATCATTTCTATTGCTCAGGTGTTTTTAAGTTAGAGTTCTTGTGGTGGGAGTAAAGTTGCCCTACTTTTCTTGAATGATTGACCTAACAAATGTATCAGCTTTTGATAAAGCTACAATTGTATGAGATCGAAATAAATAAATAAATAAAAAATAATAATAATACTTATACCGGCATTTCATTCACTCTTCAGAAAATTGCTAACTTTTCAATATGTATTTCTTCGGGGGGCCACTGAATCTAGGTCAACGTTTTGAAAACAGATGCACAGAGGACGGTTTGAGAGAACTCTTCCGCTTATATCAAGATCCTGTGAATCTGAGAATGATGTGGCTGCGCAGGCATTTGCATTAGAGTAGTCTCTTTGACTTCCATTATACTGTTTTCAATACGGATTTGAGAAACTCTATGAAGTAAATAAATGACTGCTTATTGGAAATCAAAATCATATCAGCTCAGCGTAGGGGTAAAAAGTGAAACATGAAGAAACAGCAATATCAACATATTTTCACATGCATATTATCACCCAACGTCAGTCTTGCTTAGTAATTTACAAGTGAAGTGAGAATTTTCCTTTTTTGCTTCCTTGTGACGTGTCGTGAGATGAATGTTGGTGCTATTTTCCTGTTTTCTGTGCTGTTGTTCCCCTTTACCAGAAACTTCTCATCTTGTGCTTCGTGTACTAATTCAAGTGGGTAATTCTCTGTCTGTGAGCCTATTTCTAAGTGTCTGCTGCGGTTGCTGGTCTAATCTAATAGGAACTTTGCTCCCCATGTTATGCAACAGAGGTGCTTGAGAGCCTTTTGAAATTCTGTTCTTACAACACCAAGTGCCTCCTGTGGCTCTACTAAAGATGGGCATTTGCAGCAGCTATTTTCAGACTAGAACGCCTCCATTCCAGCATGTGCCTCTCTGTTAAACTTAGTCTTATGTTCAGTTACGGTAAGCCTCCTAGTCTTGTGTTCGGTTACGGTAAGCCTCCTCAACCCAAAATGATTCCTTCGTGATTTTAGACAAAATAAATATATGCATGTTTTTCTTCTGGATGTAAAATATAAATATCAGTTTTCTTCTTTTGTGCTAGTATCTTTGTATACGTCACATGAAGACATGTGATCGATTTGCTGCTGACTTACATGAAAAGGAGTCAGTCCACCGTAGTAACGTGTCTGTTGTCTGCAGCTCCACATTTTTGGAGAAACCAACCCAGTCCCAAGATAGTACTTCAACTGAATTTTGCACAAAGTTGTGGGATACATGTGGTGATAGATCTCTAGATGATGCAAAGTTGCAGCTTAATATTAAACCTGTTTCAAAGTATAACATAGAAACTCAACCTCCAGCTGGTGTTTGCCTCGAGAAAATAGGAAATTTGGAGCGCATATTGATTTTGCTCCCAATCGCGTCTTTTTATCTGATCAGCATGGTAGTGTATGGTTGGCAAATGTTCCTGATGAGGGATCTAATGGGATTCTGGGGATTGCCGAATCCAACCCATTTTTAGACTTGATGAAGTGCCCTTTGATACTGAGCGCGGTGTAGTGGGTGTGGCATTTCATCCACACTCAGGGAAAATGGCCGCTTCTTTTTGTCATTCAACCGTGATAAAATGAGACAGCCAGGATGCTCTGGGAGACGTGCATGTAATACCGGTGTGGATTATATTGGTGCTTATAGTGGAGTATGCATATGTCAGTATCACACTATTATTTCTGAGTTTACTGTGAATGATACTACATCAAAGCCTCTTCTCTTAAATTCTATCTAAGCAAATTCTAACTAGATTTTTGTAAACTGGACTTCCCTTTAGCGGAGGTCATGCGGGTCAAATTCTTTTTGACCTGCAGATGGGTATTTATACCTTATGATTGCGGACGGTTCACATAGAGGCGGCGATCCTTACATTTTGCTCAGAACAAGAAATCTTTGCTCGGAAATATTCTGAGAACTGATGTAGATCACATACCAACTATGTCTCCCGGCTACTTTTTCAATTTTTTGTTCTTAGATCTTTTTGTTACTTCATTACAATCTTTTAATCCAAGATATCAAGTCTGTGTATTTTAGATTAGCAGCTGCTGAATCACAAATCCGCAGAGCATGTTGCTGTGAACACTTCTATCATTATGGAAGTAGTTGCAAATTAGAAAATGTGAATAGATGGAAGTTGGTTCAGTTTCACTATAGTAAGTGATGATTATGTAAATTTTATACATAGAGACAAACTCATTTTGATGTGCTAAGCCTGAGAAAGGGGATGCCTTCAGTTCTAGTTTTGGTGATTGAATTTGATGCCAGCAGCCAGTGATACTGCTATTCTTGGTATTGTCAGCTTTTTAAATTATCTGCTGTGTAAGCTGAGCTTAACTGATTTATAACTTTTCGGAATGTGTATTAACTTCAAAATATTACTAGGTGCGAGGGAAATCAATGAACTTGGCCTATGGGGAACTTATTCTATAACAAAAGATAATCCATTTATAGCTGATAAAGAGCAGCAGCCAGAGATCTGGGCCTTGGGTTTTAAAAATCCAAGGCGATGCAGTTTTGATGCTGAAAGGCCAACGCACTTACTTTGTGGCGATGCTGGACAGGTTTGGAGATTCCTCTTCTTTACTAATGTTTGGGGTACCTTGCAATCTCCTAATCGTTTTGCTTGTATTCTTTCCGGAACTTCTAGTTTACTATTGTATAATTTGCGACAAGGTTTATTCATTATTTTATTAGGTTTAACCACCATCAAGAATGCATATGTTTTGTAGTCCTAATGTACTTTTGGGTCACATTATAAGACATTAATCTAGTCAATTCTTGAGTTGTTTCTTTTCTTTAAACCGTAATTGAATTTACTCTTATGATTTAGGATCAATATGAAGAGGTTGTAAAGGCGGAAATTATGGGTGGTGAGTTCATGAGGGCCCTTGCTTTTCCATCCGGCAAAGTCTCCAGGAGGAAACATCTCTCCTAGCTCCATAAATCCCATTTTTCCAGTAAAGTGTTGTTACCATTCTGATATAGATAATAATGTTCGATCCGCCTCCATGGCAGCCTCTTATTTTTATTGGTCAATGACTGATCCATGCATGTATGGTATGTCAATATTTATGCCAATTTGGAAAAACAAAAAAATTCCCCAATGAGGCTCAATCAAAATTCCCTTTTTGAATCCTAGTGCACAAGATGTATATGTAAGCTTTTGCTTTTAACCATCTTACTAGTAAATTAAATTTCCAGGTATTTGTATTCGGATTCATATGCAGGAGCTTTATGGGCAGGCATTGAGGATCCTGTAAACAGTGGAAACTTCACCACTAGCAAAGTTGCTTTGAGATGTGCTCATAACTCTCAGATTGATGTAGGTTTGTGGCAGGAAGTCCTCTGCCTGAACTGGGTTATGTTTTCTCTCATTTGCTGAACACAATAAGAAGGATATTTATATGTTGGTCTGGTTATATTGGAACCACTTTAAGGTAGAGTATATTTTTTTAACTACACGATTAAAATTATAATGAATTTTTTATTATTTATCACTTTACGTATGTAACTATGATTCGTTTTATCTTAGAGTAACTCTAAGATAGTTATAACCTTATATGCTAACAAGCACAAGTGTATATAGAGTTGCACGGCCAAGTCACCACAGTTTTACATGTCCGGATGAACATTAAGATAAGTCAATGATAATTAAGTTATTATAAAACAATAATTTATTTATTCGGGAAATTAGTGTCCGAATCTTCTCTCGGTTTAGTCTATGCTTATTTTAAATGAATAAAAAATGACTTGTGTTTAGGGCAAACATGACTTGTGTTTAGGGCAAACATGACATGACAATCACACGAACGGAAACATGGAGACAAGTCGGTGATAGTTACGAGATCCTGTGGAAAATTTCTAGTTGGTGTGGCATGACGACACACGCGAAGATTTTCAGGCGATAGCCTAATTAATATAGCATTATTGAATTACTGACATGTAACCTAAGAAGGCCAAATTAAATAATTAAAGAGATTCTCTGAGCTTTATTAATAAATTAATAGGCTATTAATTAACTTTTTAAATTTATATTTACCTTAATTAGGAAAAGTGAGGGGTTGTGGTCATTGGTTTGTAATGGTAACGTAGTAATTTTATAAAAAAAATATCATATATAAACAAATAATTTAATCACTAATTGATTATTAATAAATAAAATAATTAAATTTTATTTATATATTATTATTAAAAAATTATTAAAAATTCAGTAATATTCATATAAGTAGAGGATCTCGTTCCTTTATAAACAATGTTGTTACTTTTGTCTAAGGGAAACAGAAAGTCAGCATCTTTATTGAAGTAGACCGAAGCATGGGCCCTTTCTGTAATATGACAATTACTGTCAAGTAAAAACAAAAAGTCAACTTAAAAATCAAGTGGTGATGGGGCAACAAACTTCCACCTCTTCATATTTATCCATCTGTTTATTTTGTGTTGATCAAACAATTAGATGTGTTAAAAGGTTTTATTGGTGAGAACATGGATAATTTTTTGTTTTTAAGTACCAAATATTTTTTACATGCACCAGGGTGAATTACTATCTATGACTAGTCAAAGCCTAAAAAGATAGAAGGACACTGTGAGTCAGTGATTAAAAAAAAAAGATTAAAATAACTGTTGGAACCAACCAGCATGTGAAACCAAGAAGGCAAGAGGCAGAAGAAGCTTCTCTATTAATTGTGTTGTCTCTTTTTCAATACTTTAACAGCCACTTCCTCACTTGATAAATGTTAGTGCATCATTTAGAATTATATATAAAAAAAAAAAAAGTTAATGCATGCTTTGACCGATTTATTATTATATAATTTACAACTAGATAATGTTGTCGGACATTGGTTGATGACCATGTGATGTTCCCATTTGTTTATCTGTAAACTCCGATTCTTCGTTGCAATTATGTCATTCTACTCATCATATCGTTGTCTGTTTCTTCTGGTTTTGATGCTATCACCTTCTATTTAAATACCCTTTTTTGGCTCTCTCTTTTAATTGATAAATTTAAGTGGCAAAACCATGGTTTGTGGCTTGTGTTTAAAAAACATTGAACCCGCTAGTGCAATCAACCGAGATCCGAATATGCAACTTGGTTTTGTGGGAAAAACAAGTGGGTGTTTTTCTTCTCAACTACCCCCATTTGTTTTTCGTGAAAGAAGTTTATTCAAAGGTCAACTGTGTAGACTGCCCAAAATGGCTTTCTCTATTTGATTTAAAGCGATTATGGATAGGTGGTCTTTATCCATGGAGTTTAAAAAAGAAAATGACAAAAGCTTATAAGAAAGAGAGAGATGAAATCAACTTTGCTTTTGGCAGTTGATATTTAAAGAGATAAAGAATGAAAAGGGGTTTTAAAAGGGTGTTTCTTCTGGAAGCTGAGCTGAAGAAATTTTTTTAATAGTTTGAGGGGGAGTACTATTTAGAAGTTGGTACTGGGAAGAATGTTTCAAAACCAACAAAACTTATGAATGTAAACAATAATCTTTTTGGTATTCTTCAGCCAACCAAACGATTTTGCTTGCTTGTTAAGAGATGGGCCTGCAATAGATTGACAAAGTGAAGGAGTGTTATATCTGTAACGTCTGTTCATCTCTGTCCATTTGGTGGAGATGGGAGGAGTTCTCGCCATCATCTTTCTTTTTGCCAACTTTGTTATGCTTCTCGTTCCTTCACTTTCCCTTCCTCTATGCACTGATTCAAGTGAGTTTCCTATTTGATTTTTGTTACACTACTGTTTATGTTATTGTCTGGTTGAATTTTCATATGATTTTTTATTTTCCCTGCATTAATTTGGTATCCAGGGGCTCCAATTCCTCTGAACACAACACTGAGTTTCTGTCCTTACAATGGGAAGACATGCTGCAACACTACAGGAGATTCTCAATTGCAGAAGCAGTTTCAAGCAATGAATATCTCTGATCCTGGCTGCTCTTCTCTTTTGAAATCAATCCTTTGTGCTGTAAGTCAATGTTCCTCCAATAATTTAAAATTAATTTATCTATGATGCTGTCAAATTTTAAACCTTGCATTGATTAGCTTCACCTACTGAAATAATTCTGCAATTGAAGCCGAGTATATTATTAGTTAATGTGATTATAATCTGGGGCTCCAGAGCTTTTTTTCATTTCCATGTGATTGAAAACTTATAAATCAATGTTCATGAATCGTGGTGAAGGATCTATGATAATCATTCTGCTTTTTTTTTTTTCAATTATTAAAAACTCTTCACCTGGTGTTTTGTTCACATACATATATATATGGTTTCTCACTTCTGCTTCCCCAGCGCAAGGACAGAGACTTGATCTTGACATGTTAAATAGAACAATAAGCATCAATAATTCAATACTTAATGAACTCTCTTTTCATATCATATTTTGTTGTTTATTTTAGGAAAGTTTCACCTTGTGGCTCATTTCTTCATTGCAATTGTTACAGAAATGTGATCAGTTTGCAGGGGAGTTATTTACTGCTGGTTCTGTAGTTCGGCCTGTTCCATTACTTTGCAACTCCACTGGTTCAAATTCATCTCAGTCCAGCAAAGCTACAATTACGGATTTCTGCTCTGAAGTATGGGATACATGTCAGAATGTATCTGTCCGTAATTCCCCCTTCTCACCTTCATTGCAAGGACAAGCCGGAGCACCAGTCAGTTCCAATTTCACCAAACTAACTGAGTTCTGGCAGTCAAAAGCTGATTTCTGCAATGCATTTGGTGGAACATCTAAGGATGGATCAGTGTGTTTTAATGGTGAACCTGTCACACTAAACAACACTGGAACACCTAACCCTCCACAGGGGTTGTGCCTTGAGAAAATTGGGAATGGTTCTTACCTCAATATGGTTGCTCATCCTGATGGTTCCAACCGTGCATTCTTCTCTAATCAAGAAGGCAAGATTTGGTTGGCGACTATTCCTGAACAAGGATTAGGAGAAACTATGGAGCTTGATGCTTCCAGTCCCTTTGCAGATCTGACTGATGAAGTTCACTTTGATACTGAATTTGGGTTGATGGGTATGGCGTTTCATCCAAACTTTGCAAAAAATGGTAGATTCTTTGCTTCATTCAACTGTGATAAAGTGAAGTGGCCAGGATGTGCGGGTAGATGTTCATGTAATTCGGATGTGAATTGTGATCCTTCTAAACTACGAGGTGATAATGGCGCACAGCCATGTCAGTATCAAACTGTTGTCGCTGAGTATACTGTTAATGGCACCGCATCTGAGCCTTCCTCGGTATGATTCGATATATCCTACGAATTTCGACCCAATTTCTACCTAATTATGATTGTAGCTCAAGGATTGTAACTGAATCTTGATCTCTTTTCAGGCAAAAAGAGCCAAGCCATCAGAAGTGAGAAGGATATTTACCATGGGCCTTTCATTTAATGGTCATCATGGTGGACAAATACTCTTTGGACCAACAGATGGGTATATGTACTTTATGATGGGAGATGGCGGTGGTACAGCCGATCCCTACAACTTTTCCCAGAACAAGAAATCACTGCTTGGAAAGATCACGAGGCTTGATGTTGATAATATACCAAGTGAGCATCACATTTCATTGTTTAGTTGTGTTAATACTGTCTGCTGCCAATTTCCTCGTATTCTTTGTTAAACAAGGTGGTTTATTGTCACTTTGCAGTTAACACTCATTTTTCACTGATGCTTGTCCATCATATCCAGGTGCTGCTGAAATTGAGAAACTTGGCTTGTGGGGAAACTACTCTATCCCTAAGGACAATCCTTTCAGTGAAGATAGTGGACTGCAGCCTGAAATATGGGCTTTAGGTTTAAGAAATCCTTGGCGCTGCAGTTTTGATTCAGATAGGCCTTCTTACTTTATGTGTGCTGATGTTGGACAGGTATTTGTTTCAAATAAGCTTTTTGATTAACAACAATTTATGCTATCATTATTCAACTGCTACAGAAAATATTTTTCCAGCATGGGCATGTTTGACACTTTTGACCAATATCATCTAACAGGATGTATACGAAGAGGTTGATATCATCACGAGAGGTGGGAATTATGGCTGGCGTCTTTACGAGGGACCTTACCGTTTCACTCCTCTTGCAACACCTGGAGGAATTACTCCTCTAAATTCTGTTAGCCCAATATTCCCAGTTTTGGGATACAACCACTCGGAAGTAAACAAGAAAGAAGGATCAGCATCCATCACTGGAGGCTATTTCTATCGTTCCATGACTGATCCATGCATGTTTGGAAGGTAAATTTTTTGTCTGTAATATTGATATTCTGTGCAAAAGTAGAAAATTCAATTTCTAAACCCAGGGCTTGCCTAATGAGTTTTCTTACATGTCATGTGGTTTTCAGGTATTTGTATGCAGATCTGTATGCTACTGCTTTATGGGCAGCAAGTGAAAGTCCTGAAAATAGTGGCAACTTTACCACTAGCAAAATTCCTTTCAGCTGTGCACGTGACTCACCTATACAGTGCAAAGTCTTGCCCGGAAATGATCTTCCCTCTCTGGGTTACATTTACTCATTTGGGGAGGACAACCGGAAGGATATCTTCATCCTAACCAGCGATGGAGTTTACAGAGTTGTTCGTCCAAGTCGCTGCAACTACACATGCTCAAAGGAAAATACCACGGCAAGTGCTGGTCCAGGTCCTGCTACCTCTCCCAATTCATATGCGAACCGTTTGTGTGACCCTTATAACGGTTTGGTTCTCCTATTTTCCTCTTTGTTGTTGCTTCTGCTTGGTCTTTTCTAGAATGCCGTGACAGCTGAATTTAGATGATGAGATAACTTTACCCATAAATCTATGTTTGTTTGCTTGTTTTCCTTTTTTTTTTAATTTTTTTCCATCTCGTACATCCGAACTGGCTAAAAGAGAGAAGTATCCTATCTATTTGTTTTTCAGTTTTTGGAGATTGTGTAAATCAGTTTGGTTCACTTTGTTTGTATCCCCATTGCAGAGAGTAGCATATTGTTGTCACAGATAGCCATACTATATGATTGAATAATGTCCCCATACCTACATTTTTTCAGTAAAGCTAATACAAATTTTATTCGAAACTCGGCGTTTCAATTTACACAGGCCGGGCCTCCCAACATCAAATCTTGGGAAACCATCGCTCCAGTCAGCCCACGGGCTAAATTTGGCCATGTTAAATGAAAGAAATATTGGAAAGCAATGAAAATATTAAAAAGTAAGTCACTGCTCAAAGTAAAAATTAAATGAAAAAGGAATCTTTTTTTTTAAAAAAAAAAAAACCGTATCCATACCCAGAACCCAAGTTCATAGCAAATACAAATCAATGACAGCTGCTAAGTTACAAATTTCACTTATAATTGACGTAAAATTAGTTTCCACAATTTTTAAGTTCTTTGAATATCGGCAATTTAAAGATATGAAGAATACTTTAAAGCTCAACGTACCCATAGATTATGTAAATGGCATGGCTTAATTAATAGCTCAAGTTAGCAATGTAAATAACAAAAATTGTTATAAGGTTGGATAGAAATGTTTCGATCTGGAATTTTAAAGTGGGGAATTGTTTAGGAAAATGTATAAATCGCACGGTTTAAATACTTTAAATTTTAAACCTTTAAAATTTTATGGTTTTAAAACTTTCCTAACTTTTCTTGCACTCTAACATTCCGGACCTAAAAACTACTAATGGTTCGATGAATCTCCAACAAACAATATGTATTTGTTATTAAATTGATTTATTGAAAGGCACACTTACTTTTCATACCATAACTAAACCTACGCTCGCAAATAAAAACTAAAGTAATATAAAAGAACCCTTAGTTACATGTAATATAACTTACAGCCACTTACATGAATAGTAATATAGTGTGGGGCTCATTTACTGTCTATGTGAGTGGTGTTAAGTTATGATTTTTTTTTTTTTTTTGGTTTGAGATTTTCTATTTCATTAGGGGGGTGCACTTCTCTTTAATCCAAATTAGATAAAAAAACAATCCATCTTAAAAATTAAAACCTTCATGCTAACCACTAATTACTAACAAAGCAAAATACAATCCAGGTTAATTTAAAATCACCAAAAGCCGAAGCATTTACTCGAAAAATGACCCAAATAACCTTAGACAAAAGTGAAATCACACAAATAGTTATGAATTGATTACCCTTCTTTCGTCTTCCCAAGTTCCATTTCCTTCTGTCTCTTCCTCTCTTTTCCTTCTCTTTCTTGTTCTCCTGTTTTCACTCTCACACGAACCCAAAAGAGGAAAAAGAAAAAGAAAAAATTCAAAAAAAAATTAATTTTTTTAAACAAGGGGGAAAAAAAAAAAAACAACAACGACATAGACTAGAATTAGAAACACAAACGTTTTATTTATGTGAACGATGCTTTGGACCATAGGTCATAATCCAGCTTCTGCTTGTCTTCCTTTTTATCTGTCTCAGTCTTAACAACATTAATCTTATTTTCCAATTTTTCTTTTATAGTTTAATTTCACTTTGATTTTTTGATTTTTTGATTTTTTTGTTTTAAACCTAAATGCCTAAACCCATGAATACGATGAGGAAGAATATGATCCTCTACATGTAATCCCACCGTAAGTAACCTAAACCCCTCTCGATCTCCATCTTCGTCTCCCCAGCCATGTCCCGTGAATCCACCCCTGCGTCTCCGATCCCTAACGACGACACCCCTAATCCCCAAAACGACGACGCTCACTCCCCTCAAAACGACACCACTGCTACTACTGCAACTAATACTGCCCCTACTCCTCCTGTCAATAGAAGCAACCGCCCCTCCCGCGCGTGCACTCTACGTACGGCTCAGCGCCTCTACGCTGCTGCCCAGGCGCAGGCCCAGGCCGTGATCGAGCGCAAGCCTAAGAAGAAGGAGCAAAGAGAGAGGTTCGATGAGTCCCCCCCGCAGCAATGCAGCGCTAATAGTAAGATTGTCACGCCGTTGCTCGCTGATCCTCCGCCGTCGCAGCTGCCACGCTGGAGTCTCCGGGCCATGTGGGAGTTAGCTTCCGTACTTAATTTCTTGCATGTGAGTGTTTTTTTTTTTTTTTCCTTTTAGCAAATTCCCCCCCCCGCGCCCTCTTTTTTGTTTCTGTGAAGTGATTTTGTTGTTGTTGTTGTTGCTGTTTGTTAGGTGTTTAGGCCGTTATTGAATGTAACAGCTGAGTTTTCGGCAGAGGAGTTCGAGACGGCGTTGATCACTCCTAATGATACTTTAAGTGATATTCATATACCCATTTTAAAGGTTGGTGCTTTTGGCTTTGCATTAAAGTTTGTGTTTTTAGTTTCAGTTCCTTTTTAGTTTCTAGTTCGAATTTAGCCTTTTTGGTCATCAATTCAGTTCTTAGCGGGGCAATGACTGTACATCTAGTCCTATTTGCCATTTTTTCAACTAAATAAGAGGAATGTACTTGCAAGGTTTAGTGCTTAATTGTAGTTTTTGCGATGCTTTTGTTGATATTTGGTGTAGCCTGTTCTTCAGACTTTTAAGTGAGAGAAACAGCAAAGAACACTACAGTTGTACTTGTTGATGTATCGTGGGTTTTTTTTTAGCAGAGAATTAGCTCACAATGTAATGTTGTGATGTGAAAAAGGCAATGGGAATGTGATTATCATTTGGTGATGCTTTTTCCATATTCATATGATGAATGTTAAAAACTGTCGATTGGATATTGAATGTTATGTTTGTAACTACTAATTTTCTCTCAAAACAAAGAATCCAAATACAGATGCTTGAGTATTTGGCAATGATTTTTAAGGTTCAATACAACTATACTATTCATCTGTCTATTGCATTGATTGGTTACCACAGTGCAGATAGAACTCCATGACATTGTATGAGCAATGAGCTATGTTTGTCTCTCTTATGATTACAAATTGTGCAATGTGTTCCATGAGTACATTTTGTAGATTTTGAGTCTCAAACATTGAGTTCCTAGTTTTTGAAATTTTGCCTTCTATGGCATGTTCTACAAGGGCATTTGAATTTTGAAAGAAAAGTACATCAATTAATCCTTTTCTGCTATAGAGGACAAAAATGAATGGAATTTAGATTTAGAGCAATATATAAAGAAGATTTTTGTAGAGTGTGCAAAAGAGCTTTGGGTTTCTCTCACATTGAAGCACATTTAAATTAGTGTAAGCAGACTTTTAATGTTGAAAAATCGATTTTCATTAATAGTGTCCATGAGGTTTGATGTCTGCCTTTGTTAGTAGTCAAATAATGAAAACTTATTGTAGGAAATTTTCCCTCCTCCTGGGAAGAGCTGAGAACAGAAAACCATTTGGAAGGTTTTATTGTATGATGTATGATTTTTCTTAAGATGAATTTGCAAAACTTACAGTGGTTTCCGCTTACACTGTGTTTCTATTCTATGAGCCTCTTTGCCTTTGTATATTTTTAGTCACACAATTTTGGCATATTGATATTTCAAAATGAGAAACTTGATTACTTGTCTAATTTTTAGTGCCACTCAAACTTAGCCGCTGTTCTGGTCTTTCACACCATTTTAAGCAGTAATGGGGATAGTTTTCACTTGTATAATAGTGAGAAGCACTGGAGGTGCTCTGTTTCGAAGTTTCTCCTGTTGCTGCCCGGGCTCTTGCTCCCTGTCTTTTTTCCCCTTTCTTCTCTCTTAAGGATGGGCTTCAACCTGATAGTTGAGAGTTTGGACGAGAGAGTTTTCATCTCTGAAGGAGTTAAAAGATAATGAGTGATGCTGGTGAAATTATTATTATTATTTTAAATTTCTCACTGCTGTTTTAGTTCATAGACCTTCAGGTTTTGAATATAACCTGTATCTGTTAAATCTGATTGATGTTTTCAAAAGATTTAAGGGATGTTTACTTGGGATATGATTTTCCTTTTAATTAACATTTTCCTTGATTTTGTAATGCGCTCTGACATGTTCATGGAACGTTGTTTAGAAATTCAACATTTTTTTAATGGTACTTATCACTTGCGAATTTAAGTGCTATTGCTTATTTGTTTTAATTTTCCTTGTTATAGGCAATCCCTCCTATTACACGAATGGCCCTTACACGTGATACCTGGGTTACTGTTTTATGCAGAAAATTAAGAGACTGGTGGCACTGGGTAACTTGGTTATTGAACCCTTATCAACTGATGACAACAATGCGTCATACATAATAAGGTCATTGCTAACATAGGCTTATAATCTTATTGTAGGTTGCAGAAGGGGATCTTCCTATTGTTGCTTCGCATGGGTGAGTTTTTGCATCTTTGAAGCACTTTACTATATGATTATCTCTGTGTTGCTAATGTTGCATGTTCATGCTAATTTTTTAGGACGGAGGTTGAAGTATACAAAACACTTGATCCTGGGGTCCGTGTGGTTATCTTGAAGGCACTTTGTGATATTCGTGTTGAGGTATTACTCTTGTTAGTGAAAAATATGTTGTACTCTGCAATTGGGTAGTTGACTGTTTGGCACATTAGGATCCGACTCTTTTGTTCTCTGTACTACGCCTTGAAACCTGTTGTGCTTATTTGTCCATCATCATACATGAAACTTAAATCATAATTTTGTTGAATTAGTCTGCACAAAAACATAGCTCATCCAATAAAGCCTTCATTCCAACTGCTTAAAGTTAGATTGTGAATCTTTTGACTCTGTTCAACTGTATCATCTATCAAGAAGCCTATTAAATTATTGGCCATATTGTGTTGCTGCTATTCATATATATGTATGAATAGTCCATGATTTTAATTTTGGTAACGATGCCCTCCTATTTTGTCAACATAGTCTCTAGTGTCTACTATGTACAAACAACATATACTGTGGTACTTCTTTCTCGGTTTTCTTTGTAAGTTGAACATAAGAAACATAATCTTTGGTGATAGAGGCTAGACATTGATTTTAAAAGTCAGTTGTGAAATCTAATGTCATATGATGGTACCAAGTTATAAATTTGATATAAATTTCGTTTGCTTCCTCTAAAACCTTTCTGTAAATTAACTAAGCAAGTAATAGCTATATGAACAATCTTTATCACCATCCTAATCAGTTGATTTCTGCAGCAAGAAGATATCCGGAACTATATTGACAACTCGCTTAAACATGGTGTTCAACTTTCGGCATTTCGTAAAGAACGTGTTGGGGGTGATTCATATGGAATTAATTACTGGTAACATAACTAAGCTTTTCATAAGGATCCATTAATGATTTTGGCAATTTCTACTTTCAAATTGACTGAATAATGTCTCATGTTATCAGTAGATGATTTTTTTGGTATGTGAAAATGATTTATGGTATTAGTAATTTGGTGCAGGTATGAAGATGATCCAGTAGTAGGTCATCGGTTGTACAGAGAGATAAGAAAAGTTGAGGTGAAGAAAGTGAAAGCCAAGGGTTCCCATGTCCTCCCTACTGCTACATACCAGTGGGAAACAGTTGCAACTAATTTGGAAGAATTTCAAGATGTTTCTGTATGTGTGTATATTTCTGTCCATGTGTAAAGTGGACTTTTTTCGCTTCTCTGTGTGTTGTGAGATCTAAGAACGTCAAATATGGTCAATTACCTGATATTGCGAGAGGACATGCAGGGCTATATATATATGTGTGTGTGTGTGTGTGTGTGTGTGTGTGTGTGTGTGTGTATTTTCCAAGACAGTTTTATCTTGTCCTACACTAAATTTTTGGTACTGCTTCTACAGGAAAAGCTTTTCTCTAGCAAAAATAGAACCGAGGCATCCCTTGGGAAGAAGTTAAAAAATGACATGCTTCCAGAAATTGAGAAGGAACATAAGGTACTTAAAACTGCCTTTTTCCAGGCTCCATAAGCCCTGTTATGGGGCTGTAGTTGTGTTTTTTTTAACTAGCTGAAAAAAGGATTGCCTCATCTTTTCACTGGCATTTTGTGATGTTTCTCAGTTGTGTGGTCTCTGTGATGTTTCAGTAAATAATGCTATCCCATTTGCTGTTTTTATGTTCTCAGAGGAAAGAGAAATTACTGAAAAAGCAGCACAGACAAGCTCTGCTTCTTGATAACTTCATAAATGTTGATGGGCTTGGTCCTGGACGCTCCCTTCGTGACAGAAAACCTGTCACTTATACTTTTGGTGAGAATAACAAAATCTATTTATCAATCTTCTCAATATCTTGTTCTGCTTCCTGTTAATGAGAGCCCCCAAGTTTAGGGATTATGGATTGAAGGAATTCTGACATGTCAAAACATTTTTGCAGACGATTATGACCGATCAATCAATGAGGCTATCAAGATAACCAAGTATGGAAATTTTCCCTGAATCCTTGTTTTTGGGCTTACATTCTATATAGCTTGTTGGGAGGGGGAAAAATGTATGTTTGGACAATATTCTGTTGTTTGATGTCCTCGTTCTCTACTTTTGTATCAGGCGGAAGCCATCATCCCCAGAGCCTAATCTAAGAAGAGAAGTCGGTTTCAAATCTGAAGCTTCCATGAATGGTAAATGGAGTGATTCTATGCATGCCTCTGAACATGTCACATTCAATGCACTGTCCCCTAATTCGCTTGATTATGATGAGTTTGATGAAGAGCGTAAACCTGAATCATTGGACCGAAGGTAAGATAAGTTTGTGTTATTTTCATTGCCTTGAGACTTTTAAGAAATTAACCATGAATTATAAAAGGAATTAACCATGACATAAATTATGTATAGCAATCGTCGAAGACAGAGGCCTCAACGATATTCAGTCAAAGAGTTCGTTGAAGCTGTTTCAGATAATGATGCAGATTTTGACAGTGATGATGATATAGTTGGAGAAGTTGTATATGATGAGGAATATCTGAGGAAACGTAAACAGAGAAAGCTTTCCAGCAGCTCGGAAGGAGATGAGGAATACCATTGGGATGAAGAAAATGCTGAAGATGAAGAAGAAGAAGAAGAAGAAGAAGAAGATTCCTTGAGTATCAGTGAGGACAGTGACGAGCCTCAAAAGGTTAAGAAATTGCCAGGCCGTACTCGGAGGGAAACTAAATTGAGGTCAGTAGATGAGTTGCAGTCAGGTCTAAGACGCAGTAAAAGGGCCTCCAGAAACCGCATTAATTACCGACAGTATGAGTTGTCTGAATCAGATACAGAGTCGGCAAAGCCCAATAAGTCCAGTGAATCAGATAAACAATCAGATGCAAGTGAGAACGCAGAATATTCAATGGGTAGTCAAGAGTCAGATGGCAATGACGATGACCAGGAGATAAAAGTTGATCAACCAGTTGAAGGTTATGCCGAGACAGTTGAGAAAGAAGAGCAAAGTCAGCTCCCAGAGAAACCAAATAGCCCAGGCCAAACAGAAGTTGAAGGAGTGAAAAAGAGACGTTTCCTTGACCTAAATGAGCTTGCCCCGGGTTCTGGTTTTGATGATGGTCCAAACTCAATAAAAGATGATGATACAGGTGATTTATAGAGCTATCCCATATGCTGGAAAGCAAGAGCAGTAGTTCTGTCTCGGGGAAGCTTAGTGTACGATAGTAAGAGCTATAAATTTTGGATTAAGCTTATCGTGGAAGTTACAATCATTGCCCTTCCATGGCTTAATATAAGCAACTCCCTTGATGCAATTAATTCCAAAATTTGCTGTGGGGAGCAACAGAATGCTGAGAGCTATGTAGATTAGGTAGTCATTTTTTAGTATGTCTACATTCAAAGAAACCTACGACAGGTGGATGGGTATTAGTTGAGAGTTATTTAGCTTATCCCATTAATGTACAATAACCTTTAACTAATGTTGTAACTGATAAATTTGGCTTTTAGATGTTCAAGCGCCGTAGTTTATATTTCATGATCATGAGTATGATCTGCCTCTTGAGCATTTGGGTTGGTTGGGCCTGTTGGTAACATATTGAGCTTTCAAATGTTATCTTTGTTGTAACTGAACCATCCTCCCGCAAATGGCAACTACTGTTTCTCTTACTATTCTTCTACTCTTTCAATTGCACTCAACTATGTGTTCTATATATCGAAGTGTTGCATTGCTCTGTTTTCATGTGGGTTCACTAAATTGTTTTAATATGTTGAAGAAACAGCTTTTTTTTTGGCACTAATCAAATAGGTTAAGTAGTAGTAGTATTATTACACAACTTATTCCAATATGATGTTTAGTCCACTATTAACATAGACATATTCCTCGTAAAAATTTCGTAGAAAAATTATTCCTAAAGATAGCCGATTTCATGAGTCACAATGATTATTGCTTTTCAACTCTGTTTTTTGGGTCGGCATCATTTTCCTTGCTCTGCTCCTCTCTTGACTCCTCAGCTTGCTTCATTTCTTCCTCAGCTTGCTTCCTTTCTGGCTTGCTTCCTTTCTGCTTCTTCCTTACCTTCCTTGAGAGCTTGAATCAAGCTTGAAAGGCATTTCTCTACATTGTCAGATGGAGATTTAGGCATCAGATTCTCAGCAACATCGGCAGGTGTGATCTTGGTATCTTCCATCAGCTTTTGAATTGTTTCAAACAATGTATGAGTTTCCACATTCAGATAATTCTTCGCAAGCACTTTGAATCCCTGGAATGTGCAGTAAGAGAGCTCTATATGTTTATCCATCCTGCCTCTTCTAATCAAAGCTGGATCAAGCTTCTCCACATAATTGGTGGTGAAAACAATCAGCCTCTCTCCTCCACAAGCCGACCATAGTCCATCAATAAAATTCAGCAACCCTGATAAAGTAACTTTGCTGCTGCCCTCTTCCTTTGGTTCCTTGCGCGAAATCTCCTTATCCAGCTTTTCTTTCTCATCATCCGACGACTTCTCAGCTTTCTTCTTCCTCTGACCTGTTAGATCAAGCGAACAATCTATATCTTCAATCACAATAATTGACTTACTAGTCGTCTCAATCAAAAGCTTCCTGAGCTCTGTATTGTCCTTAACAGCTGTGAGCTCGAGATCATAAACATCATAATTCAACAAATTTGCCATGGCAGCAATCATAGTAGACTTGCCAGTTCCTGGAGGACCATAAAGAAGATACCCTCTTTTCCAAGCCTTCCCAATCCTTGCATAAAAATCTCTACTTTTGCTGAAAGTAACAAGATCTTCAATAATCTCCTGCTTCTTCTCCGGCTCCAACGCCATTGTCTCAAACGTTGCAGGATGCTCAAACACAATGTGACTCCACATAGTTTGCTTGTAACTTGGCCACTTGTAACCAGGACTGTTTGTGTAAAGCTTCCTCTGCCGATTTCTCACTCTGATTTCTTTCCCTTCCTTCACTACATGCTGCAAATAAGACTCAGTTATGATCTCCCTATACCGCTTATGAAATGTGAGCCTGTAGTATCTCTTCTCCTGCTCAGGATAATATGACATGCCCCTCGTTGGTGACACGACTTTGCTTGAAACCCACCAAACTTTTACCCCGCGGAACTCGTCAGTAACTCTCTCATACTCATCCATGCTAAGCACCAAGTTGCTGCTGTCTTTGCCCATCTCAGCCTTGAGTCTTTTAGCACTCTTGGATGAGTTGACGCTAAGATAAGCCTCAACAGCAGCATAAGCCTCGCTGCGCTTGAGGCGATCACCCGTGAATTCATGGATTGATATCTTGATGTAAGGATAAAAGAACCCCATGATTCTGTGCGTATACTTTTCAAAGTGGCGGCGAACTTCATATGGGCAATACTGGCGAATGATAGCCCACACAAACATGAAACTTGCTATTGTCGAACCCATTGCTGCCAACATCTCAGTCACTGTCGCTGGCACCATCTTTCTTTGCTTTACAGTTGCTTTTACTCAGGCCAGGCCAGGCCAAGCCAAGCGAAAAGAGTATTGTATTTGTGAGAAAGCTTTGTGAATTGTGCTTCTTTTATTCTGTTTGTTAGGCCTTCGAATCATAACATTGTTAGTCACTTAAATAAAGTGAAGAAAGAGAAAACAGAGTAGGTAAGAGTAGAGAATTGAGTCATTACTAAACACCGCTTTTTATGGACACAAGTGATATAAGGGAAAATTACTATTTTCTCACTGTAAATGTTTAAAAGGCTAAAAATATTATAAAACTTTAAAATCTATCATTTTTTAATATTCATTGCACATCATATTACTGTACAACATACCATTACACTGATATTTACAGTTAAATATATAACTGAAATTTATATTATTAAATTAAATTTTATAAAGTACATATCCAGAAAAATAACTCTCACACACGAGAGATGTCTCTGCTCCACTCGTATTTCACAAAAAATAAAATTTATAAATTAACTTCACACAATTATACATAATTGAGTGAGGATGAGTTTAGGGGTGGCAAAAATAACAACTTGGTCCGGACCTAGCCCACATCCGGGTGTTGTGGGCCGAGTAACACCCAAGTCGGGTATGAAGCCGAGCCAATCTTGGGCATCACTTGATAAATCCAGAACCCAAATTTTATTTAAAAAATATTTATTATTTTAAATATTTATATTTATTTGACTCGTTTATTACACATATATAAAATTTAAAACATTTAAGTTTATATTTTCATGTCAAATTTTATTAAAATAAATTTAAAACTTATAAAATTATCAAAAAAAATTACATATATGATATTAAAAAATATAAAATTCGAGTACTCGGATTAAAACCTGACCCGATGCCAAACTAAAAAAACCCAGTTCGAACATTTAAAAATTACATCTGGGCTGGGTCCGGGCATTGCGATACCCGGACTCGGCCTCAAATTTTGTTAACCATGAGAACTCGAACCACTGCTCTCACAATCATACTTAACTGTGAGAGTAGTTCACCATTCGACCAAAATTAATCATTTTTTAAACCATACATAAATTTTTTTAAAAAATATTATTGTTACAGCTTCCCCTTAAATTTGTCAGAGAATCTATGACAAAAGATTATTTTACGCTTCTAATTAAATTTGACATTATGATGCAAGGTATTCTTAAATAATGAATTAAATAAGGCAAATAGTGTGAATTTTGTTTCGAATGTCTGAACAAAAGTGATGCAAACATTTTGCGAAATGCATCAAGGATCTGTTTAAATTCTATTATTTGATTATGAATGGAATAGAATTCAGTTGGTGGGTCTACGTGGACCGCGATAGAAAAAGACAAATGATGCAGTCGGCGAGTCCACACCGTGTGCTGTAAATAAAAACAAGTCACATTTTGATCCGCTTAATGACAAAGAAAGAAGGCAAAGTTGAAAAGTGGGACTTGGTTGACGTTGACGCTGATTTTCAAAATAAAGTGAACGAATCTTGGAGGGGATTGATCTATCATCTATGCTTTGATCTTGCTTGCTCAGAAATTTCCAAGCCATTCCCCATCAATTTTGTGGGATTGAAAAGATTGGGGATTTGCTTGGGAAGAATCACTCCCAAGAGACTGCATTTGTCTTTCAGCCTGCTGTCTATCTGCATGTAGCATCATCGGGGACGAAAGTAGGAAACTTCTGGGAAATTTTTGACACGTTTTGCAATGATAATGAAAGCTGTGAAGTCATCTCATGACAATAAGCATGACGACACTCACTGCTTCGAACCTTATTATCAAAGTCAGCAAATGGGTGTGTATGGGAGCTGGCTAAAGCTGGAACTGTAAGTTACAGAATCCGTAACTTGCCATGCCAGCTCCCCGTTTCTAATCTATTATTCAACAACTATAATAAATTTATAAAGTCCTTTCAAGATTTGTAAAGCCGTAGCCACTAGCCAGCCATATCATTTGTTCAACCTTAAATCATTGGAGCCTGTCGAGTGTCGAAAATTCTAGAAAATAAGAACGCAAATTTCAAGGAGAATAATGGGTTTGTTCTGATGTTTTTGTATTTAAATTTTTAGTAGAATGAGATACGTATAACCAAAAAAACTTGGAGATTGTTTGGACTCTGGTGAGTGGTGCCCCGACCCAGAAAGTAGGTGTCAGCAAATATGTGGCCACTCACTGTAAAGGCATTATTATTATTATTAAAGGAAACCAGTAGTGGAATAGACGAGTTAGTCATGTTTTGGACTTAACTTTTGATGAAAGGAGACAAATGCTCGGGTCATATCAACTCACGTGGGTCAGTCCTATGAGCGTAAAATTTGCAGCAAGTACAAGTAACATTGCAAAAATTATTGTTCATTTTTCTTTTGTTTTGGATTTTTTTTTTGGTACGGAGAAAATATTGCAATTATTATTATTTGGGGTAATTTTTAGATGCTTTCTTTGAGATTTCACGTAATAACAGTTTAATAAAAAATATGATAATATTTTTACATTCCTCCCCCACCGTTAGTATTTCCTTCGGTTGACCGTTTGTAGACCGATAAAATGACAAAATTACCCTTTCAAGTTTCAAGGCTGAAAAAGTAACCCTAATTAGAAAAAAAAAAAGTTGTTCATGTTGGTCATGTGAAGGGCAGAGATTCCCCTTCTACTCCAAATCTCTCGCTCATTGCCCATTGCACATGAGAATGGGAATGCAGAAGTCATGGAGTAAACGTGTCAACTGTACCTTGCCACTTGGACTTTTTTGTTTGGGAAAAATATGAATTACTGTTTGAAAATGCATTACTTTTACTTTTCATCAATTCTTGTGGGATATATATTTCTTCCCTTTTCGTCCGGTGATTCTAGTGAAATAAAATTAAATCAATTAATATAAAAATTAATTTTTCTGCAAATTCAACATACATCGAAACCCATAATCTTTTACAACAAACATCCACAACATGGCAGCACCAATTTTTCCAATCTTTCGGGCATGACTACAAGTGAATTTCGAGTACAAACACCCACACCCTATTTTCTTTTACTTTTGCCCAACCCTTTATATAGAGAGAGAAAAAAAAAGAAAAAGAGAGAACCTCACGGGGAGAGAGAAGAAAGAACCGGATATAACCCGACCTGCGATAGTGACCTGATCTGATCTCCCGTTTCAGGCCACTGTTTCGGTCGAGCTTAGTACCGATCGGAAGCCCTTGAGCCGCTGGTCATCTCCATGTCGTCCTTGCCGTCAGAAAGAGTCCAGAAAGCCACCGATCGAAGCCGTCCTTCATTGGCCATGGTTTTGGCGGTTTAACTAACCTCTTCTCAGCTCCAATACCGGTCGCGGAACCACATTGCCGTCTGTACTAACTCGTCGGCAGTTTGCTATCAGCATTGAAGCTTGTCTTCTTCATGAGTAAGTTCAAAATGGTGATGATCAAGATCCTCAAACTCAATAATACTCGCTTGTTTTCACACTTAAGCTGCTGAGAGGTGAATGTTGTGTGAGTGTAAATCATTTTGCATAAGATTTACATTTTTGTGAAGAGATTTTTCTTTTGGGTAATGAAATGGATTGGATAATGGGGTGATGCAGTAGGTATTTCACGCTTACCAATACCACTACAACTAACTTTTTAGGTTTTTTAAATGTTAAATACACTTTTACAATTGTAGCCTTAGATACTGATACTATACTGACAAAAATGCTAACAGCAGGAGAGGAATGTAATAATATCATCATACTTTCTATTAAACTGTTATTATATGAAATCTCATGGGAGATATGTAAAAATAACCCTTCACCAAAACAATAATACCCCGCGTGACAATGATATTACTCTTATGAGACTAAACTTGGGTATTCATTCATTTGTCATCTTTACAATTTGCGCAATATGCCAAGTTTTATAATAAATAATTATAAACTTGTAAAGATCGCCCGCCGTCCATTCATGAATATTATTTTATGCACGCATCCTAAATGGATTAGACAGGCACTCACTCTTAATATCTTTTTGTTTTTGGAACATGCACTTGTAATACATGGATTCCTCCTCATTCCTCAACCAAAAAGGCAAATAAAGTAAGTTGGTAGTATGACACATGTTTTCATTAATTAATTATTTAAGGTCTTGGTAGTTGGTATTGTCAAAAAAAAAAAAAAGGTCTCGGTGGTTGGCAGTAAAGAACAAAAACTTATTATCAAAAGGGCAGATTTTATAATAGATAAGGATCCGTTTAATATTAGTTGAAATAATTTAAATCTGTCAAAGCTGAAACTAGTGCATATAATTCTAAAGAATGGATAAGGTTGAATTAGATTAATTCGATGTTTTTTGAATTAGCTTCTTAGGTGAGTTAGTTAGCCAAGCAAGCTAAACGACTCCAGTTCAGTTGTGCGGATGGTGTGGAGCTCCTTCAAAGCAACTGAGACAAAGGTAGTTTTTGAACAGCTGTGGTTGTTCCAGTGCATAAACTAAGCTGTTGTTAGTGCTAATTGCTGTGATGAAGTGAAAGCCTATTGTATTCACATGAGCTTTTAGAAAAAGAAAGGTGCATTGAGCTCTACGAAGAACGCAGCATCGACGTTCATGGATATGCTACGTTCGATCATAACCATCACCTTTTGCATTTTCAGAACTTTAGATTCTTGATATCTTCCTCATTGGCAAACCAGTCTGGTATTATCCGTGCCAAATGAGGGAAAAGATCTTTGTAGACATTCTTGATGGTCCCTTCTGCCACTCTCGTAACAATGGAGATCTCTGCAAAAACAGGGGCATGAATGGCATCTGAGTAAGCATAATTTCTAAAAGAATTGATAGCTTTCTAACCTTTGAGAGCCTTTGCGTCATTTGATAGCTGAGTTATGATGTAAATAACGGCCGCTGCCACTGAGATCGGGCTCCTCCTGTGAAAGCAAGCAAGAATTTTGTTTTACCCAAAGCCAATGACACCATCTACATACACTATTCATTTGTGATTATTTTTCTAATGGAGTTGTTAAAAAATTTCACAGAGAGAGAGAGGGAGAGAGAGATAAATAAACAAATAAATAAAACAGCTTCACAGGTTATCTGATGCTTCCTTTCATTTGACAAAAAGGCAGATGTTCATTAACAGCTTCTATGTCTATGATCCAAAGCCATGTGAAGATCTACTGAAATGAAGTTAGACAAACTCAATCAAACAAGAGAAGACCACATGAAAGAAAATCATTTCCCTCCCCGACCACGATTCCTTTCTTTCTTTCTTATATTTTTCTTCTTCAAAGATAATTATGTGTTCATAGGGTTCAACTAATATATTCTTAGTATCCATAACACCGAAATGTATAAATGCATCTCATAAAAGCCCAAACTATAAGTTGAATGTTAGTTTCTACCAAGAAAAGAAAACCAGAATTAACCTTATGTCGAGATCTTCAGATTTCTGAACAGCCTCTTGGGCAGCCTTAACAGCTTGATTCGTCATTCCAAGATTGGAACAAAATCGTCTCTATAGATTGAAGATAAAATTTATGTAAATGGATGCATTGGATTAGACAGATAAGGCCACAAAGAACAAAAAATCATACAAGAAGAAAAATCCAATACGAACAGAAAGAACGAATTTTAAAAAATATTCAACAAAAATATCACCAGATAGTCTGAAGCATGTATGGTTCCCATTTCCACAGATTGACCCATTTCTGCTTCTAGGTGTTTCACGATGAATTCTTTTGCCCGTCCTATTTCTTTCTTTGTTGTCCCATTAGCAACGGAACAAAATTCTAGTTGAAATCAATGCAGTTAGCATATGAAACCTTACAATGCAAAGAGGACGATCAAGAAAATTTTTAGAGAAAATTTGCTCAGTACCTTTCACAGTCCTGGGTTTGTTTTCTTGTCGGCAAGCAATGTAGAGGCAAGCAGCCACAATTGCTTCCTGATTTCGTCCTCTAAGAGGTTTTTGATCTTCTACCTTCTTATAGATTTCATTAGCTCGATCCTTAAAGTCATAAGTAGAAACAGTTAGCAGACGATAAAAGCTCTAACACAAAAAGATTGGACCAAACCGTTTGAAAGTAGAAACCAGCAGAGCATGTTCGAGAAAGTAAAGATAAACTAAAATATGATAGCATATATAAATTCCAAATAGCAGCATAAATACCAAAATATCAGACAAAATAATTCTAAAAAGATATATGCTGGCCAAATTGTGGTTTAATCAACTGATAATCAATGATGAAGTTCTGAATCTTTTGTGTACAGCTTCGAGTGTTTTGACCACACTACTTAACATTCCACAGTCTACCCAAAGATCGCGATTGATTCATCTATGAATGCCATGTTTGTATCTTTCAGTTCCTCAAGCCTGAAATTTATATACGTATGATAACTTGATAAGAACAACCATAAATTGAATGTTGGCCTGAGTGCCTTAACTGGAGTAAATTTGATAATACCAACAAAGCTAGTTGGCATTGAGAAGGGTATAGCTTAAGCAGAAGGCTAATTAAACTCTTCCTTTATTGAACTCTTATCATCCCACCTCTTTCACTCTTTCCTAACCTTCATCTTTATCCTACCTGAGCTCTGTCTAAGACTACTCAAACATCACTTTCTAACCTCCATTGCCAGTGTTCTTTATAATATTAAGTTCACTATGAAATTCAGGACTGCCAACCCAATTGGGTGAATGGACACAAGAATCCTCGTATTCAGGCAGAATCAATTTCCAAGAAGTATACAAGAAAAATTCAAATTCACACGTGGTAATAGAGCAATCAACAGTATTTCTGAATAGTGAATAAGCAATAGCACCAGTAATTCTATTAAAAAAAAAAAGAAATTATTTAAAAGTCTACGTAAATAAGTAACTAAATACCTTTATGGTTGTAACAAGTCCCAACCTGAAACACCCATAACTTGCATTAGCTATAATAGCAATTTATTCAACTATGAAGAACCGATATTTTCATCAGGAAAATGACTCCCAGAAACTAATATTTCAATGACTCACTAAGCAAAGCATAATGTAGTGTACAAGTCTAAAGCTGAGGAATATTCAAGAATGAACTTGGGAAACAAAAATGCTATTCATTGAAAGTCTCAGCAGTTTATGCTCAAGGTATACGCGAAAACACAAACAAAGAGGTAAAGTCCGTCCCCGGAGGCATATCAGAAAAATAAAAATACATGCTCCTCCTTAACTATACAAAAGTTTGCTTACTACTTGAACAATGTCATGCAGCAAGCGTCTTGTATTTCTGTCTTTAGTTAAAAGTCTTAAGTTATACATTAACAACTATTGATCTTTGAATTGCAGGTCATTTCAGATAAGAATAAGACAATCCTCATCAAGAACATCTAGTATAGTAAAATGTCCAACGATAAAGTAAGCACTGGACTGCAAGAGTGAGACGCAACAACATGTGCACATTAAATTAAATAAAAATTAAAATATAGAGTCTCCCTCACAGAATGCTGCAAGCAAGAAACATATAGCATAATGCCCATCTATAATCATTTCATATATAGAATTGCATACATATATACATACAGTTGGCCCAACTAAACAGCTCATTAAATTATTGAAAACTGAAAACGATTTTCACACAGGAAAATTAAGGAAAAAAAAACTGAAAAAAGGGGAGGGGTGGGGGCCAGCCAATGCAAAATTAAAAAAAATGGAAAGGAAGAGAAAAATGCAAGATTTAAATTTAGAATTACACCTATCAGACATGGCAGAAATAGACTTGAAGGCCTGAATAAGGTTCCTATCAGGATGGGAACCCCGGGCCTGCAACTTGCCAAGGGAGCCAGACAAAAGCTCAGTGGAGCCACCAGCGATAGGCTTGGCAATAACAGTGGATAGGCCGCCGTCGCTCAAGAGGGGGTTGAGGGGCCCACCGACACGAACGGGGTCGTGATCGGAGGACTCGTTGGCGAAAATACGCCATTCGGAGGTTTCGTCGACGGAGTAGGCCTCCAAGACGAGACCGCACTCAGAGCAAATGGTGTCGCCGGCCGAGTGGTCGAACACCACCTCCGTCAGTCGCTTGCAATCTGCGCAGTACGAGTCCGCCATAGGAAGAAACAAGGAAACAAGAAAGAGGTATAAAGTTTCAGTTTCAGTTTCGGTTCAGCAGCACTGAATAAATCATAAATGCGCGTGTGCTTTCGTTCTTGCTGCTGCTGCTGCTGCTGCTGCTGCCTACTCTTACGAGTCTGCTCTGCTGCGTCTGAGCGAGTGAGGCGTTTTATTTGTGATGTGATTATTTTATAGTGGGGCCATCCGCGCTTCAGTGGGGGTTCCTGCCAGCTCATTCTTTCTGTGAAAAGTAATAACTATTTACGAGAATGGCCCGACTATTTGTCCTAATTTATAAATAGTGGTCCAATTTTGATTCCTTCTTTTCTTTTATTAGTACCCAAAGTATGATGATTTTGGCAAGCGGGTTGTTTTATAGATCGGTCCTAATTTTGGATCTTTTCTTTAAATTTTGTAAACGTACGCCCTAGATATTTTTTATGACTCACAATCACACGAGTGGAATGAAATGATGATTCTCATGCGTTAGGTGCAGATTTCTGCAACTTAATTTTTTTTTTTTTTAATTGAACATGTAACAACTAACAAGTACGTCTCTTTTTTTTTCATTTTCATAACACTTTTTTCTCACTGATTGACAATCGCAGAGCCAGCCAGCAGACGATCTCTGATTCTCAGTCATCCTACAAATGTCCAAGCCACAGAAAATTGTGGCTACTTTCATTTAAATATTCCTCATTCCTCTGAAAATACTAACAATATAAACTCGTTTGACATGAATATACCTTAACAAGGTAAACAAAAACCAACCTTAGTTGAGGATTCTCGACTTTTACGATAAGGTGGAGTAATAACTAATAAGCGAGTTCAAGTATGTCGAACTAGCCAGCCACGTGAGAACTCATACTCTCACAATTCGAGTTGTCATATTGTAATACGGGCATTTAATTTCTCTCTTAATTAAGTGAAGATATATTTTTTCTTTATGAAGTGCGAGCATATTAAACTTTTCTTAAATATTAATGAGAATAAAAATATGAGTAAAGTAGTAGTAGTCTAATATGCGAGTAAATTAAACGTGTTTTGAATATTAGTGAGGGTAAAAATTCGAACAGAGTAGTAGTAGTCTAATTTGTAAAAATTTGAGCATACTTTATAAGATTTAATGAATGTAAACTAGTCTAATTTGTAAAAATATGAGTATACTTCATAAGATTTAATGTATGTAAATTAGTCTCAATAGTAATTTGATTTATAACTAACAACTTTTTTTAAAATAAGGGCATTTTTTTTAATATAATTTTTTCACATAACTTCTCATACTTGTGCAAAAAAAGCAAAGTCAAATGATTAGAAGCCTATATTTGGTATTTTGAGATTATTTTGCATATCTAGTACAATTACCTCAAAATGTTGGTTGCATTGTATAAATAGTAAGCTATTTAAATGTTTGATAAATTTTATTTTGAAAAATACTATGAGTATTAACCCCCCTTATATACTCATTTGTTCGTCCCCAGCTTGTTGTACCAGAATAAGCTCCTTTCAGTTGCTAATAACCACCTGGAAACTAATTCCAAATGCTCACGTGAGAGTCATGGTTCATCAATGACTTTTAACAGCTTCGTTATTAGAAACCAATTCACGTGCGTCTCATGTGTTTCACTAATCCTAAAACGACAATCCACGACACCGTTTTAGTAGCATAGTATTTGAACACCAAAACACACTCCTTGAGTCGTTTTAGAAGTCATTGAATTGATTTCACTGGTTACTTTACAGTTACAAAAAGAGTTTTGAGTTAATTTGTCAATTGGACTTTTAACGATGGGACTTTGCTGCGCTTTGGAAAAAATTAATGTCATTTTTATTATTTTTTTAATTTCATAAATCATTTTTTTTTAATATTGTTAGAGAGAGCACTGAAATTAACCCTATAATATTTTTATGGAGGCTTAAATCATTATCTTTAATGCTTTTATGGAGGATTGAACCATTACTCTCATTATTAAAAATGCAAGGGCTCTTCCACTAGACTAAAGACTTATTGGTAATTTCATAAATCAATTTTTTAAAAAGAAAGAAAAGGAAAATTGGATAATAATGTGAACTCATTTGGACGGAGTAAAATAAGTCTTACAAAATCTACAATGTATCTAGTTAGGTTGAACTTTGATATATCTACGATATATTAATGACAATCTCATGAAGAAATTCTTAGTAATATATATCATGACTATAATAAAATATGGCACAAAATATGACAGCAATACTAGAATTTTGTTATTTAAGTCCCAATTTAGTAGCATATCTTAATCTGACAATGACAATGACAATTATTTTTTGATTTCAAGTGCTAGCATCTATATTGGTTCATTTTCTATCTTGTGTCTAAGATAATGATCATGAAGTTCACCGACTTAAACACATTGAATGTGTTCTTACATTGTTGGATCAAATTTTGCCATCATTTCAATTAAACTTAAAAAAGTTTTATTTGTCTATTAATAGATTTTTTTTTTACAAAATGCTAAATTATTTTTAGCAAAATTCTTTACAATAGTGGTAATTCTTATCGTTTCGAAGTTTTTTTTTCCTTGTCAATTCTTTCTTTAACATATTTATCAATTATATGTTCAATGGTTGTTTCATGATTTTTAGTTTAGGACAAAGATTTTTCTAATCTCTTGTTCCTTCATCATTAAGCTGATTTTTGCTACAATGTTATATCATTAAATTATAGTTTTATGTTTAGACAACTTTAATCAACAATAATCTGTGTGGACGACACTATGTTATGCTTTAAATGTGTTCTCCTTCCAATATCTTTCTGTTTTCATATTTTTGATAGGTATAAGTGCTTGCAAGAGATTATACGTTTAATGGATATGCACCATATCTTTCTGTTTTGATATTTTTGATAGGTATAAGTGACATTTTGCTTGTAAATTATTAGGATGGGAGGTTCAGGTCCAAGCGTGATGCAAGAAAAGGAGCTATGGTAATTATATTATTCTGTTAGAGGTGCTATCAGCAACACCTTCAACCATTTATTATTAATATTCTGCTACCCCAAAACTGTGGAAACCAAATTTTTTTCTTTTAATCTCCTGTCTAAAAATAAGAACCTAAACCATGTCACGGTAGTGAATCTGCCATTGCTTTAATTATTTTTGGCCGAATCCCCGAAAGGCCAATTTAATTCTTTACATGATGCGTCATGTCTTGTGCAGGTGCGTTAAAGGGAAAAGGAAGGGGTGGTGCTGGTCGAGGTGTGCGTGCAGTTGATTTTGTTCTGGTATAGGATATACGCCATAATCCAATAATACTTCATCTCAAAGTGTCTCAAGTCGATCTGCTGCTGTTAATTCATGGGAGATATGAATGATGACACAATTCAAGAGTAATTTTGCTGCTGCATCATCTATCACTCCAAATGAAGGCTTCAATAACAATGCAAGCACATATGCCCACAAGAGACCAGCATTACTTGGATTTTTATCTAGTGGTTCAATTAGTGGAAATGTTAAAAGATCTCAGATAACCAGCTTAACTGGATTTATATCGGGGGTTGAATTGGTGGACAAATGAGTGGAACTCAGACAACCAGCTCCTTCAGTCTTGTTCCTTTTATTTGTGCAAAATTTGAGAGAACAGTTTAAAGACTGTGAAAACTAATCTATAGGAAGCAAAATTTAGAAAAGAAAACCATTTAGTACAAATAATATCGTGCAGATTTAGAAGTTTGTGGGTTCTGCGATTAGATTTCATTTTTCAGTAAACATACTAAAAGAAAATTGGTAGTAGATGACAACCACTTTATGACAGAAATGATTTTAATCATATAATAGTGATGGATGTGTGATAAAATTAAGGTCTATCAAACGATTAATGATGTACTTGTGATAGAATTGTTGTATATCAATAATTTATGATATGTGTACGATCGAAATTTATTCAGTCACACGCATTATGATAGAAATGCATTATGATAGAATCTAATGTGACCATGTTTGACTAAAATTAAAAGTATTATTATAATTTTTAGAAAAAGTTAAATGCATCGTTTAACCTGTGAAATGATTTGTGAAAAACAAAAAAACAAAACGATGCGTTTAACCAAAATGTGAGCAAAAAAAAAAAACCTAAGTTTAACACTACATATTGAAGTCATCACCACTCTCACTTTCGCGTGCAAAAGCCATTGAAACCCAAGACGCAATCATCGTCACTTTCACTCCACAATCTGCTCTGAAACCCTAGCCACAGTCACCGTTACACCCTCAATCAATCAGCCTACATTCACCATAGTCATCTTTACTCTCATTCGGACAAAGAAAAATCAAACCATTGGCACATTATCGTCATTATTACTCTCACAATCAACGCTTAAAGCCTAGCCAAACTCATCATATCACTGTCAATCGATAACCTCACTGGCACCACTCAAACCCTAGCTGGCCACTACTAGCACTGAGCTAATTGCAACACCCAAATAACAGACCCATTAATTGAATTTGAACCGGCCACCATGACCATGAATGGCGATGGCACGATGCGACGCGAACCGTCAACACCCTGACATCGTCACACTTTAGAGGATTACAGCCGTAAACCTTCAATTTCAAGTTTTGTTCTTCTTCTTCACCTAGTTATGTTTAAGGCCCCAAGTGATTGAGTGTAATTTTTGTATTTTGGAGAGTTTGTGAGCGAGTGACTGAGTGAATGACAAAATGAGATGATGGGTTTGGTTAAGAAGTTGCATTATATTATAGAGATAGAGAGAGTGAAGGTTTTTTCATTTGCAATATAAGGTTAATGTAGCTAGAGATGGGTAGAGAAAGTTGAGACTGTAAAAGGCTGCTGATGAGGTTGCTCTGTATTTGTGTTTGTGATTTTGCTGGCGAGGAGGCAGGGGGTAAGGCGGTTGCCACCTAAATACTTCGTATTTTTCTACTTCAAAAACCCTAGCCACTCTATCGATTGATCCCTCACACTGACACATACAATACGATCACCAACCACGAGAGCAGCCACCGCCGGATGTCGTTGTTACCAATACCCAATACCCTGTTCATGTAATCATTCAAAAAAATTTCATTTTGTTGTTCACTCTCAACTAATTCAGCTGAAATCCTACACCTACCAGAAGGCCTTCAATTTGTACCCATTAATATGAAGAAAAGTTTTGATATCATTGCCATGTTTATGATCATTCTGGTGACTTGTACATCTCAAGTATCATTTGCTTAAATAATACCTATGTTTAGTTGAAAATGCTAGTCTATGATGACTCTTCAGGAGAATCTACTGATCTTAACAAAGCGGGGTTTATAATTCTTGTCGAATGGTATCCAGTATAAATAAATGATGTCTAACTATTTGTTTGATGTACAATTATTTGTTATGAATAATGATGTACACATATACAATATATGACTGCTTCTTTACATTTCTTCACAGATTCATTACTGAACAACCAAATTAACAGCCGCTGTCACTACATTAACACACTCGCTTAAGTTTTTTCAGAGAAGGTATTTTCCGATGCTGACTCCATATTTCTATTGTCTGTGATATTGAATGACTTTTCATGGGGTCTGTTAATTTTTAATTTAATTTTCCATCCGTTGGATGCGAATATTAATTTTTGAATGATGATCTAGTCTTGCCGCAACTTCCGCACGAAATTCTTGTTGAAATTATCAGTCGGTCAAGTCTGACGGAATCTGCAAGCTCTTGGTAAACGTTTACGAATTCATCATTAGCTTGACCTAGTTCTCCTGTAAAGCGTATTTAATTAATTTCAAACCTTTTTCTAGTAGCTACATATAAAAGGCTACAGTTCATATCCCAGAATCAGATAGCCAAAAACAGCAAGAAATAACTTCTACGACGTCGCATTCATTCAAAAAAAAAAAAATTATGCCGCGTCTATAAGTTTTTTTTTTTTTTTTAATCGCCATGTCAAATTAAAGGCAGCTTGAATCTTTATTAATACAAAGAATTTACAAAGTCAGAAAAGCCATCTAATGATCTCATCCTGATTCTGATCCTACAATTTGCCATTATTTTACTAAATTCAAAGTAATGTTAATCACGCTTTCAGACTCCAAGAGTAGTATAAATAGATCCATCATCTTCCTTTCAATCCACCAACACAAAAGGACCTACAGCTATTAATTGATCCTACTCACAGCTAGCCATGTATTCTTCATCAGCGTCACTCTTTGGGCTGCTATGCGGCCTGATATTGTTATTGATTCTCCCTTTCCCTTCCCGTGCAAGTGACCCTGACCCTTTACAAGACGTCTGTATTGCGGACTTGAATGCCCCCATCTCTATCAATGGTTTCCCCTGCAAACCTGATTCAGAAGTAACTTCTGATGATTTCTTCACGGATTTTTCCAAAAATCCGACCACATTTGATGTCTTTAAGCGTGCAGTTACACTTGGTGATGTTTCTGGCTTTCCAGCGGTCAATACTCAAGGAGTTTCACTCTTCCGAATTGACCTGGATGTAGGTGGAATAAACCCACCTCATACACATCCTCGTGGAACTGAGGCTGGCATTGTTACTCGAGGAAAGGTGCTTGTTGGGTTAGTAACAACTAATAATACCTTTTTCTCAAAGGTTTTGACTCCTGGGATGGTGTTCTTAATTCCCAGAGCACTGATTCACTTCCAGCTAAATGTTGGAAAGGGGCCGGCCACCTTTATACCTATTTTCAATACTCAAAATCCTGGCGTTTCGGATTCACTCACTACTCTTTTTGATACAACACCCCCAATTCCCAATGAAGTGCTGACCAAATCGTTTCGAGTAAGTGACGATGTGATAAATGCCATCAGAATAGCCCGGGCATCAAACTAGTAATCGATCCAGCTAGGTTAACATCCTGGATGCTTGATCAATATGCTTTAGTGTGCCAACATATATATACTAATAAATGCGATTTATTTTATGTTACAATTATTGAATAAAGAATAAAGTCGAGACGACCAATAATTATTGAATAAGGAAAGCGAGATTTTTTTTTCTCATTTCTTCTTCTTTTACTTTTGATTTTTCCATGGCATTATCTATGCAATTTGTTGCTTCCATCGGCCTCGTTCATTGGTATTTCCTTGTAGGCTTCAAATAATCTTTTATAATCCGAATTTCATTCCTGTAATTCCAGCCTCTCAATATCCATTAATGGTACCCGTGCAATAATTATTGAATAAAAAATGCCTAATACTTATTAATTTTTTTGTCTTGTTAATTTTTTTTCATGGGTCATTCTATTTGATATTTACCGCGATAAAATAATTCGATAAATATGTCAAAAATAAAATTACCGGTTAAATAGAAAACATACTGAAATCAAACCCGTTCATTGCTTTATTATTTTTTTGTTCTCCCTATTCAACCGAACCAATTGAAATTGATAGTGACGATTACGTGGAATATTTGGGGGGCACGAAATAAGCTATTATTCAGAAGGCAATTTAGTTCACCACTAGCCATCTATGCACGGGCTCAAAGAATTTTCGAATCTTTGGGGAGTTGTGGTGTGGCTATTCTTGATTCTAATTTGAGAAGTGTCGTGTTCGGGATGATAGTGTTGTGCGGGAGTTGACACTAGTAGGTTGGGTGAAATTAAGTGTAGACGCAGCAGTTGATCTAGCTCGGGGTGCAGTGGGTTACGGTGCCGTTGTGCCAAATCATGAAGGTTTGGTGATGGCTACGGGAACTTTTCATGTGGTTTTTTTCTGATGAGGTTGATATCACTGAGGCAGAATCCTTGCGCTTTGGTTTACAGTTCGCTAGTACAGCTGGTTTATTTTGTTAACAGTTGCAGTCAAATTTGCTTCAAGTCATAGAACTATTTTAGATCTTTTCTGAGGTGCTTTGAATTATTTCTGAGCTGAAGCAATTGCAATTACCAAAGCAAATGCATTAGCTAAATATTCTATGTAGTTTTTTATTCTTATATTTGGTGCCACCACATTTAAATTGCTAACTTGAGTGTATTATGATTCTGATTCTAATAAAGTTTTTATCTCACCAACCCAAAAAAAAAAAATTAAAATAATAAAAATAATGAATAACTTATTTAAACCCCGTTTGATATAACTTTTCAAGTAGAGCTTATTTGGGTAGAGTTTTTATTAAAAAAATTTAGTTGTTTAATTGTCAATAAAAGCTTTTATTAAAAATATATGAAATTACTTTAATAAATAAGTTTTTTTAAGTTATGTCATAAAAAAATAAAATAAAATTGTAAAATAACTAGAGGATATTTGAGATATTTTCTCTTAAAACTCGAAATTTGAACTTTTATTAATAGAGGTAAAATAGATTATTTAAACTTCAAAAGTTCTATTAGAAAAACAACCAAACAATAGAAAAAATTATTATAAGAGCTTATAAGATTAAATAAACACTTATGGTCATTGAATAAGTCATACCAAATAATCACATAGTACTTATTTATTATTGACTATAATTTTTTTAAAATAAATTTTAGTTTCTAAAATTATATTTTAATTTTTATATTCTATTTTTGCATTTATAACGTACTTTTGTTTTTCCATGTATGTATGTGATAAAAATACTTTGAATTTATTACGACACATTCCTCATTCTTGAAAACGTAGTAGTACCCTAAAGCTTACAAAGGAAAGAAATTGGTATCAACCTTTTAGGAACCTTAAAATTTTTTATAAACTGATTATCCTTTATCTCTAATTTGAGTTGAAAAACAAATTAAATCGTTTTTCTATATTGATTTTGGTTTTGCAGTTGCACTTTATTTTATCCGTAGAACATGGATGAAGGAATCATATCATGAACTCCAAATTTACACAACAATTGATGGTCTTGTAACCCATTCCCAATTTATTTGATGCTCTTTTAACTCAATTTATTTTTAAAAAATTACGATTAGTAAACATTATTAACTTTTGTATTATAGCTAGATCTTTTTTACTTTCCAACAATACCAAACAAAGCCTTCCACATGCATACATTGTAGCTGAAACATAACAAAATCTTATTCCATAATTTTTACTAAAATAGTGTTTTGGTAAAATTTTTTTAAAAATCATTCATTTCATAATTTTTTCTATTTTGATGACAACATAATAGAATTTTTTTTTAAATAGTTATAAAATAATTTCCTATATAAATTAAAAATTATTTTTTAAAACTTTATGTAACAATCTTATTATTTCAATAAAAAGGTAGTCATCTCCTATTTTTTCCTTCAGCTTTTTTTTTTTCATTTTATGTAAATTTGGGTGTTCCAAAAATGAAACAAAAATGTGTTTAGACAACATAAGCTTATGTATATATTTTGGTAGTTACACAATGAAACTCACAGTACTCCTAGTAATAAAGTTTACTAACACCTAATTACTTTTTTGTGTAGTTGATTATTTTATAAGCACACGAAATCTCTGTCCCTTAGCGTCTCTCCTAGATAGTTGTGTGCATGAGTTTTGATGACTACATTTTGTTCTTCTACTTTGATAAAAACGATTCCGTCTTCTTCTCGTCCAACTTAGTTAATCTAACAAATTACTAAAGAGGATGCAACTTTGACACTGAATTTCAATACCAAACATATATTCTCTCTTCAACAGAATCATTATAAAGGCATTTCAAACGCTTGGCAAGCAAGGCTAGCTTGTGCTACCAAAGATACATTTTGGAATAGCTTCAAGATATTAATATTCTGTTACATGAATTAAATTTGGTGTTATGTTGATGATTGAGAATAGAAGGAACTCGCGCCGATTTGTAATGTATTCACGAAATGTTGCTTGCACGTCTCAATAAATCCATTAGATTAACTTTGTTAATGACTCTGGAATGTATTAAGAAATCTAAAATTGTTTGATGATATACGTTTATCTAAAAGGAATTAAGGAAAGGGTCAAGTTTGGCGGTTCAATAGCTCGGGATCAACGGCCATGTCAAAGTTAATTAATAAATCCAAGCATATTCTGCTGATCACAATTAATGGAAGGGATCGATTGGCTTTTACACTACTCCGGAGTTGACATTGAAGTTTGTCATTGAAGTATGCCTTCTTCAAACATTCCCGCGGAAGGTTGCGTGTCAATATTTGACCACAATGAAATTACCGCGTATTCATCGACTACTTCATATCTCATTATTGAATGTTGCAACTTATGATGTAGGATGGTTGCATAGGATGAGTAGATAGTTTCTGGAGGTCATAATTTAGTTACACAAGGCGAAGCTATCCAAGCTTGTTGGGGAGGGAAAAAAATAATTATTAATTTATTTCTTTAAAAAAAACTAATAAATATAAAATATAACAATATTAAGTTAATATATTTTTTCTAAATGAAAACTCCCAATCCTACTTATATTACCAAAGTTAAATTCCCAAAATTCAGTTGTTCAATTCAGTTGCCACCTATGATGAATTAGTTGCAGTTCTTATGTTTTAGATTTATTCTGTTTGATCAATAATTAAATTCCACACAATTATTCAGTACATTTATGAATTTTTTTTAGAAAATTTCATCGATAGTTTTTTTATTTAAATGTCTTTATAGTTTTATTTAGTGATTTTAAAATTTATGATATAATTTTTTGAGAGTAATTAAATTTAAAAAATCTAGCCACCGCAAAAATGTGCTAACTTCGCCCTTTACATGTCCTTTTGGGGGCATATTAGATATTCACTCTTTTTGGTGTTTGTTGTTGATTTTTCTTATTTTTTCTGCTTATTTATTTTTTTTTTTTTAGATGTCGATGTGTCATTTTTTTTTATCTAAGATTATAGAATTTATAAATAATATTTTAAAAATTATTTTAAATCTTACTATTTTAGTAATATCGCGATATTTAGAGTTATTATCAAAGGGCCCCAAAACCCCTAATTTTGTCCATTCACTGTTGGCAATAAAATTTTCATTATTTAGAACTAGTTTCTTTTTCAATCCAACTTTTATGTCATAACTTATTTTTAAATTGCTTTTGATTCATTAGGAAGGAAATCAACTTTCTATGATTAATCTATTAAATGAATTTTGTGTTAACATATACACTCTTAAACAATAAGGTGAACACTTTTCGATTCCTGATTATATTGACAAAATATATCATTCTAATTCCAAAATTATATATATATTAAAATTAAGTTACTTAACTCTATATTTATATATGGAAATTTTTCAATGAAGGTTCCAGCACTTTAATGAAGTACAAGAAAATTATTATGCCATATAGTATGATAGCGTAATCCTCACTAAAAAAGAATTCTTTATATACATATATATATATAATTTTTCCATTGATTAAAGTGCAAAAACTCTCATCAGATAAACCACTATAAGCTATCCCTTTGTCACTAAGCCAAAACAACAAGACATTATTCTGGTTCATTATTATTCACGGTTGCAATGCCCAGGTGATATCATGTACCAATTTTAAAAATATTCGACACGCTTTATATCCAAAAGTCAAAAAGTCAATAAGCCTTATCGATGGCCAATTCTTTGGCATTAATATTTTACTAAAGTCAAAAAGTCAATAAGCCTCATCTGCTTAATCTTTGGTTAATCACGCTTTGAGATTCCAAGGAGTAGTATAAATAGATCCATCACCTTCCATCCAATCCACCAACACAAAAAGACCTGCAGACATTAATTGTGTAATTTAGATCTTAACAGCTTCCAGCCATGTATTCTTCTTCATCAGTGTCACTCTTTGGGCTGCTATGCGGCTTGGTAGTGTTACTGATTCTCCCTTTCTCTTCCCGTGCAAGTGACCCTGATCCTTTACAAGACGTCTGTATTGCGGATTTGAATGCCCCCATCTCTATCAATGGTTTCCCCTGCAAACCTGATTCAGAAGTAACTTCTGATGATTTCTTCACGGATTTTTCCAAAAATCCGACCACTTTTGATGTCTTTAAGCGTGCAGTTACGCTTGGTGATGTTTCTGGCTTTCCAGCGGTCAATACTCAAGGAGTTTCACTCTTCCGAATTGACCTGGATGTCGGTGGAATAAACCCGCCTCACACACATCCTCGTGGAACTGAGGCTGGCATTGTTACTCGAGGAAAGGTGCTCGTAGGTTTAGTAACAACTAATAATACCTTTTTCTCAAAGGTTTTGACTCCCGGGATGGTGTTCTTAATTCCCAGAGCGCTGATTCACTTCCAGCTAAATGTTGGAAAGGGGCCGGCCACCTTTATACCTATTTTCAATACTCAAAATCCTGGCGTTTCGGACTCACTCACTACTCTTTTTGATACAACACCCCCAATTCCCAATAAAGTGTTGACGAAATCTTTCCGAGTCAGTAATGATGTGATCAACACCATCAGAGCGGCCCGGGCATCAAACTAGTAATCGATCCGGCTAGGTTAACATTCTCGACACCTGATGATACCCATTATAATGTCTCAGAACTAATGAATAAGATTTATTTTATGTAATAATTGTTGAATAAAGAAAAGATGGTGGCGATTTGCATGCTAAATGTACCTCGAATTCCATATTATAATAAAGTTTTTTTTCCCCCTAAATTTCTTTTTGTTCAAATTATATGTTGAATGCATGAACGTGTAAGTTAGTATTAGGATAATTTAATTGAACTAAATAAAATACAACATGTTACTCTTGACACCATCTAGCACACTTATTCAAAATCCTTTTAGTTTTCAACCAAAAAACTTTCCTCCTCAACATAACTCATCTAATATAGTTTTCTGGTTCAGAATCTTAAAGTGCAGGAAAAGTCCGGAAAATTTTTAAAATTGCGGGGTTTTAAAGACTTACAACTTGAAGCACTTAAACCGCACAGTTTATACGTTTTTCCGGACGTTCCTACACTTTAAAATTCTAAATTAGAACATAAATAAATGTTTCAATTCAGGATCTTAAAGTGCAGGAAAAACCACATGGCTTTAAATGCTTAAAACTGTAGGCCTTTAAAACCATGCGGTTTTAAAACTTTCCCGCACTTTAAAATTATAAACTAGAAAACTACTATATCTATATAATATCATCTATCATATCAAATAATATAATATAATATAATATAAATATTAATAGGAAAATTATTTGGGAGGCAGCAAGATGCATAATTACATGTAACCACTAATGATTAAATCCAAATTACCTCTTATTTGTAACTTGTATCAATAAACGATGTTAAAAAATCTTTATTAAAATATCCATTTTCCCTTGATATTGTTTAAAAATGTTATAAAAAAAAAAAACATTCCTACCCATTGAAGCAAGTTTCCAACTGCAAAAATAAAAAACAGCAGTTGCTTATGCCAAAAAATAAAAAATCAGAAAAAAAAGGCATGCTCCCGCCTCCCGGTTAGGTAGAGATTTTTGTCGTGACAATTCTTTATTAAATGATTAACTCAAAACTTATTGGCTCTTGTAATACAATTATTCTACTAGTTTCGGCATACGAGAAGCATTAGATCTTATTGCTTCTCTATTAATTAATACTTGGTGCGTCAGGTAATGGAATGAAAGAAATTAATTTCTTTTTTTTTTTGGCTGAAGCTTCCAATTATCGGAGATGGCTCATGGCTGCTAGCCAAACAATAACCTTCGGCTCTAGGAATGAGTTGGAACCATCCGTAAGACAAACAAGATGAGTTACGTTGCCAAAGCCCATAGTTTCCTGAAGATAGCCTTCAATTAATGGATTGAATAATAATCTATCATCATGAATTTTAATAACTCTGGTGATAAAATCTCAATAAGCTACTAGCTAGCTGAAAATGGGTTCAAAATTCCACGACCTTGAAATTACAGGTACTGAAACCTCATTGAAGATTTCTGAGTTTGTTGTAAACTGTACTTTCAATGCAAAGATCAGGGCGTTGGAAGGCAAGTGTTTCTAATCTATCCTATTATTGTGGACAGGGTCTACTTCTAGCGTAAGAAACGGTCTCCCTAGAACTGGGATAGAGTCTCATAAGTATGTGTACCTTAATTTATATATATATATATATATTACGGATGTAAGTCTAGAGAAATAAGAATAGACGACTCTTCAATTAACGAAATTAAAAGATTTTGTCATTTAGATTTCATGGACCAAAAATCAAATCAAAATTTGAGAATATTATGCAGCTTATTGATTTCTCATTCGGCTGTAACGCAGGACTGAATGAGGAATCTTATTTATCCGGTCATAAATGTTCCCTGAGAATTGATGAATTGGATAATTAATCATCATCAACAAACTAGTTCCCTCATCCCTGAGAATTGATGGATTGGATAATTATTCGTCATCAACAAGCTGGCTACTAGGTAAAGGTTTACGGATTCATTTTTCGATGACTTTGAAATCACTAAGTATATAATAGGAGAATAGACTGCTTCAACTCTTTTTAATATGTTGATTTGTTTATTTCAAATATCAACTCCAAGAAATTACTTAAACAAGAAGAAACGGCTCATTATCTTGACGTAGTACTTCTGTAAAGTGTATTTAATTAATTTTCAACCTGTTGCTACATATCAAAGCTAGAGTTTATATCCCAGAATCAGATAGCCAAAAACAACAAGAAATAACTTCAGACTCTCGCTTGACCAAGTACATACTTCTACCACGTCTTCAATTTCAATCTTTTTTTTTTTCCGTCGCCATATCAAATTAAAAGCAGCTTAGATCTTTGTTAACACACGCTTTACAAAGCCAAAAAAGCCAACAATTAAATAATCTCATTATTCTGATTCTGATCCTACAATTTGCTATTAAAAACTTTTTTTTTTAATCAAACTATATGTTGAATGTATTTAGTATTTTGAACAATTTAATTGAAAAATCTAGCACGCTGCTTCAATATCATATTGCATCTTAGTCTAAAAATTTTCGTCCTCAATATCATATCTGATGCATTATTTTTATTAAAAAATGAAAAAAAAACCCATACAAGTTTTAATAAAAATAAGAAAATTATCTGGGAACCAGTAAAATGTAGAAAGTACATGTAACCACCAATGATTTTTGACCGTAGCTCTCAGCAACCTATAGTTTGCAACTTGTATAAGTCAACCACTGTTCTGAGAATTCGGTTAACATCTGTCAATAATTTTTTGTTAAAAGATCAATTTGCCTTTGATATTGTTTAAATATGTTGAAAAACAGTTTTATTTATCCATTGAAGCAAGCTTCCAAATTCGAAAATTGAAAACAGTAGATGTTTTTGAAGGCGAGAAAGAAAAAAAGAAAAGAAAAGGAAACTAGTTACCTTGGACAAAAAGAAATAGAAAAGCTTGCGCTCGGTTAGCTAGAGAATCTGTCAAGACGACAATTCTATATTAAATGCGTAAAACAAACTTATTGGCTATTATTGTTCCCTGTCAATGAATACTTGGTGCGTCAGCTCAATGATTTCGGTTAACTTTAACAATTGCAAATTGCTGCCTTCAATGCAAAGATTCGGTTGGAGGTCAAGTATGTTTAATCTATCGTATTAATTTTAATAGTTTGATGCATGAAATCATGGAGGCTTTTGTTTACCTCTAACCTTAATTTTGATGTTCGGAGGAAACTACTTTGGAAGCCTTATACAAATTGTTAGCGTCTAAGCATGATCTCAAATTTATTTGGAGTTCGGCGGCTTCTATCCAACTAAAGAAGTTAAAATTTCTTCCCCAAATCTTCTGTCTCATAACTTTTATGGCCCAAAAAAATCAAATTAAAAATTCGATCACATTCCCCACCTTGTTGATTACATCAATTTGGAATTATAAGTGTTCCCTAATAATTGATGGATTAATTTATTGAATTAATTGGTGAATTAATTCTATATATATTGGACTATTCAACTCTCAGTCTATTTTTCAATTGTTGTTTCAAATGTCAACTCCATGAAAACAAGAAGAAACTCTTCAGCTGCTTCTTTATCTTGACCAAGTAAGGATCAATAGTCTGCTGCAGACAATTAATTCAATGGAATTGGCCATCAAACTACTCTGCTGCCCTTGACAAATACTGGACTTGGTCAAAGGTTTTGACTTTTGGGATGATGTTCTTAACTCGTAGAGCAGAAGTTCGTCTCTAAGAAAATGTTGAAAAAAGAAATGCTTCTTTCATGCCTATCTTCATTACCCTAATTCAAACTCTAAAAGGATAGAGATTATAAAATTAATTTAAATCTTGCTCACTCTCTACTTCTCATAAAAATAAAATATAAAAACTACAAAAATTAATTGATAAAAATTAATTTTCTTTTTTTTTTCCCCTTGGCATAAAAAGGTTGCATATTACTCAGATAACTATTAGTTTGAACGCACAAAGATTCAAGGGCGGAGATTTTTTTACTTTCCAATCCAATGGACAGAACCCTCTATTGTAGAAATTTCCATTTTCTCATAGCATACCGATGAACTGACAGTGGAGATCCTAGAAACTAATAAGCAAGCAAGAGAAGCCAAACAGAAAAGTGAAAAAAAAAAAAATCCTTCGATCATGCATGTTATTTGATCATGGCCATTCTTATAATATAATTACAACAAAATAATTCTAATATGAATACGAGTAAAAAGCTTTACGAGCCTGATCCCTATATTGAGGACAAGAATATTGACTTCTCGAGTGAAAGTCGCACGCCATCTAGGCACTCTTAAGGTACATTTAAGATTTAGGTCGGTAAACTATAACTTAAAAGCTGCAACACTAAAGAATTTGATAAACACTAACTATTATATCTTGTATGCTATGTTAATATGATTTTTCCCTTGTATAATAAAAAATTATTATATCTTTAATAATTTTGTCAAAATTATTATGTAAAATTTATATTTACTACATATTATTAAGTTTTGTTTGATAGTTATAATTTTTTTTTACAACAACAATAGTTTAAAATGTACAACGCCTCTATCCCAAACGAACCTTAGTATCATAGTTGTTCAACTGTAGCTTCGGTTATAGTACTTGTGTTTGGTTTGAAGAAATGAAAGAAAATAAGATGAGAGAAAAGGAGGAGAGGGTAAATAAATAAGGAGAAAAAAGATGAATTTTGTGTCAAAATAAATAAAGAAATTGAGATTGACTATTTTTAACCTCATTTCCTCTTGAGCATATATGTTGTACTTATAAATTTATGTTTGGATATAAATTGTTTGGTAAATTTCTATTGTTGTGGTTTGGAAATTAGGTTGATTTGATCCAACATTTGTATAATAACCCACTTACATTATCTTTATTATATTTTTGTCAAAACTTTCATTTAAAAGTCATATTTATTGTATAATGATAACTTTTATTGCATGATGATAGATGCAGCCCTTGAAAACCAAAATAAGACCATATTTTTTTTTAACTTCTCTTATCAGAATATGAATGTTGCTTGCACGCGTTAACAATTCCACTAGTTTCCGGTTCATAATTATCACTTTAGCTCTTAAAAAAAGGAAACACTTCCGGTTCATAATTATCTCCACAAAGTACATTATTCTAGCATTAAATTTTAAATATCTTTCAGCGCCTTTAAAAATTAGACATTCAAACTACTTAGTTATATTGTCAGAAAGCCAAAACAATGAGATATTCTTTTTGGTTCATTATCTTTTCCGGTTGCAAAGGCCAGGTTATGTAACAATTTAAATAATTTGTACGCGCTATCCGAATTCAGAAAGTCAACAAACCTCATCGATTTGCCAATTCTTTGGCATTAATATTTTACTTAATTCAAAGTAATGTTAATCACGCTTTCAGGCTCCAAGGATTAGTATAAATAGATCCATCATCTTCCTTTAAATCAACAACTAAAGACTGCTTGCAGCCATTAATTGTGTAAATTTAGATTTTAATCACAACCATGATTTCTTCTTCATCAACGTCACTCATTGGGCTGCTATGCTGCCTGATAGTGTTATTGATTCTCCCTTTCCCTTCCCATGCAAGTGACCCTGATCCTTTACAAGACATCTGTGTTGCGGATTTGAATGCTTCCGGCTCTATTAATGGTTTCCCCTGCAAACCTGAGTCAGAAGTAACTTCTGATGATTTCTTCACGGATTTTTCCAAAGAAGCAGCCACTTTTGATGTCTTTAAACGTGGAGCTACACTCGGTGATGTTTTTGGCTTTCCAGTGGTCAATACTCAAGGAGTTTCACTCTTCCGAATTGACTTGGGTGTCGGTGGAATAAACCCGCCTCATACACACCCTCGTGGAACCGAGGCTGGTATTGTTACTCGAGGAAAGGTGCTCGTAGGTTTAGTAACAACTAATAATACCTTTTTCTCAAAGGTTTTGACTCCCGGGATGGTATTCTTAATTCCTAGAGCAATGATTCACTTCCAACTAAATGTTGGAAAAGGGCCGGCCACATTTATACCTATTTTCAATACTCAAAATCCTGGCGTTTCGGACTCACTCACTACTCTTTTTGACACAACACCTCCAATTCCCGATGAAGTGTTAACCAAATCTTTCCGAGTCAGTGATGAAGTGATTAATGTGATCAGAGCAGCCCGGGCATCAAATTAGTTAGTAATCGATCTAGCGAGGTAGCATCCTCGATGCTTGATCGGTACCCTTTATATTGTCTCAAAGTAATGAATAAGATTTATTTTATACAATTGTTATTGAATAAAAGCTGAGACAACCAAATAATTGATTAATAAAGTTTTTAAATTTTTAAATTTCTTTACTTTTTCATGTATTGTGTGAATAAAGTTTGAAAATTGCGTATACATTTAAATATAGATCAGATCAAAATACACCTCTGAGTTGTTTGATTCTCATAAAATGCAGAAATGTAAAAAATTGATAATTAAGAGAAATTAAGTTTATGAATAATGAAACTTTATTGAAAAAAAAATCTGAATGAATAACAATAGTGATTTTGGACATTTTTATAGTAACTCTAAATAACACGAATTTATCAAAATAAACAAATTAGAAAAAAAAAAAGATAGGAATCTTCAATGTAGTAGAAAAAACTAGAAAATAATTAAAAATGACAAAACGAACAAAAAAGAAACTGAATTTTTTGCTTGACCACGGAGTAGAATGGTGTAAGCATTCTAGATTTGGTACGTCTCGTCGTAAGTTTCAGAATGCTATATTATACATCCAAGACTAGCGCACGTAACTCAAGTTATTTATAACTAGTGGAAAGTACCCTGCTTGTTCTACACAACTATTTTAAGTTATGAACACCAAAAGATACTGGTCCTGCGAACCATGCTACATCAAGTACCATTTCTAATTGGAATGCTACGCATATTGGAAAAAGTGTTCAAAAGTTTGAGTTTTGCAACAATACGGGAAGCATTACAGATACGCTCAAGAATGTTTTTACAATCTCAAAAGTCTCCCGGTTGATATGATGTCCGTTTCTTTTGTTGATGTGGATGCTAACCGAGAGACTTTCAGAGTTTTTTCAAATACAATGGTCCATTTCTTAGAAGATTTAAGTGCGAGGAGATCTGACTTAAACATCAATCCGATTGACGCACCTAGAGATTGATAGTTGCAATTCAATTGAAGAAATTGAAATTTCTGCCCAAAAATATTTTGTCGCATAACTATCGTGGATTGGAAATCAAGTTCAGGATTCACAATGCTCCCTTGCTTTTTGATGTATCCCCTGGTAGGACAGTTGATGGTCAGTTGAGAAATCTTATTAATCCTTTCAGAAACTTTCTCCCACAGTTCAACAATCTGTAATTAAACTTACCGGAGCCGGTTTGTAATTTAATATTTTAAGCCAATTGTCACATTCATAAGTACCAAGCGAATTGCAACAATTTATGGAAATGGGTGGGAAGCGTTATGATTTGCTCAAGAATGTTTAACAATCTTTAAAGTCCCCTGGTTTACCTAAAAACATCAAGTCTTTGAAGTCTATTTCTTTTGTCGATGTGGATGATAACAGATAGACTCTCGAGTTTTTTATATACAGTTGCCCACTTCTTAAGAGATTAAGTGTGAGGTATTCTCCATATTTATCTGGCTTAAAAGAAGTTGATTGACGAACCCAGAGCTTTTCCATTCAAGAAGCTTCAACTGCTGGTCCAATTCTTTTGTCATTGAAATTCTACGAATTAGAAATAAAGGATTGAGAATTCTCCCCAGCTTCTTAATTTGTCCATTGGCGGCCTGCCAAGCCTCATTCAAGGAACGTTATTGAACCAATTCAAAACTATCTTCCTTAGCTGGAGACTCCTGAGTTGCAGTTTTACTCGACTGCGGTCTGTACTTCAAATTTTAGGAGGTGTGTAATCTTGTGTAACTTTGCATCTTATGATCAGTTACTTATAAACAAAGGAACTTGACGTTATGCCTTTTTAGACTGACTTATTAGGGAAAACCTTGCTGCATTGACTTGCATGATAAAAGCGTGCCCCGTTCTGCAGAAGCTTACGTTGAAGGTAAACCGTTTATTTTATCACTTGTGATTTGGATTACATGGTCTTATCTCAAATATGGATACAATAATGGTTGTGATATTATTTTCATTCTTATATTGAGAGTCCATGTTGAAGTACTAAAGTTGTACACTGTCATGTTACAGAGATACTGTATGTAGAACTCTAATATTTTTGTTGTATCTTCTTCGATGATTAGTAATGTCCTTGTGCTTGCGGTTTGTTGCAGTACTTGTAAAATAGAGCCGATCCATAAGAGAGTGTTGGCATAGATAATTCTAGGATTTAGTCTGATGATTCTACGTGAAGCCTCCGATATAATGCGTTGGAAAAGGCAACTCATGGGGTTGAACAATCGGTTAATTTTCTTCAGAACTTTTATCATTGAAATTTTCAATTTAAGAGTATAATGATGCAAATGATATTAGAAAATTCAGTTCCCTTTCTCGAGCTCTAAGCCTGCCATACTGTCATGCTGTGTGATGAGAGTCTAAAATATGGTTCATTCTACATACCATAAATTTGTACTTGATCCCGATTATGTTTTACATTGAAGAGCATTGGATATTTCTGTGACGGGGGAAAAAAGACAACATAAACCTGTACTCGAAATTTCTAACAGCTATTTAAAAAGAAAAGCAAGCTGAGGTATAAATTTGTGGATGTAACCGATGTCCAATTTCATTCTACCACAGCCATTATTGTGTAAATTACAAAAATATGATGTGTATGAGAATGTTTCGCCAGAAAGGAAAAATTTAAGAGCAAGGAAAAAATGAAAGAATATGGAAAGGGCAAATGAAGGGAGAGCCTAGATACAACTAACCAAAGAATGTACAATAAATGAATGATGGCTTTGACTGCAAAATTTGTTCCTCTGGTTCTTCATCCTTGAGCTGGTCACTGAACATCACTACCATTCATCATCTAATGTTGCAGCACTGAGCCTTTCCCAGAGTTTGCAATTTGTTCCACAAGCAGATCATTTGCCTTGGAGACTGATAATGAGCCGTATAATAACCTTCTATGCAACCAAACTGGCAAAACTTCAAGCTGTGTACATACTTTACGGGTTTCGTGCTGTTGAACTGCTCTACCCACATTCCCATACTCACATCTTCCATCTTGAACAACTGCACAAATTTAAAGATTATTGAAAACTTTAGCGAAGACAAGCAACCACCATAACCCTCATACACACACAAATCATACTCACTCTTAATTTATGGCTCTCAAACTCAGATACTATGACTTCGCTATGTCAGATGACAAAATGTAGCCTGGCCCATTGGCGTAGGGTGGATAATCTTCCTCTGGCCACTCCTGAAACCACCAGCAATTAAGGAAGAAAGAGTGAAGAATATCAAACATCCAAATTGACTATCATGTAGATAATAATTTTAAAAAAAAATTGCAAAAGGACAGAGTAATGCAAAAGGACAGAGTACTACAAAAACATTGACAGAGACTTAAACTCTGCAGGAATGAAAGCTGAGGCTTCATAAATTATTTATACAAAGAAATCTAAAAACATTTCAGATAACAAATTTCTAGAATAGTTGAGTTATGCACAATCGAAACAATTTCTTGCAGGACTGAAAGATGAAACTTCATAAATTATTTATTAAAAGAGAAAAAATTCTTGAAACATTTCAGACAACAAATTTGTAGAATAATTGAGCTATGCACAATCGAAACAAATTCTTCTTCTTAAAAAAAAAAAATTATTATTGTCCATCAATTTCAAAAAATTCAGTTAAATTATATTAAATCCGACTGCCAGGGCAGATAGACAGAGAGAAAGAGAACTAAACTATGTTGCTTCAAATTGAAATGCAAGTTTTTCTCTTTTTCTTTTTTTGAAAGGAAATTGAAGATGCAAGTTGATGAGATAAAAACTAGAAAATCAACATGTCCATCCATACCTCGTACGTCACAGCCCATTTCCCATGCCGAAGGGGCTTATGGTGGTAGTTGATGTTTCCAACGTACAAGCTGTTGCCCTCAGGTACATTCTTCACTTCATTAACAACTGCATCTAATCTTATAAATGTGTCATCATCACACTTCATTATATACTTTGCAGACAGCGTACGAGCCTGTAAACATCCAAAGTCATCAAATGTCATCTCTTGGACTAACACTTATCCTTCAGCTTGTAATAATTATAATTTGACAACTCACCCCATATTCACAGATGGCAACGGTTTTCAACACAACAAGGTCATAGTTATCCAAGTAAGGAACAAGCACTATGTCACCGAAAAATTCTGCTTCTTTCTTTAACTCCACATTCACTTCTTTCCTTGCATGCTGTTCATTAAAAAATGAAAATGTATTTAATGACCTTCTACCTAGTGTTTACATGCTAACAAATAACCAATAATCAATCATCTAAGGAGCATGATTTTATTATTACCAGTGCAACAAAGAATCGAGCCACCACATTTGAAGATTGAACAAACTTATGCTGCATCCAAGACTTCCTCACAGCCATCCGCTCAGCAAAATGGTTTCCTGCAGAAAGTATACCGATAAAAAGTTCCACGGGCCCCTCAGGAAGAGGTGGAGCCTGCCATCTGCTTGACATCTCAAGATGTGTTTGAGGACCAGAACTAGGATGTGTTGTAGGCAAAGAAGCAGCAAATATGTCATGGACATCAACGTCCCCACTCACAGTTAAGCCAGTGGCATCCTCAAGAGTAAATCCCTATAGCAAGCATCAGACAAACTTTATGAGCTATCAATAGTGATCACGAGACTAAAGCATTGTGTTATATTACTTACAGTGCGATAAGGAAAGGATGTAACATGCTTCCCGTCAACGCTAACATGATACCCCTCTAAACCAGCACGAAGAGTCAGAACAAACAACCTGCGCTCCTCAAATGGAAAAGGTGATGACCAGTCAGTGGTCACCTTTTCTGTATCAGATCCAAGCCGCTTCAGTAGCCACCATTTATTTTTAGCCTGTTCTGGGTGATTTTCGTCATCATGGATCCATTTCTCACACTTCAACTTGCCATCAACTGCAGTGAGTCCAAAAAAATTACCCAATTTGGTTGTCCAAAAAATGACCAAAAACTAGCAAGAAAAACAATTATTCAAAATATATAATTAATGAATATGAGCAAGCAACTCCAAATTGGTTCTGATCTCTGCTTGAAGAGAAAAGCAATAAAAAACATTCATGTTCGTTGATAAAATGGTTACATGAGCAGGCCACTTCTTAGAGAAGTGCAAGTTACCCATGCCTAATCCCTACAAGGGTGATTTGACAAGGTTGATCTCAGCATAACATGAATTTGCAAACACAACCCAAAGGTGTAAAATAGAAAAACGATGAAATATCAAATTAATTTTCCCCCCTTGAAGAGAAAAATAAATTAAAAAATCAATCTCATATTAAATAATAATTATAGGACTTCAGAATTTGAGGCAGTGATATGCAAAGACAGAATTAAATGTTTCTCTAACCCATTATACACAGAAATGCACTAAACCACATGCATATAAAAGAGAAGCACGCCATCAATTTGTAGTATCAGGTTCTACACCCTCATACCTTATAATACTATGGAAACATAAGAATTACCAAAACACACCCTAACAGCTACCCATTAAACAGCGCAGCAGATTAATTCCACCCGTTGATTTAACTTCAACAACAACAACAACAACAACAATATCTATGACAGCTCTCGCCAATATTTATTCTTTTCACCAATACAATCACTCAAAAATCAATCAGCCCAGAAGTTGCAAGTCCTTTGCTAAGATCATTCATTAATCAAATACAAACTTCTAAGAAAATATAAAACATGAACAACAATGACAACTTACCAGTCTCCTCATCAGGCCTGGACGGCCGGCCCTGGCACCGCAAGGCAGTCCCCCACTGCATCCTATAACAGGTATTCTGCTCAATCACAGGCTGACCACTAAAATCCCCTTTCAACCTTGGATTAAAATGCAAAATTCTCGGTGGCTCCTCCCCTTCCACTGTTTTCAACCCACGCAGCTCCATCATGAACTGAGAAACCATGGTTTCCTGCCCATCATTCAAAACTGAAATCTTTGGATTCTTCTCGGCGTGTGCTGCCCTTGGCACACCCACTATCGTTATATGTGACCCCAGTGTAAGCCCACACGGTAAAATCATCAAATTTTTATTATTCAAAAACTCCGACCCAGATAAAATTATCGAGTGAGGACACGATTCTGACAAATTTTCTTTATTTTTTGTATCAATTTGTATGTTCCCTGATTCAAGTTCCTCCCACAACTTTGTCCCCACTTCAAAAGCCGTTTTGGCCGCCTTATGTAACTGTAAAACCCCAGATTCACTACCGGGTGTGAAAGCCTTAGCATCCAAAGAAATGTTTGAAAGCAGTTGGCTTTTGCTCTTTGACCCGGCGGTGGCGGTGAGTTGAGACTGAGTCGGTGAGTCCGAGTCTTGTGATGAAACCCATTGCTTTAAAGGACGAGATGGAGCTTTCACTTGCAAATGACCCTCTTCGATTCTCCTGAGTCTATCATAATGTTGAGTAATTACAGGTTCTTGAGAAATCGAACTGAACCCAGTTGTGAAAACAAACGGAACTTGTAAACCAATCAAAAATATCAAATACAGAACACCAATAAAGATCAAAATTTGAATCCATCTTTGCCTGCTGAGTGATACAACCATTTCAAAGTTTCCTCCTTTCTCTGATTTCGAAAGTAGCTTCAGTTTCCTCATTACAAAAGATACATAAAATACCGAAACACAAAGACAGAGATGGTCACGTGTTTGTTTAATGGAAGACAAAGATGGTGAAGTGTTTGTTTAGGAATTTGATTATAAGTAGAGGTTTAATGGGTGCCAAATAGTGAAGAGAGTTAGGTGATCAAAACTCAAACCCAAACCAACACCTTGTGGTTGTGGAGAGAAGATGAAAATGTCGGTCCATAATATGAGTTCATATGCGTTTTCTTTTCCTTTAAAGGGAATTATTAAGATGCTGTTATCTAAAAACGGGAATATATTCCTGCTATAATATATTAATAGAAATAATAGTGTAAAAAAAATCTAGATATTTGAGAAGGTTGCTTTTGCTAGGAATAATAATAATAATAATAATATAATTATGAAGAATTTATTAGATAAAATCAATAAGAAAGATAAAAATTCAAAACACATAATAAATATGTATTTAATCAATGAAATAATAAATATGTATTTAGATACGTCAGTTTATGAGAATTTGTAGGAAATAAAAACGCATCAACAACTTGTTTTACCAACAAAACAATAAATAGAGTTAAAGTTGAATCTTACTTCATTTAAAACTAGATAATTAATTAATGACGTAATGTCTATAAATTTCGCCGTAATAAAAATTAAGATCCCCGTTTTCCTGCGATATCTCAAATAAGAACATAGTTTTCCTACTTTTAGCAAATTGGTCATTGACAGTGACAGACTATTGGCAAATGAATCCTTCAAGTGTAAATTCAATTGGACCCAGACAAAACAAGAACTATATATTGACAAGGAAAGGGAGTTGAAACGATCCGTGTTGATTTGACATTTTAGGCACATAACTGTATTAGATCAGTAGGAGTAAAAAAATATTTAATTTATTTTTTAAATAATTCAAAAAAAAAAAAAAACCCAATAACACCCACATAATAGTTATATTATAACGACTAAATTAAGAAATATTTTATTAATATTAGTAAAAAGAAGACCCAAAGTCTAGTATGGTACATAATTTATTTTTTAAAATAATTCAAAAACCAAAAAAAAAAAACAATAACACCCACATAATAGTTATAATGACTAAATTAAGGGGATATTTTATTAATATTAGTAAAAAATTAATATTAATAAAAAATTTATACTGAGCCCAAAATGAAATAAAATAAGCTTAAATTTATTAAACCAATTGGACACAACACGCCCTAAAATTAACAACTCCATTGAGTCATATTAATAAAATAATTGAAACAGCCTTCAACGTTGAATTGTCTCTCAGTTAATTGTAAAAAGTGTAATGTGGCCAGGTCAAGGGACCTATTTGATACAAATGAAAAAAAGCTACACCCTTACGTGAAAGAATCTGAAAAGTGTGCATCTAGATGTATGTCACTGTCCAATTTCCGGCCCAAATTGGCTGAGAGAAAAGGAAGAAGACGAAGGAATCCATTGGAAAATTCGCCTCCTGGTCAGCTCTAAATTGTCGGCTCATAACCTTAGGTGTCCGTTAGTGGCGCTGCCACACCCACGTTAATTTACGGGTCGTTCGTTATTTATTTCTCTTCACTGTGACACTTTCCTTTCTTTTTTTATAGTTGTTTTTTTCTGGTTACAATATGCAAGATTTTACTTTATTTCAAAATTTGAACGCGTCAGATTCAGAATAACAATAATAATTATTATTATTATTATTATTATTACAATTATAATCAAATCTTGAATTCTATTTACATCACCTCTGACTATCTTCAATTTTGAAGGTAAGTAAATGAATGATGTGTTCCTCTTATTAACAAATACATTTGACAAACTAGCATTAAAGAGCTGAAACATATTAACGTATAGACAAATTTTGAAATTTTCAAGTTATTATTTTGTAACAAGAATTCTTGATTTACACGAACCATATAATCCTATCTAGACTTCATTATCTGATCGTTGATATTAACCTTAAACAGTGGATGATAATCATAAAATTTTAATTGATTTGTGATCCAAAATTATGATGATAATCACAATGTTGTGATTTGTTAAAATCTTGTTTCTTTTGATATAAATTGTTCTTAGGAGAAGAAAGAATTCCTAAGCAAAACAACTCTGCATACTTTTAGATAAAATTGAACACAGATTGTACACAATCATGCAATCACGTAATTAGCTATAATTATTAATTCTTAAGTTTATTTCCGCCCAATTAGCTATGATATAATTGAGAATAGCATTAATAATCAACCCCACTAAGACTTTTGTAAGTTATTTCCAGTTTCAATTGACATCCCCGTTACGTTTTTCTTTCTGAGATATTATTATTATATCGCACTACAATCCATTTATGTTATAATTAGAAATTTATAAATATGTCGAGACTAAATGTAGGGACCAATTCAAAATCTAAAAATCTGCCACGACCTCAAGTAGGTCCATTAAAAAATAAAGCATGAAAACTTATGATCCCACCAACACCAATTGATCCACGCAATAATGAGGGAGTGGCATGAAAATCTTCTTTTGCCCACAAGCATAATTTGTGAGATTTACAGTCTTTCAGTCTATTTAAAGAGGGGTGGGGTAGATGAGAACCATCTAATTATTAACCAAATGATATTTTGAATCAAGAATAGAAATTTAAACCTACAAACTTTTTTTTATAATGTCACAAGAATAAAAGATGAGAAAACCCAACCCTAACCAAATTTATCATAATCTTTAGTGGTTAATTTGGAGAGTGTGGGTCAATTAATTGTGATTGTAATTTTGTAATTATGCTTCATGAGACTATCGAGTGACGCTGACTCTCATTTTCAATTGGCTTTTAGATTCACGTTAAAACAACTTTAGGTTACGTTTGACACGTTGGATTGGATTGAACTAGATTAAATTAGATTGAATTAAGCTATATTATATTATGTGTTGTATTATGTTTGGTACAATATCGGATTAGACAATGTTAAATCATATTTAAATACAAAAAAATATTTATGAATATTTAATAGTAATAATTAAAATTAATTTAAAAGTAATTAACAAGAGCATTAATATGTAGTAAATTAGTTATTGGGTAGTCATAATTATAATAAACAAATATAAATTAATAAAACTATTTAATTATTTTTATTAGATATTTTAGATTTATTTTATTTTATCAAAAAGTTAGCAAATAATGTATAAATAAAATCAATTATTTACTTGTATTATTAATTTTCATGATTATTTTTAATATTACATTGGTGATTATTAAACTTAATACAATCAATTATTATAACAAATTATTAAATAGTTAATTTTATTGGAGTAAAAGTACCAATTTAATTCGACTATAAAAAAATAAAAAATAAATTCAAGTAAATCATGAATAAAATAATTAATTAATTAAATTTTAGGTTACAAGTAAAAAATAGTGTTATTTATGAAAGAAATATGAATAAATCTTTTTCTCTTATCCTAATCCCATCTAAATCCACTTATAAATTGATATTGTTAATCCTATGATTTAATGACTAAATTTAAATTTAGTTCTCCCTAATCCAATCCAAGCAAATAGCCAAACATTAGATAAAATATTTAATCCCAAAGTTAATCCAATCCATACTTAATCCTAACTCCCAAACATGATCTTAGAGTCTAGCCTAGATGTTGTCAATTATTCACTCTCAACTTTGATTATGCCTTACATTGTCTTGTAATTTTTATATATTAGCTTTGTATTAGCTTACATTATCTTGTACTTTTTTTTATATTTTTATATATTAGCTTTGTATTAGCCGTTTGCCACATTTTCTATGATCTTTCTTTTCCATTGTACAATTGTTCTCAAATCTAGCTTCATATGAATGAAGATCACGCGTATATTTTTTATATGGCATTAATTGAAATTGCTTCCTCAGCTAGCGTTCATCGAACGGTAATGGAAATTTTAGACCCTTTCTTTAAACTTTTGTGGGTTTTCGATTCATTTATTACGATTAAAATGAAATCTTTTACCTGACGGCATCATCTCCAATAGGGCAATTGTCTTCGGTGAAGTCAAGCAGCGACTTGAAAATGATGTAAAAAAAAAAAAAATTTAAATAGTCGCTTCGCTTGCCAAGCACGTCCTCACCGTGTTGACAAGTCATTGAGGATTATGATGACTCATGAATCACATTTACTAGAAAGTACAAAAATATTGTTTTCAGCGTTCAAAGTATTAAAATCTTCTACCGCATCATTTGGTCTTTTCTTGGATTAAAGTTAATGCTCTTTCTAAAAAAATCTAAGTCCAACTTCTTGTAGAGTTATTTATAAAGGTTTTGACGAAATTTTTTTAGCTTGTTTTGTTATGTCAATTAAGAATTAAATTTTTTTTTATGTAGTACTTTTTGCTATTATTTTTTATATTGAATTTGCTTATCGCAAGAGTTGACATTCATTGTAATTAAAATATAATTCAATGACTATTTATTCTTACTTAAAAAGTAATAACTTTTATATTTATTGGTAACTCCTCAATTGCTAATTATTATAAAGTTTCTGCAATTTCATTGTTCTCATATTTATCGAGAAAGAAATGATATTACTGATACTTTAGCCAATATCGATTTGAATTTTTCCAATTTGACATAATGAGATTTTCTTCCATCAGAAATAAAAAAATTTCTACTTGATAGACTCTTGGAGATGCCTAAATACTGTGTTTCTTAATCCTATTATGGTTTACTCTTGTATGGACTATCTATAAGATTTCATTTGGATTTGTCTCTTTCAAATGAATTTTGATTTAATATATTGTACTTGTCTTGAGGTTTACAAAAAAAAAAAAAGAAGCCTTCAGAGAACATAAGAACTTACGTACTCGGACGGATAATTTTGTTTATATATATATAGACGAATATTATTTGAGTCATTCATTCGCTTTCTTTTAATCCCCGAGTAATACAACCCAAGTATTGACTAATAATTTACGGTTGAAGCTTCTACATATGTAAGTCATCGAATATGTTGTCGTATATAATATATGTTATTATTATATACGTCCACTTCATTGGGCCGAACTCTGTAGCCAGCATTTTGTTCTTGGCAGCTTCAACTTTCCTTGGAGTTGATTAATTTTCTTGCTAGAAAACCTTTTCACATATTTTAAGATACGACTTATTTCGATTACACAGCTTTATCTAGCTATAATTTGATACCGTTATGTGCAAATGGCGGCACTAAAGAATGATTCCTATATAACTTTGAAAATAATTATCAATGTCTAAGTATAGCTCCTCAATCTTTTTTATCTATCTATTTATTTTGAAAGGGCTCCGCAGATTAATTATTAATCAATTTTGTTCTTCTTCAACAGCTTACGCACATGCTTTTATTTTCTCATTTTTTACATCATTGAATCCACCATTTTATCACATAATTGGTGAATATTGTAGAAATGATACATATATAACATCACTAGTCTAGATTCTAGCTAGTAGCTAATTAGCTATACCATAACACCCAAAATTTCATAAAATAATTCACACAGAGGTGGTGACTACTGCAAGTACACCCACAAGTCATATATCATACGCTGTTTAAAAAATTACTGTCATCCAACTCGTGACAATCAAGAACTTAAACCAAATTCATTTTCTTTCACACAAGCAACTAATTAATCCATGCAATGAATAATTTATGCCATTTCACTAATATTTTCTCTAAGTTTAACCAAAAAATTCACCCGATTTGAACCAGACTCAAATGCTCTTGGAGCCAAGTGTATGAGTATATTCTAGTTAGAAAGAGGACAATTAATGTGTAAATTCAAAATTCATCTCAAACGCGAAGATGCCATACTTCATGCAAATGTAGTTTAATGGGAGCAATGCCACATGCATTTCTTGCCTCCACACTTGTTATACACTTAAACCCACATCCTTCTTCTCCTTCTTCCTACCAAAGGGCATTTAATTTGCATTACAAGTTTCAACCTCAATATTAATTAATCTCTCACCATCAACTTTTTTTCTTTCCTTTTTTTGTTTTTTGTTTCCTATTTGATATTCAATAACCAAATTTCTGAAGCAAAGGATAAAGATGGGGAGGCCTCCTTGCTGCGACAAGCTGAATGTGAAGAAGGGTATTTGGAGTGCAGAGGAAGATGCAAAGATACTTGCATATGTCTCGAAACATGGAGCCTGTAACTGGACTGCTGTTCCGAAAAAAGCAGGTTTATTTGATTTTTCTTCTTTTTTTGTTCTTTTACATTGAATCAATTTATATACGGTTTCATGAACTTTCAATTGTAATTAAGACTTACCATATTTTTATTTTATGAATGTGAAAACCCAAATGTGAGCACATCCTCCAGGACTTCGGAGATGCGGAAAGAGTTGCAGACTTAGATGGACTAATTACCTGAGGCCAGATCTTAAGCATGAGAGCTTCACCCCACAAGAAGAGGAAATGATTATCCGGCTTCATGCTGCTATTGGTAGCAGGTCTGTCACTTTTATTTTCCCTTAATTACTTCACTGTTTTGTGCTTGGTCCCTGGAGAAGCAATAAAAAGAACTTTAACCAAATGTTGGACAAACGAATTAAAAACTTGAGGTACTATTTTTGGACCGCTCATTCGATTAATTAATTAAAAACTAGAACACACGGAGAAATTAAATTACGTGCACGATCAGAACAAACATAACTGCCTGCCATGAGAATTGAGACATACAATATAACAATATGATTCCAACTGTCTTAGCTGCGGTGTTTGTGTTAATGTTAGTGCAAAAATGGTTCAGGTGGTCAATTATAGCCCAACAGCTTCCAGGGAGAACAGATAATGATGTGAAGAATTACTGGAACACAAAGCTGAGAAAGAAACTTACCGAGATGGGAATAGATCCTGTTACTCACAAACCTTTCTCTCAAATACTAGCTGATTATGGAAACATTGGTGGACTTCCCAAATCTGGAACCCGAATCGGGTATCTCAATAGAGACATGAGCAAGAATGCATTCATGATGCAAAAACCTGAACAGCATGAGTCTCCATTTCAGGTTTTTTCAAACATCAGCAGTCATTTGATGACAATGGTATCACCAAACGTGGAGCCAATTAAAGATACCCTCTTGAACCACTATAATGACCACAGCAACTCAATGGATCTTCTTGCTCAGCTTCAAGCCGTAAGACTGGTGGCAGAAGCCTCCAATAATAATTGTGCTACTAATGCTAATGAATCTATGTCGCCGTCTCAAATCTTCTTTAACGAAGCAGGCTCATTGTCGTCGTCATCTTCTTCATCTTCAACTTGTTCCACAGCAGGACAAGAGAAGTCGCCGCTGAATTTTTCCTGGGAAGATTTCCTTCTTGATGATGATGATGCATTTTTGTCTGCTGACATCCCACAAGCACAGGAACAAGAACACGAGACGCACAGCACGGTTGAATTTTCATCCAAGGATTTCACCAACCATACACGGAACGTGATGCCGCAGAACCAGAACAACAATGAGACTGCCATTACACAGGTGAATAACGGAGTTCAGAGAATGGATTCTGGAGGTCCAAGCTATGAGTTTGCTGCAGCTTCATCATCATTTGTGGAAGCCATGCTAGACCGAGAAAATGACATGTTGTTGGAGCTTCCTAACCTTTTGGTTTTGGATGAACCACACTTCTATAACTGAGCTCTTCTCCAATCACAAGGCTATATGTTGAAATCAATAATTAAGACCTGTAGCAAGACATTATCTATGGCACCTGATATTTATCCCTTTTATGCCTCTCTGAATTCGATTAGCAAACTTTTCGTTACTTTCATATTGTCAAATATTATTATATTCTTATTTTCCTCCTCTGTCCTCCCCAACTACGATTTCTTTCTTTTTAGGTGGGTACCTCGTGGATGCACAATTTGTTCCAACAGCTGCCACACGTGAGGTAGAATAATAAAAAAAAAATCAAATCTACAATTTTGTATGAATATATGGCTGCTATAGCCCGACATCCTGAACAGTGATATACAAAGAGACAATTAATTAAAATTTCTATTAATATCTGTGAGAGAATAATCGTTTGAGATAATACAATCGGTCGATGATAATTTGATAAAACTTAGTTTTTTATTTTATTTTATTACATGAGACTATTACTTAAAACTACAACTCAAGTACATGAGATTGTAAACGATATTTACAAATCAAATTATTATTGAGATAAGAGTACATTAATATCATATAAAGTACTGTCTAAATTTTAATAATCACTAATAATCGAGAAATGTCTACTCTACTCACATTTTTATAGAGACTTAAACTCAAGCTCTCACAACGTGCTAGAGCTTGAGTTTTAGCTGAAGGACTTGGTAAATGTAGTTATTTATTTATTTATTATTATTATATATATATATTTTTTTTAGAAGTGGTAAATGTAGTTTTAATTTTGCATCGGAGGACAAAATCTTTTGGACGGCAAATAGGGCTTGACCAGGCCTAGTTAAGTGCAGGCATAAGCCCATGCTTCAAAGAAGAAAGGAGCCCGTAAAAAGCCGGTGTGTCCACCAGTTGGCCGGGCCGGGCCAAGTAGTTGTAACTTTAAATCTACATCATTCTTCCTCGGTTCCTCTCCAAGAGCCTGCATGTTCGTCAATCTCTTTCAATGTCGTTTAATCTTTGAGAGTTCAACAAAATTTTTGACGTGTATATGCAGGTTTTCCTATTCCTGTGTTTGTTTTTGCTTCTTGCCACTTAGTTGTTCGAGTATTTGGTAGACCTTTTTGTAGCCGGACTTATAGTTAATTATCCTAACAATTAGTTACTTAAAAAAAAATAGCTCTTAAAGTAATGACAAATATGTTTTACTTGAGAACTGATAGTATTTTCTAATCGACACCCATAAACTTTTTTTAGAGCTAAAAATTCTGAATTTCTCCATCTCTCGATGGCTATAGCTTAAGAATCACAACACCATAATAGTAAAATGAAACTAAGGTGATATTATGATAGCGTTTGGTTTTTTGTCTGAAATCTAAATGGGTTTAAATTTTTCTAAAGTCTGAATGGGTTTAAATACAAAAATCTGAATGACATGTTTATTTTTCTTTTTTAAATATCTGAATTTAAGTAACATCTTATTTGTTTTTGCAATAAAAATTATCTTAAGTTTATTTATTTGACATTTATGTCCTTGTAAATTAAACCAAAAAAAAAGATTAGATTTTAGAGTTTAGGAAATAAGTTATTTTATAAAGATATTTTTGAAATATAATATTTACTTGATATTCAGATATTTTTCTATTCAGATAAAAGTGACAAAAATTTACTTTTTCTATTCCAATATAAATATTTGAAAATCAAATATAAATTCTAAAAAATAAATAAATAAATTTTAAAAATATCTAAAATTAATACAATTTTAGATTTTAGACATTTAACAAACAATCTCATGATTCTGACCGAAACCTTCTAGCAAGTAGCAACATTGCTTTTAACAACTTGCTACAACAGTTAATGCACCATGCAGGTAATCTAGGGGCTTTTCGTAATGTTTCGTAATTGGTAATTTCATTTTTGTTTTCAACATTCAAAGTGTAATAATGTTCGAAGTTTGACATAACAAAAAGACAGGCTTCATTATTACTATATCCCAAGGACTAGAGACATGAGTCAATCAAGGATTTATTTATTTTTTTCTTAAGTTCATTTCATTTGATATAAATTATTTAAATTATATCAATTTGTGTTAAATTTATTCTTGAATTTTGAATTTTATTCTTGAATTGAACTTTCTCATATGATGTTAATTTTGAGTGAATATAACTTATATAATTAGTAAAATCTATTTATAAAAATAGTATTAACAAATATATACTCACTGTTTTTACCATTTGCAATCATGACTCCTCAACAAGTATTACTGTTTTCTTATTAAAATACAAGATACACAAAATAATACCAAACATCTACATTAACTTAAAATACAACAACTTTAAAACATCACTTTTATTCCCATTTTTATTTGGGAAAATACTAATAGGAAATAATATTGAATGCATCCTCAAACTTATTCACATTATATGTCTCTACCGAGAGATCTTTTCAATTTAAATTAGGGTGGTGTTTTTTTTTAATCTAAATAGACTTGAATTAGTATGAATTCTGAATAGACTGAATGTCATAATTTGAATGATATGCTTGTTTTTTTGTCCGAATCGCTAAAAATACATATTAACTTGTTTTTTTTTTATTTACAAAATCTGAAAAACTAATATTTTTACATTTATAACCTTACAAATTATAAATATTAAACAAATAATAAACATCTCAAATAGTATAAATAAGATAATATATTATCATAAAATAAATCATATTCAATTGAATACAACTCAAATAGTACAAAAAATAAACATCTCAAATAGTATAAATAAGATAATATATTATCATAAAATAAATCATATTCAATTGAATACAACTCTTTAATATTCTATATTATATATGTTAATCAATTTTATTATTGTTTATGATGTTTTTATATGAAAAAATATTCCTAAAAAATTATGAAGATAAATAATGTTAATTTGACGAAAATAAAAAGATAAAAAAAAATAATAATAATATACTACTATATATTATCACAAGTTATATAGAGATTGATAATAATGTTAATGATTAAATTTTATTTAGGTAAGGATGAAAACTAATTAATTAGATAATGATATTTTGGAGAATATCATTTAATAATATCATTTAAACTTTTAAATTAAGTAAAAAGTTAAAAAAAATTAGCTTAATAATTTAATGACTTTATGACTGAAAATTTTTATTAAATTGAAAAAGCAAATAGACTTAATAATTTAACTAATTAAAATTAAGTCAATTAAGTCATTAAGTAAAAAAACAAAAGCCCCAGCAAAGCAAACTTTTCATTAGTTTTGAATTTTAATCACAATGTTTATGCTTTTATATTATAATGCATATGCATTAGAGTTTACATTTCTCTCTCTCTCTCTCGCTAATTATCCATAATTAATTCAAACCTTATGTTTATAAAATGCCATCAAATGTCTCTATTACAGTCTTGTCTTTGCACAGCCTATTTCAATGTTAACTGCACAACTTATTAATAATTCTAAATATTAAAAAAAAATCGATTCTGGTAATATATGCACTAACAGCTAATTCCTATAAGAACTAATGGTTTACCACCTGACCAATTGGTGGTTTCTGATTATTTTTAAGCTTAAGAAAAGAAAATAGATGCTTCTTATTTTGTAAAATATTTAGTAGGAATTAATGAAGTTTTGGTCTTTTTAATGTGACATTACTTTAAGTTCATTAGTAAATAATCACTTTGGTTGGACATGACCAGTCGTTTACGTTAACCAAAAATAACCGACGATCAGTTGAGTTGGAGACCGCAGAAGTGTTAGACTTTTTAATGACAATATGCGTAGAGATAAAAGACTCGACGGAGACGAAACGAGAATCGAAGGTTGAAGACTAGGCGGTTGAGTTGAGTTTCATAAAGAATAAAGATGGTTGCGTTATCTCTTTACAGAGGGAACCTTCACAGGGTCCCAGACGTGCCTCGTCGATGGCTAATGCCGCCAGCAAGAATCTCTTTCAAAGATTTCAAAACCCTTTTGAACCGCCGCAACAGAGCCCTCTCTCGCCTCCGCCAACACTCCCTCGCCGCCGCTAACGCCATCGCTTCAAACCCTAATTCCAATTGTAAACAAGAAGACGAAGCCGTTAAACCTAATGGGTCGTCGCTTCAGGTTCAGTTAGATGAGGGTAAAGAGGGTAATTGTCGAGAGGAAGAACGAAATGTTAAAAATGAAGAGATCATGGATCGGGGGAAATTGGACGATGGAGATCGTTTGGAGAAACCGGAACCGGTCGATGATGCAGAGGTGGCAGCGGTTTTTAAGGTGGATGGTGATGAGAAACTGCAATCTTTGGATGTGGTTGAGAAAGCAGCTGAACCCGTTGAATCGGCTGACCCTGCTTCTAACCCTAATGTACAGGTATTTAGACATTGAAAGTTAAAAAAAAAAAACTTCACTCATTTTAAGTCATTTTATTGGACTCTTATTTTGAAAAAAAAAAAAGAACCCTTTTTTTTGTTGGAGTTTGGGTTATTAATGAATATAAATCACTAAAATATTAATAAATCGAGAAGTAATTAATTTTAACTCTAGATATGTTTAGGAATTATTGTTAATGTGAATGTAAATGAGATAAAATTGTTTGATACTTTATGAGTGGCCTAGTTGATTTGGGTACTAGAATCATTTGGTTTTGAGCTTCATCTGAAAGAAAATTCCCAAAATGATTTTTAGGCCATGTGTTTTTGTTTCTTTTGGGCTGTTTTTGGTGATGTCTTGTATTTCTTTTGCTTGCTAGACAAGTAATAAACCGGATGTGCTATATGGTAAAGAGAAACGGAAAAAGGAAATTGAGGAGAAGCTGGAAACTTTGAATGCCAAAAAGCATAATCTAGTGCAAGCTCTGAAGCAAGTAAGTTTTGTTTTCTTACTTTTCTTGTGTTACGATGAAAAACTTTTGGAGCTAATTGTTGGTCTTTGGCAGCTATTGAGTGCTGAGGAGGAACTAAAGAGACGTAATTGTACTCAAGGAATGGTGATTCGCCCTACTGGTCCACTTCAAGTGGATGTCACAAGTGAGTCTGGGTTGATGGCCAGGCAGACTACACCTAGGACAGGCTCAGAGGCAAATCTTGTTGGCGATACAGAAGGGGCAGAAGCAGAAGATGCTTCAACCCAAAATGCTCACTCACGCCATATGCTCAGAATGAGCAGCATGTCTCCATCTTCAGAATCTCCTCTTAGAAGACCCACCATTCTTCAACATAATGTGGTAGCATACGTATCAATGACTATCATGCATGCTACTGCTTATCTGTTTGAAAATTTAGTGAAATGTCATGCATGCTACTGCTTATCTGTTTGAATCCGTCCCCCTTTTTACTGCAGAATTGTAGTTAACATGATCATATATTGAAGGAACGGATTCCAACTGATCATTCTGTTTCCATAACTAGTGAAGTGTTCTTAGAACACTGTGACTGTATGATTGAGAGGATGATCAGATGGAATATCCACTACTATCTAGGTTATAATGTTCTAAGAAAACTTCAATAGTTATGGAAACTTGGGCCTGCTATTCAGAAAAGCAGTATATACTAGTATCTGGGTTCTATTAAATGGTAGTACTTGGTAGCTTTTTGTTTAATTTATGAACTGCAAAATTTTTTAGTTCTGAATGTTGACGACAAATCTTACTGGAACAAATATTCATTTAGAGTCCTTAAAAATTTTTAATATTCCTCAATATACACATGCACGCATGGTTTTCATATATTGTCAATGTTTTGTATCTGTAAATTCTTGTATGAAACTGTGTCATGAAATGAAACATTGGATGAGTGTAAAGATTTATTAATTGCTGCCAGCTTTTCCATGTTACTCAAATCTTTTGAGTATGTGAGATCCATCATTCATTTATTTCGCTTGCATCTAGGTTCCACACCCTTCTCGAGCAAGTTTGGCAGTCACTGGTAGTCCATCGCGCTTTGCTCCTCCTGGCCATCAGGGGAATTCTGGGAATCTGCCCACGGTATGTGTTTCGGGCACAAATTATGTTGCATCCTCTCCTTCCCCTGCAGCATCCGGTGGCACATCCGTATTTAGAGATGCTCGACAGCCAAGTCCATGGAATTAGAAGCTATGCTCGACAACCAAGTCCATGGAATTAGAAGCTATGCTCGACAACCAAGTCCATGGAATTAGAAGCTATGTGATTGCACCACTATGCTTTTCTGTACTTGAGGTTAGATATTGACCGTGATATAGATCTCCTGGGATCACATAGCATGCTGGATACCACTTCAACTGTTATAACCTTACTCTAGAGGAATGAGAATGTACCCATTGCAGTACCATGTTAGTTTGTCAGGTCAAGTACTGCTGGAACTCCAATCTCTTGAAGCCAAGTAATTGAATCGAGTCTCAAAAATTGCGAGAGTTGTAAATTCAATGTTGTTCCAGGCCATTACAAATCCCTGCTGTAGGTATGAGAGAATGAAGAAATGCAATCTACATTTTGTACATTATTTTCTACATATTCGATATGTTATAGCTGATTTTTTTTTTTTAATGACAGACAAAACGTCTTATTGAAAATGATTAAGAAAAGTCGTGGTATAGATTTTACAAAAGATTTGGTCTGGATAGACGTATGGGCCAACACATGTTTGTGTTTGCCTTTCTTCCATTAATAATACAAAAATGAACTAAGCAAATTCATAAAGTACACCACGAATGGGCAAATGGATATGGACCAAACAAAGTTCCTTGTGAAAATTGAAAAAGATTGTACAAATTTGACGATGAAACATAGGCGAGCCCCCACAGAGTATTTTGGGGTTTAACAGAGTATTTTGGGTTTAAATTTTTCTTCAATTTTTTTGTAATTGAGTGAAGGATTTTTTGTTTTAATAAAATGTGAGTGAAATAGATATCTCTCATATATTAATAATTAAATAGAAACAGACTTCTCATTTACGAAAAATGATAATTTTAATAATCTTAATAATAATCTAATTATAAATATCAAATTATAATATCAGCGTCAAATAAAAGCCCATTTTTCTTTCTATTTTTGTCTGTCTGAAGACGACTTTTTCCACTTTTCGGCCACTCTTAGCGACCCCATTGTGCACTCATCTTTTATTGACCATTTTTTAGTCACTGGATTGATACTCGGACTGTTTCGATTACTACCTACTAGGCCGGTCAGCGACTGGTCACACTCAATCTCAGTATCTTTCGTAAGCAGCAAGCTTACAGTACAACCTAAACCATCCGATTGTTTCTTCAAATAGATCAAGTCAATGGTCAACAAATCACACACCTCCATTACCTCCACTTCTTTAGCATGTTAGATATAAGAACAAACAAAGAAAACAGCCGTTGGGCTTAGGGGTGGGTAAAATCGGATTCGGGTCGGGTTCGGATCAACCCGATCGGGTTTTTGGGTTGGTCGGGGTTGGATAAAAATTGATCCGAACTCCACCCGAACTTATAATCCAATCCGAATTAAATTCGGATCGGGTTAAAAAGTCGGATGGAGTTCGGATCGGATCGGATTCGAGTTAATTCGGATTTGGATTAAATTCGGGTTATTCGGATGAATTCGGGTTAATTCGGGTCGGGTGTAATCGGATCGGATGCGGGTTAAGTCGGGTCGGATTAAATTCGGGTTATTCGGATCAATTCGGGTTATAATTAATTTGGCGCAATTGGGTTATTCGGACCCTTTGTTTGCATTGATCGTTACCCAGTTCATATTCCTGAAATTGTCAAGCTCTAGAAAGCCCTTAATTAGCCTCCTCGGTTTCATTGCTAAAGGTTGCTACAGTTATTAGGAATCATCTCTTGCCTATATTTGATCTGGGATTTGCATTTGCTGCTGCTGCTATGTTGTGAAATGTGAACTTTGGCAAAAGCCTTGATTACTTCATTTACTTGCACATTTTTAATTTTTCTTTGTCAAAAACTCAAAATTAAGCATCTGCATATATAGCTCCGTGTGCATATTACATGTGTTCAAGTATGTGTCATCTGCCATGTAAGGAAAAACACATCAAATTATATATGCATGCATGCACGTGCATGTCCTTTATAAAACAAGGACATTTCTCTTCAAGTGCACACATGCATCCATCCATTCATTTCAACCAACAAAAAAAGAAAACTACTATAAAATTAAATTCAAATGATTCAAAATTAAAAATTAACACAAAGTATAAAATTCAAATTAACACAAAGTATTAAATTTAATAGTCTCCATCCAAAGCGCAATGTCCAATTCTAAAATCTAAACATTAATCTTTAAAACAAAAAATTAAACATAATTAAATAGTTTTCATTTTCCAAAACACAAATGACAAAGTTCCAAAATCCAAAACACAACAAAATTTAAATGTAAATCTAGATTAACTTCCTCCACGGCTCCACCATTCCTCGCAAGCACTTTGACAACTTTTAACTTCAATTTCTTCTACTCCAAGTTGAAGAATTGAAGCATATATCCCCTAGGGAAAAATTGAAAAAATAATATATGATAATCGTTTAACTACTTTCTTTAAGCCGCATTACAAATAAAGGGACATTAAATTATAAAAGAAAATCAAGAAATTAATATAATTATTTAATTTATAATATCTAATTATCCATTGGCCAAAATAATATAATATTAATTACATATCCGTATCTTAAATTTTTAATTCTTATTATGCCCACAGTATATGTACTTAACCACTTAATATTTACTTATTGGTTATCATGCAATTAATTAAATTGATTAATTATTTATTGAAGTTGAAACTTGAAACTACTGCAATTAAATTAGTTAATTTTTTGTTGAAGTTGAAACTATTGTACAAATACACATATCATATGACATATATAATTATAATTTATATTGTAACATAATATTTAATTTCAATTTTTAATCTAACATTACTATTCATACAAAAACTCAATTATTAATAAGTAACAAAAAATTAATGCTAGATTATTTTCATTTTATTGATAAAATTTAACAATATATAATTATATATAATTAACATACAAAGTTACAATTAACATTTCTCATATAACATATAAAAATTAAAAAATAACAATTATAATTAATCATTAATGCATATATAATTATATATTATATATATACCATCACTTAAAGTCTTAAAGTCTTAAACAAGTTCAAATTTCAAAAGCCGAATTTGCTGATTCGGTTCGGGCTTCAAGAGTTCAAGTTTCAAATCCAAACTTCCAACTTCCAAAACAGAGAGTGAAGAGACCTTTTGAGTTTTGAGATTGGAGGCTTGGAGCCGTGACCCATGACCCGTGAAGCGTGACCGTGAGGGTGTGGTGGCCGGATGTGGATAGGAGGATTCAAGGCTTGGATCCAGCGCTTGGTTGCAGCAGATCTGTAGATCGGGCCACGATCTTCGCGAATCAACTTCGGCTTCAGTTGGGGTCGTTCTCGGCAGTGGTTGCTGCGTGTGGTGGCCGGTTGAAGGTAGCTCTGTGAACTGTGCGTGTGTGTTTGTTGCGTGTGGTGAGGTGAGGCAGGTGAGCGACGGAGGCCGTGAGGCGTGAATGGGTGTGGGTTGGCTGCTTGTGCTTGACGGCTTGAGTGCTGGTTTCAGTTATTTGTGTGTGACAGTGACAGTGAGGGTTTTTGATACCGTGAGGCAGTGACTGGTGTGGTGAGTGTCTGAGTGAGTGAGGGTTTGTGAACCAAAATTACTGAATTGTTTTGTTGCGGTGAGGTGAATACTTTGTGAATTACTGAATTGTTTGTGAATTACTGTAAAATGTAAATCCGTGAGTCTGTGTGAGTGTGAGACAGTTGACACTGTGAAGTCTGTGATATCTGATATGTGATCTGTATTCTGTAGATTTTGTATTCGAGATTTCAAGTTACTGATTTTCTGATTCAGTGATTGTGTCGTGTACTCGTGTGTATTTGTAATTGTATTTTGTATTCTGTGATTTGTATTTATCAAATTTTTTTGTTTCAACCCGATCGGATTTTCGGATCGGATCGGGTCGGATATTTTACCTACCCCTAGTTGGGCTTAGATCGCATATAGGGTTTTTTTATTTAAATATACCTCATTTGTCTTTAAATATTAAATTTATACCTCATTACATATATATATATCTCGTGAAAGTATAAAAAATTAAAAATAACTTAAAAAATTATTGATTTACGTTTATTTCCTCTCTCATAATTTCTACATAATAATACAACTAAAGTTGAGCATACTCGACTTTTTACCTGACTTAATTAAAAAGAAAATTTTCATTTCAATTTAAGTCGAGTATTCTCAACCAATTACCAAACTACAATGAAAAGTCAAGAATTTTTACTGAATGAATATTGGTTAAGGTTAAATTAAAGTCGGGTATTCTCGACTCTTTACTCGACTTACTTAAAAAAATTGAGAATTTTTCAAATAGTTTTTTATTTCAAATGAAGTCGAGTATTCTCGATTATTTACCCGACTAATATAAAAAAGTCAAGAATTTATGCTGAATTATTAATTGTGTATGGTTTGGTTGAAGTTGAATATTATCGACTATTTACCCGACTTTGAGAAGTTAGATTTAGTTTTATGAGGATTTAATTGTGGTTATTTTTATACTTTTGTTAGTTTTTTAGAATATATATGTGTAAAATTTAGGAGTGTTATAATTTTAGATATATATTAAGTATTTTGAAGAAAATGGGTACATCCCACACAATTCACCTCGCATCTATCTGATCTCACCACACAAGTCCCAATCCACGGAACCCCAGCATATCACTGACCTAAGGCCATCTCAAATCCCTCAAATTTACTATTCCAAATCCAACCCCAAAACAATTAGGCAAATTCCAAGTCTGCAACACAACAAACTACTCTGCCTACTGCTGCCTTCATCAGTTTTTTTTTTTTTTTTTCCTTCTTATCCCTAAACACCTCACCCACCCAGCCAAAACAAACTAACACAAGCACGCTGCGCGTTCGTAGCATCAGCCCCAGACCCGCTAACTCGTCCATGGATCCCACTCTCAAAAGGTCTAACACCAAAAGTATAATCAAAACCAAAACCAGTCACCCGACAGAAACAAATTTAGATGCCCCTAGATCATCTAAACCTTTTTATTATATGAGCAATAACTGGTCAAGATTGAATCTTTACCGCAACGAAGCACGTGCATCTCAAAAACAAATCGTCAACCCACCTAGCAAAGACATCCATTTGCAAGCCAGAGCCATGACTGTTTCTGCCGACTCTGATATCTCCAGGTTCTTGCTCAATAAACCAAGCAAGCAACAGCCCCAGAGAAAAGCTAAAGAGAGCAGAAGAACGACGGAAGCATCCAGAGAGGAGCTCAAGAAATCGGCGAAAGGAGGGTCGGTGAACAGTTTAAATATGGGGGCCTTCGATTGTGAAGAGGGACTTGAAAGTAAAAAATTAGTGTTTGTGAAGGATAAAGATGTGAAGAAGGATCTAGAACATGAAGTGAAAGATTTGAAGAGAGTTTCAGTTTCATTTGGAAGAAGGAGATCCTTCTGTGGCTCACGAGTGGAGTTGGCTGATGTTCTTGCAAGCTGTGGTGTGAAAATTGTTTCAGTTGATATGCCACCATTTATGCAGATCCATGCTGTTGATTGTGCAAGAAAAACTTATGATAGCTTAGAAAAGTTCACTGCCAAAACCCTTGCACTCACTCTGAAGAAGGTAAGAACTTTCACTAATTTACATTTGTCACTTTTTTTTATTTTTTATAATGAGCTTTTGAGTGATAGCAAATTTTAATCTATGATTGTCAAGAATGTAAAGAGAAAAAATTATTATGTAAAAAAGTATTATAGTTATTTTAATATTTTTTCTCACACTTAATACCTTAATATTATCTAATCTCTAAATTGGCTTATTATTTCTCTCAATTATAAATTATTTACTTACAGAAAAAAATTAATTTTTGTGTTATGTAAATAAGTAAATTTAATATTTTTAATTTTTACATATAGTGATTACTTTTGATAGAAAAAAAAATTCTTTATATATATATGTATATATGTAAATTGTATTCTCAATTGTATTCTTATTTGAATAAGATGAGTTTAAAAATCTTTTAAAATAAAAAATATTTTAAAAAATTCTTGTAAAGAGAAAGTGTGGGGGGGGTGAGGGTGACCGTGTTTCTTAACATCGAGTTAATAGACATTGAACTCAACTAATGAGTTTGTGGTCACGGCTGCGACTTTTCTGCAGGAGTTTGATGAGGTTTATGGGCCGGCATGGCACTGCATCGTGGGGACAAGTTTTGGTTCTTTCGTCACGCATTCTGTGGGTGGGTTTCTGTATTTTTCAATGGATCAAAAATTGTACATTCTTTTGTTTAAGACCACTGTACAGCGAGCTGATTGAAGCGCATGGCTTCATGTTAAAATATTCACCATTATCCCTTACTCCGTGCACTTATTATATTTTGTTGACTTTTGATGATATTTTTGGCCATCAAAGGTTTCTAGGCCATCGCAGGCTGTGAGGTTAGGTTAGGTACTGATGAAAAAGCGCTTCTAGACTTCTAATTTATCCTAGAGTGGTTTACTTTATTGTTTTAGTCTCCCTAGTAATTCTTCGGAATATTTAGCCGCTTGCATTATATTATATTTTATTATATTAAAAAAATATTTTTATTTGAATTCATGTTTGACTAAAATTTTTAATTGAATTGTATTGTATTGCATTAGAAAAATGGCTAGTACAATAAAATGAACATAAAATAATCTCTTATGAGTGGGACTCTTAGCATCCCTTCAAAATCTTTTTTAAACCTTTTTTTTAATTATATTTCATTTAATACCAAAAATATTTTTTAAAAAAATAAACACTATTTTTATTTATAAATCTTACAATTTCTAATAACTTTCTCACTCTTTTAATCTTAATAATTGTATTCTTCTCTTCAAATTTTCTTTATTATTTAATTTCTAAAAAAAATCTAAAAGAAAAAAGTAAGAAAAATCTTATAAAATATTGAATATTTTATGGATCTAATACAATTTTATCGTACATGTAAACTTTGGGTGCAACAATTAATTTGAAAATCCTTAAAAAATTATTTGTAGTGAGATAAAATTTTATTTAATGTATTTTCTCCCAATCTTGTATCCTAATTTTGTTATTACGTATATTACAAGAGTATTATTTTGGCTTAAAAATTTGCTTCTCAAATTTAGATTAATTTAATGATTATTTCTTTTATAGATTGCTTCTTAAATTTAGATTATTCTAATGATTAAAAAATATTTATATTGTGCAAGCAAAATGAAATTGAAGAGAGAAATAAAATATAAATGAGATTAATTCTATTTATATTTGGGCTTAAATGTAATTATAATATCACAGGAGTTTTATAAGATCAATGAAGAGGTGCCAATAATCCAACTCATCTCTTATTTAGGTTGTAGTGCATTAAAATATTGTTCATATTTTAATTTTATTATTCAATAATTTATAATGAATTTATATTTATATTTAAATAAAATTTGATTTTGAACAATAATATTAACATAGAAATTGTAAATAAACCTAAACATTTTAATAAATAAGTGATAATATATTAATTTACTTTAATAATATTAAATCATTCTAATTATTCAATTTTAAATATGTAAAAAGTATTTTAATTATTTACTGTCTACTAAAATACTAAACTTAAATTAAACAATTATATGTTAATATTATATTGTATTATAATATAATGTAACTTACCTTACACTATCGTTTATATTATAATAACTAATACACAAAAATTAAATTATGTAATAATATGATATTAAAATATTAAAATTTTTAAATCATGTTAATTTAATTTTAATATTAACATAAATAATACCACAAAGTAATATTATATAAGTCCATATTACACCAAACATGATATTGTATTATAACTTAATAAGATAAACCCTAATACAATGTATCATAATGCAATAAAGTTAATATAATGTAATACAATACAGTGCGTCGAACACATTCTTTTTATGTTTTTTATTTTTACTCAAAAACAATAGAAAATGAAAAAAAAATTTGCTTTTTTTGTTTAAAAAAAATTATTATTCAATTTCCATGATTTCGTAGTTTTAAATGATCTAATCTGTTAGACGTTGCTTTTTATCATAACGTCCTTAAAGTTTGTTCTTTGTTCTTCTCATCATAATATATGATGAGGGAGTGGAATTGCTTGGTAGTCTGTAATTTAGAAGGTGAAGTTTCGTGATACAGAGTAGAGCATTGTGTTGTCGTTAACCACAGTTCCAGCAGGACCCTCATTAACAACAGATTGCAGAGAGGGTCCACCACGTCAATGATTTCACGTTTCAATTCTGAATCTGACTATACGGTTGTTTCCTGCGAGGGCTTTTACTTTGGGAACTACGTCATGTTCATCCATCATACACGTATTTTGAGTGATGATTGTAACGTAGCAGCAGCTCCAATCCTCATTTGAACGGCAAATTTTAATGAGATGTTTCGTCTTATCTATGGCAGAGGTTTGTTATCCCTCGCTTTCTGTGATGCATATGTAGCTGTGTATTTATTTACTGTTCGTCCACAAGGAAAAATCCTTTGTAGGTCCATAAATGGAGCTCTTAAACCTTTAGATCAGCTGTTGCACCAGACCGTGTGAGTGTGATCGTCTCGTCTTGTTTCCTTTCCTGTTGCATCAATCAGGATCAAGATTTCTCAGATTTTATACAATTTCATTTTCAAGTGAATTGAGCTTTTAATCAATATAAGACGTGAGGCCTCAAAACACAATCAATGCCGAGTCATGTCGAGTTCTAATGTTCTATCATTGATGCAGTTGAGTCGAGAGGAGACTGTTACCAGACACTCCTGACGTACTATTTATTAATTTAGCTCGAAGAATGAGTCCCTTTACTCTTCAGTCAACGACCCAATCAAAATCAAGCAGTGAGTGGGGCACCTGGCTCTGCTGCTGGGGTTAGCTCTCTGTCTGCCAAAGCCTGTAACGTAACGTCGCATTAAACAAACTGGGCTGGGCTCTGTGACTTAAGCCTGACCCATGACTTAAATAATGATTTCCAAAGCCTGGCCCAGCAGATCCAATGCTGGAGCCTGGACGTTCATTTTCTGCAAACTACGTCTGCCTAGTGCCTTCCCTATTCGAAAACAAATGTCTACTCTTCTGGATACACAATAGTTAAATGATTCGTCCCAGTTCATGTCTTTTTTTTTTTAATATTATATATTACAATCTACTGATATGTTCATGTTTATACAAAAAAGAAAATTCTACAGGACCATGTCTATGTAACTCCACATTTTTGTAAATAGGGAGCTTGAAAGCCTAGTTTACCGCTTGACTGACATGTGGTTTAAGGATTGCAGTTACTATATTGAGCTCGTTACATTATTATGTAAGGTATATAATTGCCCTGAAATCATTAATAGAACGGTTGTGAAAAAAATTAGATTTTGTTACTTTATATTATTACAGCCATTGGATTTTCATTGAACGGTTGTGGGTCAATTATGTACCTTACATAATAATGTAAGGTAACAAGTGCCGTTATTATATTTGTATAATCCCTATTTGAGCAACGGCGACGTCACATTACGGTTGGCTTTTTAAAATTTACAAATTTAATTAGATATTGTCCCATTTTTAATTTGATATACCATAAAAGTCCTTGCTAAAATTTAAAAATAACTAAAATATTAAGTATTTATTTGTACACTTTCAATTCACTAAGAAAAATGTTTATTGGGCCCTACTAACTCTCCTTACTTAAAAAAAAAAAACAGAAACTACTTAACTTTACTGAGATAATCCAAATGATTTTTCTTCAATAGATCTTATGGTACTTAAAATTCAACTTGATGTATACATTATGAAAGTAGGTTATGATAACAAATTTTTAAAATTAAAAAGGATTGATAAGCTAAGAAGAAAAATAATTGATACTAAAAATGTAAATGGTATTCATTAATTTATTTATTGATTTTACTAGTCGTCATAACTTCAGTAAAAAAAAAAAAACTATGAATTTTGTGAAAAATCGAATGTGAAATCAAATAAGAGATCAATGATTGAGTGATATTATCATTGCATATATAGAAAATGTTTATTTTGTATTCTTAATGATAAGGTTATTCTTCAACATTTTTAACATATGAAAATAAGTCGAGGTCAGTTATAAATATATTGAATGAATATTTATTTTAGTACTTGTTACTTATTGACTATTTTTAAATTATATTATTATTTAAATTTAGTCCCTGCTAGATTAAATTCCTGACACTGTCACTGTATTTAAGTATTGACTATATATAGTTCTATTATGCGGAAAACATAATTGAGGAATCTAATTGGAAAATTTGAATCATCCTACTTTCAAGGTAGGCAAATGTAGACATCTTATTTGGCATCACACAATGGCAAAGTTCTTATCAGAAAAGAAGATATTGTCCTAAAGTAGAGACGCTTTATCATTATTTATTTTTTTCTGAGTTTCAATGAGTTTTATCCAAAGTGACCCCGCTTCGTTTCATTTGGTACACTAATAGTTTCCTCGACCTTGTTAGCTGGTAGTATTTGAGACTGTTGTAGAATCCTTTTGCGATGGCAAATAAACAAATGCAGTTACAATAATTCTTCATCCAGCAATCAAACGAGACATTAAATGTTCATGATAATAACTTGTGTTCCTTCCACCTCGTTGCACTAAGCTTTATGATCTGCCACGTAAACTTGAAATGACGGATCGATGTAACAGTGGAACTTACTCAGAAGGGGCACATCACTTTACCGACCCATTAGCATGTGGAATTTTTTCCGATTCAATGAGGTGGACAAGATGTGATGGCATTGCAAGGAAAATTTCACATCTTCAACCCAAAGACGAAAGTTTTGGATCACGTTTTTAAAACCCATCAGAGAAGAGAATGCCATGAAGTAAAGGCATGCATCGGCGTCACAATCCACTTGCTTTTGCTTTCTGGTACGAAGGTGCATCGTTTCCTTTTGTTTTAGGCATGCAAACAGGATGCTTTCCAGTGATTAATTTTACTTGCTTAATTAGCAAAAGTATACAATTTTTTGCTAGGCAAGTTAGGCGCAAGAGTATGGCGCTTCATATTTGTGACGAGCAAGAAGATACATAGAAAATTAATAAAGGGTTAAGCAGAAATTGATGTTTGTGCCTTAAGCTGAAAGCTTCTCTCAACTCTAATGCATAATATACGAAGCCGCCTTGATAAAACAAGTAGAAGGATATGTTTAAAGGACATTAGTCATAACCAAGTTATTATTTATGTCTCATTAAACCTAATTGTAGATTTTCATTTTGCTCCATCCACCCAAGAAATTCACATTAATAAAGTGACATATATATGATACTTAGGGAAGTTTAATCTAGCTGCCCATGATCTTTGGGAAGGTAATTGTTCCAAAACCAAAGTCACCTTTTACTTCAATTCAATTCACATAAATTTGCTTAAATGGTGATTTTCAGCTACATCATATGATGGTATACAGTTGAGTCATAAAAGAACATGGCATGTCATGTTAAATTATTAACAGAGTGATTTTTTTTTTCTGAAAAAAATAATTAACTAGTATTAACCAAAAAAAAGTTTGCAATTTTGGCCACATAAAAGGAGCTTCTTCTTTTTTTTTTTGGTTAAAAAAGAAATTAAAATGTAGCAAAGTATAATTGTTTTATTACAACGAAAATTAAAAAAAAGGACAAATTGTCTAACTGGGTGTGATCTAACTAATGTTGTTCTTCCCATCTTTGTACAGAGTACTTGCGGCGCGTGATCCCATGACAAAGTACTCGCTTGGGTGTATAAGAACAAAGTACTCGCTAAATCTCGAGTTGATGAGTCATTGAAATGGCCCTCCGTACAAGTGGCATGTTCTTGAAGCGCGTACGGTGACTTATGTACTTCCGAGGGTGATTCTAATATTACACCCCTTAGATCCTCCGAGAAAACCTCACTCAATTACCCTGCTTGCTACTCCCCACGTCTTCTTAAAAATCTATTAGCAAGTAAAGGTAAAAAGTCTTACAAAGTGCCGTATGCGCACTGCGCACCACAAATTTCATTTTCTCTGTTATATATAATTTGTAAAATTTTTCTTTCGACTTTTTTTTTTTCTAATTCTGGATGGATATGTTTGAGCCCCCATTTCACACGTTTTTTTTTTAATTTTTTAATACAGTGTTCCAATATGGAGATTTTGATAAAATTATAAAAAATCAATTTAAGATGGGATTCAAAAATATTAATTGAAGAATAAGAACTAATGATAAGAAAAATTAAACTAACATGAAAAAAAACTAGAAAGCACAGGGGGCATAGTGCGCACCCCCCGGGGTGCCTCCTGGCCAAGGAAATCACACTCGGACACAGACCAACCTCATCAGCAGTCTTACACAGTCACAGCTTTTTTCTGTTCGTCTCCATCTGCATCAACTTCAACCTTTAAAAATCACAAATTAAAGCCTTCACCCTCTATCTCTATCATCTGTCTCTATCTCCTAATCAACTTCTTAACTAACCCCATCATCTCGGTCAGTCAGTCACTCACTCACTCGCTCACAAACTCTCCAAAATCCAAACTTTCTCTCATCTACCCGGGGCCTCGAGTGCCTGGATCCGAATCCCAATCCGCCTTTTTAATGTACCCACCCGGGTCACTAAAATGGATCCTCCGCTTGTAAACGAGTCTTCCTTCTCTGCTGCCAACCCTTCATCCTACAGTTTGGCAGAGATTTGGCCTTTTCCAATCAACAATGGCGGTGCCGGTGATGCCGGTCTTCGAATGGGGAATATGGGTCATGGGTTCGGGGAAAGTTCGGCTCTCAGAGATGGGTCGATGGAGGAATCAACAGTGACTGAGCAGAGTGGTGGTGGGTGTGGCAGAAAGAGAAGGGATTTGAGCTCTGAAGATGAATCTTCTAAGATTGTTTCTACTACTAGTAGTGCCAATGACTTGGTACGTGTAATTTTATTTTCCATTAACTTTTTAGTAAATTTATGGGGTGTTTGAATTTGTCTGGCGGTTAATTGAAAAAAAAAAAAAGTAAGACAAAACATTAAAAAAAAAAAGGAGCGAGATTTTTGAGGGATGTGTTTTGTTTTGATTAGATTCAAGTTGAGAGAGCTGGGACAAGTATTTTGGATTGTTATGTTAAGCTCCATTGCGGTTTTCTTGGAACATTTGAAGATTGATATTGACTTGAATCATACATAATTAGAGAGCCTGCTTTTTAAGCAAATAATTGAGAGAAAGGAATTCTTTTTGTGATAATTGTTTGGTGTGGATTCAGTTTTGGGTTTGTACAAATCTGAATTAGTTTTTTTTTTTGGGTTTTTTTTTACGCTCAATTGACTGGGGGATTTCCTTTCTTTCAAAGTTACCAGATATTTAAACTTTTAAGATTTGAGATTCTGGTTATTGTTCCTTTCTTCCTATTTGATTTATTAGTAAATGATCGAAATTAAAATAAAAGAAAGAAAAAATTGATTTAATAATGTTTAGCCTTTTTTTTGTGTTGGGGGGGATAAGAGCTCTTTATGGAATTTTACGTTCTTTTATAGTTTTCATAGTTAAAGATGAATCAGAAATGGAAAGAAACAGCTATTAGGTTGACTCTCAGAATGTGGGTTTTTATGTTGGTGGAGCTCAGGTACATTGGGCATGATAATGGTGCTTGATCTGTGTTCTGAGTATGGAGTGATTCAAGTTGGGTCTTTATTCATATTATCATTTGATTCCATTTTGATTTTGAAGCTTTTATTTTCTGTTTATTGCAGAATGATTCAAATGGTAAACGGATGAAAACATTGGGATCAAAAAACGAAAATGGTTCAAAAGCTGAAGTGGAAGCAAGTTCTGCAGCTGGTAACAAGCCAGCTGAAAGTAGTAAACCCTCTGAGCCACTTAAAGACTATATTCATGTCAGAGCAAGAAGAGGGCAAGCTACTGATAGCCATAGTTTAGCAGAGAGAGTAATTCACTTCAGTCCTCTTGACCTGTCAATTACAAAAGATGAGCCTTCATGTGGTTAATAAGCAGTTTTAATAGACAGCTATGGCCTATGACATGTTGTCATTGTTGAATGTTCTCTTCTTTGTTTTTTTACTTTCTTTTATTTTTTTGAACACTACTTTTCTTTTTTCAGCTATTCTATTTTGAAACACAGACGGTACAGCTACATAGTTTATTCAATTCTGAAACATACTGCATAACATATGCGTAATTGTTTTGGCAGGCTAGACGAGAAAAAATTAGCGAGAGGATGAGGATTCTGCAGGATCTGGTCCCTGGATGCAATAAGGTATCTGATGTTATTGAACAACTTTTGTATCATATAATGCCAATTCGTGCTGTTATTTTAAATTACCTGACCTCAAGACGGAAAATATAATGACTCCGGTTTATTTGCGTTGTTGTAGATTTATTTAAGTCCCCAATGAAAACATCTTTCAACTTAGTAATTTCTCTGAATGATTTGTTTATTTCAATGACAAGCAGGTTATTGGAAAAGCTCTTGTTCTCGATGAAATAATTAATTACATTCAGTCACTACAACGGCAGGTTGAGGTATGAATATCTATCTTATGTCTATTGCCACTGTAAGGCATTTTTGTCTCCTTTACACCATTTAACTTCTGCTTTATCCATGACTTACTTCTGCAGTTCCTGTCAATGAAGTTAGAAGCTGTTAATTCAAGGATGAACTTGACTCCTACCATTGAAGGGTTTCATCCAAAAGATGTAAGTCTATCAATTTAATACTCAGAATCATTAGATCTCACATGAGTGTCATTGAACTCGAAACTTCAGCCTTTTGTAGTTGGGAAACCCATAGGATATGATATCACAGGCAAATGGCCCCACAATGTGAAGAACAGAAAGAATCAAGGAACAACATACAACATAATGCTTGTCTTTCTTCCTGAATGCAAACGTAGTGTGAAAGTTTCAGAAAATAATTCTCTTGCACAACATCTCCATGTGCATGATTCTGCCAATTCATTTTTCAACTATTCTACGGCTATAATGTCCCTGTGTGAATTACTATTTGCCACAGAATTTTTCTTCTTACTGGCTATATAATAAGATTCAATACACGTACATATAGCCTGTGCCATGAAATGATACCTTGAGTCTCGTGGGTATCCGCTTCATTTGACAGTTAACAATATATCATAATAGCCAATTATATAGCGAATATAATGTTTTCTTGGAAATTCAGAGACAATTAATCCTTTGTTTTTGGTATTTTAGCTTGGTGAACAGGCATTTGATGCCACGGGAATGATATTTGGGTCACAAGCAGCAAGAGAATATGCTCAAGGATCGCAACAGGATTGGCTGCATATGCAGGTTGGTGGAAGTTTTGAAAGGGCTACGTAGCTTTAAATGAACCTCATTGCATAATTGGTGGATTAAGCAGCAAGTTTAGTTCTGTTTGTTATCCTTACATTGGCGGAAGGTGCTATTGGTTTCTTGCTACAAGCAAGGCCCTTCTTAAGTTTGTATTATTATATCATTTGTAGAAAATACATCTCATCATCATGTGTATTATTTGACTGGATACTCTGTGCTCTATTTCTAAGTTTTTAAACAAATTTGTCTAGTGAATTTGTCTAGTGAATTCAGTTCTCAACTGTGTCAGATAAGGATTTTGTTTCTTAAAGAAATTTGTGCCATCTTTAGACAAATTTATCAATGAATCATCACCAGTATAATCAAACAATAACTAGAATGTAAACATAGAATCCCCTTGATATCATAAATTGATGTTCACGGAATCAATTACAATTAATTACGGAGTGATACTACACTTTTGACACAAATTCACAGAATCTATCTCTCTGTCACCTCACTCCGAATTTAACAATGAACATTACCTGGAATAAGTGGCAAATACACAGAACGATCGTGTATCTTAATAAAATGGGTAATTTGTAACCTACTCCCAAAAAAATTGACATTTTGCACCACGCCTCCAATTCCGTTAATTTTTCAGTTATTTCTAACGGTTCCGTCTAATTTTTAATTGAATGATAAAAATGCCCCTCTATGTAAAAAAACAAAATTTTTAGCTCATTTAATTTTTTTAAAGTTTTTTAAAGTTTTTTTTCAATTGCAATAAAAAAAAAATTCTTCTTACATGTTCATTGTCACCACTATTATTTTTCTTTTAATTTTTTAAAGATTTTTTTTTCAATTTTAATAAAAAAATTCTTGTTACATGTACATTTGTCACCACTATTATTTTCCTTTAATTTTTTAATTATTTTTATTTTAATTGCAATAAAAAAAATTTCTTGTTACACGTATATTGTCACCACTATTATTTTTTCTTTAATTTTTTAAAGATTTTTATTTCAATTTTAATAAAAAAATTCTTGTTACATGTATATTTGTCACCACTATTATTTTCCTTTAAATTTTTTATTTTAATTGTAATAAAAAAATTTCTTGTTACATGTACATTGTCACCACTATTATTTTTTCTTTAATTTTTTTATTGCAATTGAAAAAAAACTTTAAAAAACTTTTAAAAAATTAAATGAGCTAAAATTTTGTTTTTTTACATAGAGGGGCATTTTTGTCATTCAATCAAAAATTAGACGGAACCGTTAGAAATAACTGAAAAATTAACGGAATTGGGGGCGTGGTGCAAAATGTCAATTTTTTTGGGTGCGTGGTGCAACAAGTCAAATTTGTTGGGGACGCAGTGCAAAATGTCAATTTATTTGGGGGTAGGTTACAAATTATCCTAATAAAATTTTCAGTCATTTCCAAGACTATGACGCAATTGAAGTAGAATCGAAATTCTCCCCTAATACAAGCAATTGGAAGTTTTTTATTTTTATTTTTTTAATTACTCTCATTATTGAAAAAATCGCTTGACCTTCAAGCTTAACTGAGAATTAGGAGAATCTAACAATAGTATTTAAAAACGAATTTTAACATATTTCTTCACAAATAGGCCAAAAAATGGGCTAAAAGAGCACAAGAGCTCGAAAATAATGCAAGAATTGAAGAGTTTGCATATAGAAATAATCAACTTGAGGCCTAGACTCTAATATCATAAGAACTTATGTTGATAGATATTTAAAACATGTATGTTAACTCATCTTTTTAAGAGGATATCAAGAAACTTGTCAATTACAGCCATCTGTTATTCTGTTTATTTATTTTTATCTTTTAGCAAAAAATATTAAAACAGTGTTTTACTTCACTAATTTGTAAGTTGTTTATGACGACCTTTGTTGATCATCCCTCATAAATAAGAATTAACAACGCCTTGGCAATTTAGATTCTCCTTATAAATTCAATCTCTCACTCGCATCCTTCACCCCGGCCGCGATGGACTGTTGTCCAACAGAAAATGCACAGGAAACCCATTAAGCTTAGGAAACGTACCACGTGCGTAAGATTGATAGAAAGTAGAAATTGTTCGCTTTTGCCATTAGGCGTAGTCGCAGACGCCCTTCATCCCAATATCAGGATTACTGTTGCAGGGTGAAATTAACGCATGTTGAGAGGCTGAAATTTCAGGAAAGCGATTAGTTGAAGCCTGTGATGAGGAAACACCAATAAATGGGGCCAGTGGAAGCAACATAATGCTGTGGAAGAAGAACAAGAAGAAGGAACAAAGAAAAAAAAAATCACACTTTTTGCTCGGCCATTCGCCGGAATGTGTACGAGATACCATAAGGGCCCAATATTTCAATGGTACCTTTGTCTAAAGCTTCGAATGAGATTTCATATCCGAAACGCAGGAAAGATGAACAAGGAAGATTAAAAAAATTATCACACTTTCTTTATTCAATAATTATAGTTGTCTCGGCTTTATTCATTATTCAATAACTTATTGCATAAAATAATTGTTATCCATTAGTTGTGAGGCAACAAAGGATATTGATCAAGTATTGAGGATGTTAAGCTAGCAAGATCCATTACTAATTTGATGCTCCGCCTTTGATGGCATTGATCACATCATCACTTACCCGAAAAGATTCTATCAACACTTCATTGGAAATTAGGGACCTTGTATAAAAATAGGCGCCAGAATTTCGAGTATCGAAAATAGCCATGAATAAAGCCTTTCTTTTCCACCATTTAGTTGGAAGTGGACCAGTGGTCTAGGAATTAGAAACAACCTTCCCGAGAGTCAAAACCTTTGAGAAAAAGGTATTATTATTTGCTACTAACCCTAACAGCACCTTTACTCTGGTAATAATACCAGCCTCAGTTCCACAAGGATGTGTATGGGGCTGGTTTATTCTACCAACATCCAGGTCAATTCGGAAGAGTGAAACTCCTTGAGTATTGACCGCTGGAAAGCCAGAAACATCACCATATGTAACTGCACGCTTAAAGATATCAAATGTGGTCGGATCCCGGGAAAAAATCCTTGAAGAAATCATCAGAAGTTACTTCTAGATCAAGTTTGCAGGAGAAACCATTAATGGAGATGGGGGCATTCAAATCTGCAACAGATGTCTTGTATCACTTGCATGGGAAGGGAAAGGGAGAATCAATTACACTATTAGGCCGTGTAGCAGCCCAAAGAGTGACACTGGTGAAGAAGAAATCATGGCTGGCTGTCGTTAAGATCTAATTAAATTGCACAATGGCTGTAGGTCTTTTTGTGTTGGAGGATTGAATGGAAGATGATGGATCTATTTACACACTCTTGGAGTCTCAAAGCGTGATTAACATTACTTTGAATTCAATTGGTAAAATAATAGTAAATTGTAAGATCAGAATCTTTATCTCATTTTGAAGGTGTACTTTCTCATTTGAAAAAGCATGATCTCATTTGAATAATTTTTTGAAACTCTTTTTATTGATGTATCTTTTCAAATAAATAATAAAATCTAATTTAAGCAACTTTTTGGTAATGCCCTTAGATTTTTGATAACACGCGCTTTACAAAGTCAAAAATTCAATATTGAAGAGAGAGAAGCACTATCTCATTTGAAAAATCTTATTTGAATAGTCTTTTAAAGTCTTTAATTAAGTATTATATTATTATTTTTATCTCATAATTCATGAAGAGAGAGAACTGTTATAATCACTATTACTTTTATAGATAAAAAAATTTGATAAAAATTATATATATTTATTTTTATTTAAAGAGTCTTATGGGAGATGATTTCTTTTTTACTCTTCTACTGCCATATAGGTAAGCAAATACATATTTCAAATATTAAATTAGAAAAGTCTATTAGTGATCCTCTAAGCTATTTTTTAATTTGATATGGTGATAAAAATAAAATAAAATGGTGGACGTGGTAGAAGTATGTACTTGGTCAAGCGTGGGGATGGCAAAAAGTTGGGGTTGGCTCGGTCCATTCTCATAGGCTTTGGCCCAAGCCTCCATACAAAGGGCTTGGACAAGGGCTTACTAGGTCTAAACTCTTTATTTAAAAAAAATAATATAAATTAGAATAATAAATTAAAATTAAAAAAATTAATAATGAAAAAATAAAAAAAATAATTCAATCTCTAATTTATATATCAATAATAAATATAAATAAAAATATTAAAATATTAAAATCTCTTTTAAATGTTAATTAATTAAGATGGTGCTTAAATTAGAGAATCTAATATTAAAAAATTAAATATCTAAATTTTTATTTGCTTCATTTTTCTTTGTTTATTATTTATTGTGATTTTTTTTTAATTTATTGTTGATTATATCAATTTGTAATTATTAACTCATTTTAAATTTACAACAATTAAAGAAATTAAAAAAATAAGTGAAAGCTCAAGTCTAACCTAAAGCCTAGCGCATGTCCACAATGGGCCCTTATACTTTCCCTCTAATAGGCTTGGGTTTAGGCTTAAAAAAGCCCGTGTTAAGCCCCCATTTTGCCATCCTTAGTCAAGCGAGAGTGCGGAGTTATTTCTTATTGTTTTGGCTACCTGACTCAGGAATATAAACTATAGCTTTGATATGTAGCTACTAGAAAGTGTTTGAAATTAGTTGGATACACTTTACATAAGTACTAGGTCAAGATAATGAACTGTTTCTTCTTGTTTAATTAATTCTTAGAGTTGACCTTTGAGACTAATTATAGGTGGATATTAAGTAGACAATTACTGGAGATCCAAAAATATACTTTTTGATTCTCGAATACAGAAGTAGATCGCACTGATATTATATTATTTTCAATTTTATTAGAGACAGAGGATATAATAACAAGGAAAATCCTCATGCTACTGTATGCTTATGATTGAAGGATAATCAGAGAATAAAAAATTCTCTCATATCACATTGTAAGAGCCCACTAATATGTTCAATGTATTTTTCAGAAGCTCACGAGAGAGTGATAAAAGTCAATCAAAAGATTTCTAACGCTTAGAGTCCAATTAGACTTACATCAATCATTTGAAACTCCATCTAGAAGTAGCTTCTATATTGTTCTTTATGTTGGGCAACCCATTATGGACACCAATTCCTACGTAAACAGACAATTCAACATATTAAAGGGAGTTGAAGTAGTCTATTATTCTCCTATATGAGGTGATTTCAAAGTCATTGAAAAATGAATTTGTAAACATTTACCTAGTAGGTGCTGGGTAGTTTGTCGATGACGATTAATTATCCAATCTATCAACTCTGAGAGAACATTTATGACTTGTTAAATAAGATTTCTCAGTTAGTCATATCGTTAAAGTCAAGTGATAAATCAATAAACTGCAGAATCTACTCAATTTTAAACTGATTTTTGGTACAAAATATTTTACCGGAGTCATCTATTCTATTTCTCTAGAGTTGACATTCGTAAATAAAAACACGATAAGACTTTTTTTAATTTATTTTTATTAAGACATGCAAACTAATGAGACTCGAACCCAAGTCTTGAGTCTTAGCAATACCGTTTCTTACTCTAAAACTAGACCTTGGCCTCAAAAACATGAAAGATTAAACGAACTTGACTTCAAACGGCCTAATCTTTGCACTGAAACACAGTTTACAACCAGGTCTGGAATCTTCAATGAGGTTTCAATACCTGTAATTTCAAGGTCGTGGAAATTTGAATCTGATTGCAGCTGGTAGCTTATTGAGATTGATTATTGTTAATCCAATTCATGACGATCGATTAATTATCCAATTCCTTAATTGGATCTTCAGGAACTAATGAGCAACGTAACTCATCGTATTTGTCTTTGGGATGGTGCCGACTCATTCCTAGAGCCAAAGGTTATTGGTTGGCTAGCAGCCATTAGCCATCTCCGATAACTGAAAGCTTCAGTAAATAATATTTAATTTCATTCATTCCATGCCCTGGTGCACAAAGTTTTCATTGAAAGAGAACGAAGAAGAGACCCGGTGCTTTTAGAGCATAACAAGAGATTTCTAAATTTACTCTCTAAATGCCTATTTCTTTATTTATGGTAAGTTAAAGAGTGAAATTTTTTTTTTCCAAAAAATTATTCAAATAGAAATAAATTTAAATTATTTTAATCAAATTATTCTCTCATAATATTAAACTAACTTCCATTTTTTCAACCATATATTTATAGTACTCCTCTTGCTTCAGTAATAATTATATAAAAATTATTGCAATTAATATATCTAAAGAGAGGGAAGTCACTGTTTAAAAAGATAGAGGGACCCATTTAAAGAGCTCTCTGGACAATTTCATTTAGAGTGCTGATTGAAACTCTTGTTACTAATATAACTATTTAAATAAGATGTGAGTATCTCATTTGAAGAGTTTTTTAATGGTGATCTTATATTGAAAAATTAGTAGAATAACTAACTTATAACAGCCGATAAGTTGAGTTACTCATTAGCACGCCTTTTCTTTTCTTTTTATTATTCTAAAACTAGTAGAATAATTGACTTAAACAGCCAATAAATTGAGTTACTCATTTCACGCCTTTTCTTTTGTTTTGATTATTCTTTCCAACTAGCTCCCTTTTTTTTTCTTGGTTTTGGGAAGAAGGGGGGGGGGGGGGGGGGGGGGTAAACAACGACTATTACAAATGCAGTTGGAAAATTGCTTCAATGGGTAAAAATGTTTTCTAACATATATAAACAATATCAAGGGCAAATTGATATTTTGACAGAGATTTATTAACAGATTTTAGCAAATTCACCAAAAAGTGATTGATTGATAAAAATTACAAATCAGAAATAGTTTAGTTTTAATAATTAGTGGTTACATTCATGTATTTTATACATCTTATTGAATAAGTGTGCCTGATGGTGTCAAGAGTATCATGTTGTAATTAATGTAATTCGATCAAATTGTTCCTAATACTAACTCACAAATTCATGATCTAACATATATTTTGAATAAAAAGAAATTTAAAAAAACAAAGAAGTATATAGTAATACACGATTTGAGGTACATTTAGCATGCAAATAGCCACCACTATTTCTTAATTCTATAATTATTGGCTGTCTCAGCTTTAATCTTTATTTAATAATTAGTATACACCAAGTCTCATCCGTTAGTTGTGAGACATAATCACATAAACGATATCGATCGACCATCGAGGATGTTAATCCAGCTTGATTGAGCTCGGGCTGCTCTGATGGTATTGATCACATCATCACCCACTCGAAAAGATTTGGTCAACACTTCATTGGGAACGGGAGGCGTTGTGTCAAATAGAGTACCGATTGAATCCGAAACGCCAGGATTTTGAGTATTGAAAATAGGTATAAAGGTGGCCGGCTCGTTTCCAACATTTTGTTGGAAGTGAACCAGTGCTCTAGGAATTAAGAACACCTTCCCGGGAGTCAAGACCTTTGAGAAAAAGGTATTATTAGTTGTTACTAAACCTACGAGCACCGTTCCTCTGGTAACAATACCAGCCTCAGTTCCACGAGGATGTGTATGAGGCGGGTTTATTCCGCCGACATCCAAGTCAATTCGGAAGAGTGCAACTCCTTGAGTATTGACCGCCGGAAAGCCAAAAACATCACCAAGTGTGACTGCACGCTTAAAGACGTCAAATGTGGTCGGATCTTTAGAAAAGTCCGTGAAGAAATCATCGGAAGTTACGTTCGAAGCAGGTTTGCAGGGGAAACCATTGATAGAGATGGGGGCATTCAAATCCGCAATACAGACGTCTTGTAAAGGGTCAGGGTCACTTGCACAGGAAGGGAAAGGGAGCATCAGTAGTACTATCAGGCCGCATAGCAGCCGAAAGAGTGACATTGAGGAAGAAGATATCATGGCTGTGGTTAAAATCTGAAATTACACAATTGTTAGCTGCAGGCTGTCTCTAGTTGTGGGATTTAAAGGAAAGATTATGGATCTATTTATACTACTCCGAATCTCAAATAGTGATTAACATTAATCTGAATTTAGTAAAATACTAATGCCACTTAGAATTGGCGATCGATGAGGTTAATCGTTGACTTTCTGAATTTTGGATAGCGTGTACAAATTATTTAAAGCGGTACGTGATATCACAAGCAATTGCAACCGGGAAAGAAATTGAACCAAAACGAATGTCTCATTGTTTTGGCTTACTGACAGAGGGACAGCTAATGTCCATGGTTAAGTAGTTTAATTTTCATTACTTCGAAAAACCAAAAAAAATTAAATTTTGAAGGTAGAATAGAGTACTTTGTCAGTATAATTATGAACAAGAATCGTTCATTGTTGGTTAAAGAGTTTTGATTTGCTTCCTAGTGAATCATAAGCAAGTTAAAGCTTAAGATGCAATCTTCAGTAATGAGATATGAAGTAGTCGATGAATATCAGGTAATTTCGAGGTCATCAAGAACTGACGCTAAACCTTCTGGGCGCGTACACTCAATGACCAAGTCCGCCAATTGTCAACAGCAGGGTAGTTTGATAGCCAATTCCATTAAGTGTCAGCAGACTATCTTAATACTGAGTTATCTTAATTAACTATGAAATGGCCATTGGTGTGGAGATGGAGCTATTCATCCCCCCCAGACGGGTACCCTTCCTTAATTCCTTCTGATAGCGTGTATATCCTCATACAATTTTACAGCACATTCCAGAATCATAACAATGTTAATTTAATGCTTGCGTACGTACTTAACATAGTCATTGACGGCATAACCGGATGCACCAATTATTAATCATTTAGTAATTAAAAAAGTAACAAACAAACGATCTCATCGCGAAACAAGTGGAATTATTGAGACGTGCAAGCAATATTTTGCGGTACAAAATAATTCCACCATCACCATAACATCACCATAACATCAGTTTCTTGAAGCTATTCCAAAATGCATACATATTCTATTGACAACTTATTGGCCAAGCGTTCGAACTTTGAAATGTCTTAATGATTCTGTTTGCAAGAATATATGTTTGGTTAAATTCAGTGTCAAGGTTGCATCCTGTGTAGTTAATTAATTTAGATGAGAAGAAGATGGAATTCTTTTTATTAAAGTAGAAAAGCAAGATGGAGTAATCATCAAAACTCATCTACAGAACTAATTAGGACAGACACTAAGGGGCATTTTGAAATTTCTAGTGCTTGTAATATAATTTGCTTCTATTGAGCTGATAAATTTGAGGTATGCGGTGCATGCTCAATGGACTGATCGAGTGGTCTTAAAGTAACTTTATTTAATTAGCCACTCATGTTCAAATTTTAAGAGAGGTATAAATTTAAAAAATAAATTTGAGTTTTAGGCAGTCCCTTATCATTTTCTTTATTATTATTTTTTTAATACAAATAGTTAGATGTTGAGCAGAACTATTGGTTTTGGATTAGTACCCCTCCAAAACCCTTTGATAACCTCTTCTATTTATTTACAGATTTAACCTCTAGTGAAATTACATTGAAAGACAAAAATATATATCTAATTAAACTTACATTTAACACGCCACTATTTTAAATTTTTGAAAAATTATTTACACCCACATATCACATGTGTTATATGCTATTTAGCAACTTTTTTTTTTCCTCTCTTGAGTGTATATATATGTATGTGTATATAAATTTTTAAACCACCATAAAAAAAAATCGATAGCCCCATTATTCCTATTCCATATCAAATATAGAATAGAGGCTATGACGTATATTTGCAATCATCAATGGAATTATGCTAAGAAAGACCAATGGCATATTAAACAAACAAGTTTTTGAATGATCTGCTTATGCGCTGAAAATGATTGGAAACTAAAATTCATAAATAGAAAAATTAAAAGGCCTTTCAACAAAAACATTTTGGCAACAGAAATTTTTTTTTCCTAATCTCATTAATGACCCAGCTATTTCCTTTCTATTGTTTAGGGATGGCAATGGGGAGGGGAGGTGACCGACATCCCTATACTCATACCCAATATTTTGTATATGTCTCCATCCTTTTCCCGTCTCAGTCAAGATTGCTTGAATGAGGGGATGAGAATCCCCAAATCATAACAAGGCATCATGGAGAGTCTTCGATCCTCAAATAATTAATATTTTTTAGTTTTCGAGTTTGATTTAATCATATTAAAATACGTCACTTAAATAAAATTTGGCAATTTATCTTCCATTAACAGTAATCCATTACAAAAGTCACACTCCAAAATAAAAATCATCAAAATAATTATCATCGTCAATCTTCATAATCCTATAATAAATTTTTTTTTATATCAATAATGAAGTAAATGAAATGGATATATGTGTTTAAATTAATGAAATGACGATGTGACATGTTAATAGGCTATGATGAGATAAAGACTAGTTAGCTGCTGGAAAAATTGAAAACGATGAGTGAGACTGTAAAAGAGTGGCTCACAGTTTGATTTTTGAATTGTGGGCTTGTGGGATTGTCAAATTTGTGCTATGTTTAATTCTAAATTATAGCAAAGTATTTAAATTATTAACTAATAATTATATTATTTGTATAAATATTTTTATATTTGTTATTTACAAGATCTGATTCAAAAATCACAATGTCATTTTTTTGTTCTTGAATTGAATGAGCTTCCACTAAACTGCGCAGGAAAAGCCCAAAACCAATCCCAAGAATCAATGAAGCTTTATCCAATATATTTTTTTTTATATTTAATCTATTACCAAATAGATTCTTTTCTCGCATACCAGGTATATTCTATGTGACCAAATCACTTGCATTATAATTATTGCTCAGATTGCAATGAATCGAAATCGGTACGGAGTTGGTTAATGATGCTCAAGTATGAACTTGTTTTGAGTGTCTGTTTATTTTCGATTGGTATCCATGTCTTGGTTACCAGTCAAAATATGGTTTGGGCCTGATATGTCTTGTATCCATTAGTTTGCAAGGGATTCAATGCAGACTTTGATGCGGATCAAATGGTTGTTCATGTACCCTTATCTTTGGAGGCTCAAGCCTCTGCTCATTTACTTATGTTTTCTCGCGGAATCATGCACCATTTTCCCTTTGGTCCTAGTTATAACGAAGAAAAGTACACTTAGTTGGGTCCAGGCTATTTTTGAAATGAAAATATTTAGTATTTTATAATTTAAATTTTATTAATTATTAGTTAATAATTTTAGAAAAATAAAAATAAAAATAAAAAGTTAAAATAGGAAAATATAGAAATGGGGAGGGGATGAGATTCTACCTCATCCTCGTTCCTTCTTCGAATAAAAAATTAGGTAAAAAAATCATCTATGTCCCTTCTTCAAATAAAAAATTGAGTATAAGGTTGTCCTCCTACCCTTCTCAGATGGAAAAAATTCCTAAGGCCCTGTCCCCATAGGAATTTTTATCATCCTTGCTACTGTCTTCTTTTAAAATATAATCTCTTACATTCTTTCAAAAGCTGCTGCCGAATAAGGAAATTTTTTTTTTCATCAAACACATTGAGGTGAAATCACATTAACTTTCAAACCATGAATATAAATCTTTACCAAACATCAAAAGCCACAGCTACCCAACAATGGTTCCAAACGAAGCCGAAGGCAGCTGGGCAAATGGAAATGGGATACAAGAGTATCTGAATCAAGTGGTTGAGCTCTGCATGTGCGGCATGTATAAGAAGATGCAGCCTAGCTAGCAGCGCTAAATTATGTTCAGTATAACAATCTGGATAACGGAATTCATCCTTATCCGACGGCCATCTTACACCTTAGGAAAAGTACTTATTATCAAAGGTATATTAAGCCCTCGGAAATATTTTGTCGGTGATATAACTGTTTGTTGTAGTGGATTAAACGAAATTGACTTCAAACGGCCTAATCTTTGCACTGAAAGCACAGTTTACAACCAGGTCTGGAATCTTCAATGAGGTTTCAGTACCTGTAATTTCAAGGTCGTGGAAATTTAAATCTGATTGCAGCTAGTAGCTTACTGAGATTTTATCATTGGACTTATCCAATTCATGACGATCGATTGATTACCCAATTCATTAATTGGATCTTCAGGAACTTATGATCAGCGTAACACATCTTATTTGTCTTTGGGGGTGGTGCCGACTCATTCCTGGAGCTAAAGGTTATTGGCTGGCTAGCAGCCATGAGCCATCTTCCGATAACTGAAAGCTTCAAGTTTTCATTCATTCCATGCCCTGGTGCACCCAGTTTTCATTAACAGAGAACGAATAAGAGACCCAATGCTTGTAGGGCATCACAAAAGCCTTCTAATTTTACTCTCTTGATGCCTATTTCTTAAGTTACGTGGTAAGTTAAAGACTAAAAAAAAAAAAAAAATTCCAAAAGACTCTTCAAATAGAAACAAATTTATATTCTTTTAGTCAAATTATTCTCTAACTATATTAAACTAGCTTCCATTTTTCAACCATATAGTTATAGTACTGCTCTCACTTTAGTAATGATGATATAAAAATTAGTATAATATATTTGAAGAGGAGAAGTCACTCTTTAATACTGAAAAGAAAAAGGGGAAATTTTATTAGAGAGCTCTTTGAAACTCTTATTACTAATGTAACTCTTTAAATAAGATGTAAATATCTCATTTAAAGCATTAATGATGCTCTTATATTCTAGAACTAGTAGAATAATTGATTTATAATTTATGTAAATATATCATTTAACGCCTTTTCTTTTCCTTTTATTATTTTTTCCAGCTAGCTCTATTTTCTTTTTGTGCCCGGGGGGGGGGGGGGGGGGGGCGTAAACAACTATGTTTCAAATGCTGTTGGAAAATTGCTTCAATGGGTAGAAATGTTTTTTAACGAGTAATGATATAGTCACAAACTCTTGTACAAACTTATCTTGTACAAACTGATGTGGCATTAATTCATTGGTTGAATGGAAATATAAAATAATAGAAACAAATCATGTGGGCCAAGAGATATTTAATTCAACCAATGAATTAATGACACATCAGTTTGTACAAGATAAGTTTGTACAAGAGTTTGTTGTTGTATCATTACTCTTTTTTAACATATATAAACAACATCAAGGGTAAGTTGATATTTAACAAAGATTTATTAACAAATTTTATTTGAATTCACCAAAAAGTGATTGATTGATAAAAGTTACAAAAAAAAGATAGTTTAGTTTTAACAGTTAGTGGTTACATGTGTTGATGCCGAAATCCGGATGATTTGATCGAATCTCAGATCCCTGCATCAGCATTGAATTTGTTTGGTGGGAAACTGATGATTAGTTAGCACCATGAGCAGATTTTCTATGAGCAGATATTCTATGAGCAGACAATCCATGAGCAGAGAACTCATGAGCAGATAATCTATGAGCAGATAACCCGTGAGCAGACGATCCATGAGCAGAGAACTCATGAGCAGACAATCCATGAGCAGATAACCCGTGAGCAGACGATCCATGAGCAGATAACCCATGAGCAGACGATCTATGAGCAGATAACCCATGAGCAGACGACCCATGAGCAGACAATCTATGAGCAGATAACCCGTGAGCAGACGATCCATGAGCAGACAACCCATGAGCAGACAATCCATGAGCAGATAACCCATGAGCAGACGATCCATGAGCAGAGAACTCATGAGCAGACAATCCATGAGCAGATAACCCATGAGCAGACGATCCATGAGCAGAGAACTCATGAGCAGACAATCCATGAGCAGATAACCCGTGAGCCGACGATCCATGAGCAGATAACCCATGAGCAGACGATCCATGAGCAGAGAACTCATGAGCAGACAATCCATGAGCAGATAACCCGTGAGCCGACGATCCATGAGCAGATAACCCATGAGCCTGTGAACACAACCAACAGTCAGGAGGTGCCGGAAGTTTTTCCGGCGAGAACCCTCCGACGCTCAAGTCAGCGATTCGGGTCTTACTTGGAAAAACCCATACCACAATTCATATGGCTTAATTATGATTACTTTGAACAAAAAGCTTTTAAGTAAATTTAAAGGAAAAGAATTCAAAATAACCAATCTCAAAGAAATCACAGGCGAAAGAGAAATTCCTCAGTGGTAGAGAGAGAAAAATGTCTAATAAGTTCAGTTGCTTCGAGAGAGAGAGAGAGAGAGAGAGAGCCCCCCAGCCAAAAATCCCCCTTTCCTTTCCTTTTCTAGGGTTTTTATAGAAAACTATAGCGGTTTTCATCCACTAAGAATATGGTCCCTAATATTTCGGAGAAAATATTTTGACTGAATCGTGCTTTCTGGTAACTTCCTGGTCGAGGTGACCAATAATATCCTGGTCGAGGTGATCTGATCGAGGTCACCACATATTATTCTGGTTGAGATGACCAATAACATCCTGGTCGAGGTGATGTGCTCGAGGTCACCACATATTATTCTGGTCGACGTGACCAATAATATCCTGGTCGAAGTGATGTGCTCAAGGCCACCACATATTATTCTGGTTGAGGTGACTAATAATTTCCTGGTCGAGATGATCTGCTCAACTATTTGCTCACTTTTACTTTGAGGAGAGCACGATAATGTATGAGCAAACACCTTTATCCTGGTCACCCTATTTCATTCCCTAAACAACATGTATGTATTTTATACATCTTATTGAATAAGTGTGCCTGATGGTGTCAAGAGTAACATATTGTAATTAATTTAATTCGATCAAATTGTTCCTAATATTAACTCACACATTCATGATCTAACATATATTTTGAATAAAAAGAAATTTAGAAAAAAAACAGTAGATCATTTCTTTATTCTATAATTATTGGTTGTCTCAGCTTTATTCTTTATTTAATAATTAGTACACACAACAGATCTCATCCATTAGTTGTGAGACATAAAGGATATCGATCGAACATCGAGGATGTTAATCTAGCTTGATTGAGTTCGGGCTGCTCTGATGGCATTGATCACATCATCACCCACTCGGAAAGATTTGGTCAACACTTCATTGGGAACGGGAGGCGTTGTGTCAAATATAGTACTGATTGAATCCGAAACGCCAGGATTTTGAGTATTGAAAATAGGTATAAAGGTGGCCGGCTCGTTTCCAACATTTAGTTGGAAGTGAACCAGTGCTCTAGGAATTAAGAACACCATCCCGGGAGTCAAGACCTTTGAGAAAAAGGTATTATTAGTTGTTACTAAACCTACGAGCAACGTTCCTCTGGTAACAATACCAGCCTCAGTTCCACGAGGATGCGTATGAGGCGGGTTTATTCCGCCGACATCCAAGTCAAGTCGGAAGAGTGAAACTCCTTGAGTATTGACCGCCGGAAAGCCAAAAACATCACCAAATGTGACTGCACGCTTAAAGACATCAAATGTGGTCGGATCTTTAGAAAAATCCGTGAAGAAATCATCGGAAGTTACCTTCGAAGCAGGCTTGCAGGGGAAACCATTGATAGAGATGGTGGCATTCAAATCCGCAATACAGACGTCTTGTAAAGGGTCAGGGTCACTTGCACGGGAAGGGAAAGGGAGCATCAGTAGTACTATCAGGCCGCATAGCAGCCGAAAGAGTGACATTGAGGAAGAAGATATCATGGCTGTGGTTAAAATCTGAAATTACACAATTTTTGGCTGCAGGTTGTCTTTAGTTGTGGAATTTAAAGGAAAGATTATGGATCTATTTATACCACTCCTTGGAATCTCAAATAGTGATTAACGTTAATCTGAATTTAGTAAAATATTAATGCCAATTAGAATTGGCAATCGATGAGGTTAGTCGTTGACTTTCTAAATTTTGGATAGCGTGTACAAATTATTTAAAGCGGTACGTGATATCAGAAGCAATTGCAACCGGGAAAAAAATTGAACCAAAACGAATGGCTCATTGTTTTGGCTTTCTGACAGAGGGACAGCTAATGTCGATGGTTAAGTAATTTAATATTCATTACTTTGAAAAACCAAAAAAAAAAAAAATTAAAGCTAGAATAATGTACTTTGTCAGTATAATTATGAACAGGAATCGTTCATTGTTGGTTAAAGAGTTTTGATTTGCTTCCTAATGAATCATAAGCAAGTTAAAGCTTAATGTGCAATCTTCAGTAATGAGATGTGAAGTAGTCGTTGAATATCAGGTAATTTCAAGGTCATCAAGAAGTGATTCTAAACCTTCTGGGCGAACTCAATGACCAAGTCCAGCAATTGTCAACGGGAGGGTAGTTTGATAGCCAATTCCATTAAGTGTCAGCAGACTATCTTAATACCCAGTTATCTTAATTAACTTTGAAATGGCCGTTGATGGAGCTATTCAGCCGCCCAGGCGACCATTTCCTTAATTCCTTTTGATTACGTGTATATTATCATACAATTTTAAAACACATTCCAGAGTCACTAACAATGTTAATTTAATGCTTGCATACGTACTTAACATAGTCATTGACGGCATAACCGGATGCACCAAATTATTAATCATTTAATAATTAAGAAAAGTAACAAACAAACGATCTTACCGCGAAACAAGTGGTATTATTGAGACTTGCAAGCAATATTTTGCGATACAAAAATAATTTGCGATCAGTTACTCCAATTTTCCACCATTATCATAACATCAATTTCTTTTAACAGAATATACCAATATCTTGAAGCTATTCCAAAATGCATACATATTCGGTAGCACAAGCCTTGCTTGTCGAACATTCAACAGTGGGTGATGTAATCCTTTTAACAGCTTCTTGGCCAAGCGTTTGAACTTTGAAATGTCTTAATGATTCTGTTTGCAGAGAGTTACATATGTTTGGTTTTTAAATTCAGTGTCAAGGTTGCATCCTGTGTAGTTAATTTGTTGAGTTAATTAATTTAGATGAGAAGAAGATGGAATCCTTTAAGTAGAAAAACAAGATGGAGTAATCATCAAAACTCATCTACAAAACTAATTACCACAGACATGAAGGGCCATTTTGAAATTTCTAGTGCTTGTAATTTTTTTTTGAATGATGATAAAGAGACAAACTCTTGTATAAACTTATTTTATACAAACTAATGTGACATTAATTCATTGATTGAATGAAAATACAAAATAATAAAAATAAATCATTTGGGTCAAGAGATATTTAATTTGACCAATTTTATCATGTCATATCAGTTTGTACAAGATCAGTTTGTATAAAAATTTATGACTATATCATTACTCTTTTTGTTTTTTTTTTAAAGGCAGTGCTTGTAATATAATTTGCTTCTAATGAGTTGATAAGTAGTTAGGTTTGCGGTGGATGCTCCCCGGCCTCATCCATGGGTTTTAAAGTAGTTTTATTTAGTTCGCCATTTAAGTTCAAATTTTTGGAGAGGTAAGGGTCTAAAAAATGAATTTAAGTTTTACGAATTCCCTTACCATTTTTTTGATAAAAATAATTAGATATTGAGCAGAACTATTGGTTTTGGATTGATACCCCTCCAAAACCCTTTGATAACCTCTTCTAGTTATTTACATATTTAACCTCCATAGAAATTACATTAAAAGATAAAATATATATTTAATTAAACTTATTTTTTTTTCTTTTAAAAAGGTAAGGGGTGAGCCAAACCCAAATAATTTTTATTTTCCCCTTACCTCCCCCAAGGCTCGAACTCGGGTAATCAGTTGCTACAAACATCATGCTGGTTGACCACGCCGAAGAAAAAAAACCACTATTTTTTATTTTTAGAAAATTATTTGCCCCCACGTGTCGCATCTGTTATATGTTATTTAACAACTTCTATATTTTTTTTCTCTCTTGAATTAAACACACACACATATATAAACTTTTAAACCACCTAAAAAAAAATCGAAAACCTCATTATTCATTTTCCATATCAAATATGGAAGAGAGGCTATGGCCTATATGAGCAATCATCAATGTAATTATGCTAAGAATGACCAATGGCATATTAAACAAACAAGTTTTTCAATGATTTGCTTATGTGCTGAAAATAATTGGAAACTAAAAATCATAAATACAAAAATTAAAAGGCTTTTCGGCTAAAACATGTTAGCAAGAGGGAAAAAAAATTAAAAGGCTTTTTAGCTAAAACATGTTAGCTAAATCATGGGTTAGTCCTAAAAGCAGCTCAACCCAAACCATATATCCATGGTCGTGATTATTAATTAAACACACATTAACACTACATGGAACTCGAACCCAAAATTAAAATCTTGAGAAAACTAAAATATGAATGTTATTCTTAATCTCGTGTTCAATCTTATTACTATGAAACATGATTTATATTTGTATTTGACCATCAATTGATGGATTATAGTTATAAAATATTTAATGTTATTAATTTAGTATAATAATTATGCATGTCAAGTGTAGTTGTAGTTAATTATCCCTTCCCTCGATAATTTGATTTAAAATTAAGGGCCTTTTCTTCAATTACAAAAGTTTGATTGATCTTACAAACTAGTGAACTACAAAAGGGTGATTTGTAAAGAATTTTAGTATATCATAGGGGTGTCGGTAGCATCACTCTTATTTAAAATTCTCATCATAGTACTTATATTTTTTAAATTGTCCTAATCAACAGTAATTTTTCATATGAAAAATGTATCTATAAATTTTTATACAAATTGACGTGACATAATATAAATGGGAGAATAAAAATACTACATGGCTTAATAATATAATGCCATAATAATTTGTACTAAAATAATTCATACAAGAGTTTGAAGTATTATTATTCAATTTTTCAAAGACATGAAAGCATGTCTTTAATTGATGTGCCTAACTTAATGTCTATCGTTAATGCCTAACTTATCAATAATCATGTCACTATATGAATAATAAAGAACAAAAATTACCGTTTTAGATATTCTTTTAATGAGATTTGAACTCGAGTTTATTTTGTAGTTATTACTTCACGAAAATTGTCAGGAGTAAACCATATCAATTTGGGCATCACCATCATAGAATAATAACTTATTATGTCACAAAAATTATTTTCTGAGTGTACTGATTTCGTTACTTGAATTTACATGCAACTGCTTTTAATTTATCTTGATTAATGTTTCTTTAAATATATATATATATATCTGCAAATTAACCTGAGATTATGTCATTTAAGGTGTCTGTTGAGTGACCCAAAAAAATAAAAAACTTCAGATGACAGATTCGTAGACTATCTCTTATGGTAATGATAGGGGTTTAGCAGCATCTTTTTATTTATTTATCGTTATCATTATTTTGAAATAGAATTTGCCTCATATTATTGTCAATTTTTCAGTTAATTTTATTCTTAGAGATAGTACAATTGGTTAGACCTCTTGATTTATCCATCTGAAAATAAATTAATTACTTCATATTTGTGTGTAGCAGAATAAGGTGAGGTGAGACGAGGCGCCTACTTATGGGTCCCCTTTTGTCAGATAATCTATTTGGAGGTTATTTCGAATTGTTCACTAAAAACACCCTTTATTAAGCTTTTGTAAGTTCCATTAATGATTTACCCCAGCTTGATAGTAAAAAAATGCTAGAATTGAAAGACATGTCGAGGTAGGTGGACGATTTTCTCATTGTTCTGGCTTTCTGCCCTCTAAGACTAAGGGATAGCGCAGGTGATAACTAATCTTTAATTTAATGCAGGAAGATTTTAATTGTGGCCGCCTAGAAGACTAACTGATTTGATAAGATAATAAACAACAACTTAATATATTAAAGGGATCTGATTTCCTACCTAATCTTTAATTTAGTCCTGGAAGTAACGTTGCGATTTGCAACTTGGGCACAATCTTCAATGAGATGATTCATTGAGGAATACAAATACCCTAAAAAATTACAAATAGGATAAAATAAAGGACGAAATGAAGAATACTTTAAGCAATTAATCCATCAAATATCGTTTCTGGAGTTTCGACTGCAAATGAAATTTCAAATATGCAAATGGATCAGATAATTGATAAAATCTTCCTTAAGAAGTTGACAGATTAGCTACTTTTAACAAAAATTGGTTCACATAATTTTGACAAGTATATTAAAAAGAACAAATTGCCTTTTTGTTTATTTCCCATTGTCATAAAGGGTAATAAAGTGAATTCAATGTTCTTTTTCTTTTTCACGCGAATATGAAAAACCAAAATACATCTTTAAGTTAACTAATCAATTTGCAGTTGAGTCCCAATTTGTAATCAAATGGGGGATATATATATATATATATATATTTTAACACAAGGATCATAATTATTTGATTTTTTTCTTGAATAAAGGGATAATGGAGAAAGTAAATTTTATACATATATTATCACTGAAAAACACATGACATAAAATCTTAATTTATATATTTATTATCACCGAAAGACACATGATATAAAATCTTTAAAAACTAATGGGAGTTCAGATCATGAAGAAATCATCCTAATTCTTTACATGTTTTGTCAAAATAGCATTACTCATTAGATTAAAGAAAAAAGCTTTTATTTGCAATTAGAAAGCCAAGGTCATGCACGACAGCTATTTTTCACTTACTGTATTTACTAATTTTATTTATACCTTTTTGGGTTTATTCATCAATATCACTTACTGTAAGCCATCAATCAAATTTAGGTGGTAACTAATTAACTCCTATGCATTGATTTACCATCCAGGTCATAGCAAATGATACATCATTAGAATATTTTTGTTGTATTGGAATGCCGGTAAGGAGAAATTAACTGTACGAGAAAATGATTTAAGAAAAAGAGACACAAACAAGTTGAACTTGATTAAAAAATTTGCCTGCGTCCACGAGAGTGGCGCAACAGCTTTCCCGGTCTACTTAGAGAATCTACAAGAGCGTTCACAACTCTCTCACTCTAATTAACCAAAGGCCCAAAACACACAACACATTGATCAGATCAGCTCACAGCTAATTCCGAAGCCAGACGCTTCCTCGCTTCCTGTTTAGAAGCTCCCTTTTGTTTTGCTCCTTGGGATGGTACATACCTTGCAACAGCAATGCAACAATGGGATAGCTTAAGGACACATGTATTGTATGGTTTAAGCGCTCCACTGATCTTTTAGTGCTCTTTAATTAATGATGCTCTCCACTACTTCAAGTTAATTGAGTGCTCTCAAGGATGCTCCATAATTAAGCCATCTTTAATTTGGTGACTGGATCACCGCGTGCACGTATATTTGTTGCCCCAGACTATTTAATTTAATTTACCAATATACTCGTAACAGGTATTGGGCTTTTCCGTTTGTGTTCGCTCATTTGCTGCTAACTAGTTCTAAAACCATACATGGTTGATTCAATCAGCTTGCTGTGAAGGAGAAAAAAAAATTTCCAGAAAATAAAATATTATAACACTTTTGTACGATAGTTATATATTGCCTCAGCTGTAATTTTATTTAACAATTGCTAGATAAAATAAATCTAACAATTTTGAGACAATAAAAGCCATCGATCAAGCATGGAGAATGTTAATAGCTAGACCGGGTGTTGAATTGATGGCCAGACTTATTTGACGTTCGAGCCGATCTGATGGCATTGATCACATCATCACTTACTAGGAAAGATTTGGTCAACACACTATTGGGAACTGAGGGATTAGTATCAAACAGAGTACCGACTGAATCCGAAACGCCGGGATTTTGACTGTTGAAAATGGGCACGAAAGTAGCCTTTCCTTTTCCAACGTTTAATTGGAAATGAACATGTGCTCTAGGAATTAAGAACACCTTCCCGGGAGTCAAAACCTTTGAGAAAAAGGTATTATTAGTAGTTACAAATCCCACAAGCACCCTCCCTTTAAGAACAATACCAGCCTCAGTTGCGCGAGGATGCGTGTGAGGCGGATTTATTCCGCCGACACCCAGGTCAATTCGGAAGAGTGAAACTCCTTGAGTGTTGACCGCTGGAAAGCCAGAAACATCACCAAATGTAACTGCACGCTTAAAGACATCGAATGTCGTCGGATCCTTGGAAAAATCCGTGAAGAAATCATCAGAAGTCACTTCCGAAGCAGGTTTGCACGGGAAACCATTGATCGAGATGGGGGCATCCAAATCCGCAACACAGATGTCTTGTAAGGGATCAGGGTCACTTGCGTGGGAAGGGAAGGGTAGAATCACTAACACTAGTAGCAGCCCGAAGAGTGACATTGATGAAGAAGCCATAGCCGTATGGCTGTGATGTTTAAAATCTAGTATTTAGTAGCTAGCAGGATATATATGTTGATGGATTGAATAGGAAGATCATAAATCTATTTATAGAAGACCATACTCGTGATCTGAAACCTTTGCTTGTCATGGATGGATAGTATACTAAAAATATTGTCCAAAAGTTGACGGCCAGCTCTAAAGTATTACGGGCCTAAGATAAATTTTTTTTGAGTAATGATACAGCCACAAACTCTTGTACAAACTTATTTTGTACAAACTGACGTGGCATGATATCATTGGTTGAATGAAAATATAAATTAATAAAAACAAATCATGTGGGCCAAGTGATATGTAATTCAACCAATCTTATCATGCCACATCAGTTTGTACAAAATAAGTTTGTACAAGAGTTTGTGGCTGTATCATTACTCATTTTTTTTATTGAGGTCCCAGCAACTTTAATATCAAAGAAATATAAAAGAGTTTAAAGTTTAATCATTTTAATTATATTTTAAACTTCGACAATTAATAATTAATAAGATTCTAAGAAATTTTAAAAAATAAAAATAGTTAAGAAAATATCTTTTGAACTATTATTTTAAATTTAATAATTTTTTTGTAGGAAAAAGCGCAAAATTTTTTCATGTTAAATAATTAAGTTTTTTTAATAGACTAAAAGCAAAAAAGAATTTAATTTTTTCTTAAAAGAATAATAATGAATGAATTAACAGTTAGATAATATTATTAATTATAGTGTTTTAACAATCAAATATAGAATTTGTAAAAAAAATCTAATTATAAAATTATTATTCTTAATTAAAAAGAGGTCTAAAAAATCCGTTTTCTTATTATATCTAATTTAAAAAAAAATAAGATCTTCTTAAAATATAGAGTCTTCGAAAATTACTTAATTCACTTATGCATAAAGCCGTCCATTTGATGTTAGGTGAGGTTTGTTTACCTACTAAGACACATATTTTCGTCGTCTAAATTTAAAATGGTTAATTTTGTCGTTTTGATGCCCGTAGAAAATATTTAAAAACGGCCAAGAAAGTCAGGAATAGCTACGTTGTAACTAAAGTAGCCTTGAACAGAGCTAGAAAATGAATCAGTACATAATAAACAACGATTTAATAAATTTGAATAAGATAATGAATCAGTAGAAAATTTCATTGCTGTTTATCTGGGGTTAAGCACATAATAAACAACGATTTAATAGATTAAATTATATGATCCTCATAGTAAAGTGGACCTTATCGTGGAAGAATATTGTTTTTTTTTATTGTTTTGATAGTGGAAGAATACTTACTCTGCTGACGACTACATGACTTGATCATGTATACAAGTTCTATGTTAAGCTCCCAAGTTGTAATAAATTGCATTAAAGATTAGGTAGGAAAGCTACTCTTTCTATATATATATATATATATATAGTCTCATTATTAGACAATTGAATCCTTTTCTTAAGTATATATCCTATTGAAGAATCTTTTGAATAAATTCCGAATAAGAAATCTTTCTATACTTATCTAATTTAACTTTCACCTTTCAAGTGGCTCCCAAGGGACAAAAGTTGTGTTAGAGTGGTACTATTATCATCATTATTATTATAATTACTATTATTACATTCCAAGTTTAGGAGTGATTGTTTAAATGTGTTATTTTTATTTGTGTGAAACAAATCCTGAAAAAAATAATCATAATAAAAAGAAGCTAGTCAATAACAGAATGAGTTACCCCTATCATTTTCTGACGCCATCGAACGCTGTCACTAAAGGCTGTGCAACCGCAATGTTGTGGAAGTAGAACTAACATAAAGCACATTTTCTTGTAATGTTCCCCAATTTTAACTTCTTGGGAGATTGTCACTTTCTCCCCTACAGAAATCAATATATATCATTTACCTCCTTACTGTTTTTATAATGGCCAAAAATCCCCCTGACAACATAAGTTTACATTTTTATCCTTATTTTTAACTACTTTTTTATTTACATTTGTTATAAATTAAATAAATCACATGAATATAAACTAAATAAAAAATTAAGCATTAAAAACAAGAAATATATGTTTTGATATGAGCAAAAAAATTAATAATAATTTTTTTTCTTGTACTAATTTAATTTGTGAAAATTTTCTTATCATAAATATATAAGAAAATTATTATAAAATAATAATAAAATTATTATAAGAAAACTTGAATGACAAATAAAAATTTATTATAAGATAAATAATAAAATATTTTGCCTATCTTTTTACATTTAATTTTAAAATATTACAAAACGTTTATTATAAGAAAACTTTCACAAATTAAATTAGTACTAGAAAAAAAAATTATTATTAATTTTTTTGCTTATATCAAAACATATATTTCTTGTTTTTAATGCTTAATTTTTTATTTAGTTTATATTCATGTGATTTATTTAATTTATAATAAATGTAAATAAAAAAATAATTAAAAATAAGGGTAAAAATGTAAACTTATGTTGTCAGGGGGGTTTTGGCCATTATAAAAACAGTAAGGAGGTAAATGGTATATGTTGATTTCTGTAGGGGGGAAAGTGGCAATCTCCCTTAACTTCTTAGGTTTCGTTCAATTTAAAGTACAAGGAGCCTCAGGCTAGACGTCATAAAAATTATAAAGAGGAAAAAAAATAAAAATAAACTAATAAGTGGTTCATCCATCAAAATTTAGAACTTTAACGGCAAAGAAGTAAGAATTGAAATTTTTACCCCATTAAAAAATTCAGACTCAGGGTTTTTTGGCCTTTTTTTTAAATCTTGATGGCGTTTTTACACATCATTTTTTATTTTACCTTTTTTCTCAATTTATTAGATTCAATTAATTTCTATGATTATAAATAAATTAGAGAAAACTTGTGTTTGAGAAACATTATATTAAAAAAAAAATTTAAATACTTTCTAGAAGTACTTAAATTATGTAATTTCAATTATACTTATAAATTTAGTGTGTATCTATCATTTTAATTTATATAAATAATGCAAATGATCTCAATATTTGAGCCCTAACTTAGTCATAATACTAAATGTTACTCATCCATTGGATGCCAAAGTTCCCACAAGATGGGGGGTCGAGTATCATATCTAATTTTACCCCGTTTTATTAAAAAAAAAAAGGGGTCTGGACATAACTTTTTATACCCTTATGTAAAATACCATTATGCATATTTTCTCACTAAACTTATTTGACTATTCATTATTTGTTTTTGTAATTTTTTTAAAAAGTTAAAATTAACAGCTAAATAAAAAAATGATAAAGTAAAAAAAAAATTAAAACTCTAAATCGAAAACATTAGCACTTAGCACTTAATAAACTAATCGAAATGACCATTCAATATGATGTTATCCTAGATATTTACTTGAAGATTTTAGTTGTTTAATGAACTAGACATTTACTTGACCTTCAAAAATCTTAACCTAGTAGGAAACAAATGACGATAGAACAATATTTAAGATCAGTTTAAAGTAGCAAAGGATGGTCAAAGAAATGCTCAAGTGGAGGCTTTTATTGTCATCTAGATAATACTAATACATTGATTAAAATTAAACTTAAAAATTATCAATTTATAAATAACATTTACCTAAAATTGAAAATGATTTTATAAAAATATTTTAAATAAATTGATGCATGTTTATTTAAAATTAAATAGTTAAGGTATGGTTTGTTCCCTTTTTAAATATATGCAGGATTTTGAGATATAAAAGGAGATATAGAGGACTTAGAAAGGGGATGAGTGTCTATATTTGATAATGGAGAATCCTCGATGTGTACCTATTCAAACCCACAATGAGGATGTGCTTTACTGAATAGGCATGCATATTGGCATCTCTGCAAGACACCCGACTCATTTCCATTTTCTAATTGGACTTAAATTTGGATTATAAAAAATATTGAAAAAAAAAAAGATAAGGGGGTGGTCTCATATTTTAGTCCCTTTCCTCCTCCAAGATTTGAACCAGAGTAGTAAACTAAATAAAGCCGTCTGAAATTATTTGGCCACGCCCTTGAAGACAACTTAGATTGAGATCTAAATGTTGGATCCGTAACGTTACTCTTCTTGAACATGTTCACTCCTTTATTTATTCTTAATCATACAATCGCACCAATTCCACAGGTGGGGAAACCGTCTAAATTTTATCAATATTTCAAAAGAAAAATCACCAAGAGTTATAGAAGTCAATAGATCATCTCAAATTTCACGCACCAATTCTTCTAATTCCAGTAGTTATTAATTTTTTTTTTGTTAAGAACTTGAAATTTTGAGGTTTGAATCAGGCCCTGCTAGAGTTAGACTCTGAGTTCTGCCCTTGGTGCCAACTAACTAATTTAGTAAAATTTTGAGTGGAAACAAGAGATCAAGATTCAATCATGCACAACTGAATAAAGAGAATATTTAATTACTGATACGATATGAAAAAAAAAATAAAAAAATTAAATTACATCTATAGTTAGTTAAATTGGTTGTATCAGAAGAAAAGGTACCTGTATACAAGAACGTCAAGGGGCATGCATGAATATTCCTTTTGGAGTAAGAGATATGATTCCTTCATTGCATGAATTAGCGGAGAATATGCAAGATCCCAAAAGTCAAGATAGATTTATCCGCTGGAAAGCCAAAAACATCTCCGGCGTAACTCCAAGATAATGAATTATGAATGTGCAGCAGTTTCTTGTTGTTAATGTTATGGTTAAGTTCATGATGAACCACAATTTTACAAGATTGAAGAGAGTTGATATCCTACAGAATAGATACCTTTTGATGCAAGAAAATTATGGGGAAAGCAAAGATTCTTCGAAGTATATCTAGAGAAAGGAACTCATGAAGAATTTGTACGACCAAGTCCGGTTGTCGCAAGCAGAGGAATTTGACCTTTGACGAGTTCTTTTATGTTTTAATCCTTAATTTATTAGATTCATTTAATTTATCTAAATTATAAATAAATTCAATAAAACTGTATATACACACACTACTTTATTGCTATAACTATAATTTGAGCAAGGTTAAGTTACATTATCATATAACAAATATTATACGAATGAGGGTCGTTGGATTTAAATAGTAAAATCGGACGAATGGAAATGAAATGAGCAATCGTTCCTATCTCTTACCAACTTTAGCAAACCGTACCTTTGAGATGCTGGTTTAGGAAGGGAAATCCAAAACCCTTAAAAAATATATATATTGTACGTGGTTGTTGTCAGAGAAGTGAATTTCTTGCATTTTTTTTTTACTCCCTACCAATATTGACTAACTATACTCGGTGAAATATTTTACGTTGCATAAAAAATTATTTCAAAATGGGTTAGGACAATTTAAATTAAGTTAAAATAATTTCACCGTTAGATATGTTACATTCCAAAGCTTATTGAAAATCTAGATAAAACTTTAAAAAAATATTAGGAGTAGTTTGGAAATTCCACTAGGCACAGCTTCTTGCCTTCTTCTTATTTATTTATTTATTTCTTTCTTTCTTTCTTGATTTTGTTAGTGCGATGGTCATAGATGAGGTGATCGGATCGGCCATCATTTTTTTAATGATTTATTACGAAAATTCATGTTTATGAGTATGACGAATGACTTTTTTTTTTTTTTTTGCTACCTGAAAAAATAAATAAATCATTAGACATAACAGTATAGAATTTTGAAAACCTAGAAAAATTTAGTCTTGCCCAATTTCTTCTTAATTTTGTCTCTTTTTCTTTTCTTTCTTTAAGTTTATTACCAAATTAAAATTTGTGATTAAGGAAGCAAAGGAAAAAACAAAAACAAAAAAATTACAGAGAAGGTGACGGCTACTTGGGGGAAATGGCAATCAAAGAAAGAGAAGAAAGAAAATTAACTTCTATTTGGCCTGTTTCATAATATTAAATTGCTCATTTCATTTCCATCCATCCAGTTTTATTATTCGAATTCAACGACCCTTATTAGCATAATGTTTGGTACATGATAATGTAAATTAACCTTGGCTCTATAATTTTCATTATATTCTCTAATTCATAATTTTGTTTTCAATGCATTCAATATTAAGATGATCCGTATCAAAACGCCGTAACCTGGTTTTGAAAAAAGTGCAGCTAGTAAATAGGTGAAAACATATTCTCCTTAAGAAAGAAAGTGTTAATAGCAAGCAGCCGAGCATCACTAAGGGTGTTGCAGATTGGACATCAATTTATATGCGATCCATGATTTTGTGGATTATAAATTTTTAATTCAATTTAATCTACGGATTAGTGAAATTCAATTTAAATCCAATCTAAATGTTTGTGGATTTGATTAAGATTTGACCTAATTCATGTCCAATCCACCATTTTACTAATTGATTTGCGGGTTAAAATTTTTTAATCATGTCCTATCAACAAACTAACTAAATAAAAAAAATTAATATAAGAATGGTTTTACTATCATTAAATTTAAAATTAAATAAGATTTAAATAAAATAATTTTTTTAAAAAGGTAGAAAATACATTCAAAGTTTTAAAATATAACACAGGAAAAAATCTCATTTATTTAGATCAATACATGAAAATTAACTATTTAGGAAGCTATATTTTTTATTTAATTATAATATTTTTATTTTATAGTATTATTAGATAAGATATAATATGGTATTAATGTAACTATATTTTAACTTATTTATTTATTAATAAGTATAATACCATATTTACAAGTTTTATTTTTTATTAAACAATTTTTTTTTTTGTAGATTATCAGATTTTTATGGATTTATAGAAGTAAATCCATATACAATCTAACGACTGCGGATTTCTAATTTTTCAATCCAATCCAATCCACCAATCTACGGATTGAATTTTTACGGATCGAATTTTTACAGATTAGACGAATTGAGCGAATCGGATTGAATTCTGAACACCCCTAAGCACCACCCCAAGCGCGAGCATGTTGGGTAGCTGCATATCAAAAAATTATTTGATGTCTCCACTTCATGATACCTAAATTAGGTATGAACCCATGAGACTGAACCATCAATCAATCACTAGTTAAAAAATAAAGAGAGAGAATGATTTTCTTATCTTTGAGAGATCAGAGAAGTGAATTTATTGAGAAGTACAAATATATTCCAAACATTTTGTAAATTTAAAACAATTTGGCATCAATTCATCGTTTTGCAATCATCAATGTAACATCTCAAAACGTTTAAATTCCATTTAACAAAATACAAATATCAGGAATCCATTCTTAAATGCCAAAGTTCATGATCGGTAGATACTCGGGTCAGCCATGGCCTATCAACAATGGCATATCGAAGCCTTCATTCTATATTTCCATTCCTTCAATACCACAAGCCTTGCACATCAAGCAACAATCCATGAAATCCTCTTGACAGCTCAGAGGCCAAGCAGTTTGAAATGTCTTGATGATTGTTGACGTTGAATAAAGCATTTACGTTTGATTGAAATCCAGCATCAAAATTGCATCCTGTAGTTTGTTTAGTTAGTTATTTGAGATGAAAATTGAAACATTCTTAACAAAGTAGAAGACAAGAAAAAATAGTTTAGAAGAAGAAAATAGAATTAAAACTCACATACAGAACAAATTAGGAGAATCGCTAAGCGCACCTGTCTAAGGCAGTGGCACTAATGGGAATTACACCAGATGTGGATACAAGAGCATCAACTGGCATGTCCTTTGGAGTAGCTGATATGATTCCTTCATCCATGATCTGCAAAGAATATGACAGAGCAACTGCAAAACCAAGGTGAAAATAGAGAAATGACCTAATCTGCTTCTTTAAATCAAATTAAGAAACAATATAATCAGTTTATAAGAACCTAGAGCTTCTTATTCATATTGCACGAGGAAAAGTGAGACAGAAGTTATCCATACCAAAGAGGGGTTGCCTCCAATTTCTTTCCTTTGCAAGCTCTTGGTACTTCTTCAGGAATGTATCATAATAACTTCAGAGTTTTTTCATCACATACATTAACAAAAAGTTACACCAAGATACAAGAATCCACATAAATTTAAGAATTTAAAATGAAAGCTACAGAAGAAACAGGGGAAAGGAAATAAAGTGTTTCTTGGGGCATTAAACCAACGAGACAGAACAAGAAAGCTACAATCGTTACCACTAACCTAGTAGTACTAGTATTTTGAGGGGGAAAAGAATCAAAAATCAAGAATTGTAGTGACGAGAGCTTTCATATTTCAAAATTGAGCAATCTAGTCCTAAGAATCCTTAGCTTGGCCTTATTGTTGGAATTCTGGGAACAAGCAGCTACAAAAGGGTCAGATGGAATCCAGCTTGTGGACAAAAGCTTGAGTTGTGTGTGCATGTGTGGTTTTTCCATAACTCAAATTGCAGTACCACAGAGATTAAATAACTTTCACCAGGCCAAGAGAAGCACGAGCCTTACCCTCCACCACGGCCCAAGCGTCTCCCAGATCTGTCAAATGCAAGTCCTGGCAAAAAGTATCTGATGAATACAATGGACTTTTCATTTCTATACTCTACATGAGAAATTAAAAAGAGGAAAATTGACAAGTATACCAGGTAGGAGAAATAAATCCACTGGCTCATTTGCCTCCATTACTGCAACAAGAGAGATATTTAAAATTCACAACAAGATAAAGCCAAAGAGAGAAAAATGTGTTTGCCTGCTAGTATATATTACAATAGCTTTAAGTATATTTTTCATGAGAGAGCTTCAACACAAAGTTGGGGAAGTTTCACAAAAATGGTCCCTTATCATGGAATTGTAAGTTTTTCATTGCAGAAATAATATGTTGATATCCTATATATGCCAAATCCATTTCCTTTTCGACTTCTTTTGTGTGTATTTGTATAATACAAAATAAGCACAAATGCATAACATAATGAACAACAATATACCATCTTCTCGTTCAATTCCATCAGCATCTACTGGAGCTGGTTCTAAAATATCCATCGAGTTTGCAATTAGATCATCAATACTTGAGATGTGGAACATGCGCATGTGACTATTCTTGTCCTCCACACGTGGCACATAGAGCTTCTTCCTTGTCTTTGTATCACCATCTAAATACAGATACAGCAATATTATAATTTATAAGAATCACCAGACAGAAAACATACAAATTGGTTACGGCCGCCCCATTTCATCAATAATCACCACATAGGATCTCAAAGACAAATACCCAATACAGGATACAGAACGCACCTGCGTTTGGAATTTGCAGAATTTGAGACAACAACTTTGATGTATCAACTTCTCTCAAAGCAGAGCAACTTATATAGGCACATAGTCTCTGACTAGATTTAAACCACGGGGCTTCTAAAACAATTTTCTGAATTGCATTGTCTGGAACCAAAATAAAATTACAAAAAGTGCAGTATGTCTTCAACTAACATCAAATATAAGAATATAATAATAAGATGAGATCGAAGTGAAAGAAGGTGCTGACCTTCATGGGATCTTAGCGAGGGGTCCATGGACTTGAGGGTCTTTCGGACTTGGGATCGAAGGATCCGTTTTTGCTGGAAAATGGACTCCAGATCATGTTCTTTTTCTTCAGGGTTGCTGCTGTTGTTGCTGTGGCTCATCGTGCCCACAAAATAGCAACTAGCAAGGTAGGTGGAGAGGAGTGACTTTGTTAGTTTTGTGCGCGCTTTGTCCTTTGGGTCGTCAGCAAAAGCCAACCTCTCTCCTCTGGCCGTCTTAGCCCATTCTTTTTTTTTTTTTCTCTTTTCTTTTAATTATTTTTTCATTAATGCATTTGCATCCCTGAAGACTTTGGTTTTGTGATCGCCACCCAAACAAAGAAAAAAAATAAAATAAAATAAAATGAAGGGTTATGTTTATTTCCTAAAAAAGGGTTTATTGAAGCATATTAAAGATTGTATTATTTTTCCTTAAAAAGAAAATGATATCTTTGATGGCATCACTGTATATATGATTTATAAATAAATAATTATTTATAATTTAAATCTTCTTTATTTTAATTACATAATATTTTTTTACTTCATTAATATTTGAGGAGAGATTTTTTTTCACCTTATTCTTGAGGTCTAGAATACTGTTCGAGCATCTCCTGCATGTGTGTGAACATATTTCCTTTCTTTATGTTATTGTTACACTATAATGTAAAAATATGTAGCAATAAAAATATTCATAATAAAACCCCAAGGTACGTATTATTTAAAGATAAAAGATGGGAAAAAGTCCATATTCCATTATGGCCAAATTTATGAATTTATAAAAGTATGAAAAAAATAATAAATATATAAAATTGCAGGGACTATACATTAAAATCTCGCTTCTGAATTCCTGATAACAAAATAATAATGCTCGGCTGCAAACCAACAACAGCATTACAACTGAGTTCGAGGGCCAAGCCAAATCGACTACCTTTTATCTCTCTTCAAACCCTAACCCTAATCGCAAATCTACGATGACCTGAACCTTCATCCAGCCTCATTGCCCGTGCTCACGCTTCACTGTCCGATCACAGAATCATATCTAAAGGCGTCGAACGAAATCTCAAACGATGCCGTCGCAGGCCGATCTGGACCGTCAGATCGAGCACTTGATGCAGTGCAAGCCGTTGCCGGAACAGGAGGTAAAGATTTTGTGCGAGCAAGCAAGAGCTATTCTTGTGGAGGAATGGAACGTGCAACCCGTCAAATGCCCGGTCACCGTCTGCGGCGACATTCACGGACAGTTTCACGATCTCGTCGAGCTTTTTCGCATAGGTGGCAACGCTCCTGATACCAATTACCTCTTCATGGGCGACTATGTTGGTCAGTTCCTGTGGTGAATTTATTTGTCTATAGTTAGTGGGTTTTTACTTTCCAATTTTGAGTTTCTGTCAAGGTTTTCTTATCGTGTTGTGATATTATGGAGATATTGGCAATGTCTAGATATGATTATGAATTTTATTATGATTTTCCCCCAATACAAATTTGATTGATGGGTAGTTTAGAGGGTGTGTTTATTGCATTGCCTCGATTACTTTATCTAAATTATCTAAATTAAAGTTACAGGATATGCATATATTTAATATGAAGTTAACTTAACCTGTTTTGAACGAAGCTAAGCTTTAGGCCAGTATTTTGTCATCAGGGAAGTCCATGGGGGTGTAAACATTAGTTGGAGCTGCTGGTTTCAATGAGTATGTGTGACTAACAGAAATGGAGTGGTGCTTTTCATGGATCGATATGCAACTTGATTTGACAATAAATAAACTATGTGCTAGAGGGAAGATACTTTCTCTAGCAACTAGCATGTTTTTCTAAGAGTTGTTTTATCAAGATAACCATGGATAGAACACTGATATTGTAGATATATAGCGATTTAATTGACAAAGAAATTTCAAGTAACTTAGGACTTGTAACAGGCTTATATAAGCTACGCATCTTTCAAATGTAATATGCATTTGTTAAACATATTATAGTATTCCTACACCTGAAAGATATAGTTTCTACATTTGTTATTGGATTAGCAGTTTCAGCCTTGATCCATATTCAAATGACTTCTACAGCACATTCTGTTTCTCTTGTTATGATATATTAACTTTTAGACTTTCTATCCAAGTGGTGACTCCGTTTCTTGCTGAACCTTTGACTTTTAGAAGTTGATGTGCAACGATGCTGAGGATCAAAGCACTGGTGATGTAAGCAAAAGAAGAAAGTACTGGTATTTGGATGATTTTGATAAGTTAGCTCAAAAAGTGAAGGAAGTGGATATGAAAGCCAATTTACTATAGGATGAAAGTGATTTTAAGTTGGAGGTAGAGTTAATTGTTGTTGGAGATGATATCTAAATAAAATCAACTACAACATCAATGATATAATAAATCTCATGCTTGAAAGTTGTAACCAAGGTTTCCTAGTGTATCTGATTAAGGTTGTCAGTGGTTTTCCTTTTTATTTCTTTCAACTTTAGCTACAGACTTTGTCCATACATCTTCTTTTATCAGATTGTCATTGATTGTTGTGTTGTGATATTATGCAGATCGTGGATACTACTCAGTAGAGACCGTCACTCTTTTAGTTGCTCTGAAAGTACGTTATAGAGATAGAATAACAATTCTGAGGGGAAATCATGAGAGTCGTCAGATAACTCAAGTGTAAGAATATAGTTGTTCAAATTCAATCCATTGAAAAGTAGCAATCACTGTTTCATTGATCATCAACAAAAAGATGTCTCTGCACTTTTGATGTCCAGCATGTACTCCTGTTCATATTTCATTTAGTTTTAACATAAAGGGGTGCTAGCCGAATTGTTCTCTTATTTTGTTAAGCAATTCTAGTCAAATTAGTGCGTGTTTAGTGAAGAGATACAGAGAATTTCCCTGTGTTCAAAAGTGGTTATTTAACTAAATTACTTTAAAACATTATGGGTAATTTGGGTGTTGGGTGTTGGGTGTTCTATGTTCGGTCATTTTAGTCCAGCAGTCTAGGCTTATGTCAAAATAACTTGATGGTTTCATTTTTCAGGTACGGATTTTATGATGAATGTTTGAGAAAATATGGAAATGCTAATGTCTGGAAGCATTTCACTGACCTTTTTGATTATCTGCCACTTACAGCTCTAATTGAGAGTCAGGTTTGAATTTTATTAAACAGAATTTCTCTGTTTAAATCCTTGTATTGTGGCTGACAAATATCATCTGTAAATCTTTTTGCAGGTTTCTGCTTGCATGGAGGACTTTCCCCATCTTTGGATACATTAGATAATATACGTGCTCTGGACCGTATACAGGAGGTAGTCCACCATTTTACCTTGATTGGTTGCAAATTTATCCCTTCCTATTTCCCTGACAGCCCGTTACATTCATTCCATTTGGTTCCCGCATGTTCCAATGTTAACTAGAAACACAAGCACTTCTTGTCATATGAATCATTACTGCATGATTTACATTTCATCTCCATCAAAATGCTTTTCCAACCTCCTCAATTCTTGTTGATATTTTTTTTTTTGTTACATGAAAGTAGGTTCCTCATGAGGGCCCAATGTGTGATCTCTTATGGTCTGATCCCGACGATCGATGTGGATGGGGAATATCTCCTCGGGGTGCTGGGTACACATTTGGGCAGGATATAGCTTCACAGTTCAACCATACTAATGGGCTGACTCTTATTTCTAGAGCTCACCAGCTCGTAATGGAAGGATACAATTGGTGCCAAGTATGACAATTATTAATGAAAGTAGAATTAGTTTTGATTTGTTATTTCTAGAGATTTTATTCATTTGTTTGCTTACCATAATTCGTGTAGGACAAGAACGTGGTGACAGTGTTCAGTGCACCAAATTACTGCTACCGGTGTGGAAATATGGCTGCAATTCTTGAGATTGGGGAGAATATGGAGCAGAATTTTCTTCAATTTGACCCGGCGCCTCGTCAAATTGAGCCTGACACACACGCAGGACTCCCGACTATTTTTTGTGATTTCCATGGATTCCACTGGCGAATTTTATTCTTTAATGTTGTGTTTTTGTAGATGTCTCTTACAAAAACTGAGTTATTGTTTTTAGTCAAAGGAGAGACAAGACGAAGCCATTGTTCTTGTCATTCTTTTGATCGAAGTTTTTATGATGTTGGGTTCATGTGAGTTTATAGGTCCGATCTGTAGTAGCTTCTTTTGTATTCTAAAATGGGAAGAAAATGGAAATGTCATGCTGTGTTGACGTGTGAATTTTACATCCTTAGGTGAAACATTCGCCCATTCCAATAACCAATTCAGATGCATAAACCTTTATGCAGCTCTGCTAGTTGCGTGACAGAATTTGGTTTCTCATAAATAGAGTCTTAGAATATTTTTGAAATTATTACAATTCGCAAATGCAATTTGGATTTAACGTGGACACACGAGGTGGTGATCAAACGTTAATTCAGAAATCAACTCCACTACTACTTGGGAAGGTATCTATCCCAAATTCCCATTTCAAAATTTTAATGTAAGGAATGAAATCAGGCCCCAAGGCGAACCTCAGACTATTTTGAGGGCGTGAGCACCTATGGCAGTGCCAGACCTATGAAGTAGTGGGGCACATTAATTTACTTAAAAGAATTTGGACTTTGTTTAAATAAAATTTCAGTTAATTTTGTATCTAATCCACTCATTTAAAGAAACTTTGATGATGAAAAAGTAATTTCCTCCTAATTTATTTAAAGTACAAAATATTCTAAAAACTAACTATTATTATTATTAATTTTTTGGGGGAGGGTGGGGTTCAGCAACCGCAATTGCTATGACTGGTTCCTATATGCTCCCGTCACTAGCGAGTATCACTGAACTACAATCCTAGCGACAATAGAATAGAATCAAGACACTTGAAGGAGGTTGGACAGAGGTTTAACACTTTATATATTTATAAAGGGAGCTTGCTATGTTACAGGCTGTATGTAACACAGCAAATGGGGTGCTTCCACGCGTTGCAGGAGAGCGGAAAAGCAACCCAAACTCAGCTGATGCAAGGCCAATGTGGACTCAGCTGTTACATACAGAATCTGCAACTTAGTTGAGTCCTTTTATAAAGTTAAAATTCCACTTTCGATTGCACAAACTAACTTATAAAGAAAAGGGTTAAGCCTCACACCCTCGTTTGGTTTTACCCTAGTCTACGCTAGGCACGTCTTTGTACCAAAAAAAAAAAAAAGAAAAGGGTTAAGCCACGTGAATCATCGACTACTTGTGAAAGAAGGAGACATCTTTGAGACACAAATAAATTAGAAAGGGATGGGACACGTGTCTTTATCTTCCAACTCAACCCAACCACTTCTGGAAGAAGGAGCCGCTCTCTATCTCTAGTGGAATTGAAAGCAGAAATATCTTGACACATCATCAACTCCTTGATATTAACAATCATTAACATCCCATCGTTGTCCAACGGCTCTCCCGTCAAATCAAAATTCAAATTTCTCATGCGGTTACATCTCTCTGGTCCAGAACCAGACATCGACCTGTGTATAATTATAA